>JAEOAD010000003.1:19000000-19712500 GCA_036365145.1 Orientallactaga sibirica
TTATGAGTGCTGGGATTAAAGGCATGTGCCACCATGCCTGGCTTTTAGTTGTTTTTTAAAATCTATTTATTTGTTTATTTTTGTGTGTATGTGTGTGAGAGAGAAAGAGACAGAGAAACAAGGGGAGACAGAGAGAACGAATGGGTGCACCAGGACATCTTGCCAGTGCATATGAACTCCAGATGCATATGCCACTTTGGTGCATCAGGCTTTACATGTGTATGGGGGAATTAAACCCAGGCTTTCAGGCATTGCAAGCAAGCGCTTTTAACCACTGAGCATCTCTACAGCCCTGGTTTCTTAATTTTGATGAAGATAACCATGGTAATGTAAAGAGTATAATATTAGGGATTTTAAGTTGTGTAAAGTATAATATTCTAACTTTTCTATAAATCTAAAATTATTAAAAATAGAACATAACATTTTAATGATTTGCTACAATACAGATTATATGTAGAATATAGTTTTCTCCCAGTAGGCTTTCATTGGGAAGAGTTAAACTCACATTATAGTATCAATAGCAAGATTTACTAATACATGTAATTAAAAGGAAACTGGGTGGCTGTTTAAGTGGTACTCATTCTAATGTGAGCAGTTCCCATTGATTTCTCAACTTTGGCATACTGATTGGGCCACCTTGTGGTGGAAGGCTGTTGTGTCGTGTAGGATATTTAGTAATTGCATCTTTGGCTTCTACCTATTAGATATGGTAGTACTCCTTTAGTTATGACAACCAAAAATGCCAGTTTTCTGGGAGAAGAATTCTTCCTGAGTGAGAACTCTGTTAAACCCATCTGTCCAGAACCTCTTCACCTGAATATTTTGCTATCTGTAGCAGACAGCTTTTTAGGTTCGCTGAGATGAACTTCCAGACTGGTCATGGTTATGGAGGAAGGGATATTTATTAAAGCTTACAGATCTAGGGGAAGTTCCATAATGGCAAAAAAAAAAAAAAAAAAAAAAAAAGCAGGCCTGCCTTCACAGGACCAAACACAGAGAGAGAGAAGCCAAAAGCCACATAGCATAGCACACCTCAGGAACTCCAGCTAGACACACTTTGCATATCTTTAGATTGAAATCCTAAACCCACCACAACAGTTTAGGGCTGGACCTTAAGGTCCGCCTAGTGACTCTGCCTCCAGCCAGGTGGCTGCAGATGCAAATACAACACTGAATATATTTGGTAGCCATCTATTCAAACTACCACACTATCCTACAAAAATGCAAAATCCTAGTTGACACTTTGTGTCTGATTATGACCCGCAGTAAATATCTTGTGTTAGAAAGAATCCTGAATAGAAAATAAAATTGTGCTTCTAATGTTTAATAGCTATATGAGAAGACAAGTAGCATTTCCATTTGAGATTTTGTGTTCTTACCTCCTATTGGCCTCTCATCAAAGCCTATTTGGAAAATGACATATAATTAAAGTACTACTTGATTTTTGTAAAATTTATATAATAGTCATATAAATTATGTTGTATAGTTAAAATTTATAATAGGTATAATATAATAGGTAAGATTATAGAAGCTGAGGTTAGGTGATTTTCCCCAGACTTAAATTGTTAATAAGTGGTAAAAGTTAGGACTCTGCACCAGGTCTTGTGATCTAGTGCATGTTCCTTTCAGTTACTAGATGATATAGCTTGATTTTTTTTTTTTTTTTGATTATGTTGTTGTGGTGATTTGATTCAGGTGTACCCCATAAACTTAGGTGTTCTGAGTGCTAGGTTCCCAGCTGATGGGGATTTGGGAATTAACACTTCGAGGAGGCAGTGTATTGTTGGGGGTGGGCTTATGGGTGTTATAGCCAGCTGTCCCCTTGCTAATGTTTGACACAGTCTCCTGTTCTTGTTGTCCACCTTATGTTGGCCAGAGGCTGATGTCCACCCTCTGCTCATGCCATTGTTTTTCCTGCTATTGTGGAGTGTCTCCTTAAGTCTCTAAGCCAAAATAAACCCTTTTTTCCCATAAGCTGCTCTTGGTCAGGTGATTTCTGCCAGCAGTGTGAACCTGGCTGCAACAGTAATGTTGGTACTGAGGAGTGGTGTCATTTGCTGCTAGACACCTAACTGTGACTTTGGCCTTTGGAGCTGATTTTCAAGAGGAATGTGGATGAATTTGAAACCTTGGCCTAAGAGATACCTTGCAATGCTGTAAGTACAGCTTGATGGACTATTCTGATCAGAGTTGCAAGACCTGAACGCAGTAAGAACTTTGGACTGTGAGGTTTGGCTTATGAGGGTAAAAAGGAGCTTTGTCTGAACTGGGCCAGAAGCAGTTTGTGTGAGAGGCTTGCTGTTATACCCGTGCCCTGAGAACTTGTGGACGTTTGCAGTGCATAGAAACAGACTGGTATGTACAGAGGGATATGGCACAGAAAGAAATCTTTGGGCCAAAACTTCTGCCTGTTAAGCTGTAATTGTATGAGAGATTACAACCATTGAGATTGGGCCCTCTGACCTGCATAGGTACAACAGAAAAATGCAGAGTCTTTTGAAGGGCCCCGAATGCTCAGAGTGTCCTGTTTTTAAAGTCTGCTTTATTCCCCCTGGATTAACAAATTAGCACTCTAACTGGTATTACAGAGTATAAGAAATTCAAGAAAGAGTGGATCATTGAATTTGCAACACAGTCTTGTGTTTTGGAAATGGCCATGGGCAGGGGTGTAGCAGGTTTGCTGGATGCCTGCATGGAGACTCCATGGAGCCATGAGGATATACCATGGGTTACAGTGGAGACCCAGTGGAGATGCCAGGACCATGAGATGGCTGCTAAGGAAAGTTGCCATCCCTGCATGAAGTTTTCCAGGACTGTTAGTAACCTAGCTGGAGGGGCAGTATTGGAACGCCAGAGACTTGTTGCTGGTTAGAATTATTGGTCTTGGAGATTTGTCACTGACCAGAATTGTTGGACTTGGAACTACAGAGTTTGATGTTTGCCCTGTTTAAATCTTTTATTGGTTGAACATATTTTTGCTATGCCCAGTGCCATCTTTTGTAGTGTGAGTGCCATTATGGATTTTTGGGGGGATTTTTTTCTTGGTATTATGGCTCAGTTAAAAGAACTTGGATTATGGGGGTGTTGAACATCATTAGGATTGATAAAATCTATGGGAACTTATAAGGTTGGACTGAATGCATTAAAATTTTTTTTTTTTTAGTATTTTATTTATTTTTGGAGAGAGACACAGAGACAGAGAGGGAGAGGGAGACAGAGATGGGCACGCCAGCAGTTTTCAGCTGCTGTGAACGAAATCCAGATGTGTGCGCCCCCTTGTGGTCAAGTGCGGCATTGTGCCCTTGTGTCACTTTGCATCTGGCTAAATGTGGGACCTGGAAATTGGAAGCTGGTAAGCCATCTCTCCAGCCCCCTGAATGCATTTTAATTTATATCAAAGATAGTTATCAGTTTATGGGGTCAGAGGTGGAATGTGGTGGTTTGATTCAAATCTCCCCCATAAACTTAGGTGTCCTGAAAACTAGGTTCCCAGCTGATAGAGATTTGGGAATTAAGACCTCCCAGAGGCATTGTATTGTTGGGGGTGGTCTTATGGGTGTTATAACCAGCTACCCCTTGCTAGTGTTTGACATACTCTCCTGTTCCTGTTGTCCACCTCATGTTGGCCAGGGGGTGATGTCCACCCTCTCTGTTCATACCATCGTTTTCCTTGCCATCTTGGAGTGTCCCTTTGAGTCTATAAGCCAAAATAAACTCTTTTTCCCCAAAAGCTGCTCTTGGGTGATTTCTGCCAGCAGTGCAAACCTGACTGCAACAGTTGCACTTAGTGCAAAATCTTACCCTTTAATTATAACATCAGGAAACTGGTGGAGATATTTCCTTTGTGGACACAATGGTTTTCCTGATGGCTAAGGTTGTTGTTAAATAATTTATTCTTGTCTATTTAAAGTTTATTTACTAATCCAGGCTCTGGATATGGGTAAACCTTCCATTTATAATTTTCATGTGGAGTATGTGATAAATACTTTTTTATGACCGTCAAAAAATCCATTACTATTCTCCTAAAGCTGAATTCAACCTTAAGCTTAAGATCTGACTCTAAAGGCCTCTTCTACATTTTGCCACATCCCATGAAAAGAGTGGTTATTTGTTGAAAATGACGTAAAATTTAAGGAGGTCAGATGTGTTAGCAATCATGGCATTACATACAGCATTTAAATATATATAAGATATAATATTTATATGATTTCTTTTCAGCCTTTTCTACCACTTTTAGGTCATGGAGTTCATGTTTTGGGTCTAGAGTTTGGGCCTTAGATTTGTTTTTTTTTTGTTTGTTTTGTTTTGTTTTGCCTTTTAGGTAGAGTGCGGAGCTTAAGTACATCACTTTGGTCTTTGACACACTTGACAGCACTGCACCTAAATGATAATAACCTTGCTCGCATTCCACCTGATATTGCCAAGCTTCATAATCTGGTTTACCTGGATCTCTCGTCCAATAAACTCAGAAGTTTACCAGCAGAACTAGGAAACATGGTGTCTCTCAGGTGAGAAAAGTATAAAGACATGGCTCACTATGTGAAGTTATACATTTGCCAAATCAGAAAGTTTGGGATGTTATTTTACGATGGGATTTGCATGTTTGTGAAGAGTAAGTGATAGAAATTGTCTTACGTACAGTGCTTCAGTTGACCTCTAGTGCATATTTTTTTCTTTGCATTAGTAGGTTCATGTTACTAGTTTGTCTTTATTTTTATATGATAATAATTGGGAACGTTAATATATATTCAAGTATAGTATATACAAATACACACAGTATGGATATGTATATATACAGACAGTGTAATATATATACTGCACATTGGTAATGTTCTCATCCAGTTATCTTTTGTGTCCCTTTTCTCTGCCTCCATTCGACCGAGGGCCCTCTTCAGTAGAGTTATTGATACTCACTGCAAATGTGCTAGTCTGTCTCTGTGGGGAAACAATGCCTCACAGTACACCTTTCTACCCTGTGGCTCTTGCATTCTTTCCACCCAGTTTTTTGCAGTGTTCCCTGATCGTTGGAGGGCATTGATCATAGGAGATTTTGTACATATTTAGAATACTTTTTTTTGTTTGTTTTTTGAGGTAGGATCTCATTCTAGCCCAGGCTGGCCTGGAATTCACTAGGTAGTCTCAGGATGGCCTTGAACTCCTGGCAGTCCTCCTACCTCTGTCTCAGGAGTGCTGGGATTAAAGGCATGTGCCACCACGCCCGGCCACATTTAGAACACTTCTGGTGGTCATGACTATCCATTGGTAGACTTGAAGTTAAGTTAAATGTGTTACTTAAGAGTTAAGTCTGATAAGACTAACCAGAAATACTTTGGAAAATATGATTTGCTTGTAAGCAAAGCTTTTAGGAGTGTATTTCTGTTATATAAGATAATGTATATTTATGTTTTATATTACAACTCCTTAACCCAGAATTTTAATAGACTGGATTTACTTTTTGTTCTTTTTCTTTTTTTGTGGGGGGTTTATCGAGGTAGGGTTTCACTGTGGCCCAGGCTGACTTGGAACTCACTATGTCTCAGGGTGGCCTTGAACTCTCAGTGATCCTCCTACCTCTGCCCTCCCAAGTGCTGGGATTAAAGACACGTACCACCACACCCAGCTGTTCTTTAAGATTTTTAAGAACTAATTCCTTTCTTTTTTCCCTCCTCCTCCCTTTATTTCCTCTCCCTATTCTTTGTTTCTTCCTTCTTTCCCTCTTTCCCTCCTTCCCTCTCTGTCTACTTGCCTTTCTCACTTAGTTTTTGGAGATAGGATTGTGGTACATAGCTCATGCTGGCCTCAAATTTGCAGCAACACTCCTGCTTCAGCCTCAAGTGCTGGGATTTCAGCCATGTGCCACCATATGTCCAGCAAGCATTTCTTTTAGGAGAAAATTTTCAGGACTTTTAAGAACTTATATAAGTGTTCCCAAAGAAAACAAGTATTGGCATTCTACCTACTGAGTAATAGTTTTTAAGAAGTTGCTCTCACTTGTTTAAAATTAAATATCATTTGTCTATTTTTTTCTATAGTCTGTTCAGAATTTTAGTCAATTTTAAACATAAGTCTGTCCATTTCTTTCCCAATTTGTGCTTTATTTTAATACTTGTTCTTTGTCAGTGATTGTTCATCAATGTGCTTATTTTGTTGTCTTCTATATTCATTTTAATTATCACTTCTGTGTACAACCTTGTTCTGTATTTCTCAGTTGTTTTTACTCCCTTTTCATAGTATTTTGACACAATTAGAGTTGTAATTATTAAAGATGATGCAGACAATTGGCTATAATTGTAGCTTAGTCCTAAAGTTTATATGAAACTTGCTTACTTCTATAAGTTAAACTAGGTTCAAGGGTTACCTGCTTTCTTGTCTTTGGATACTAATATAGGTCACTCTGATTTGCTTCATTTAAACATTTTGCATAAGAGAAAGAGGGTTTATTTAGTCCTATTGGCAGTTTGGACTACAATCTGTGCTAGATAATGAGTAAATCATAGAAACATTGCTAGTAATTGTGGCAGATACACTTTATGTAGTACTTTACTAATCATGTTATGGGATTTGAATGGAGAAATGCCTTGAATCTAAACATAACTCAGGATTTGTTAGAAGGAAGGTTAAAAATACAAATGTAATTATTAATAAAGCTTGGTTTATTGAACTAACAGCAGTTTTTATTTCAACAGGGAATTGCTTTTAAATAACAATCAGTTACGGGTTTTGCCTTATGAACTTGGTCGGCTCTTCCAGCTACAAACTCTAGGTTTGACAGGTAAGTGACTCTTTAAAAAACATGTTAAAACTCAGTATTGAGTATTATGATTCCCTTAAAGGCCACTTTGGTTAGAGTATAAGCCATGTTTTAGTATGGTTTTAAAAATGTGAGGAGGAATAGCTGAAGACATATGAAATATATTGGATATATTGATTGTATCAATTTATCTTCTCTTTTCTTCCTCCTTTCCTGACATTTTTTTCTCCTTTCCCCTACCTTGAACTTGAAGTTGCCATATGGCCAGGTTGTCCTTGAATTCACAGCAGTTCTCTGCCTCAGCCTCCCAAGTGCTGAGAGCCACCGCTCCCAGGTTCATTTATTTTCTATGTGCTCATCTTACATACTTGAAGAGGCAGAGTAGATACAAGTCTTTTCCTCTTTGTTGAAAAATTATGGAATGGTTATTTTTTATAGATTCATGAAGTCTGAAATTGATACTTTTTTTCCCCTTTAGTTTTTCGAGGTGGAGTCTTGCTCTATCTAGTCCAGGCTCACCTAGAATTCACTATGTAGTTTCAGGATGGCCTTGAATTCACAACCATCCTCTTACTGTGGCCTCTCGAGTGCTGGGATTAAAGGTGTGCACCACCACACCCAGCTAAAATTTACTGATTATGATCAGAACAACATTTTCTACCTTCTGATATTATTGATAGCTCATCAGTAATAAGTTAACAATTTACAGTTTAATCCAGTGAGTTTACTCTTGAACCAGGTGGCATTCCTGAAAAATCAATTTATAATATTTTTATTATGATTATTATTATGATGATTATTATTATTTTGGTTTTTTGAGGTAGGGTCTCACTCTAGCTCAGGCTGACCTGGAATTCACTATGTAGTAGTGTAGTCTCAGGGTGGCCTTGAACTCATGGTGATCCTCCTACGTCTACCTCCCTAGTGCTGGGATTAAAGGTGTGCGCCACCATGCCCGGCTATAATATTTATTATTTTAACACGACTTGTTTTGTGCTACCTTGGTTACAGACATGTTCCTAGAAATTTATAGTTGAGTAGCAACTGAATGGATTATTATGATAATTTGTTATCTTCAATTGTTTATTTTATTTTACTAGTTAAAATATTCGTTAGAAAACTGCTGTCTTTAGGACTGAGTATGTAAATTAGTGGTAAAGTGCTTGCCTAGCATGCATGCACAAGGTCGTAGATTTGACCTTATTGTCACCCACTCTCCTCCCTTCCTCCTCAGAAAAGTGCCAAAATAACTACTTGTGTTTGAATGCTATTCCATTGTAATGGCCTTTCTCCCCTTTACCAACACATACTCATTAAAGTCTCTTTTCAGATGCATAATCTATTAAATCAGGTGCTAACTTTTCTTCTCCATCTGTAACAGTTTTATTCATGCCTTTGATTTTGTGGGTAAATTTAGATTGCTCGATTTCTTTTGCTAATATGTATGAAGAACTGTGAAGACTCGAGTGTTCACCCTGCTAATAAGCTATTAAGTTACCCAATTGTACTTGCAAACTGGCAAATACATAAGATCTTTGGGTCAGCAAGAAAAAACTTGATTTAAACTGCAAAATGGGCCCAGATGCATGCTAATGACACAGTGAGTTCTTGTAATTGAGTAATCCAGGTAATGGTTCAGTATGTTTCAAGCAAGTAGCAAATATTGTAGCAAAGCTAGCCCTGCTTAACCAAGGAAACAGTTACACAGTAGTTAAACTGGTTTTTGACCTATTTGGTTGCCTACACAAGTAGCTACAGAAATTGTTTAGCATTAGCTGTCAAATAAACTTGGGAATAAGTGATATGCACTAACTGTACAAAACTGCATCTCACAACAATATTATTTAAGATTTTTTTTCTGTATGAGATAGTGAGTAAAGTCAACCTGTGGTTTTCTTCAGCGTTACCATTATTAATTTGTTTTTTAATAGTTTATTTTTATTTATTTATTTATTTATTTATTTATTTATTTATTTTTATTTATTTATGAATGAGAGAGAGGGAGAGAGAGAGAAAAAAAAATGGGGACTCCAGGGCCTCTAGCCACTGCAAATGAACTCTAGTCACATACACTGCCATGTGCATCTAGCTTATGTGGGTTCTGGAGAGTTGAACCTGGGTCCCTTGGCTCCATAGGCAAGTGCCTTAACTGCTAAGCCATCTCTTCAGCCCATTATTTTGGTGTTTGAGGTAAGGTCTTGCTCTAGCCCAGGCTAACCTAGAGTTTACTATGTAGTCTCAGGCTGGCCTTGAACTCATAGACATCCTTCTACCTCTGCCTCCTGAGTGCTGGGATTAAAGGTATGTACCATCAGGCCTGGCTTTTCATTATTTTTATATAACCATGGATAAAGTTTATAGTGACTTTAAGAACAGTAGGCAAATTTTATGTTTTTCAGTTTTCCTAAAAAATTAACATGGTTGAATGAACTTGTTCCTTGCAATTTTAGTAGTTCAGGTCTGTAAAACTGTCATTACCTGTGTAGCCTTTTGGAAAATGCTTTTTCAGTATATTAGTTACAGGAATTAATGAGAATTTTTTTTATTGAGATTTTTTAACAGTTAATGATTCCATTTTGTTAGGCCATATTTGTATTGGCATTAATTTTTTAATTAATAAAAGTGTAGCCCAGGCTGGCCTTGAACATTAGATTCTCCTGCCTCTCATCCATTATAGTCCATTGATTACTTGTGTGTATCACCCAAAATTTAAAAAACTTTACTAGCATATGAAATAAATGGAAAAGAAAAAATTATACTTGTATAAAAGTGTCTATAATATTCTCTTAGTGTATTTTTAGGCTGTGTTCTTTCTGTACTTGTATTCTCTTCAATTTCAAGCTTACTTTTATTTTTTTTATTTTTTTTATTTTTTGAGGTAGGGTCTCACTCTGGCTCAGGCTGACCTGGAATTCACTATGTAGTCTCAGGGTGGCCTCGAACTCCCGGCGATCCTCCTACCTCTGCCTCCCAAGTGCTGGGATTAAAGGCGTGCGCCACCACGCCTGGCTTCAAGCTTACTTTTTAAAAAAGATTTTATTATTATTTTTTAATTTACTTATTAGGTACAGAGAAAGGGAGAGAGAGTGAGAATGGGTACGCCAGGGCCTCTAGTCACTGCAAACGAACTCCAGATGCATGTGCCACCATGTGCATCTGGCTTATGTGGGACCTGGAGAATTGAATCTGGGTCCTTAGGTTTTTACAGGCATGCGTTTCTCCAGCCCAAGCTTAACTTTTTTTAAAAAAAAGTTCTCCTTTTCTCTTAAGGTCTGTATATGATCATTCACATTTAGATATACCTATTTGTAAATATAAGTATTTAAGGCTATATATTACTTGTTTTGCTACTGTTTATTGCATACATATTACATAAACTATTTGGTTTGAACTTTTCTTTTTGAGATAGTATCTTCTATATTGCTCAGGCATCTGGGCTCATGTGATCTTCTGTCTAGATATCAATCCCTTATTGGCTGACTAGTTTGCAAATATTTCCACCCATTTTATAGGTTGTCTCTTTTTAAATTATCTTTAGTAAGATGTAATGCCATTTTTCCTTTTATTGCTGCCTGTACTTTGGGATCATATTAAAAAATATCCTTTCTCATACTCTTGTCCTAAAGCAATAACTTTGTATTTCTTCTGATATTATAATTGTTTTGTGTCTTACATTTAAGTCCTTTATTTTGAGTTGATTTTTAAAAACATACTTTATTTATTGATTTGTTTGAGGGAGAGAGGCAGAGAGAGAGAATATGGGTGTGGCAGGCCCTCTAGCCACTGAAAGTGAACTCCAGGCACTTTGTGCATCTGGTTTACATGGGTCCTGGGTAATCGAATCTGTGTCCTTAGGCTTCGCAGGCAAGCGCCTTAACTGCTAAGCCATCTCTGTAGCACTTAGTTGATTTTTTTTTTATTGATGAGAACCGGAGATCTAGTTTAATTCTGATTATTATCGATAGGCCATATGTGTTCAGGAATTTATTTTTTTTCCAGGCTTTCCAATTTTTTTGACATGTTATTCATAATATCTTACGATCTTTGGTATTTCTGTGATTTCAGTTATATTATCTTTTTTACCCCCTGTGTGTATTTGTTGAGGTCTTATATTTTGTTAGCTAGCTAAAGTCTTACTGATTTTTTAAAAAAGTATTTAATTAATTTATTTATAAGAGACAGAAAGAGTCAAATAGAGAGAGAATGAGTGTACCAGGGCCTCTAGCCACTGCAAATGACCTCCAGATGTATGTGCCATCTTCTTCATCTCACTTACATGGGTACTGGAGAATTGAACCTGGGTCTTTAGGCTTCTAAGCCATCTCTCTAGCCTGAGACTTACAGATTTTTATCTTTCAAAAAAACATGTTTTATTAATGTTTATATATATATATATATTTTTTGGTTTTTTGAGGTAGGGTCTCACTCTGGCCCAGGCTGACCTGGAATTAACTATGAAGTCTCAGGGTGGCCTTGAACTCACGGCGATCCTCCTACCTCTGCCTCTCAAGTGCCGGGATTAAAGGCGTGCACCACCACGCCTGGCTGTTCTATATTTTTTTAGTCTTACTTTTGCTTATTCTGACCTTAGTTTTTTTCTTTAAGTTTGGTAATTTTATTTTATTTTAGTTTTTTTTTTTTTTTTTTTGGTTTTTCGAGGTAGGGTTTCACTAGTCCAACGTGGCCTGGAATTCACTATGCAGTCTCAGCTGACCTTGAACTCACAGTGATCCTCCTACCTCTGCCTCCCAAGTGCTGCGATTAAAGGCGTGTGCTACCAGGCCCAGCCTATTTTATTTTATTTTATTTTATTTTATTTTAGTTTAGTTTAGTTTAGTTTAGTTTAGTTTAGTTTAGTTTAGTTTAGTTTAGGGTTAGGGTTAGTTTAGTTTTTGGTTTTTTGAAGTAGGGTCTCACTTTCTAACCCAGGCTGACTTGGAATTCCCTATGTAGTCTCAGGGTGGCCTTGAACTCATGTTGATCCTTTCACCTGTCTCCTGAGTCCTAGTCATTTGTTAAGCATGTACCACCAAACCCAGCTATGGTAGTTTATGTAAATTTTTTTTTGAGGCAAGCCCACCAGATGACTGGCTTTTTTTTTTTTTTTAAATTGGAGTGGTGTTGGAGAAATGGCATGCCAGAGCATTCAGCCATTATAATCGAACTCAAGACACATGTGTGACCTTACGCATGCATCACCTTGTGTGTCTGGCTTATGTGGAATCTGGGGAGTTGAATATGGGTCCTTAGGCCTTATAGGCAAGTGCTTTAACCACTAAGCCATCTCTTCAGCCCTATGTAAAATATTTACACTTTTTTGATATATAACCTCTTCTAGGTACTGGTTTTGTTGTCTCCAATAATTTGATTTATTTCCATTATTTGAAGAAGCTTTAATATTTCTTAATTTTAAAGGCTGGGAGAGTACTATTTTTTCATATATTCATGTAATTTCTGTAGTCCTTTAAAAATTCCAGTGTAATCAGAAAAGGTGTATAATCTTGGATATTTCAGATTTGTTTGAGTATTGTTTTGTCACCTAACATATGGTCTATCTTGGAGAATGTTCCATGTTTTGTTGAGAAGAATGTGTATTTTTCAGTAAAGCAAAATATTCTGTAAATATCTGTTAAGTCTATTTTTTCTAACGTTATTTGTTTTCTCTTTGGATGATCTGACCATTGATCATGAGAGTATTAGAGTACCCAGCTGTTACTGGATTTTAGTCTATCTCTTCCTTAAGGTCTAATGAAATAACTCCTTTATGTACTTGTATGGCTTGATGTTTCAATACATATGTATTTATAATTGTTGCATCTTCTTGAGGAATTGATCTTATTATCTTTATATAATGGTTTTGTTTTCTTTTGTAGTCTTTTTTTTTCTTTTTTGAGATAGTGTCTCACTGTAGCCCAGGCTGACCTGAAACTCACTCTCTAGTCCCAAGCTGGTCTTAAATTCATGGCAATCCTCCTACCTCTGTTTCTCGAGTTCTGGGATTAAAGGAGTATCCTTTTGCAGTTTTTTACTTAAAAGTTATTTTATAGGAATTTTGCTATCTATTCCCTATCATTTTGGGGTGCCATTTCCTTGGAATGAACAAATACCTATCTTTCTATATTTTTTCCCCAGTCTCTTCATTTTATTGATGAGGTGGCTTTTTTTATAGGCATTTGTAGCTTATAAACTTATTTGAGAATCTGGCCATCTTACTTTCCTGGTTCTTTAATATCCTTTTTGCTTTTGTTTTTCCTGTTTTATTACAATTTATTTCTGTGTTTATCTCTTGTGTATCGTCATCTTTGAAGTTAGGTAAGCTTGGATATGTATATTTTTATCGAATCTCTGATGGTGTTGGTCATTATTTCTTTTTATTTTGTGTATGTGTGAGTACACATGTACAAGTGGGTAAGCATACATGTGTGTGCAAGTGTGAGAACCCACAGGATGCCATTTACCTTTTTTTTTGGAGACAGGGTCTCATTGGCCTGTATCTCACCACAAATTGGAGTGGCTGGACAGAGAACCTCATGAAGTATCCTAGCTCCACCTCTGCAGCACCATAGGGGCATGTCACCATGCTCATCGTGTTTTTAAAGTTCAGAGAGACTATATTTGTTTAAAAGAAGGAAAGGAGACAGTATGAAATTCTCTTGCCCATGAGAAGGCAGGAGGGGGTAACACATACCTAGAGAGCCAAATTGAGGTCATTAAAGGTTCTGAATGGGGGCTGAGCTTACCTACCAGCCATGATGCCAAATTTTGTGGGCTGACATGCTCATAATTTTTTCCTTAAATTAAAAAAAAATACATTTTATTTATTTATTTATTTGGGAGGGGGAGAGAGAGAAAGAGAGAGCAAATGGGCATGCCAGGGCCTCTAGCCACTGCAAACGAACTCCAGATGCATGCGCCCCCTTGTGCATCTGGCTTACATGGGTCCTGGAGAATCAAACTGGGATCCTTTGACGTTGCAGGCAAATGCCTTAACTGTTCCATGCTCATCATTTTTATGTGGCTACTGGAGTAGAACTCCTGTCCTTATTTTTGTGACAAAGTCCTTTACTGATTTAGCTATCTTCCCAGCTCACTAGCCTTTATTTCTTTAATTGTTTTCCATTATTTTCCATCCTTATCTTCTGGGACTCCTGTCATGTTTATGTACTTAACTGGAAACTAAAATTGACTACCACTGTCACCACAGGGGAGAATTATACTCTACCTGTTGTTAGCCTAGTAAAAAAAAAAACAATTTGAAATATGATTTCTGTTGAATACATATTACATTTTTTTGTTTTTGGTTTTTGAGGTAGGGTCTTACTCTAGCCCAGGCTGACCTTGAGTTCACTCAAAATCATGGTGATCCTCCTACCTCTGCCTCCCAAGGGCTGAGATTAAAGGCGTGTGCCACCACACCTAGCACATCTAACTTTTGAACCATATTAAGGTTGACTAATTCTAAGTTGAACCACCCATGGTGAGGGGTAGTTTGTAGGATTTTTTTTCCTTGAGGCAAGCCCAACAGACTGGCTTTTATTTATGTGAGACTGGGGGAGGGTGGTGGGTAGAGAATTGTCTCACCAGGGCCTGTAGCCATTGTAATCAAACTCCAGATGCGTGTGCTACCTTGTGTGCTTGTGTCACCTTGTGTGTTTGGATTAGGTGGGATCTGAAGAGTTGAACGTGGTTCCTTAGGCTTTGCAGGAAGCACTTTAACTACTAAGCCATCTCTCCAGTGTTTGTAGTGTTAAGTAGCCGATTTACACATTTTTTTGTTTTGTTTTTGTTTGTTTTGTAAATCTAATATCTCTTCTCAGGTACAATTTGTATTGCTTTTTTAAAAATGTCTTAGTATGGCTCATACATTACTATTTCTTGATGTGTTTCATAATTTTTTACTTAGATCTAGACATTTTTAAAAAGTATTTATTTATTAGAGGGGAGAGGGAAAGGAGAAAGGATATGCCAGGCAGGGTCCCCTGCCACTGCAAATAAACTCCAGGTTTATGTGCTACTTTGTCTATCTGGTTTTACATGTGTACTGGGGAATCGACCCTGGGCCAGCAGATAGGCTTTGTAAGTAAATGCTTTTAACCACTGAGCCATCTCTCCAGCCCAAGATCTAGACTTTTTAATTTAAATAAATGTGATAATCCTGAAATCAAAATTTCATCTTCTCTCTTTAATTTTTTTAATTTTGATTTGTTGTTGCTACCTGTATCTTTTGTTCATGACTTAGTGACTTTTTAAAACTACTTTTATATTGTGGCCACTGAAGTCTTTACTAAAAGTAGTCATCAGCTAATGATTAGAGAGCGATTTTGTTAAATGCCTAGCACTGATAAATCTCCCCTCTTTGCCATCTACATCTGTGTGTGGAGCATATCTTCACTTTTAAGCTAGAATGTTTACAACTGTTTCTTTGCCTTCCTTTCTTGCTTGGGTATAGCCTCAAGGTCAGATCAAGGTGAAAGTTTAGGCTATTTTATTTATTTGTCAGAGAGAAAGAAGGGAGGGAAGGAAGGAGAGAGAGAGAGAAAATAGGCACGCTATGGCTTCCAGCCGTTGCAAGCAAACTCCAAATGCATGGGCCACCTTGTGCATCTGGCTTACGTGGGTCCTAGGGAATCGAACCTGGGTCCTTTGGCTTTGCAGGCAAATATCTTAACTGCTAAGCCATCCCTCCAGCCTAGTTTAGGCTATTTTTAAGTCTCTCTGACCATATACATAGCCCTTTGCATATGGATGGTCTTTTAAAAACTTACAAGAATATGTGAGCTTTTCAAAGCCTGTGTGGACATTAAATACCCAAGATTTTCATTGTGTTATCCTATTGTTTATCCCAGCTTTTACCATCACTTATATGCTCTAGTGTTAGAACTTTCTAGTAATGGTTTTCTTCTAACATTGTCCCCCATGTACTCCAGGGAAGTCTTCTAGCTTAGGACAGGAAGAGTCAGAAGACCACCATGCAGATAGATCATGGCTTTTGAACAGGGGAATCAGAGGACCACTGTTGTACTTACCTTCTTGTTGTTGGGATAAAGCACTGGAACAAAAGCAGCTAATGGGAGGAAAGCTTTTTATTTTGGCTTACAGTCTAGAGTGGAAGCTCCATGATTGCAGGGGAAAACATGGCTTGAGCAGAGGCTGGACATCACCTCTGCCATAGCAGGAGAGTGAGCTAAATTCTGGCAAAGGGGAGCTGGCTATAGCACTCCTAAGCTTGCTCTCAACACACCACCTCCAGCAACACTTCACCTTGTCAAATTGCCACCAACTAGAGACCAAGCACTCAGAACACATGAGTTTATGGGGAACATCTGATTCAAACCACCATATCCACCATGTGGATAGATCATGACTGTTTGATAGACGAGTCAGAAGACTGTCATGAAGACAAACATGATTGTGTGAGGAGACTGGAAGAGCTCCATGGCGTTTTGGCTCCATCACCCAATTGGCTGTCCTGGCAATGTGGGTTAGAAGTGAAACCCACACATTTTCTTAGAGTCTATATCATTTTCTGTTAAGTGAATCCTTTCCTGGTTGCTGTAGTCTTTTGGTTAATTTTTTAAAAAATATTTTATTATTTATTTATTTATTTGAGAGAGAGAAATACAGAAATAGGCAGGTAGAGAGAGAAAGAACGGGCGCGCCAGGGCCTCCAGCCACTGCAAATGAACTCCAGATGCGTGCGCCCCCTTGTGCATCTGGCTTACGTGGGTCCTGGAGAATCGAGCTTCGAACCGGGGTCCTTAGGCTTCACAGGCAAGTGTTTAACCACTAAGCCATCTCTCCAGCCCCTTTTGGTTAATTTTTAAAGTTCTCAAATACAGTAATGCATTGTTTAAGGATAGGGATATATTCTTTTAAAAAATATTTTATTTATGTATTTGACACAGAGAGAGAGCGAGAATGGGTATGCCAGGCCCTCCAGCCACTGCAAACGAACTCCAGACACATGTGCCCCTTTGTGCATCTGGCTAACGTGGGTCCTGGGGAATCAAACCTGGGTCCTTTGGCTTTGCAGGCAAACGCCTTAACCACTAAGCTATCCCTCCAGCCCAAGGATAGCAATATGTTTTAAACCTTGATGGTGTGACCTTTTTTTATAAACCCAAGATGTTGAAGCTACTGTGATGGAGCAGGGCATATGTTTTACAATAAACTTTTGTATAATTGAAAATAATATAGGGCTGGAGGGATGGCTTGGTGGTTAAGATACTTACCTGCAAATCCAAAGGACCCAGGTTCAATTCCCCAGGACCCACATAATTCATATGCATAAGGTGATGAATGTGCCTGGAGTTTGTTTGCAGTGGCTGGAGGGCCTGGCATGCCCATTCTTTCTCTCTCTCTCTCTACCTCTTTCTCTTTGTCAAATAAATAAAAATTAAAAAATAATAAAATATTTTAAAAAATATGCTCTATCATAAGGAGATAAGGTATCGGATAGTAAATACATGAACAATAGTCACTTATCATCATTATCAAATATGTACTGTACATCATTGTGTGTGCCATAATTTTATGCCGTTACCAGCACTGGTTCATTTTAACACATCATCACTACATGTAGGATTAATGTATCACGATATAATGTAATGAATGCAGTGATGTAACTAGGTAACAAGAATTTTTTTTTTTTTTTTTGGTAGAGACTCACTCTAGTGTAGGGAGACCTAGAATTCACTCTGTAGTCTCAGGGTGGCCTTGAACTCACGGCAATCCTCCTACCTCTGCCTCCTGAGTGCTGGGATTAAAGGCATGTGTCACCATGTCCCGCTCTAGGAACATTTTAAAAATACTTTATTTATTTATTTATTTGAGGGAGGGAAACAGGCAGAGACAGAAAGAGAATGGGTGTGCCAGGGTTTCCAGCCACTGCAAATGAACTCTGGATGTATGTGCCACCTTGTGCATCTGGCTTATGTGTATCCTAGGGAAACAAACCGAGGTCCTTTGGCTTTGCAGGCAAGTGCCTTAACTGCTAAGCCATTTCTCCAGCCCCTATATAGGAACATTTTTAATGTAGTTCTAGGTGTAGAGAGAAAAGAGGTGATGAATTAGTGTCAGGGTTTTAGGAAGCCTGAGTTATGTATTTACCTATCTAGTATTGAAAAGTAGAGGAGGCTAGATGAGATATTTTTCTTCCTCCAGGTATGTTAGGCTTTGTAATTTTTCTTAAGGGCAGGACTTAGTTATATGTCTTCAGATTTGGGTTACCAACTTGCTTTGTGGCCATAATTGAAAGACAGGAGTCAAAATTTCTTGTCCTTTCACAGGTTGGAACAGAAACCCAAATTCTGTACACTTTTTTCCAGAGCTCTTGTTTCACATATGTTAAGATCTCTCTTTTTATTTTGGTTTTTCGATGTAGGGTCTTGCTCTAGCCCAGGCTGACCTGGAATTCACTATGTAGTCTCATGGCCTAGAACAGATGACAACCTTCCTATCTCTGCCTCCCAAGTGCTGGGATTAAAGGCACAAGCCACCATAGCTAGCTTTTTTCTCTTTTTTAATAAAATATTTTTATTTATTTAAGAGAGATTGTGTGTGTGTGTGTGTGTATGTGTGTGTGTGAGAGAGAGAGAGAAAGGAAGAGAATATGAAAATGAATAGGCACACTATGGCCTCCTGCCATTGCAAATGAACTCCAGATATATGCACCACTTTGTGCATCTGTTTTCATGTGGATACTGGGGAATCAAACCCAGGCCATCAGGCTTTGCAAGCTAGCATGTTTAAATGCTGAGCCATCTCTCCAGCCCACACTTTTCTTGTTTTAAGTACTATCTTTCACTCTTCCATGTTTGTCATCTTTTTGAGACTTAGTGATACATTTTGTATAATTTCTTTAAATATATTTTTCTTGCTCACTGGTTTTCAGTTGTGTCTTATCACAGCTTCATTTGTCAAATGTGGTACTTAAGTTATAATTGTACTTAAACTATAATTACACACTGTGAAATATTCAAAATACTTAAGAAACCAACATTACTCACTCTGTCCTTGTGAAAGTAGCACTTAGATGAAGAGGCATTACTCCAGGATGTCTTCTTACTTTCAAGTCAATTGAGAATTCCCAGCAGACTTATAGTATAGTTTTATTATTTTACACTAAACTAGTAATTTGGGAAAGTTACAGGTAATCCACATTCTTTCTGATCTAGCCACTTAAAAATGGATTTTGGGGGGGCTGGAGAGATGGCTTAGCAGTTAAGGCGCCTGCCTGCTAAGCCTAAGAACCCCGGTTCCAATCTCCAGGTCCCACGTTTAGCCAGATGAAAAAGTAACAGAAGGGTGCAATGCCGCACTTGTCCACAAGGGGGCACATGCATCTGGATTTCGTTCACAGCAGTTGAGAGGCTTCTGGAGCGACCATTCTCTGTCTCTCTTCCTCTCCCTCAGACTCTCTCTGTGTATCTCTTTCCAAAAAAAAAAATGGATTTTGGTTTGTATTGATGGTTTTAAGTTCATATTTAGAAGTTCCTTGGTTTTTACTTTTTTATATCAGGATTCTGAATGTTGCTGCAGGCTTGTAATATACATTAACAGATATTCTTCATTTCTTTAGGGAGTATATAGTCTGTTAAACATAGCTTGTGTTTTGATACTTGATACATCTGTTTTCTTAATACTTCTGATAGTTTTACTCACTGTCATAATAAAATCCATACCCCACACATTTCATTAGTTGATCTTAGTGATAGATTTTCTTCTTATCTGAAATAATTTTCTTTTCCCCCATATAATATTTAACAAATATTTTAAGAAGACTTTTTCTCTATGATCTTAACCCATTCTTATACAGCACTGTTTCTATCAATTAACAATCTGTATTCAAAGGTACATGTAGAACCTACAGAGTTACATGAAAATTGACCATAACTAACATATATGTATTTATGTACATACATAATTATATATATTTGCTAAGCCCAAATTTTAGGTTCATGTTATAAACAGTGAAATATCACTTCAAACGTTATTCTTTGTGAATATCTGTTCTTTAAGAAATTATTTCTTTTACATTCACATAATTCTTTTAGATACATATATAACAGATTAAATATGGTAGCATTCAACTTAGAAAATTAGTCTTTTGTTCTATAGTGTACATTTTGTCTTGTCCTGAAATTATACATCTTTTTTGTTTTCTGCTTTAGGCAATCCTTTATCACAGGATATTGTCAACTTATACCAGGACCCAGATGGAACCCGAAAGCTACTGAACTTCATGCTTGACAATCTTGCAGGTAAATATTAGTAAAAAGCAGTAAACTCTACAGATATCATTAGTAGCTAATATATTACAGGTTGCTTTCAAAACTACTTATAGGTTTGGAGTTTGTATTTTAAATATATCTCATGGTAATCCTGGTGGTTTGAATGTAAAATGACTCCCATAGCCTCATGTGTTTTTGATTAAGCCTCATGTTCTATTCCTGTAGAGAACTTTGAGTAATACAGTAGTAGAATATTCTTTTTCTATGCTGTCTGTTTTCTGTTTAATAAGCAATATGTTAAGAATTTTAGTTACATTGTTTTTTATCTGAGGTAGTTGGAATTTGTGAATTTTATAGATTCAGAGACTATTTACAAATAGCTGTTACCATGCTCTTTTATATTTTTACATGTTTTAGTTGATAACTTCCATACATAATATATTTTTAAAATTATTTTATTTTATTTGAGAGATTGAGAGAGAGAGAAAGAGGCAGATAGAGAAAATTGGTGCTCCAGAGCCTTCAGCCACTGCAAACAAACTCCAGATGCATGCGCCACCTTGTACATCTGGCTTATGTGGGTCCTGGGGTATCAAACCTGGCTCTTTTGGGTTTACAAGCCAGTGCCTCAACCGCTAAGCCATCTCTCCAGCCCATACATAATGTATTTTGATGTAATCCCCCCCATTACTTTCTTTTTTCCCCCTTCCCATCCTTTTCCCACTGAACCTTTTTGGTTTTTCAATGTCGGGTCTCTCTCTAGCTCAGGCTGACCTGGAATTCACTATGTATTCTCAGACTGGCCTCGAACTCTTGGCAATCCTCCTACCTCTGCCTCTCAAGTACTGAACCTGGTTTTCTAACTAGCTCTTCTTCTGTTCTGCTTTTCTGGTTTGTTGTTGTTGTTTGTTTTTTCAAGGTAGGGTTTCACTCTAGTCCAGTCCAGGCTGACCTGGAATTCACTACGTAGTCTCAGGCTGGCCTCGAACTCATAGTGATCCTCTTACCTCTGCCTCCCAAGTGCTGGGATTAAATGCATGCGCCACTACGCCAGGCTTCCTTTTCTATTTTTTTAAGGTTGTTTTCTTTTGGCCTTACTCCATTGTCATTGACAACATGGTGATGGGCCTAATACTATGCAGGTCTTGTACAGGCAACTCCTGCCTCCCGGGGGTTATGAATGCAACCACCACATTGTGTCTGGGAGACAATGTTATAGAACTCTCCTATCCAACCTTTGGCTTTTATATTTCTTGGGCCACCTCTTCTGCAATGGTCTTTGAACTTTGGAGGGTATGGTAGAGGTGTCTTATTTAGTGCTGAACACTGAACTGAAACTTCTTTTCAGTGCATTGATGAATTTTGAGGCTTCCCGGTCGTCATTGCCATCTGAAAAGAGGAGCTTCTCGAGCCAGAAGTGAGAGCAGAACTAATATATGGGCATAAATATAAATATTTAGAGGGAAGTTTGCTGGACATATCCATTTAGTTAAACAGTAATAGCTTCTTTACCAGGACTTTTGACCTTCCTAGCCAGAGGTTTTTGACTCGCTTTTCAATACCAGGTATGAATTGTGTCTTATGGAGTAGGCCTCAAATCTAATCAGAGAATAGTTGGTTAACCCCATATTAGACATGCTACTATTACACTTGTGGGCACATCTTGTTTGGCTGGCCAGTTGTATAGTTTGCACTGTCCACTGCTTGGTTAAGACTTGATGACTTTTCCCTCCCAGCAGCCTTCATGGCACTTATCAGCACTATGACAAGTAGCCAGCAGAAAGGAGGTTATAGCTCAAGTCCAGTTTGATTTCTCAGTGTCTTGCACCTGGAGTATGTGGTGTCTTTAGCAGTAGGGTCTTGTCATCTAGTTCTGTTGGTCAACGAAAAGACTTGGCAGTATCCTGTATTGTTTGGGGGCTTTAGTGACTGCCCTGAACAATAACTCACTGGGAAGTATACCATTCCTAGCACTGGGATTTTTCTGTAACAACATGTGGATTCTGGGTATGGCATTATTCACTGCTGCACGTTACTTTTGTCTAAACTCTCATTTTATAAATTCTTTTATTTTTCACGTTATCAAAGAAGTAGGTTACATATGACTGAACACCTTTAGTTTTGATCAATCCTCCTCTTATTCCCTCTTCTCCATCTTCCTCCTCTGACCCCCATTTAGAGCCTTTTGTTTTTGTTCTGTCCCTCTAGTTATTTATCTACTATCTTCTCCTTTAAAACCTAACCCGCTTCTCCCTCCCTCTTGTCTTCTTTCTAGCTTCCTGGCTTCTATTACTGACTCTAAATCCAACTCATGTACAAATCAAAAATTTGAAGCTAGGATCCATGTATGAGAGACAACATGCAGCTTTTGTCTTTCTGAGCCAAGCTTACCTCACTTACTATTTTTTCCCATAATTATTTATTTTCCTGCAAATTTCATAATTTCATTTTTCTTTATACCTGAATAAAACTCCATTGTGTAAATGTACCACATCTTCATTAGCCATTCATCGTTGATGGGCATTTAGGCTAGTTCCATTTAACCGTCTCAGAAATCTCCACACGTGTTTATATAATGGCTATACCAGTGTACCTTCTCACCAACAGTGGATAAGAGTTTCTCTTTTCCCACTTGTCACCAACATTTACTGTCATTTCATTTTTCTATATTCATGACTAAGAGATTTGACTGTGATTTTCTTTTGCTTTCCCTATATTTTTTGTGCCTTTATCTGGTTTTGTTATCAGGTTGCTACTGGCTTCATAAATGGAATTTGGTAGTGTTCCTTCCATTTTCATTTTACAGACTAATTTGAGATGCTTTGGTACTAGTTCTTGGGTTTTTTTGTTTTGTTTTTTTTCTGTTATTGTTGTTTTGAAGTAGGGTCTCGCTGTAGCACAGGCTGACCTGGAATTCACTATGTAGTCTCAGGGTGGCCTTGAACTCATGGTGATCTTTCTACCTCTGCCTCCTGAGTGCTGGGATTAAAGGTGTGTGCCATCATGACTGGCTCCTTTTGATGGTTTAGTAAATTCACTAGTGAACCCGTCTAGATTTGATTTCTTCATAGTGTCCCAAATGTCTTGAAATTCATGCTCATATCTTTTCATTGATTTTTCATTCTCTCTGTTGGATGTTCTAAATCTTTTATCTTATCTTTGATCTTATATATTCCTTCCTGTACCCAAAATAAAGTTTACAATGAAGGAAAACCAGTCTATGTTATCTAATTTGTTCCAACTTATTTAAAAACCTCTCTTGTAGCTAGTTAATTTTGCCATTGATGCATATGTCCTCTTTATGCTTAATTTATCTTTTTTTTTTTCTTTTCCTTTTTGGTTTTTCAAGGTAGAGTCTCACTACCTAGAATTCACTATGTAGTCTCAGGGTGGTCTTGAATTAATTTATCTTTTAACATGAAAAAATACTGATTTTTTTTTTTCTTGGTAAGGTTTCTGCTACTGTGTTCCCTTAAGAACTTTCTCTACCACATGATCTCTTGTTCATTTTACTTGCAACTTAAAAAAAAATTATTTATTTATTAGAGGGAAAGAGACAGAAGGAAAGTGAGAAAGGGTGCACCAAGGCCTCTAGCCACTGCAAACGAACTCCAGACGTGTGCACCCCCTTGTACATCTGGCTTACATGGGACCTGGAGAATTGAACCGGGGTCTTTAGGCTTCACAGGCATGCGCCTTAACTGCTAAGCCATCTCTTGCAACTCTTAAAGCTAGAGCCTTCCTGAAATTGATGTTTGCATAAGGTAGAAGTAAAGATTCCTGTCTTTTCATATGTATCTTGTGTCTTTTCATTACTTTTTTTTCCCCCAAGGTAGGGTTTCACTCTAGCTAAGGCTGATCTGGAATTCACTATTTAGTCTCAGTCTGGCCTTGAACTCATGGTGATCCTGTACCTCAGCCTCCCAAGTGCTGGGATTGAAGGCATGTGCCACCATGCCCTGCGTTCATTACTGTTTTTTTAATCTTAAAAAATTATTTTATTTTATTTATTTGAGAGAGAGGGAGAGAGAAAGAGGCAGATAGGGAGAGTGGGTCGAGGGGGATGGAGAATGGGCATACCAAAGCCTTCAGCAACTACAAACTTCAGAAACATGCGCCACCTTGTGTATCTGGCTTACATGGGTCCTGAGGAATTGAGCTGGGGTTCTTTGGCTTTGCAGGCAAGCGCCTTAACTGCTAAATCATCCCTCCAGCCCCATTACTTTTTTTTTTTTTAATTTATTGTTTGAGAGAGAAAAAGGTAGGAAGTGAGAGAATGGGTGCACCAGGGCTTCTAGTCATTGCCAACAAACTTCAGACGCATGTACCACCTTGTGCATATGGCTTATGTGGGTCTTGGGGACTTGAACCTGAGTCCTTTGGCTTTGCAGGGAAGTGCCTTAGCAGCTAAGCCATCTCTGCAGCCCCCATTTCTGTTTTCTTAATGTTGGGTGAGAAATCAAGTGTCAGTGTATATGGAAGTTTGGATTCTATGATTTTCTTAGTCTTTATGGTAATGTAACAGTGTAATTATGGTAACAGTATAAAAAGTCTTCTGTTAAGTACAGTATAATTCTCTTGGATCTGTTTGTATTTTGCTTGTTTTTTTTTTCTTAAATTATTAAAAGTTTTTTATTGACAACTTCCATAATTGTAGACAATATCCCATGGTGATTCCCTCCCTCCCCCCACTTTCCCCTTTGAAACTCCACTCTCTATCATATCCCCTCCCCTTCTCAATCAGTCTCTTTTTATTTTGATGTTATGATCTTTTCTTTATGATGGTCTTCTGTAAGTGTTTTAAGATTATGGGTTATTGGGCTGGAGAGATGGCTTAGCGGTTAAGGCACCTGCCTGCCAAATCTAAGAACGCCCATTCGATTTCCAGGTCCCAAGTTTAGCTAGACGTAAAAAGTGACACATGTGCAAAATTCCACCCTTGCCCACAAGGGGGTGCACATGTCTGGCATTTGTTTACAGCAGCTGAGAGGCCGCTGGTGTGCCCATTCTCTCTTTTCTTTGCCTTTTCCTCTCTCTCTGTCTCAGTCATTAATAATAATAATAAAAGAATATGGGATATTATTTGGAATTTTATTGAATCCATAAATTACTTTGAAAAGAACTGACATGTTTACAACATTAGATTATTTATTTAATTTATTTGAGAAAGAAAGAGGCAGAGAGAGAGGGAGGGGTGGAGAAAATGGGCGCGCCAGGGCCTCCAGTCATTGCAAATGAACTCCAGATGCATGCACCCCCTTGTGCATCTGGCTTATATGGGTCCTGGAGAATTGAACCAGGATCCTTTGGCAGGTAAATGCCTAAACTGCTAACCCATCTCTCCAGCCCAACTTTGGATTTTTTTTATTTCCATTTATTATACCTTCTAGAACTTCTGTCTATTGAATTTTAGATTTCTGTGATAAGGTCTTCCACATTTTATATTAATTTTAATTTTGACCCTTTGGCTCTCATGTACTCTATAAAAATAAATCTTGCTATCTTAAATATTATTAATGATTTATTAGGGAATGGATTGTGTGTGTGTGTGTGTGTGTGTGTGTATATATATATATATATATATATATATATATATAATTATTGATATTGTCACATTACTTATCACTGGGTAAAAATGCCTTCATAGGGTATATCACTTTGCTAAGTGGTTTTAAAAATGTTTCACTATTTACTTACTTATTTGAGAGAGGAGAGACATTAAGAGTGAGTATGAAGCATTCTAGGACCTCTTGTTGCTGCAAATGAGCTGTAGTCTCATGCACCACTTTATTTTTCTGGCTTTATGTGGGTACTGGGGAATCAAACCCAGGCAGGCAGGCTTTGTAAACAAGTGCCCTTAACTGCTGAGCCATTTTCTCAGCCCACTATGCTGTTTTTAATCCTAATATATTTTTTTTTTTTTTTTTTTTTTTGGTTTTTCAAGGTAGGATTCCACTAGCCCAGGCTGAGCTGGAATTCACTCTGTAGTTCCAGGGTAGCCTCAAACTCATGGCAGTCTTCCTACCTCTGCCTCCCGAGTGCTGGGATTAAAGGCATGCCCCACCACGCCCGGCTTCTAATATACTTATATTTCATTTGGCTCCTTACCTGCCAATAGTTAAAATTTATTATTTCTAGTTTTCAAACATTTATTTCTTTATTTTTGTTTATACTTGCAATGACCCTCAATAAGATGCTAATTGGAAGTGATAGCCATTCCTTTCAAATTTAATAGCTCACTAAATTTTAATAATTTATTAAGTATGCTATTCATCTTTTTTATGTAGGCAGTATTAGATGAAAAATGCTTCTTTTATTTCTAGTTTGTTTTTTTAAATACTTTAAACTATTTTTTATTATTTTATTTATTTTTGGAGAGAGACACAGAGACAGACAGACAGAGAGGGAGAGGGAGACAGATAGAGATGGGCGCGCCAGCAGTCTCTCAGCTGCTGTGAACAAAATCCAGATGTGTGCGCCCCCTTGTGGGCAAGTGCAGCATTGCACCCTTGTGTCACTTTGCATCGGGCTAAACGGGGACCTGGAGATTGGAACCGGGTTCTTAGGCTTAGCAGGCAGGTGCCTTAACCGCTAAGCTATCTCTCCAGCCCTCTAGTTTTAGTTTTCAATGGATAGGTTTTGAATGTTTTCAAGTACTTATTTTTTTTTAAAGAATATTTTATTTTACTTGGGAGAGTGGCGTGTGTGTGTGTATTTATGGGGGGGAATATTTATGGATGCACTAGGGTCTCTAGCCACTGCAAACCAACTCCAGATGCATGTGCTACCTTGTACATCTGGCTTACATGGGTACTGGGGGATTGAACCTGAGTCCTTAGGCTTTTCAGGCAAGCGCCTTAATGGCTAAGCCATCTCTCTAGCCCCTCAAGTGTTTATTCTTGATTGAAGTATTTTCATCCTGTGTCCATTAAAATTGTAATTATTATTATTATTTAAATTTATTTATTTATTTGAGAGACAGAGAGAGAAAGAGGTTGAGAGAGAGAATGGGTGCACCAGGGCCTCCAGCCACTGCAAATGAACTCCAGATGCCTGTGCCACCTTGTGCATCTGGCTTTCGTGGGTCCTGGGGAATTGAACCTTGAATCAGGTTCCTTAGGCTTCACAGGCACTTAACTGCTAAGCCACCTGAAAATTGTAATTATTTTGATTGTTTCTTGTATGTTCATCCACATTTGTAAATAGCCTCAAGTAGATTGTTAACACATTTTTTTCACATCTCTCGGTTTACTTCGCTAATGTTTTTCTTAGGTTTTGCATTTATTTATGAGTCAAGATTGGTCAGTAAATTTTTGTTAAGTGGATGTTGAGGTTATAGTAGCTTCATAAAATTTGTTGATAATTCTGTTTGGAAGAGGTTATTGTTGTTTTCCCTCTTTTCAACTCTTGGACGATTATTTCTGGGCTTAAAGTGGTTTGCAAGACATTTTAAATTGCTGAGTTAATTTTTATTGTGTGTGTGTGTGTGTGTGTGTGTGTGTGTGTGTACACGCATCACAGCACACATGTGGAGGTCAGAGCACAGCTTTTGGTTGTTGAGCCTCATCTCGTACTTCATTTTGTGCAGGGTCTATCATTCTTTTTTTTTTTGGTTTTTTGAGGTAGGGTCTCACTCTAGCTCAGGCTGACCTGGAATTCACTATGTATTCTCAGGGTGACCTCGAACTCACGGCAATCCTCCTACCTCTGCCTCCCAAGTGCTGGGATTAAAGGCGTGCGCCACCATGCCCGGCTAGGGTCTGTCATTCTTGTTCTTGTTGTTTACTGCTATATTCATCAGACTAGCTGGTCTTTGAGCTTCCAGGACATTCTTCTATCTTCATCTCCCATCTCCCTGTCAGTGTGCTGAGAATACTGGAGCCCATCATGGCTTCCATCTTTTTACGGGGGCCTAGGGATTGAACTTGAGTACTCAGGCTTGAGTAGCAAGCACTTTATTGACAGAGTATCTCCCCAGACTTTCCGTTTAATTTTAAAAATAATTGTAATACTATTTTGATTTCCATTTATCCGTTTTTTATTGTTGTCTTTTTGGGAAATTTGAATATTTTATCTAAATCAAGCATGTCTAACCAGAGGCTGCATGTGTACCAGGATAGCTATGAATATACTCTAACACATTTGTATAAGTCATTGTCTCACAATGTCAAAAGGTTGGACATCCCAGTTCTTACATGCAAATTTATTGGTATAATATTGTTTAGAATATCTTTTATGAATGCCTTTTTTCTACTTGATAGTAATTTATTTGTTTTACCTCTGTTTAGTTCATAGAAACTCAGCATAGTCCTCTAATAGCTTTCTTTTCTTCTTTATCATATGAATCATTTAGAAGTTTATCTCTTAATTTTAGAAACATTCTAGTTTTCTAAGTCAAAAATAAGTAGCTTAATTCTGTTGTGGTCAGAGAATATGCTCAGGTTAAAAAAATTGTAAACATGTCATTACCCAGCACATACTTAATTTTTATAGATGTTTAAGTGTGGAAGAGCTCTTTAGTATGGAGATATATATATATATATACTGGGCTAGAGAAGATGTCTTAGCAGTTAAGGCGTCTGCCTCCTAAGCCTAAGAATGCTGGTTCCAATCTCCAGCTGTTCCAATCTCCAGGTCCCAGATGCAAAGTGACGCAAGGGCACAATGCCGCACTTGACCACAAGAGGGCGCACGTATCTAGATTTCGTTTGCAGCAGCTGAGAGGCTGCTGGCGCGCCCATCTCTGTCTGTCTTCCTCTCCCTCTCTGTCTCTTTCCAAAAAAAAGAAATATATATATATATACACACACATACATGCATACCATATTCTATTTCTTAATTGTTTGAATGTATATATATATATATTTTTTGGTTTTTCGAGGTAGGGTTTCACTCTAGCTCAGGCTGACCTGGAATTAACTATGTAGTCTCAGGGTGGCCTCAAACTCACAGCGATCCTCCTACCTGTGCCTCCCGAGTGCTGAGATTAAAGGCGTGCACCACCACGCCCAGTTTACTTTGGTCTTATTCATTACTGGTAGAGCTATGTTAGAAATCCTCCATTTGAATTAAAGATTTTCTTTACCTTTCCTTATTTCAGCTGTTTATTTATATATGCAAAGGGTATATTTTTGTGTTTCATATTACTTTTTTGTTTAAAGCTTTTGTAATTTCGTTCTTTAAATTTTGCTTTGGTATCAATGTAACTATGTGAAAAACTAGGTATGTGAATTCTCCTTTGCTTTAAGTCTTCATTTATCTTTTCTGTTTTTTTTTAAATGTAACTTTTTTGTACTTGTGTATCTTAATGTTCTTTCTACTTATTTTGGATTATTTTCTTTGTTTTCTAGTTAGAAGTAGAAATGTCATAAGATTTGAAAAGTACCAAAATGTTGACTTTATTTTGATAAATGTCTTTCAAAAATAATACTATTTATTTGAGTGAGACAGAGAGAGGGAGAGAGAAAATGGGTGCAACAGGGCCTCTAGCTACTGCTGCAGATAAACTCCAGATGCATGTGCCACCTTGTGCATCTAGCTTTATGTGGGTACTGGAGAACCGAACCCAGGTCCTTAGGATTTGCAGGCAAGTGCCTTAACCACTGAGCCATCACTTCAGCCCTGACGAACATCTGTTTTGAATTTTTACCCAGATGAGCTTAGGTAGGTTTTACCAGTAATGATCCCAATGTGTAGAATGTTGTTTGTCTATTCTTTATGTATACATCAGGATTTTCAGTATGAGAGAGTTGCTGTGATTCTAGCCTGGCAATCCTTATAGGCATGACTAATTTCTGGTATTGAATAATGTTGAATCAGTTGTAGGATTCTTTTTCTTTCTTACTTAATTGTAACAGTTATAGAGCAAAAGTCCTGGCTCTAGTCCAGGCAGCCCCAACAGGGTAGGCGATGCTGCTTGTCCCAGCACATCAATTAAGAGACCAGTAAGAATGAAAAACAGAAGATTAAGTAATGCACACATTGGGAAGAGGGACGGATAGAAATCAGTGACCCCAATTCTGCTTTGGAGTTCTGACATAAGCTTCAGGATTTAACAGAGGAAGGATTGGGGTAGAGGGAGGCAAGAGGTATGAATAATTAAGTAGTCATAGTCAAGGTGTGGTCTGGTTGATCATGTCTCAATTCTGGTTCTGTAAGGTGGTCTGAAGAAGTCCTTATTGCTTGAGGGGACAAGCTGGTTCTCAGGAGATGATCCTGCTCCAGGTACAGCCTCGCCATCATAGATTTTTGCCCTCGTCTTGGGGGGTGGTTTGTCCTCCAAGGCACTGCTGTTCCTGGAATCCAAGGTGACTGCAGGTTTAGGACAATGACCTTTAGTTGTATTTTGGGGATCTGAAATAGGACACTGCAAAAAGTTGACAGTAAGATACCTTAATCTTACCTTTATTTCTTTAGCCTTGAAGGGGAATAAAATAGGTTAGGTGCCCATTTTTTAGATAGATACCCCTAGAGTGATTCACATATCTATATGCAGAGATAAGCAGGTCAAAATTAAGGGAAATAAATACAAAACAAAAGCAGAAATGTCGGCTTTATTCTGCTTTTTGTTACCTTGTTGGCTCAAGTGAGGAGATTTTTTTTAAAGCCAAAAGCAGTTTCTAAGTGCCTATTTTATTATAATATTCACTTCTTTCCTAGCAAGTTATACCCTTCAAAAAGTATGGTTGTCTAAACTATGACATATTTTAGGTAGACTTTTGGGTCACCAAAATGGTTATTAAAGTGAGTCTTTAAGCTGTGGGTTACTTTGGTCAAAATATTGACAGCTGGATGAAGATGGAGTGTTTTTATTTTAAATGAATACATTTCTCAGCCACTAATACTACAGGAAAATCTGTAAACTGGAATCATGTTTTGCTGTAACTTCCAACACTTTTAAAAGGAAGAAGGAAATGAGGTAGTTAAATCTTAACAGTGAATTTTCTGTCATCTGGTAATTTGGTAGCATTTATTACATGATGTTGATAACAATATATGAACAATTAATATTTAACAACTGCCCTGTTTTTTCTGTAGAATGTAGTTCTGGTAGTATCTCTTGTATATCATTGACATAATAAAAACAGAAAGAGCAGGAAATGAAAGGTCCATTAGAAACTTCAATATTTTTAATTGAACATTCATATTTAAAGCTATTTGAATATTTTAAAAAGTCTATCAGCATGTTGAAATTTGACATAACATTGATTTTCCAGAAGGGAAGGCTGAGTCACCACAATCTTTGTAATTAAAACACAAGATTTTATTTAAAGTCTTAAATTTATGGTATTATTATTAATACCATGCAAGTGGAAATGCCATTATTGAATTTCCTAATGTCCTTTTCCTTTTCTGATAATAATTTTATGTTCTCTGCACACCTGTTCTTAAATTTCCTTTGTTTTTTAAAATCTTGAAATTCCAGGATTGGATTTTTAAGTCAGTTTGTGGTCCATTATAGCTAAAAGGAATGAGTTGATTTGGTATCATAAGCTTAAGTGATACTGACTTTTCAAACTTGAATTATTTTATATTGATTTTTAAAATTTAATTTATTTAGTTGAGAGAGAGAGGCAGACAGAGTGGGCATGCCAGGGCCTCCATCTGCTGCAAATGAACTCCAGACACATGAGCCACCTTGTGCATCTGGCTTACATGGGTCCTGGGAAAAAGAGCCTGGGTCCTTTGGCTTTGTAGGCAAGTGCCCTAATGACTAAGCCATCTCTCCAGCCCTGATAATTGTTTTTTAATTTCAGTTCATCCAGAGCAGCTTCCTCCGAGGCCATGGATTACATTAAAAGAACGAGACCAAATTCTGCCATCAGGTAGTTTTTCTCATACTTGCCCTTTGTCAGAAATACATAAATATCATTTGAGCTTTGTGATTAATAGGCCTTCACTTTATTCTTATCAGTAGATGCATTCAGAAATATTGACGGGTAGACTTGAGCAAAATCCTCACATGATATGTCTATAAGTATCTTGGATCTTTTGCATTGACCCACCAGATTTCTATCCTATAAAATTACTTTTGTAATGCAGTTTTCTAGAGGTCTTAGGTAACTTAAAAAAAGAGAATAAAATGAATTTTCTTTGGAAACATTTTGCACTTAGGTACTTTATCTTTCCTGAGGTAGGCTGGTAATGGTGATGTTAAGTTAACTTAATGGAAATGGGATTGTAGAACTGAATAGTTGAGTAATCTGAGATCATAACCTAGCATGTCTAGATCAGTAGTAATATAGAAAATACAAACTTTTATGTCTTTGTGGGAACCAATAACACTTTGACATTTATAGGTGTTCTTATTATATATGAGACTTTTTAGGATTGAAATAAGTTCTGAATTAAATTAAGATTAGAATAAGTTGTGAATTATTGTTTAAATGCCCTTTTCATTACATTAGTAATAATTTTCACATTTAATTTTATTTTAAAATTAAGGAAAGGCTTTACTGTTTGAATATAGATTAGATTAGTCAATACTGGTACTTTAATAACTTTTTTTTGTTTGTTTGTTTTTCGAGGTAAGGTCTCACTCTAGTCCATGCTAACCTGGAATTCACTATGTAGTCTCAGGGTGGCCTTGAACTCATGGTGATCCTCCTACTCTGCCTCCCGAGTGCTGGGATTAAAGGCATGCACCACCACACCCGGCTTTTTAATAACTTTTAAAAGTTATATCACAGTTAGAAATTATTGTGTATATTTTGAATGATATAAATTCCTCTAGTTATGAAGTTTTATCTTTTCTTTTTTAATATTATTTATTTATTCAAGAGCAAGAAAGAAAGAGAAGGAGGCAGATAAAGAGAGAATGGGTGTGCCAGGGCCTCTCACCATTGCAAACGAGCTCAAGATGCATGTGCCACCCTTGTGCATCTGGCTTACATGGGCACTGGGAAATTGAACTGGGTCTTTAGGCTTTTCAGTCAATTACTTTAGTAGCTAAGCCATCTCTCCAGTCCAGTTTTATCTTTTCTAAAGATTTTTTTTTAAGTTAAGTAAGAGGGTTGAGAAGAAAACATTTGTTTAATTCTTGTGAAATGTGGTAGGTATAACTTCTTCATGCAATATTGTGGAACCACAGTATCAGCCTATTATAGTAGACATTGTATCAGTATTATTACAAATAACATTTCTGTTGGAATGATGCACATGAATGATCCAAGTAAAAAGAAATAAAAGGTTTTCTACAAAGCCTTGCATTAGATGAATTTATTTTATAATTGACTTTCCCTAATGTGCAGTTTTTTTATAATCTTAACATTTTCATTGTAGAGGTCTTTCCTCTTTGATAATGTTGCATCTCTATGTGAAATAAGCCAGATGTAGAAAGACAAGTGCTGCATGTTTTCCCTAGTGTTTGGAATTCATATTAAAGACACCCCCCCCCACATACACATACATTAAATGTAAAGGGGTACTATTTGGGAAGAGAAAGGAATCCAGCAAGAGGGAATGTGACAAAAGAAGGCAGTGGGAAAGTGAAAATGAGCAAAGTACATATTGCACATATATGAAAATACCATAATGAAACTTTGTTTTTAAAATTTTTTTTATTTATTTATTTATTTATTTATTTATTTATTTATTTATTTATGAGAGAGATAGATAAAAAGAGGCAGATAGAAAGAGAATGGGTACACCAGGGCCTTTAGCCACTGCAAACAAACTCCAGATGCATGCGTCCCCTTGTGCATCTGGCATACATGGGTCCTGGGGAATTGAACTAGGGTCCTTAGGCTTTGCAAGCCAGCACCTTAACCACTAAGCCATTCCACCAGCCTGAAACTTTATTTTGTACAATCAGCATACACTAATAAAAAAAAAAGCAGTGTGAAAAAAGTTTTAAACATTAAAAATAAACACTTCCTAGTTCTTTAAAATAATGCTCATTTGAATATGAGGGGGCATAATTTTGAATAAATGGTTTTCTATTAGAAGGAATAGTAGAGATAAATTTTCATTAGTATATGAATTCCTAAAGATAATGTATTCTTGGTTTTTGTGTGTGTGTGTTGAAAAACTAGTAATTTTTTCTAAGTATGTGTAGCACTACCTGAGGAGACTCAGTGTTAACATTAAAAATAAGCATTATTTTTCTGATGAATAGGGAGATGTGTATAATAATCATGCTAGTTAAAAGTGATTGGTGTCAAATAGTTAAAATGATAATCTGTGTAGTAATCAAGCCCAGCTAGTAAAAAAGAAGTTCCAGATAGACATGGAAGAAAAAACTTGGGGCTCGGTGGTACATGCTTTTAATCCCAGCACTTGGGAGGCCAAGGTAGGAAGGTCACTCTGAGTTTGGGGCCAGCCTGGGATTACAGAGTGATTTTCAGGTCAACCTGGGCTAGAGTGAGACCCTACCTTTAAAAAACAGAAACAAACAAAAAAGAAGTGGAGGAAAAGAGATTAATGGTAATAACAACCAATTTTCATTTCTGTTTAAAAATCATGGGCATTGCACTGATACAGTGGTGTCTGCTTTATAGAAATTATAATTGCTACTTGTTTTTAAAAATAACATCTTATTTCACAGTCTTGAAAAAAAGAATATGAATGTAGTAAAGAGCCTTCTGCCTGGCTTCTTTTACTCTTCAGAAGATACCCCGAATCTGGAGAAGCAGATTGTGGCATACTCAGGGCACTCATTTCATAGTATAGCATACTATACATAGTACAGCAGTTTGAAATTGTTTGAGGTCATTGCCAAACCAATCAGACAACATAATTCTCTCCAACTGAAATTTAGTCCCCAGTTTACAGAATGGCCAACAGTTTTCCAAAGGACCATTGAAATGAATTTCTCTTAACACTTGTCCTGCCACCTGAAATTGACCCAGCTTGAGTGTTATTTTACTTTAGATTCCTTACGTTTTGTTTAAAATAGGTAGTTCTCCACTGTATCTGTATTGGTATCCTGTTTGAAAATATTGCATGCTTAGAACATAATCTGATTTCATATGGAGTTACCTACTTATTGGCAGTTTAAGTTCTACAAAAATAATTCTGATGGGTACCTAAGATGAAGAATTATTATAACAGTTGGGCTTTGCAGACTTCAACATGTATTTTCATTTGAATCCCCTAATGGTTTTGTTAAACAGGAGTTCCTGTTTAGTAGGTATTTGTAGGGTCAGAAATCATGGATTTCTAAATTTCCCAGTAATCACTGATGTGTATGGGCCTTTATATGAATACTAGTTTCTCACACAGAGCACACTTTTGAGCATTGAGGACAAAAATTATCTTCTTCATAGTATTAAATGTTTGCTTACAGTTCTTTTATATCCATGGACTTTTAAAATGAGACTTTTATTTCAGAAAAGATTATTTGACAAAAAGAATTTGTATCACTAAATATTGTTACTGTATTGTCTTCTGGCTCAGGGTGGTGGGTGTGGTAAGAGACCCTAAAATTATTAACTGAATATTTTGGTAATAGAAGTAATTCTAATGAAACCAAAATTTATTCTTGTTTCAATTATTTAAAAAAACTTTCTCACAGATTACGTGCAAACTTAATGTTCTGATTTAAGAGTTTGAATTTGTTAAATTTTCTTCAAAATGTCATATGTAGTCCATTTCTAGACTATTAAACAAGTATTGGTATGATGGTTTCCAGTGAAGAAATAAAATTGTCTTGAATTTAAAAGGTAAACTTCAAAATAAAAGATCCTACCTCTGGGAGAGATCCTGCATTCAAAGTGAAACGCGAAAGGAATATGTATATTTTTTAAAAGAATAGTTTAACAGAATGTTACTGCCCCCATGGGGTTTTTATAGTGTTGATTACTGGGAGTATATGTGTGTGTTTTTATAGTGATTGTTTGGGGTATATGTGTATGTACTTTTACATGGTGTGCTCTGGATACTACTTGAGAAAATGTTGCCTAATTTTCTCTCCCCCCCTTTTTTTCCCTCCCACTTCTTAGCATCATTCACAGTTATGTGTTACAATGTGTTATGTGATAAATATGCTACCCGGCAGCTATATGGCTACTGCCCATCCTGGGCATTAAACTGGGAATACAGGAAAAAGGGAATTATGGAAGAAATTGTTAACTGGGACGCAGATATCATTAGTCTTCAGGTAACACCATAGAACTTAAACTGTCTTTAACTTAAAGGTGAACTAAAAGTAATGATCCTACCTCTTGGAGAGAGCCCATGTTTAAAGCAAAACTCAAAAGGAATGATTTTTTTCGCTGAGGATATAGCTCAGATGGTAGAGTTCTCGCCTGCCATGCCTGAAGCCCTGGGTTTGATCTGTGGCACCTCAGAAACCACATGTGGTGGCATACACCTATAATCCTAGTACTGGGGAGGTAAAGGCAGTAGGATCAGGAGTTCAAAGCCATCCTCTACTGCACAGCAAGTTTAAGACCTTCTTCTTCTTCTTTTTTTTTTTTTTTCCGACGTAGGGTCTCATTCTAGCCCAGGCTGACCTGGAATTCACTCTATATTCTCAGGGTGGCCTCGAACTCACAGTGATCCTCCTACCTCTGTCTCCCGAGTGCTGGGATTAAAGGCGTGCGCCACAATGCCCGGCTTCAGTTTAAGACCTTCTTGAACTATGTAAAACCCTGTCCAAAAAAAAGTTGGAAACAAAACAAAGCAGAACAGTTTTCTCTCCTTTTCTTTAAAAAGAGGACAATTGGGCTGGAGAGATGGCTTAGTGGTTAAGGTTCATGCCTGCTAAGTCTAAGAACCCGGTTCCAATCTCCAGGTCCCACATTTAGCCAGATGCAAAGTGACGTAATGCCGCACTTGCCCACATGGGGGCGCACACATCTGGATTTCTTTCACAGCAGCTGAGAGACTGCTGGCATGTCCGTTCTCTGTCTCCCTCTCCCTCTCTCTCTCTCCAAAAATGAAAAAAAAAGAGGACAATTATAATAAGCATTTGAAAGATTTCCACAATGAAATTATTTTACTGAGTATAGCCATGCATTTACTGTCATCTGCTATTTTGTAAAGTTTAAATAATCTTATCCCATTATTCTTGTTTACAGTTCACCTCATAAATCATTGAAATTGCTGGAAAAAAAAAAAGCTATAGGAGATTACCAGTCTTTTAGGAATATAAATTTACCTTATAATAAAGTTTGGAGAAATGCAAATGTTTTCTTACATTGGTTCCTTAAACATTTATTGCACTTAATCATACATTTTTACAACTTACTCATTCTGTAAACGACCTATGAAGTTTAGACCCATCTTTTTCTTTTTTTTATTTAGTAAATTTATGTTTTTTGCTTCTGGAAATTTGTAATTTTTGTTGGCCTTATCAAAACAATGAAAATAATTTTAAAAATTATCTTCTCATTTCCTTTACTCCCTAAGGTCAGATTTCCCAGGGTATGAACCTCTCATGAAAAGTCTCATGAAGCAGTACATGTTACATATCCTTGAATCAGAGACAGTCTTTTGTATAATAAGTTTATTAGAGTGAATTTAACGGCAAAAGAAATACATACTCTTATGAAATATTTATTTTCAATATTTAGTTAATCAAAAAAACTTGTGAATAGTGTTTGCACTTTTATTCTTTTAAAACATATTAAGTACTTTTTTTTTTTTTTTGGTTTTTCAAGGTAGGGTCTCACTCTGGTCCAGGCTGACCTAGAATTAACTATGTAGTCTCAGGGTGGCCTCGAACTCATGGTGATCGTCCTACCTCTGCCTCCCGAGTGCTGGGATTAAAGGCGTGCGCCACCACGCCCGGCTCATATTAAGTACTTTTAACTGTTTAGAAAATTTTAATTGACAAATAATAATTGTATGGTCAAATTGGGCTCATTAATGTATCGTTCACCTCAAATCTCATTTTTTTTTTTTTTTTTTTTTTTTTTTTTGGTTTTTCGAGGTAGGGTTTCACTCTAGCCCAGGCTGACCTGGAATTCACTATGAAGTTTCAGGGTAGCCTCAAATTCACGATGATCCTCCTACCTCTGCCTCCCGAGTGCTGGGATTAAAGGCATGTGACACCATGCCCGGCTTAAATCTTATTTCTTAAAGGTGCTTAAAAATTGTTTTAGAAAAGTTTTTTGGTTTATTTCACATAATTTCAGCATATTAAGAGGGGAAAAATCCGATTGCTTTAAAATATTTTCTTGGTAATTTGCCTGAGCCATAAGAAGTAAAAATCTCCTGAGGTTAAGTTTTCTTATAAGCATGAGAATGACACAAAATTGTGAAGAAGAAACAAAATAAAAGTACTGTATGGGAGGTTGATAAAGTGACTCAGTGTTTAAATGTGCTTGCATGCAAAGCCTGTTAGTCCAGGTTCAATTTCCAATGCACCCATTGTAAGCTGGATGCACGAAGTGACACAACTGTGGTGTTTGCAGCAGCAAGATGTCATGGGCACACAAACACGTAAAAGTACTACTAGATTATATGTTAATTCTAAAAAGTTGAGGGAAAACATGCTCCCATACCCTAAGGTAGTTGCTGTGTTAGAGCATGTGCCCCTTTGTGCATCTGGCTTTATGTGGGTACTGGGAGATCAAACCCTGGTCATCAAGCTTTGCAAGCAAGCTCACTAACCACTGAGCAATCTCTCCAGCCCTAGAATATTTTATTGTACACATGTTTTGTTAATTTATTGACTTATTTACAAGTACATTTTCAAAATAAAACTGAGATTACACTATTGGCATGTTTTGTTTATTGCATTTAATGCATTTTCTTGTTATTAAAATTCTTAAAAACCAATTAATATGAATATATAATAATTGATTTAGCTTTTTCCCTACTGTTGTGACATTTAGTCAGTTACAGGTTTTTACTATTATAAAAATATGCTGTGATGAGTACTTTTATACATAAACCATTACTTCTGTTGTCTCTTTCATTTTGAAATACTTGATAAAAATATTTTTATCGTCATGCATGGTGGTGTACATCTTTAATCCTAATACTCAGAAGGCAGAGGTAGGAGGATTACCATGAGTTCTAGGCCAGCCTGAAATTACATAGTGAGTTATAGGTCAGCCTGGGCTAGAGAGAGACCCTACATTGAAAAAAACAAAACAAGTAATGTTTTATAGATGAAATAATTAACTTAATTTATTTTAATTTGGAGAAAGAGAGCCACTGCAATAGAACTCCAGAAGTTTTTGCCACCTACTGGGTAGGCAACATTGCTCTTGCCTCACCTTTGTGCATCTGGCTTAAATGGGATCTGGAGAGTGGAACATGGGTTCCTAGGCTTTGCAGGCAAATGCCTTAACCTTAACTTAAGCCCTCTCTCCAGCCCAACAAACTTAAATATTGAGTGATCATAAACCAATGGGTAATTTGTATTACTAAAAATCCCTTTAAACAGTTTTTTTTTTTTAATATTTTGTTTCCAAGGAGAGAGAGAGAAAAAAATCAATGAATGGGCCCACAAGGGCTTCTAGGCGCTGCAAATGAATTCCAGATGCATGCACCACTTTGTGCATCTGGCTGTACATGGGGACTGGGGGATCAAACTTGGGTTGTTAGGCTTTGCAGGCCAATGGCTTAACTGTTGATCCATCTCTCCAGCCCCCGTGAAGTCCCCCTCGGTTTATAGATTGGGTCTTTTTCACTCTTTGGGTTTTATTCCTCTTCACTAGAGTTCAGAAGAATAGTTCTTTTCTATTTATATGCAAAGTTTACTATTCCCTACCACCTAATCTATGATATATACTCTACTTACTTTAATTCCTAGTTTTGAGGAAGTATATTGGACTGAACTTCAAATTGGGACACAGAAGTCCTTGGATGCAATTGAACTATTATTAATTCTGATTAATTAGTTCTGTTAGCATGGAAAAATATCAACTTTGTAGTTCTTTCATGCTTAAAATGCTGCCAGTAAGAAATGTAAATGTAATTGCTTGCAGTAAGGTAAGATGGCTAGATACTATCTATTGGTTAATTATTTTAGTTTAATCATTTTTTATTCAACATAATGAGTATTTTTAGATGTTAATCTGAGTGTCTTTTTCTCTGTCATATAGATAACAAATTTCTTTCATTTTAGGAAGTAGAAACAGAGCAATACTTCACTCTCTTTCTGCCAGCATTGAAGGAACGAGGATATGATGGTTTTTTTTCTCCTAAGTCACGTGCCAAAATCATGTCTGAGCAGGAGAGAAAGCATGTGGATGGTTGTGCAATATTCTTCAAAACTGAAAAGTAAGCTTAGAAAGCAAATCACAATAGTAAATGTGTATTTCTTTCAATTACCATATATTTAAAATAGTCTTTGGACTTTAAAAAATAAAAAGCTAGATGGCAAGTACTAAATAAGTTAAAATTGTTCTTTATGCCTTATTTCTTAGGCTCTGTATTGGAAACAAGTATTTATTTTTATATTTTTATTGTCAAACTACCCAAATCTCACTGTAAAAGTAATGTCCAGCAGAAACAGAGGAACATAGGATGATCATAATATAATATAGAATATATAAGAAAGATGGATAAATAGATAAGAGAGACAGAAGACTGACACAGGGCTTTTGAAAGCCAGAAGTTAACAGATTGAAACCAAATAATGGAAAGTAAAATGAGTAAAAGTCTGAGAGAAGTCAAATCCTTTGATAAACAATTTGGGCTTGATACATTAGAAGATTACGTACATATAGGGTAACCTTATATGTGCTTATAACTATTTTCCAATATTTCCCTATTTAATCCCTATTATGACAAAGCCAATGTTTTCCCAGTATGTTTTTTTTTTCCAACATGGCATACTTTTTAAAAAATATTTTTTTCTGATATTTATTTATTTATTTGTTTGTTTGTTTATTTATTAGAGACAGAGAGATGGACAGAGACAGAGAGAGAGAATGGGCACGCCAGGGCCTCTAGCCACTGCAAACAAACTCCAGACACATGCACCACCATGTGCCTCTCATCTGGCTTATGTGGGACCTGGAGAATTGAACCTGGGTCCTTAGGTTTCTCAGGCATTTGCCTTAAGAGCTAAGCCATCCCTGTAGCCCATGGCATACTATTTTAGGTAAATAAATTCAATAGATTTGAAAGATATTTAATCAACTTCTCATTTATCTGTTCGTCTTTACCATGAATAGTTACTATAGAATCGTATTGTACTTAAGGGCAGAATATACTCAATTTGATAATGTTTTTGCAAATTTTAAGATAAGAATTGCTGTTATTTTTATAGTGTTTACTGTAATTATTTATGTGGATTCCCGTTACAGGCAACTATCAGAGGTAGCTACACACATTTTCTCATTTCTTATATATAAGGGAACCAAGGCAGGTCAGTAGCAAGGTTACACTCTAGTCTGACTTCATAATTCATGCGGTTTACCATATAATATAGTCTAATCTTTTTTTTTTCAGCTCCAGCATTATTTATGCCCCTTTTAAGGTTACCTTACTTGGACAAATTGTCTTGAATTAGATATTCTTTTACCTATATTCAAAGAAAAATTTCTTCAAAATAGTGTTAATTTAGAAAATATAGGGTAACATTACGATATCAAATAAACATAAAGTGTTTTTCTACATGACATTACCTCCTCTCAATTCCTCCCTTCATTTTTCTGCCTTATTCTTTGACCCCTCCATACTGCCCTGTCTTCCTAGACAGAGTTTTTCTTTTTTAAATCTACTTATGTGATTTTTTTTATTAAGTAGAAACTGTATGTTTTAGTATCATTTCTCTTCTCCCCACTTCCATGCCACTAAAGGCACTCCTCAGTGGGATTGGTTGTGGGTTATGAGTTGTGAGAGCAGCAGTCAGTCATGGGAGGGGCCGTGCTTCTGTATATTCTGTCCTATCCTGTGGCTCTTACAATCTTTCCACCCTCTCTTCTGCAAACTTACTTGAACCTTAGTGGGTGTGATTTAAATCTACTTCAGTGTTGAGTTCTCAGCAGCTTGCGGATTTCTGCTTTGGTGCATTTTGAGTAACCTCAGTGTTTATTGCTATCACCTGGCACAGGTTGTCAGGCTCACCACAGAAGCAGCACTTTTGCTCATCTCGCCAGTTCCTCTCTAGTTTCACTTGGGTCCTAGCTGCTGTGCTAGATGTGGTTCATCTCACAATAGGGAGTCAGTTATCTTTTGTTGTTTTGTAGGTAGACTTTGGTTGTCCTTGGTTTTCACTGTCTATGTAAAAGTAAAACAGATTCCCCAATGGAGAGTGCGGTCAGCATAGGTTAAAGGGAAAGACATTGTTAATTAAGAGATTTTGATGGGTGTAAACTCTCTTTTGGCCAAAGAGTAGTAGGAGGTTCTTGTTGTAGTCATGATCCTGGTTTCCATGGGATTCTGACATGGTTCCCAGTACCAGCTATTGGGTTCCTTTCCACTGAGCCGATCTTTTAGCAAATCTTTTAGCAAACCCACCTAGGCTGGGATCCACTATTGCACAGGTGTCTAATTCTTGTAAGGCTGGTTGGTTTCATATAGCTGTGTCCCCTGCTTATTCACAATGTTGTTGGCCATTTTCTCCCAGCTGCTCATGTAGCACTTTAAAGCACTATATAGGCAGATTATCTGAGAACTGGCTTCCTCCAAGATTCCATCCAGATCTCTCAATTTTCTGTGTCAGCAGCATGTGGTGTCTTCAGTAATAGGGTCTTTTCCTTTACCTCAGGCGGGTAATCAAATGGTTTGATGGGATCATGTAGGTCTTCCAACCAATAGTTGCATGTGGGTTGTAACTGATTTCTAGTGCTGGGAGTTATAAGCCTGAGTCAATTGTTTTAGGATTAGGCTTCTCCCACCTTCTCCAGGGCCCTTCCCCCCCTCTTTTTTTAAACCATACTCCTATTGAAAGTTATATCTTTAAGTCTTATCAGGAGTGAGGTTTCTATGGTACCAATATATTTTGGGTTTAGTTTTTAAAAATATTTTATTTTTATTTATTTATTTGAGGGAGGGAGAGAGAGAGAGAGAATGGGTGTACCAGGGCCTCTAGCCACTGAAAAACGAACTCCAGATGTATGCACCCCCTTATGCATATGGATTGACAATCTGGGTCCTGGGGAATTAAACCTGTGTCCTTTGGCTTTGAACCTGGGTCCTTTGGCTTTGTAGGCAAGCACCTTAACTGTTAAGTCATCTCTCCAGCTCCCCCCCACCCCATTTTTTTGTTTTTCAAGGTAGGGTCTCACTCTAGCCCAGGTCGACCTGGAATTCACTATGTCGTCTCAGGGTGGCCTTGAACTCATGGTAATCCTTCTAACTGCCTCCCAAGTGCTGGGATTAAAGACATACACTACCATGCCCTGCTTTGGGTTTAGTTTTGTGTATATCTCCCCCCACTCTGGAATTCCCCAAAACCTTCAATCTCTAGTGTCACTCCCTTGAGTTGTCTGTCAGGTATGCCGGCAACTCAAGCTGTTCCAGTTTAGAAACCACAGATGAGGGAGAGCATGTGACATTTATTTGTCTTTCTGTGCTTGTGTGAATTTGCCAGCTATTATCTATTCCAAGTCAATCCATTTTTCTATAATTTTCATCATTTCAGTTTTCCTCACTGCTGAGTAGAATTTCATTGTGTACCACATCTTCATTATCCATTCATCAAATCTGGGTTGATTCTAGTTCTTAGCTATTTTGAGTAGAGCAGCTTATAAACACGGTTGAGCAAATATCTCTGCAGTGAAGAGTGGAGCCTTTAGGATGATGCCCAGTAGAGGAATAGCTGGGTCATGTTGGTAACTCTATTTTAATCTTTTACAGAAGTCTCCATACCGATTTCCATAGTGGTTATACAAGTTTGTACTCCTACCAGCAGTGAATGAGGGTTCCTCTTTCCCCACATCCTTGCCAATATTTATTGTCATTTCTTTTATTTTTTTTGAGCCAAGCCTAACAGATTAGTTTTTTTTTTAATGCGAGACAGAGAAAGAGAGAGAGAGAGAGAGAGAATGAACGAATATGAGAATTGGCACGCCAGGGCCTCCAGCCACTTCAGTTGAACTCTAGACGTGTGTGCTCCCTTGTGTGCATGTGTGACCTTGCACACTTGTGTCACTGTGTGTCTGGCATATGTGGAAACTGTAGAGTCAAACATGAGTCCTTATGCTTCTCAGGCAAGTGCCTTACCTAGTAAACTATCTCTCTAGCCCTGTCATTTCATTTTTTCAAAAAATTTTATTTTTATTTAATTATTTATTTATTTGATAGAAAGAGGCAGAGAGAGAGAGAAAAAGGGAATGGGCATGCCAGGGCCTCCAGCCACCACAAACAAACTCCAGACACATGCACCCCCTTGTGCATCTGGCTTACATGGGTCCTGAGGAATTGAACTGGGACCTTTGGCTTTGCAGGCAACCATCTTAACCGCTAAGCCATCCCTCCAGCCCCTCATTTCATTTTTTAATGGTTACCATCCTGACTGGAGTAAAGTGGAATCTTGTTTAATTTGCAATACCCTAATGTAAAGATGTTGAACATTTTCTTCTGTGAATATTAGCCATTTGTATTTCTTCCTTTCAGAATTCTCTATTCAGTTATCTACAGTTATCTACTCCCCTGCTCCCCCCTCCAAGGTAGGGTTTCACTCTAGCCCAGGCTGACCTAGAATTCACTATATGTAGTCTCAGGGTAGCTTTGAACTCACGGTGATCCTCCTATTTCTGCCTCCCAAGTGCCTTTGAAAATGCAGAGCCAAAATATTCTTCTGTAGCTACCTTATGACTATTAATTTTGTAAACAATGTAAAAATGATATTAGAAGGTAAGAATAAATAAAGAAATAGTTCTAGAAACCGAGACACTCAAGATTATATAACTAAACAGTTATATAGCTTCACATTATTTGCATTATTCTCTTCAATCTGAAGAAAGAAGGGATAGAAACAGGGGATCACTGAAGCTTATATGACAAAAGGAAATATTTGGTGCTGGAAAAGAGGATGGTTTAAAATAAAGAGAATTTAATAAATTTTTAGCAAGTACTTAAATGATGAAAGGATAGAGAGTTGCTTAATAAAGGCTAGGAATTAGAGAATTAGAATATAATAAAATATTACAGTATTTGGTTTGGGGGACTTGAGGGTTGGGAATTGAGCTCATCAAGCATGTCCTCTCCTACTGAGTTACTCCCCACCCCCTGCCCTATCCACCTTTCATTTTGGAAGACTTAGAAGGTCTCTTACGATGAGGTAGCACCTTTTAGTCAGCATTATAGGCATCAATTTTTTTGGTAATTTTTTTTGAATTTTGATTGACAAAATGACATACCTTTTGCTCTGTTTTTATCTCAATTATTATCCACAGTCACATGCATTTTATAACATACATATATGTATTTTATATGTGTATTGTGTGTATATGTGTAGAAATTGAGTTAAATATTTTTTTTTGGAGAGAGACACAGAGAGAGACAGAAAGAGAGGGAGAGGAAGAAAGATAGAGAATGGACGCGCCAGCAGTGTCTCAGCTGCTGCAAACAAAATCCAGATGTGTGCACCCCCCTTGTGGTTAAGTGTGGCATTGCACCCTTGCGTCACTTTGCATCTGGCTAAACGTGGGACCTGGAGATTGGAACCAGCATTATTAGGCTTAGGAGGCAGGCGCCTTAACCGCTAAGCCATCTCTCCAGCCCGAGTTAAATATTTTTATATTGAGAATTTCTATTCGTTTTGTCATGCTTTACATGGTATACTTAACCTTTAGTAGAAATGGGATCTTAGAACAGACATACAACTTTACGAAATCCAAACGGGGAAAAATACCTATACCTAGACACTAGAATAACCTGCTTTTCCTGAGTTAGCAGTTCTGTTCTTCTAATTATGCTTGATTGTAAATCAAGGAGAAAGGCAAAGAAGAGAACAGCAATTTAAAATAGTGTGTCCTTTATATATACGCAGTATCTTGTTATAAGATTGGGAACTTAGGTTATCATGGTACTCAGTCCTTGCTGCACTGACTCACTTTCTAACATGCTTACAGTCTCAAAAGTACCAGATAAGGCTACATCCTCACTTTTTCTTCCCATAGAGTTAAGTATAGTTTTGTTTTTGAAAAGAGAGCATTCAGAAGTTATAGCACTGTTCCAAAGTGTTACATCTCAGAATAACTTTTATGATACTCCTGGCTCAATGATCTCTGGGTTATTAATTTCTTCTTTCAGAGGTAGTGGTTTCATTTAAACAATTTCTGTGATTTTTAAAAATGATACTTTTATTTCTGGCTTTTAATGTTAACTTCCCATTAAATGGACTGTAAAATGGCTTTGTGTCACAAGTCCCTAACTTTCCAACTATCTGTAATAAAAACTGTTCCATCTAACTTTTGAGAGTTATTATGGGGCTAAAATGATGAAGAATGTGGAAATTCCTATACAAATATAAGTTGGTTCTTAACTAATTTCCCACCTATTTATCCTAGTGTCTTAGTGTGCTTTTTCTAGTTAATTTTCTTTCACTCATGATTAATGGGACTCAAGGACATTGTTGTATTTTATGCTGAATATATATTAAGAACTGGCATTTGGCTTGGCTTTTGTTGTTTATTTTATTATTTATTTATTTATTTGAGAGCTACAGACAGAGAAAGAGGCAGAGAGAGAGAGAGAGAGAGAATGGGCACACCAGATCCTCCAGCCACTGCAAACGAACTCCAGATGCATGCGCTCCCTTGGGCATCTGGTTTACGTGGGTCCTGGGGAATTGAGCCTTGAACCAGGGTCCTTAGGCTTCACAGGCAAGCGCTTAACCCATAAGCCATCTCTCCAGCCCTTGGCTTGGTTTTTAAAGGTACAGAGATGTGATCCTGAAAAGGAAGGTATGAACTAACTTGAGTGATCATACTGTCTTTCTGATGCTATGTTCTGTTATGTCTTTTTATTTGTAAGTTTGGGATGGAATAACTACTTAAGTCCCTGAAGCTAGCCAAGATTTCTAACCTGTTAGAAAAACAGAATAAGATTTCAAAATGCTTCTGATATGAATATGAATTTCTTCAGCCAAAGCTCAAGAAACAATAAAAAAAGTTTGTTACTCTTAGATTATTAATGGAAAGAATAATATTCAGAGATTGAAAAATCAACTGGTAGTACAGAGGATGCTGTGTGTTCATTACTTCATTAGCTGATAAATGTCCAACAGCTAGTTATCAACTAGTTAAATAGTTTATAGTGAATATGTTTACAGTTAATAGATGAGGGTCTCTAATCTCAAGTATTACTTCTGCCTTTGCTTCTTAAGTTGCCAAGACATTAGGCAGACACTGTTTCACTTGGCTGATTTGTGGTGGGAAAAATATATATAGTGTCCCCTCCTTCTCCCTATATGTATACCTAATCTATCTGTGTATCTATATAGGTATATTTATATACGTGGGTACCCTGTATCCCTGTTGGCACATTCCATAAATGTGTAAACTAAACAGTCAGTGTGGATGAGAACTACTGATTGTCAAAGTTATAAGCCATACCTCAATAAAAAAAAACAGAGTTACGTAATTTGTATTTTGCTTCCATGATAGGTAGGGTTGTGTGTGTTTTATTATAATAATTATACAAATTTATTTTGAATGATATTTAATGTTACACAGAAAATTCCTTGATAAAGTGTTCATTGGTAAACCAAAATACAGAGCAGGAGAGATGGTTCAGTAGTTAAAGGTGCTTCTTTTTGAACCAAAATACAAACTCAACCAGGTTATGGAGTGTATGTAGAAATGTATGTATATATGTGTATAGAATATGGGTTTGAGGGGCTGGAGAGATGGCTTAGCGGTTGTTTGCCTACAAAGGATCTTGGTTCGACTCTCCAGGACCCATGTAAGCCAGATGCACAAGGGGGCATATGCATCTGGAGTTCGTTTGTAGTGGCTGGAAGTCCTGGCACGCCCATTCTCTCTTTCTCTCTTAAATAAATAAATAAATAAATAAATAAATAAATAAATAAATAAAAATATGTTAAAAAAAGAAAATGCTTTGGGCTTTGGGAATATATTGATGTGTTAATGGAAATGGGTTATAAGTGACTTAATTTTAAAAATACTTTTCTTTGTTTCCAAGTTTTTATAATAAATATTTAACTTATATTTTTTCACTTTTATTTTTATGTACTTGTAAATACAGGACTGAGGAGACCTGATTTAAGAGAAAGAAAAAAAATACCCAGAAGTTTTGGATACACATTAATTTCTTTTGGGCTAGCAATTAAATAATCAATATGATTGTCCCCAAAAGCAACTTTAGTTTAAAAAAAAAATGTTGTAAAAAAATGAAGCAGGCTATAATTCATTTATGCTCAGTTTGAGGCATGTCACTATACCAGTCTTTCTTCCATTTCTACATTAAAAATACTTAAGGCTGGGTACTGTATAAAAAGATACCTCTTTAGCTGGCAGTTTTGGATTCTTCCTGGCATACTATTGACATTAGCTTGGCTCTGCTGACCTCATGGTAGATATTGCATTGTACCCAGAAGAGGAAGAAATTGCATGGTGAGACAGGAAGACAGATTTGGAGATTTCTCTTACGACATTTTTCTTAAAGTAACCAGGCTCCCACAAGAAAGAACTACCTTAGTCTAGTTTGAGAACAGTGCCTTCAGTAAGCTTTCACTAGGCTTTACTTCTCCAGTAGATTCACACCATCCCAGAAACAGTCTTGAGGTGACAAACCATATCCAAACCATAGCATGCACCTTTAAAAGTTAACTTCTATTCAAATGACCCACTGCTTTGGCATCATATTTTATAAAGAATTGATCATTTCTTTTCTGAGTAAGATTTGGTGGTAGGTGAGTACTGACATCTGATATTACATACTTAAAAGTGCCACATGGAAGAAAAAACAGATTTATTCTATATTCACACAAAGAAGAGGTTTAAACATAGGTTTAAAGGGAGAGAGAGAGATTGGGAAGCAAAGAAGACGTTTTTAATAGAGCCACGTTTTCCTCTCTTTCCCCTGAAAAGAGCTGTCCAGTTTTGGTAGAAATCCAGTCATAAAAGTATTGCCATTAAGCTGGGTGTGGTGGCACATACCTTTAATCCCTTTTGGGAGGCAGAAGTAGGTAGATCGCCGTGAGTTTGAGGCCACCCTGAGATTGCATGGTGAATTCCAGGTCAGCCTGGGCTAGAGTGAGACACTAGCTCAGAAAACAAAACCAAAAACAAACAAAAAAAGTATTGCCATTAAGCAGAAAACTTGTATAGAATTATTTCTATGAAATAAACCTTAGAATTACTGTGTAGAAGATAATCTCAAATTAAATACATTGCTTAAGAAAATCTTTGAGGAAGTCTGATATAGAAGATAGTTGATTCTATTAAATGTATTTTGAAAATATTCTTTATTTTTCTTACCCTTGTCTGAGCTATCATCTCTCATTCCAACCACCTCAGAAATTTCTTAGTGTTCTCCTAATTCTAACCATAGCCACTGTGGTAAGATTTACTATACTACTCTTCAGCTGTTCCTGTTTCTTTAATTGCCTGTATTGTTCATATTGTTTTATTTTTTTCCTTGTATTTTGCAAAGGTATTTGTTGTTTCAAGACTTTTAACATTTTTTTTCATCTGAATGAAATGGTCTTAGCCAATTTTTAGCATCATTGTTTGCTTTTCATATTTCAGCTTAAAGACCACCTCTGTACAGTAGAGGGAGAAATTGTACTTTGGGTGTGAGATAGGCCACATGTGCAGACTTTTCTCATTTCTAGGCACATTTAAGACATTCAGAATTTTAGTGTGAAGGGGTGGAAAGTTTGTTTATCTAGACAGCTTCTGTGGCATAGTATGCTTTTAGTTGGTAATTTGGAAGTGAGGAGAAGGACTGTTAAGAGATGAAAAATATCTTTACTTAGTGAAAAGGTGTAGTAGGTCATGCCTGCATCCCAGGACTAGGGAGGCAGAAGTAGGGGGATCTGCTGCAGTTTTGAGGCCAGTCTGGTCTACATGAGCCCCAGGCTACTCAGAGTCTTCTTAACTCTCCCTTCAAAAATAAATTAAATAAATAAAAGTAGCATATTTAGTCATTTTGGTTTTCTATAAATATTTGCCAAGCCAATAAAGTTGTATCAAAAGAGGTTAAATAGCCTGAGCAAGTTGATCCTATTGTAAAATGTTGGTACTAGACTAATTTCTATTAAACCATATTAATCTATAATGCTTAATAATTACTGCAGAAAGCAAATAATTTAATTCAGAAGTTGTAATCACAGCTTTAAAAAATTCTTATTGACAACTTCTATACTTACAGACAATAAACCATGATATTTCCCTCCCCTCCCACACCTTCCCCTTCACAACTCCGCTCTCCATCATATACCCTCCCTCTCTCCGTTAGTCTCTCTCTTATTTTGATGTCATCATTTTCCCTTGTTATGAGAGTCTTTTGAAGGTATTTCTAGGTATTGGGGTCCCTCCTAGGGCCAGCCCAGGAGGGACGGCAGGGTCTCTGCCCGGTAGGGGGTGAGAGGCGTGGAGTCAAGACACAGACTCTGGGAGTTGGGTGTAAGCAGGCAGAGGGCGAGCTGCTGCAAACTTGTTTATTCAAGGAAGTGTAGGGGGTTTAAAAGGTTTGGCTTGCCAATCATTGTATGGGGTGGTCCCCTTCTTGTGATCAATGACAGCCTGTCTCCGGGCAGATGATCTCGCAGCAGGTTTCTCGCGAGCATGGGACTGTAGCTGTTGTCACACCAGGCTTTTGCAGGATGCCGTGTCCACAGAAGCCACTTCCTGGTTTCTTCTGGTATGCGATTTGGCTAGGGCCCGACCTACAATGTGCCGTACATATCTTCCTTTTTGTTTTGATAATTGGCAACCTTGGGAGGCATGGTTCTTTGCCAAGCCGTTGTTGACCCCAGGCCCCAAAGGATCATCACATGTGACGGTGCCTGTCTTAGGTTGCCCCATCTCATGGGATCTTACCCGTCGTTGACTACCCGCCATCCTGGTGAGAAAACCCAAGGGGTGTGGCCTGGTTTCTTTTAGCATGTGGTCTGGCTAGGGCCAGACCTGCATTGTGCCATACAGCTAGGCACTATGAGGTCATGGATATCGAGGCCAATTTCTGTCTGGACAGTTGTATTGTAAGGAATGGCTCCCTTCCTTTGGCTCTTATATTATTTCTGCCACCTCTTCTGCAATAGACCTGAGCCTTGGAGGGTGTGATAGAGATGTTTCAGTGCTGAACACTCCTCTGTCCCTTCTTCTCAGCACTATGTTGCCTTTGGGGTCATCCCAGTGGTCATCACCATCTGTAAAGAGAAGCTTCTCTAACCAAAAATGACAGTAGCGTTAATATACAAATATGAAAATTAAGTGTGGTGCTTTCAGAGCAGTTTGGTGAGAATAATATATACATTTAGCCAGTAAAAAAACAGGCTTTATACCCCTAAGGCTCTTGACCTCCCCTGCCATAGGCTTTTGATTAGGTTTTCAGTACCAGACATGTATTCCCTTCCATAGAGTGGGCCTCCAGTCTAATTAGGGAGCAGTTGGTTTCTCCCAGAGCAGACATGCCTCTCTTGCACTTGTTCAGTCAGTGTCCACTGTTTTTACCACTGATGACTTCTGTTTCCTGTACAGCTGTATGCAGTGTAGCTTTTTCCAGCTTTCAATTGTGTGGTCTACAGGGACAAGGTATTCTGCTCAGCACCAGCTTGATTTCTCATCTGTTTCTCAAGGGAAAACAAGGGCCTTGGCAATAGCCTTTAATGTTTTAGAGGCAACAGGGACTGCCCCGGACAATAACTCACTGGAAGGTATCCCATCCCTGACACTGAAAATTTTCTAGTAACAATCAATGGCTTCTGGATGTGCCATTATTCAAAATAGTAGGTTTTCATATGTCTTATTAAGAATATCTTGAATTTTGATTGACTGTCCATCCCCCCCACCTTCTTTTACACATTCTCTTCCCCTGGCCTCGCTTGGGTCTTTCCATTCCCTGTAATCTGTTCTTCTATTTAAATATATATAATATCATCCCCTTAAGTTCTATCCTCTCCTCCCTCCATTATAGCCTTTTTCTAGTTTACTGGCCTCTGCTACCGAGTTTTGGTTCCAGCTCATGCACAAGTCTATACATTTGTAGCTAAGATCCACATATGAGAGGGAACATGCAACGTTTGGCTTTCTGGGCCTGGGTTACCTCACGTATTATAATAGCCTCCAGATCCATCCATTTCCCAGCAAATTTCATAATTTCATTTTTCTTTACTGCTGAATAGAACTCCATTGTGTAAATGTATCACATCTTTATTATCCATTCACCTGTTGAGGGACATTAGTTTGGTTCCATTTGCCTACTATTGTGAATAGAGCAGCAATAAACATGGTTGTGCAAATATCTCTAAGGTGAGAAGAGTCATTAGGATATATGCCTAGGAGTGCTATACCTGGATCATATGGTAAATCTACTTTTAGCTGTCTCAGGAATCTCCACACTGATTGATTTCCACAATAGCTGTACCAGATTACATTCCCACCAACAGTGTAGAAGGGTTTCCCTTTTCCGCATCCTTGCCAACATTTATTGTCATTTATTTTCTTTTTTTAATTATTATTATTATTATTTTTGGTTTTGCGAGGTAGGGTCTCACTCTGGTCCAGACTGACCTGGAATTCACTATGTAGTCTCAGGGTGGCCTCGAACTCTTGGCGATCCTCCTACCTCTGCCTCCCAAGTGCTGGGATTAAAGGTGTGCACCACCACGCCCGGCTTAATTATTTTTTTATTGATAACTTCTATACTTACATACAAAAAATGCATGATATTTCCTTCCCCTGCCCCCATATCCCTTTAGAACTCCAATCTCCACCATATCCCTTCACTCTCTCCATTAGTCTCTCTTTTAATTTGATGTCATCATCTTTTTCTTTTATTATGAGGGTCTTGCGAAGGTATTGCAAGGCACTGCAAGGTCATGGATATCAAGGTCAATTTCTGTCTGGGCAGTTGCATTGTAAGGAGTCATACCCTTCCTTTGGCTCTTCCATTCTATCCACCTCCTCTTCCGCAATGGGCCCTGAGCCTTGGAGGGTGTGACAGAGATGTTTCAGTGCCGGGCACTCCTCCATCCCTTCTTCTCAGCACTGTGTTGCCTTTTGGGTCATCCCAGTGGTCATTGTCATCTGAAAAGAGAAGTTTCTGTAACCAGAAGTGAGAGTAACATTAATATGTGAATATGAACATTAAGTGTAGTGCTTTCAGGGCAGCTTGGTGGGAATAATATATACATTTAGCCAGACAAGAGCAGGCTTTATACCCCTAAGGCTCATGATCCCACCTGCCATAGATTTTTGCTTAGGTTTTTCAGTACCAGGTATGTATTCCCTCCCATAGAGTGGGCCTTCAGTCCAATTATGGAGCAGTTGGTTACCCTAAGAGCAGACATGCCACTATTGTACCCGTTCAGTCATTTGGCCTGTATGGCCAAACTTGAATATTCAGTGTCCACTGTTTTCACCACTGATGACTTCTGTGTCCCATACAGCTGCATGCAGTGCAGCTTTTTCCAGCTTTCAGTTGGTTGGTCTACAGGGAGAAGATTTTCTGCTCAGCACCAGCTTGCTTTCTCAGTGACCTTGCCTCTCAGGCAAGAGATGTCTTCAGCAATAGGGTCTTACTATCTGTTTCTCAAGGGCAACCAAGGGCTTTGGCAAAAGCCTTTCATGTTTTGGAGTCTTCCAGGACCTCCTTGGTGTCATTTATTTTCTTGATGGTAGCCATTCTGACAGGAATGTAATAGAATCTTAAAGTAGTTGTAATTTGCATTTCCCTGATGGCTAAGGTTGTAGAACACTTTTAGATGTTTGTATGCCATCTGTATTTCTTCCTTTGAGAACTCTCTATTTAGTTTCATAGCCCATTTTTTAATTGGGTTAATTTCATATTGTTTTGTTTTTTGAGTTCTTTGTATATTCTGGATATTAATCCTCTGTCATATGTGTAGCTGGGAATGATTTTTTCCCATTCTGTAGGGTGTCTTTTCCTATTTCCTCCTGTGTACATTTTGCTTTGTCTTCAGTGTGAAGGATTCCTTCTGGCTTTTATCGTTGGTGTTGAGTAATCTGCTGTTGTTCTGATGACTTGCTTTTTCTCTCTAACTGCTTTTAATATATTTTATATATATTTTAATATATTTTCTTTGGTTTGCGTATTTAGTAGCTTAATTATAACATGACGAGGAGAGGTTCTTTCCAGGTTTTGTCTGTTTGTCTGTTCTAAAAGCTTCTTGTATCTGCATTGGCATTTTTTCTCAAATTGGGGAAATTATTCTTCTATGATTTTGTTGAAAACACCTATTAAACCTTTGGATTGAAATTCTTCTCCTTCTACTATACCCTGAATTCCTATGTTTGATCTTTTCATAATGTCCCAGATACTTGATATTCCCATTCATACCTTCCTATTAGCTTGTCTTTCTCTCTGCTGGACTGTATTAGGTCTGCCTCCTGGTCTTCTACTTTAGATACTCTGTTCTCTCCTTCATCCATTCTACTGGTGAGACTTCCCACCAAGTTTTTTATTTGACTGGACTGTGTTTTTCAGAGCTAACTGTGAATTTCAGCCTGGTTTTTTCCCCAGTATTTCTTGGAATGACCTCTTTATTTCTTTAAGCTGGTTTCCTGTGTTCTCTTTCAGAAGTTTGTTTTCTTCTTTTATTCCTTTGATTTCTTCTTTGATTTCTTTGAGTATAGATAAAGTATTTTTTTAAAAAAAATCTTTGTCAGGCATTTCATCTAAAACAGCCTCATTGGTGGCCATTTCTGATGGATTTATAGTTTTAGTGGGTTTGCATTGTCTTGATTTTTTTGTGTTTCTTGTAGAATAATGTAGTGACTTTGGCTTCCTCAATTGACTGGATGGTTAGGTTTTCTACTTATGTGCAGTGTTCTTAGATGTGGCGATCCACCTTTATATACTTCTAGGATGTGAGTTTAAGGTGGCAAGTGTAGCTCTTGTACCCCAATCTAACCGCAGAAGTAATCCTAGTTGTTGAGTTTGCCTGCTAAGCAAGTATTCTAGTGGACTGGGTGGAGTAATTTACTGGGAAATTCTAAACTTCGACTGAGCAATCAATATACACATTCAATAAAAACCAGCACAGAATATGCAAGTGTGGGGATTAAAACAAACAGATAGTCTTATAAAAGCCAAAATCCCTAAGGGTATGTGTCGCTGCACACCCTTAATCCTGTCAGCTGGGAGGTAGAGAATTCTGTTCTGAGTTGGTTTCTACATCAGCTTGGATCTGAATCAGACCCTGCCCCTAATAATGATAGAAGCAAAAGAAAAAGACTATATAAATCTGAAAGCATCTAAGGCAACAATATTCAACCCCGAAACACAACTTAATTGAAAATGATAAAGTCAGCCAAGAATATGTAATCTGTAACTTACCCTGATATGGAAAGAGAGATTAGCACTTCCAATGCAAGCCTATGTACCTGTTTTTTTTTGGGGGGGGGTCAATCTGCTTCATTACCTTTTGGGGTGGCTTCCAATCTCACCAATGCTGAGTGCCCACTTCGATACCTCCATGTTGTTTTATAGACCTGGTGTTCTGATCAGCTGTGCCGATGCCCTCCTGAGGGGGGCTGAATGTATTTTCCAGGGGGTTTTAGGTTCTGTTGGTTGGGAGTTGTACTGGACTTGATCACCATAGTCCTGCCTGTATCCCTTTCAGTAGCTGATCCTTAGCTGATCTACACTGTCTTTCCTTTAGATCTCTTGACTTTGCAAGGAGGCCAATGAGGTTGGAAAATCCCTTTGTTTGGTTTCTGTTGCTGCCGCTCGGTGCCAGTGCCATCGGGCAGCCCTGGGTGGGTGAGTTGATCGGGGGCCACAAGTGCCTTAGTGGGATTCTGGCAGTTTCCTCCTTTCTGGTGGATCTTGGTCTCTCCTCCTCCTTGATTTTACTTAGCAGAAACAACAGTTATATTCCTGCATTTTCATGACAAATATCGTGATACAGTAGAAATAAAACTGCAAATGGGGCAAATAGTTTTCATTCTGTTCTTTTTAAGTTGATCACTCAGTTAAGATTGCATATACCTTTACATTGTCAGAATATTCAAACAGCTTAAATGAACTTTCACCCACAAAAATAGATCTGAAAACCAAACCTGGCTCAGCTACTTCCTCATATATAGAAAGTTGGTTTTTGTCCTCTTTGGAGTACTAAAAGATGATGGGTATTCCTCTAGGCACTAGTTAGAAGGGCAAAAGATGTAAAAGGGTGTAGGGGAATATATGCCACCTTTGCTTGGTGGGCTATGGTAAAATATATTTAGAAACTTGACTTCTTACATCTCATTGGCCAAGCTGTATCGTGACCATTTGCAGCTAGAAAATGACAGATGGCCAATGGTGCCTGTAACTCTTGTCTCCTTGACTTTACTGTCTTTTAGTGTGTCAGTCCAAGTACTTTAATCATCATTAGCAATGCATTGTACCTTGTAGATTTACTTTGGTGCAGAAGCATACAGTGGAATTTAACCAGGTGGCAATGGCTAATTCAGATGGATCCGAAGCTATGTTGAACAGAGTGATGACAAAAGATAACATTGGTGTTGCTGTGGTATTAGAGGTCCACAAAGAACTATTTGGAGCAGGTGAGTGAAATTTAATGTGTGTGTGTATATATATATATATATATATAGATAGATAGATAGATATATTACCATCCCAGATTGTAAACAAAAGAAGAGAATCTTACTGTTAAATAATCAATTACTTTCTTGTCTTTTATGGAATGCTTGAGATGTTATAGTTGCATGTTCTGGAACAAAGCTCTTGACCAAAAAGCAGCTAGTGGGAAGAAAGGATTTATTTTGGCTTATAATCTTGAGGGGGAGCTCCATGATGGCAAGGGGAAGCATGAGCAGAGGCTGTACATCAACTCCTCTACAGCAGGTTGGAAACAACAGTAGGAAAGTGAGCTGGATTCTAGCAAGGGGAAGATAACTATACCACCGATAAGTCTGCCCCCAACAGCATGCCACCTCCAACAAGGCTCCACCTCTCTGGGGACCATGCAGTCAGAACACATGAGTTTATCGGGGGGGGGGGATATGATTCAAACCACCACATTCTGCCCCTGGTCCCCATAAACTCAAGATCATCTCAATGTAAAATGCATTCAGTCCAATGTCAAAAGTGCTGTAGTTTTTCTCAATCCCAACACTGTTCAAACATCCCCAGAGTCCAAGATCTCTTAACTGTGAGCCTGTAAAACAGAAAATACATAATGCACAGAGTAAACATTCACCACAACAAAAGATGGCATTGCAAGAAAAGATCAAACCAATGCAAGATCTAAAACAGGGAAAACTATCAAATCCTGTAGTTCCAACTCTGACATCTGTAACCACTGACAGGATCTCTGGGGATTCCATTTCCACCCCTCCATCTCAGTTACTTACAACCTGGGGGAAACTTCATCTGGAGCCTCTAACTTTCATGGTCAGATACTCTATAGCCCTGTTGTCATTTCTTAAATCCTGGGGTCTTTACTGCATCCTACAGTTCATCCTCATGACTCAACTAGGCCTCCTTGCTGGGGCTCCCAACAACTTTGCCTCAAATTGTCCAGTGGCCATTTCCAAAAACCAAACTACATGAAATTTCAGTGACCTTTTCTTTCCTGCATTTGTTATACTTCCATAATACCAAGTGAGCTACCAATTTTTTTAATCCAGGGGGGGATTAAAGACTACTGGAAAAGTAGGAAGACTCTCTCAGTATTCTTCCTTTAAGCTTTCTTCATTCCAGGTGATCATCGTTTATCCTACTGTCCAAGTGAAAAACAGCTAGTCCAATCTAAGTGGTAGTCTTCTTTCAAAACATTTACAAACTGAAGTGGACTACTGTCTCCTTTCTAAAACTTTATTTCTGTATGTTGCAGTTAGTTCAATGTTGCTGGGTCAAGCATCCAACCAGACAGCTCATGGAAGGGAAGGGGAAGCAGTTTATTTTAGGTTTAAAGAGTCCAGGGGAACACCATCAATAGCGGAAGAAGCTGACTCCCTTTCATGGATCCAAGCGCAGAGAAACACCTGCATCAAGCACAAACTGCCAGAACTCAAAAGTGCTCTGAACACACTCAATAGGACTGAAGATCTGCTCCCACACACCTGTACTCCAGGATCTGCCTGCTAGGAGCTCAAGAAAGAAGTTTAATCAAAAATGACTGAGGTAGCCAGTTGTGGTGGTCCACACCTTTATCACTCCTGAGCAGAGGATCACTGAGTTTGAGGCCAGCCTGGGACTACATAGTGAATTCCAGGTCAACCTAGGCTAGAGTGAGACTCATTCTTGAAAAAAGCAAAACAAAACAAAAATGACTGAGTCTGAGTCTATTCACATAGACTCAGCTGTCACATTCCAACTATCACACTGTGCCATATCCTTCTGCTCGCACTAGTGCTTTTTTTTTTTTTGAAGTAGGGACTCACTCTAGCTCAGGCTGGCTTGGAATTCACTCTGAAGTCTCAGGATGGCCTCAAACTAACAGTGATCTTCCTACCTCTGCCTCCCGAGTGCTGGGATTAAAGGATTGCGCCACCATGCCCAGCTTCACACCAGTCCATTTTTTCTAAGCTCAACCCTCTCAAGTTCTCAGAATACTAGCAGAACACAGCTAGTTTCTCATAGCCTCTAGTCCAGTCCTGACAAAGTTCTTTTTTACTCTGATAAGCCAAATCTTTCTGCATTTAGGGCTTTCAAACTCTGACCAGAATGGTCCACCAAATTCTGTTTACAGCATTACAAGGCACCTCTTAATCCAAAGTTTCAAATTCTTTAACATTCCTCCTGCAGATAAGTTCCAAGAGGTCAAAAGCCACACAGGTTTCTAGCAGCCAGGGCTACACTCCTCTTTTTTATGTTGTAGTTATTTTGATGTTGCTAGATAAACAGCAGTTGATAGGAGGAAAAGTTTTATTTTGGCTTGCAGTCTTAAGGGAAAGCTTCATGATGGCAGGGAAAGCATGGCATGAGCAGAGGCTGGACATCACCTCTGCCACAGCAGGTGGAAATCAGCAGCAGGAAGGTCAATCAAGCTCTGGCAAAAGGGACCTGGTTATAACACCCCTAGACCCACCAACAACAACACACCTCCTGTAGTAAGTTTCTACCTCTCAAATTGCTACTATCTGGGGACCAAGCATCCATAACACATACTTATGAGAACATCTGATTCAATCTACCACAGGGAGATGGACAGGAAAGTAGTACTAATTATGAAAAATATCAAATATTTCTTGGGTTTTTTTTTGAGATATTCTCTGGTCTTTTAGCAGTCATTTATACTTACTATGTAATCTTTGAAGTATATTATAATGCACTATTAATTGAAAAGGTTCTTTGAAATAGGGTTTATTTTCATTAGACTGAATATACGAATCATAATGAGTTAATCCTTTATCAAGCCATAATTTTAGTTTCTTAATTGTGGATCTTTTGTATTTAAGATTAAACAGTTGGAATATTTAATTTCTTTGTTATTTGTCATTCATTGTCAGGATAAGAATAGGATCTTTTATTTATGTGATACTTTTTAGGGTTTTAGATTATTTTTAGCATTCTTTGGAGTTAGAAATTCATTGTGGACTTAACACTTTCCAGTTATTTGTTAGCCTTTCTACTGCTTGTCTTGGAACATTGTATTGGTTACTAGTATATTTTAAGCACGAGCAAAGAGGCGGTAAAGCCATCAGGGCTTTTTTTCCTCCTCGTACTTTGTAGAAGACATTTTTGACTTGAGTATTATTCAGACTGCATATTGTCAAATTTCTTTTTCCTGCAGTTCTTCAATTTATCCATAAAGAAAATTACTTTTTCATAGAAAATTTCACTTTTTAAGTCTCTCTATATTTTTATTTTTATTTCTTTTATAATCCTATTCTTCAATTTTGGTTCTTTTGTTCTGGTATCATAAAAATTGACTTTTGGGCTGGAGAGATGACTTAGCAGTTAAGGTGCTTGCCTGCAAAGCCAAAGGACCCTGGTTCAATCTCCTGGGACCAGATGTAAGCAGATGTACAAAGGTGGCACATTCATATGGAGTTTGTTTGTAGTGGCTGGCGGCCCTAGTGCACCCAAAGATAAATATATATCTTTTTCTGTCCCTCAAATAAATAAAAAAAATTTTTAATTGATTTTCTCTTGGAGTGTACTCCCCTCTTAACTTGGAGAATAATTTTAAATTTTATAGTAGGCACTTCTTCCTAAGATAAGTCTCATACACCTAAACGGGATATTTAGTAATAGAGAAAGGTGTTAATGGCTTCTTTGGGAAAATTTTTGTTTTCAAGGTAGGGTCTCACTCTAGTCAAAGTGACCTGGAACTCACTCTGTAATCCCAGGCTGTCCTCCTGAGTGCTGGGATTAAAGCCATGTGCTAACATGCCCCACCTTTTTCATTTATAAATACTTCTACTTATGTGAGAGAGAGAGAGAGAGCAAAAGAGTGTGCACATATGGGTATGTCAAGGCCTCCTTCACTGCAAAGGAACTACAGAAGCATGTGCCACTTTGTGCATCCGGCTTTACATATATAGTGGGGAATCAAATGTGGATAATGAGGCTTTGCATGCTAGCACTTTTAACAGCTGAGTCATCTCTAGCCCTCCTTTGGGACACTTTACTGTAGCAGACAGCTTCAGGTTCGCTGAGATGAACTTCCAGACCAGGCACAGTTATGGAGGAAGGGATATTATTTATTGAAGCTTACAGATCCAGGGGGAAGTTCCATAAAGGCAGGAGAAGCAGCCTGCTCTTCACAGGACCAGGCAAGAGAGAGAGCAAGCCAACCAGCCACCACAGCACACAGAGCAAAACTACTGCCAAAAGGTCACACAGCACACTTCAGGAACTCCTGCTAGGCATATTTGCATATCTTTACAATGGAATCTCAAACCATCACCACACCTTAAGACCAGGGGCCCCCAGTGACCTTGCCTCTAGCAAGGTGATTGCAGATGCAAACTATAACTAAAAAAAAACACTGAATATATTGGGGGACATATATTCAAACTACCACATTCCGCCCCTGGCCCCCAATATTTTTAGCTCCTGGCCCCCAATAGATTTATAACTATCACACATTGTAAATTGTACTCAGTCCAATTTCAAAGGTTCTCAGTCTTGATCATCTTAAGATAGTGAGTCCTGTAAAATCAAACAAGTTAAATACTTTCAACATGTAAAGGCACAGAGTAAACATTTTTAAGTGGTATAAGGCATAGCAAGGAGAGACTATAACATGCAAACTCAACCACCATCAGGCCATCATCAAACTTCTGCAGTTCAAGTTCAATATAACCAGAGACTGACAGTCTCCAGGTTTTCCAATTCCGCCCCTCCAGCTGGGCAGAGTTGCCAGGGAAAACTTCGATCCTAGGCCAACACTGCACTCCATGGTAGCCCTTTTGCACAGTCCTGGTATATCCAAAACATCTTCAGGTCTCCATGCAAACCACGGTCCATCTTCCAAAGGCTCTTTCAGCCTGTTCCTGAGGGTCTTCATGCCCTGCCTCATGCCGCATCTCAGCAGCGGCTCCTGGAACTGTGTGCAATTCACGACCACTCCATGCATTTTTCATGCTTCCAAAACTAATACCAGGTGTGCAGGACACAGCCATATTCTTAATCCAGGGACAAAATAAATCACAGCCTTGAAAAGCAGCTTCCTTCTCCAGTCAGCTCTTTCCAAGAATTTGCATTTTTAACAGTCTTTCCTCAGGCATCCTCTCCATTGTTTTAATGTAAATGCAGTCAGGCCACCTTCCTTCCACCTTCCTTAAGATTGCTAATGCGTTGACAATAGCAGCTCAACCAGTCTCAATGCCTCTACTTTTAACTTGCTTCAGGTTTTCCAACTTAAAATCTTAAAATCTCAGTCCGATATCTTTAGCCAAGCACATCAGTCCATTACAAATTTAAACTTGATCAAACTTTCTGGGCCTGGATAGCAGAACGTAGCCATCCCTTATGCCAGTAGCCCAGTTCCAACAAAGTCCTCTGCAGTCTTTCCTTCCCCTTAGAAAGCTCATAAGCCAAGCCTCGAAGTTCAATACAGTCTGCACTTAGCATTCTCAAACTCTCATCAGAATAGTCCATAAAACTTGGCTTACCACTCCAGAAGGCATCTTCAGTTGCAAGCACCAAGTCCATGCCCATTCCTCCAAAACAAAAGTTCCAAAAGACAAATATCCACACGGTCAGGTTCATCTCACCCCACACTCCTCGGTACCACTTTACTGTAGCAGACAGCTTCAGGTTCGCTGAGATGAACTTCCAGACCAGGCACAGTTATGGAGGAAGGGATATTATTTATTGAAGCTTACAGATCCAGGGGAAGTTCCATAAAGGCAGGAGAAGCAGCCTGCTCTTCACAGGACCAGGCAAGAGAGAGAGCAAGCCAACCAGCCACCACAGCACACAGAGCAAAACTACTGCCAAAAGGTCACACAGCACACTTCAGGAACTCCTGCTAGGCACATTTGCATATCTTTACAATGGAATCTCAAACCATCACCACACCTTAAGACCGGGGCCCCCAGTAACCTTGCCTCTAGCAAGGTGATTGCAGATGCAAACTATAACTAAAAACAAAAACTGAATATATTGGGGGACATATATTCAAACTACCACAGCATGCTAGCACTTTTAACAGCTGAGTCATCTCCAGCCCTCCTTTGGGACAAATTTTTAATCTTTCATATGGTGAATATTTGATTTATAACCAGAAATTACAATACTAAAGTTCTAGGAAAAGAAGACAACATGGAACATTTTGGATGAAAGTATTTATCCTTTGATAAAATTGCCTTAAAAATTACCCCTCAACTTACTTTCTTTTTTTTGGTTTTTTCATTTTTCGGTTTTTCAAGGTAGGGTCTCACTCTAGCCCAGGCTGATCTGGAATTCACTATGTAATCTCAGGGTGGCCTTGAACTCATGGCACTCCTCCTACCTTTGCTTCCCGAATGCTGGGATTAAAAGGCGTGCACCACCACTCCCAGCTCAATTTACTTTCTTAGTACTGAAAAAAATTATTATTTTTAAGGTTAGAAAGAAACTTAGTCTTATAAAAATGTCATACTTGGAAAATTAGGTCTTTCCCCCCACAGTTTATATTTCAACAGAAAAAGTAAATTTGATATTCAGTGAAATTCCAGTGGTCCAAAAGTGCATAATCTTAAGAAGTGAGAGACCCTTTTATCTCATTTATACTCTAGGGATACCTCTTGTTCTTTTCTCTACATAGGTCCAGACATATAGAATACATGCATATGGTTTTATTCTAAGTAGTGTTATGGTATCATTTTGAACTTTGTGTCTTAACTATTTTAAGAACATCTTTCTGTCACCACCTTAAATTTAATTTTCACTGTTCTATCTGCATTACTCTTTCCACCATTTTGTCTTTTTCCATAATTCCTCCACCTCCCATAGGGTCTCACTCTCAAACTCTAACCTGAGCTAACCTGGAGCCCTGTAGTCCCAGGCTGGCATCAAACTCACAGGGATCCTCCTACCTCGTTCTCCTAAATACTGGGATTAAAGGTATGCTCCTCTATGCCTGGCTTGGGAAAAGTATCTTAATGTTTATTTATTTATTTTTAATTTATTTGAGAGAGAGAAAGAGGCAGATAGAGAGAATGGGCACCTCAGGGTCTGTAGCCACTTTAAATGAGCTCCAGACATATGCGCCACCATGTGCATCTGGCTTACGTGGGTTCTGAGGAATTGAGCCTGGATCCTTTGGCTTTGCAGGAAAGCATCTTAACCACTAAGCCATCACTCCAGCCCCAGAATTTCAGGGAGGAAAAAAAAATAATTCTTGCACTTGAGTATCCCCTTTTTCCAAATGAACCCAAATACCAAAAAGATGAAGTGACTAATTGGCACAAGATGATACGAAATGATTTGTAATAAACCAGGTATAAAATTTTGAGGGCACACTACTCTTGAAATTTCATTTTTAAAATAATTATATTTGGATGTGTGGTATGCATTAGTTGAGTAGCTAATTTGCTTCCTTATTTCATTTTGTTCCCCACCCCCCAAGGTAGTGTTTCTCTAGCCCAGACTGACCTGGAATTCACTATGTAGTCTCAGGGTGGCCTCGGACTCTGAGCTATCCTCCTACCTCTGCCTCCCAAGTGCTGGGATTAAAGGCGTGTGCCACCATATCTGACTCTTATTTCATTTTGTATAGGTTAATATAATGTTACTTACATACTCATAAAATGAAAGAGACCTTTCACTGTTATGCTCATGAAATGAAAGATGAATATGTATTGGGTAGTAGGAAGAAATTAAATTAATGTTTGGTTAACTCAAATAACTGAAAACCTGTCTCACTAGGTTATCATGCAATTTAAATTAAAGATATTTAAAAGTGCTTACTTATACTAAGAACTCAGCAAATGAAAGGTGCTATAAAATCAGATGTTGATTATAGCATGAAATGATTTCTAAATTAGTCATGTAGAGCAGGAATCAATAAAGTATGTTCTTTTTGGCTGAGAGCTATAATATATGAACATACAGTAATTTGATCATGTTCTAATCCTTTATCTTTTTTTTATCCCCTTTACCCTGCCCCCATGCCTTTCTGCTTTCACAGTATACCTTCTCCTGTTTTGCTGTCGCATTCAGTTTTTCTGTAGTGAGCTAGCTAGTATAGAGTGCATTGGTTTATTTTTTTTGCTTGTTTGTTTGAAAAACACTTTAAAAATATAAAACCATTCTTAGCTTATATAGGCTGTACAGAAGCAAAGTAAGTGAGCTTACTTCCATGGACTGCCATTTATTAACTTGATCTAGAAAAATAATTCCTTCATCAGGATTAACAGAATCTTAGCCCCTTGGCTTCTAAAGCTAATTTGAGATAAAAAGAAAAGTTTCAGTTTATGGAACTTAACTTTTATGGAAAAGAGTAAAGAAGTGGATATTGACCTTTTGCAGAAACATTGTAAGGTACTGCTTTTGTAGAAAAATAAAACATAACCTTCTGTATCTTTTTTATTATGTTTAATTTTAGGTATGAAGCCTATTCATGCTGCAGACAAACAGCTGCTTATAGTGGCAAATGCCCACATGCATTGGGACCCAGAGTATTCTGATGTGAAACTTATTCAGACCATGATGTTTGTCTCAGAGGTTAAAAACATTCTGGAGAAAGCCTCCAGCAGGCCTGGCAGCCCAACTGCAGATCCTAATTCCATCCCGCTGGTGCTATGTGCAGATCTTAATTCATTACCAGATTCAGGTATTTATAACATTTATTTAATATTTATTATAACATTTATAACATTTATCATTTCCTCCTTACTTGCAGTTTTGTTTTTAGTCTTGTTTGAAAAGCCAGCTAGCTCCAAACTTTTTTTTTTTTTTTGGTTTTTCGTTTTTCGAGGTAGGGTCTCACCCTGGCCCAGGCTGACCTGGAATTAACTATGTAGTCTCAGGGTGACCTTGAACTCATGGCGATCCTCCTACCTCTGCCTCCCGAGTGCTGGGATTAAAGGCGTGCACCACCACGCCTGGCAAGCTCCTAACTTTTAAATAGAGAATTTCTCTTCTAAATTAGAGACCATATAAATTGTTTTTCTGGGGGTAAGATAGTGAGTAATTGAGGAAAGCTTAATAAAGAAATTATTTCTAAAGGTATGCTCAGGGATAAGGGAAACAAAACAATCAGTGCTCTTGTACTCTGCTCCTAGAAGAGTTTGAGTCCCTTTAACACTCCTGTTCCTAACTGGGACAAAAGTGGCTGCTGACAACAAAACTTGCAAAAGGTAGTTATAGGAGTGATGGCTTGGAATTAGATGATATAATCAGTGCCTGCTAATGTAACAAGAAGGGACTCAGGGGAAAATACTCCCCCCCCTCCCCATTCCTCACTCTTCTCCTATAACTTCTGATCTCCTGCCAGTGCTACCCATTGGCTAAATCCTACTAGAAGCTTGAGGGGTGGAAGGAGCTTACACCAAGGCAACAAAGATCAGCCACCCCAAGGCATAGAGTGTAGTGGAGATGGGTGATCTCTGGTGTTAACCACTGTTCGTCACAAGTGTCTGACTTTTTTAATAACTTTGGAAAGTTTTCATGATAATTCTATCTATACCCAAAACTAGCTTTGAAGAGTGAGTGAGCAAAATATTTGTAGGATTCTTTTATTACTTTTTTTACTTTCACTAAGCCACTTTATGCCCAAACTTTATAAACTCAGCTTTTAAAAAGGTATTTCATTTTTGCTTATGTGAGAGAGGGGGTGGGGAGAATATGGGCACACTAGGTCCTCCAGTTGCTGCAAACAAACTCCATACACATGTGCCACCTTGGGCATCTGGTTTATGAGGATCCTGGGGAATCAAACTTGGGTCCTTTTGCTTTGCAGGCAAATGCCTTAAGTGTTACACCATCTCTAGCCCAGTTCTCTTATTTTAGACACTAAATTTCAAATGTAGAACATTAAAATATTGTTCATTTGCTGTTAGCAAAACATATTTTATTTAATTATCTCCCTTCCACAGTTCTGGGGATCAAATTCAGGGTCTAGTGCATGATAGACAAGTATTGTACTATTGAGCTACATCCTCAGACACCATTATTAGTCCATTCAAAATAATCACTCAACAATAAATATAAAATAGCACAAACAGTTATACTTGGAATATTCAAAAATACCACCAAGTTAAAAACTATCTTGTCCTCAGCAAATAAATGCTGAAATCTTAGTTTGTAAATATTTTTTTGACCCCCATGCCAGCAGGCACCATGCCCACATTCTTCTTCCTTAGATGTTTTTGATTTTTATCTTTTAATTGAATTGCTTTAAAAATACAAGTTTTTCTTATGTTTCATTTGATTTCTTTAAGCCATTTAGCTGTCATTTGTTAGGATGGCATTGTGCACTGAATCACATCAGATTATCAGGATTGGATCCTAGTTCTGTTTCTTAGGAGCTTGCAATCTGTCCAAGTTCTTCTTGTTAACATGAGGATAATCATTTTATTGATGCCAATGAATTGCTGGTTTGCGTGTCTTCTAAGGGCTAGGTAAGATAGTTCTTTTTTAGTTTTTCAAGGTAGGGTCTCGCTCGAGCCCAGGCTGACCTGGAATTTACTCTGTATTCTCAAGAGACAGTTCCTTTTGAGTCATCCATAATACTGATGTTCATTGCTTGTTCACTATACTACTATCATTCTTCATAATATTTTTGTTTGTTTGTTTTTTCAAGGTAGCGTCTCACACTGGCCCAGGTTGACCTGGAATTAACTATGTAGTCTCAGAGTGGCCTCAAACCCACAGCGATCCTCCTACCTTTGCCTCCCCAGGGCTGGGATTAAAGGCGTGCGCCACAACGCCTGGCTCTTCATAATTTTTGAAAGCTGCTGCCATCTTCAATTTTCTAGACACATCTAATACTTTGGGCCAAGTGTTATATATAACTAGCATGTGATGTAGCTCAAAATAAAGAATAATACTATCTCCAGCTAACACAAGACATTAAAATGTTGAGGGAGCAAAATTTGTTCTTATTGTAAATGACCTTTATTATGTATGCTGTGCTTATATATTCCTAAAGTTATTGACTGACTACTACTAAAGAGATAGTGCTACGTAAGCCCTAGAAGTCATAGGAGCCTAAAGAACCACTAAGACTGAAGATATTCCTGGGCGATCTTGTTCTGAAACAGGCCAATGACCTTCAGTTTTGTTGAGTCATATAAATTGCTAATATTTGACTTGTCTTTCAAACAACAATAAAAAAGCCCACTCCATAATACTCTTCCTAATCAAACCACTCTAAACTGATGCATATATGTGGAACAGGTCTTAGTTATATACGTACTTGTGTAAAGACTAAATGTTAACTGGTGGTGTTCCTTACTTTATGCTCGTAGGTGTTGTGGAATATTTAAGCAATGGGGGAGTAGCTGACAACCATAAGGACTTCAAGGAACTAAGGTACAATGAGTGTCTTATGAACTTCAGCTGCAATGGAAAGAACGGAAGCTCAGAAGGAAGAATCACACATGGCTTCCAACTTAAGAGCGCCTATGAAAATAACTTGATGCCTTATACCAATTACACCTTTGATTTCAAAGTGAGTAGTAGTCTGAACTGGCATGCAGATCATTTTAAATTTAAGCATGTGAAAAAAAAGCATGAACTCTATCTAGTTTGTTGTGCAATTAAGAATTTTTAGATCTTCAAAATATGTAGTCTAAGGATTCATTTAAACATAATGAATTTTGTTGGGTTTTGAGGTTATTTTTGCTACCTTGTGAATTCTTTTTAAACCTTCATTTGTTCATGTTTCAAATAATACAGAATACATGCTTATTATGTGTCAAGCACTATTTGAAGCATGTGGATACATATTAAAATAGTTAATGCTCATCTGCTATACTATCCCTTCTTTTTATCAGGTACCTAAAGTTTAGCATGTAATATATGCAAACTTACAGTATTCTGTCAAAAATTTCCAAGATTTTTTTTAGGAATGGAATTGTAGGTTGTACTTAATGTCATACTAATGTGTTATTCCTAGGCAGTGGGACACCTTAGGTTTTTTTTTTTTTTTTGCTTTTTGAGGTAGGGTCTCACTCTGGCTGACCTGAAACTTACTATGTTGGCTCAGGGTGGCCTCGAACTCACAGTGATCCTCCTACCTCTGCTTCCCAAGTGCTGGGATTAAAGGCATGCGCCACCATGCTGGGCAACACCTTAGTTTTAAGAAGGAAAATACTTATTTTTTGGTAACAGAAGGAAAAATTTGGGTGGGCGACTTAGCTGGCAAATATTTAATTACTAGCCTTCTTGGAGAAAGAAACTTTAATTTTTAGTATTTGCTGATTTCATTGTTTTTAGTACTTTGCCCAGCTCCTAATGTATAAAACCAGGTTTTTTTAAAAGAATGATTTGGTGGTGGTGGCTTTCTGTAGTTCATACCTTTTGCATTGATTACTTTCTGATCACTTTGTCTACCTGTAGCTCTTCTATTTTCTTTCGAATTTCTGTCATTTCAGGCATGTATACTAATACCTTTTGCTAGCCTAGAAAAAACATGTGTTAGAACATGGTTTACTATTGGGAAGCTTAGAGAAGATTTAGTATCACTACCAAAGGGAAATTATGAAACTGGCTCTTTCTCATCACCAAAAATCCTTTTTCCATTTTTAGTGTTTGTTTACTTCTTTCTAAGACACACATACTGGGAAGAAGAAGAGAGATCCATATGCTGATGTTTTTAATGAGCCTTTGTAATCAGGAAGTAGAAAACAAAATTGCTTAGCAGTTGATATGGTCGTTTGATGGTTAGATAATTCTATCCAGAAATTGTGCATCCTGTTTATATGCAGTGATGTGCTGGTCAATATTTAATAGATAGCTTTCTAGGGGATAAAGAAGCTTTGATTTGTAGAGTTGGCTAATTTCAGTGGTTTAAGTACTTTTTCAGGCTTGTAATGTGATGTTTTTTTTAATTTTTAAAAAATATTTTATATTTATTTATTTATTTGAGAGAAAGAGAGAGAGGCAGATAGAGACAGAAAGAATGAGAGAATGGGCGTGCCAGGGCCTACAGCCACTGCAAACGAACTCCAGATGCATGTGCCACCTTGTGCATCTTGCTTATGCGGGTCCTGGGAAACTGAACTGTGGTCCTTTGACTTTGCAGGCAAGCGCCTTAATCACTAAGTCATTTCTCTAGCAGTGTAATGTGATGCTTTTGAGTGCAGTATTGGGAAGGGGTACTATATTAGTGTTGTTATTAGTCACCTCTGGCATATCACTGTTTTGTGTAAGTTTAAAGAAACACTTCTCTATGTAATGATACACAGTACACTGTAGATAAGTCCTATCTTAATTATAATGACATGTAATACATTGGCCAGCCTAACCCAGAAAAGTTGTGGTAACAGATCCTCAAGATAGTTCCAAAAATAATATGATGATTACTATTGTCTTGGTAGTGTATGCATATTCCTAGTTAGCCAGTGAGCCTTAGTGTTTCCATCTCCACCTGGATTATAGGCATGTGCCACCATGCCTGGTATTTTTATATGGGAATCCAAGCTCAGGTCCTTATGCTTTCATGACAAATGCTATGAAGCAGTCTCCCCAGCTCCCCTCCTCACTTTTTAAAAAAATTTTTTTTTTTTTTTAGAGAGAGACACAGAGAGAGACAGACAAGAGAGAGAGGGAGAGGAAAACAGACAGAGATGGGCACGCCAGCAGTCTCTCAGCTACTGTGAACGAAATCCAGATGTGTGCGCCCCCTTGTGGTTAAGTGCGGCATTGCGCCCTTGAGTCACTTTGCATCTGGCTAAACGTGGGACCTGGAGATTGGAACTTCTGGAGATTGGAACCAGAGTTCTTAGGCTTAGCAGGCAGGCGCCTTAACCGCTAAGCCATCTCTCCAGCCCCCCTCCTCACTTTTTTAAAGGTTATTTGTTCTGGTCCATAAAGCATGTCAGAGAAATAAAATCTGGTTTATTAGTCTAAACAGTCTTTCCCTATTTTCTGAATCGGTCTGAAATTCTTTGTTGATTTTCTTCAGGATATCTTTCATTTGCTAGTTGTGGTGGCACACACCTATAATCCTAGCAACCAGGAGGCTGTGGCAGGAGGATCTTGAATTCAAGGCCCTGCTAGTTGATATTTTGCTTCAGTTTCCCTGTGTAGCAAGGAAATTGAACTTACAGTATACTAAGACTTGTGGAAAATAAGCATTTCAAACTAAATGGATTAGAATAGTTAATTGCATAGTAGTTGGTAAGTATATAACAAATCTGGGCAAACTAATGACTAGGCTTCCCAAATGACTTTGTTCAGATCTTTTTCCCCCCCTTCCCTCCCCCACTTTTCCCTCCCTCCCTCCCCTTCCCTCTCCATGTGTATGTGTATAGACCAGAGGTAGACATTATATATATTCCTCAGTTGCAGCCAACTTTCTTTTTTTCTTTCTTTTTTCTCAACTTTCTTTTTATTAATTAATTTTTATTATTATTATTATTGTTTTATTTATTTTTGGAGAGAGAGACAGACGGAGAGGGAGAGGGAGACAGATAGAGATGGGCGCACCAAAAAGTCTCTCAGCTGCTGTGAACGAAATCCAGATGTGTGCGCCCCCTTGTGGTCAAGTACGGCATTACGCCCTTGCGTCACTGCATCTGGCTAAACGTGGGACCTGGAGATTGGAACCTGGTTCTTAGGCTTAGCAGGCAGGCGCCTTAACTGCTAAGCCATCTCTCCAGCCCTCAACTTTCTTTTTGAGACAGGATCTCTCTCTAAACCCAGAGCTCACCTGATTCTGTTAGACTAGCTAGCCAGCAAGTACCAGTGATCTTCCTATCTCTGCTTCCCCAATACTAGGATTACAGGCATGTGCTACCACACCTGGCTTTGCTGTGGGTGCTGAGGTGCGGAACCCAGGCTCTCATGCTTGTGCAGCAAGCATTGTACTAACTGAGCCATCTCCCTAGTCCTGTGTTTGAATACCTTGGTTGCAAATAACTTATTTTCTACTTACTGTACTGACGGATAGTTTCTGAAGAGATTTGTATGTTATGCTCCACTAAACCAAGAAGGTCAGTTTTAAAGATGCCTAGACATAGTTTAGTGTGTTTATTTTATCACTTAGGTACAAAATGTGATGCTTTATGATTCAGTAGGATGCTGTGCTTCTCTGTTGAGTCACCTTTATTCCATGTAATAGCCACTGAAGATTTGAATCTTATTTAATCTACAGATAACAGTTACCAGAAGTATAGGTTGCTTAGTTATGTAGTGTTTCAAAATTATGAATTGTTCTTTATTTAGAATTTTTGTCTTTTCTAAGCACATATTTTTCTTTTCTCCCCTCAATCCCTTAATCTCTTTCCAGGGTGTGATTGACTACATTTTCTATTCCAAGACTCATATGAACGTGCTTGGTGTCCTGGGGCCTTTAGATCCTCAATGGCTGGTTGAGAACAACATCACTGGGTGTCCGCACCCTCACATCCCTTCAGACCACTTCTCACTGTTAACACAACTTGAACTCCACCCTCCACTCCTGCCTCTTGTCAATGGTGTTCACTTGCCTAATCGGAGGTAGTGGAGTACTGCCCCGCAGAGACGGGGATCTGTTGCTATGGACCTGTATAGTTGTAAATCAAAGTATGTAGGAGTGAAGTATGGCCATCCTTAAGCTGCTTCTTCAGGTTCCTTTCATTATGTGTTTGCTATATGACTTTGTATATTTTTGTGCATACTGATATCATTTGGCACTAGGGCTGGAACCAAAGTATTACTATCTATCTATATCCAAAATACTAATTAAACATATTTTAAATTGGATTTCTTCATATTATATTAGGAGCCAGAATCCATAATAATCACTAATTTGAGGTCCAGTGTAATACATTTCTCTTGAATGATTTCATATAAGCCAATCATTTTTTGTAAAAGGCAATTTTTTAAAACTATAAATGTAAGGTTTTAAATTAAATGATGGCATGCCTTGTAGGGAAAACCTTCTTGAATTTCTGTTTTTCTTCATAACAAACTAATTTTTGGCTCTCAAGTCATTTGCACATTAGCAAAGCACTTAAATTTGCTTAATCTATACATAAGATGTTATAGCCACTAGCCATAATAAGAAAATTTGAGAAATGAAAGATAGTTGCACAATATGCTTTGAGAATCAAGCATTTAGCAGTACATGACAGTCTGTTGGCCAAATGCTGGTTATTTTATTTTGGTTAATGAATAACGTTTTTTTTTTGTTGTTGTTGTTCAACTATTAGTTATAAGCTTTGTAGAAGTATTAACTCTAAACCTGTCCCTCCAATTTATTTATAGAAAAATAACAAGTATATAATGCCATTTACCTTGAAAATAGGATTTGGTATGTTTAGAATACCCACAAAATTAGTGTCTTATATTTTCCTTTTTTTTTTCTGTCTGCCCTTATTTTTTGTCTGGTTGTACTGGAAAAAGATATTTTAGGATCTATATCATTTTTTCCACTATAGTCAAATGTTTAAAACTAAACAAAATTGCTGAATGAAAGGGCCCTGATCAAAATTTCAGAAAGGGAAAGCCATACAGGTATTTATTTCATGGGTTTCCCAAAGTAAGGTAAATGGCTGTTGGTTTTGTTTTCTTGAGGTAACAATGGAAAGGATTTCAGGGAGAGGACAGATGTGGGGTAGTAGTTGAAACCCTGGGATCTTTTTTCCTGACTCTAGCTGCCAAATGGCCATCATATGCTTTTTTAATCCTTATTTCCATTCTCTGTCAAGGTTGAATTAAGCTACTGTTTATTCCCAAATGTTGATGCTTCTAAATTTGTTGCAATCCTGTTGTTTTTCTCCCAGGAGGGGCCACCTGAATATCTGACCCAAGAGGCAATGAACATAATGCCATTTTGGAGGGTTGGGGGAGAGACAGAAATTGGTTGGCTATTTGATGTTAATTATGGCACAGTAACAGGAAAAGGTGTGTCTGTGTTTTTAAGTTTTTCTTTATTCTGCTTTTTTGCTGCTATAAGAGTTTTTCTGAAATTTATATTTTAAACTTTTCATGCACTTTACTGTTTCTAGTATCAAAATGTAATATTTTTAATAAACAAGAAATTTTCCATTATGTGAATGAAATTTTAAAAGAAAATAGCCTATATTTGTGTCTAACTAATATATAAAGTACAACTCAAATTTAAATTATTTAATTAGTTTTAAATATATACAAATTATCTCCTTTCAATCCTGACATCTTAGGCTGTTTTATTAGTCTTAAATAATACATTTCCTGTGGTCATTTTGTACTAATTTTCTTCCATAGTAAACTAATCAGGCTATATCAAGTAATAGTTCCCCTGAAGAGTAATTGTAGTGGGATGAGGGTGGTGGGATGATGTAATGTCATATAGGATTGCATCCAGAAGGGTTCTGTAAAGCCTAAACTCCCTTTTAAAAGTGCCTAGCAATAGAGGCGTTGTTTGTCATCTGTTACAATTGGAATGTCATTGTAGCTCAGTGAAGTTTGGTGTAAGTAAAATACTTTAAATAAATACTAAAGTACCCTAATAAACAGATAAGACACAACCCTTAAGATGACAGATTTTCCTCAGTGTGCAGGTATCCCTTCTTATATACCTCAAGCATCCAACATCTAGCCATGCAAATTGATTACCTGAAGCATAGTACTGGAAAGTAGAATAGCATGAAAAACTTAATTTTGTGGACATTACCTTTTTTTGTAATCAGCTACTGTATGTTTTATTTTAGATCTTTTGTTTTAGGTGGGTTTTCTGCTCTGGAGGTATATGCACTAACAAAACATTTTCCTCCTTTCATATACGCATGTTAATTAGCAATGTGAGCAATATTTCCTACCATACTTCACTCCCAATATTTTTTGAGATGTTTGTATAAAATGGAATTTAAAGTTCACTTATGATTGTATATGAACCACAGAGGAGCCCATTTATTAATAAAAATCTTTTTTAATAGTTAAATGTAGAGGGAAAAATAAAAAAAATTGGGAAACATTGTAAACAGCTTAAGTTTATTTTGTGTATGACTGAGGCACTCTGTTGCAGGAAGGTGTGTAATTGGGTTTTCTCTGCTTCCAAATGCACTCTTTCAAACTATTCATTATCCTGTGTATTTTTAATGTGGTTTTAGTAAATGTTAATAGTAGCTCTGTTAAAGTAGGTGATTGTGTTATGTTTTGGGTGGCACACACACTTGGGGCATGGTAACCCAAATTCCATGTGCACGGTTTCCCTTTTAGCCTTTTGCCCAAATTTCACACACTGTTCACCCTTTGTTCCCTTTGTAAAAGGAGTGGTATCTGTTTTGAGCTGCCAGTTCAGATGATCAGAAATGCTGCTGTCCTCAGCATTGTTAAAATGCATGCCATTTGAAACTTTGGCAGTTAGAAGCCCAAAGGAAATGGTGAATGACATGATATTCAGTGAAGGTGAAATATATATATGCTCACATACTTTCTAGTTCTCAGAATAAGTTCATAAGCTTTATGCCATTGGGCTGCTGCATATTTTATCTAAAGAAGAAAATTTGGGTCTTTTTAGATTGCAGTATGTGGTTTTTTAAAAAGTTGTTAACTATGATTTCTGATAATTGTCTACTGGCGTGTTTTTTAAGTTTATTAAAACAGTGTTGTTTGAGGAAGGGGAAACTGCACTGTTTGCCATTATAAGAGTCATACAAGTGCATGTCAAGTCACCCACTCTCAGGCATCAGTATCCGCCTCATAGCTTTATTATACATTTTGATGGGGAATATTGCAGCATCCTCAGGACTGACATCTGAAAAAGGCTCAAATCCACTTACTGCTCCTTGCTTGTTGACTTTGTTTTAAAATATTGTGCCTGGTGTCAACTTTTAAGCAACAGCACTGCCTAAAAGCAAGCAGAGAACAGAATCCCAGCACCATTCTATAGGCAACTTTTTAGAATTCAGATATAGTAAATCTGTTCAAGATTTATGATGTTTTATGTAAAAAAATTTTGTACAACATAGCTGAATATTTTTGTTTCATTTCTTTGATGTAAGGCATGTGAACATTCTATTTGAATATCACATGTTAAAGTCAGGTATGGCACAATGGGTTCTGAGACCAGCTTTCTCTCCCCCTTCCCATTTGCCTGTTTCAAGCTCTTTCTTTTCAAATTACTTTTCTGATATTCATAGGCAGATATTTAATTTTACTAATAAGCATCTTATGTGAATGTATTTTAAAAGCCACTGTATTTTAGTGTTGTAGTTTGCAGAAATATAAAACTCCATTTCTTATTTGCCCCTATTTTTTGGTGTCTTAAAGCTATATATTCAATCACTAAGAAGCAACGGAGAAAATAGAAAAGTGTCCAAGACTCATATCACTTGATTCTGTGGCAGATTATGTTAAAATTGAGGGTGTGGCATATTAAGGTAGAACATGGACAGAAACTGCTCCATTTAAAAATTCTGTGTTCTAAGTATATATTGCTAAATGGGTCAAATTTTAAGTCTGTATTGCATTTTTAAGAAGTTCTAAAAAATCAATACTATGTATACATTCAGTATCAAACAGGAAAGAGTGAAGAAAGCACAAGGCAAAATAGTTGAATATGCTCTTTGAAGGAGCCAGAGGCATATTGTTTGTCATTCCTAATACAAGGCTAAATTTTCTAGTGTTAAAATTGACTGTCCCTATATTTATTTGATTAAAAGCTTTTATATTCTGAGTTCATGAAATATTTTAATTGTACTGGCTGATCACTAACTTCAATCACAGAAAACATGATCAGTTTTTATTACAGTAATGGTTTTATAGCAAGTAAAAGCTCTCATATTTTTGAGATAACATTGTTGTGGCTTAAATGGGAATTGTCACATTTGTAAAGTTTTCTCCACCCCTCCAAACAAACCAAAAACCCCAAACATCACCTTTCTAATGTATTAAAGCAATTTTGCTTATGAATTGTATCATGTTTGTAGAACTCTGTCAATTAGGTAGAAGAATTAACTAGAGAATGTAGACTTATTTTTTTAAATCAGAAACTTCAAATGAAGTTTTGAGTTTGTAGACAGATGAAAACTTGTATGCTTATGATTGCTGTAGGAGATTTTAATTTTTGTAATAGCACCATATCTTCAAATTCAAATATTAGTAAACTAACATATCATTGATTTAGCTCATTTACCAAATTTGTAATCTGTTTTAAGAACAGGATGCCCAGAGATAATTATCACATGCAAGCTTAAGGGTAAAAAAGGAAAAAAAGAAATCCCTTCCATGTGTATCACAGGATACTCTGGACAAGGGCCATAGAAAAGAAGAGAGGAAGGAAGGAAGAAATGGAGGGACCCTGTTTTCAAGAAGGACAGTAAAGGAAGAGTATGTGTATTTCTTATTTTAACCAGACACCTTCTTTATGTAAACTTCTTTGTTAAATCAAAAGGCCTACAGGAAGAAATAGGGAATTACCAGAAATACACACCAAGTTTTATTAACATAGTAATTGGTTAAACTCAGTTTATTCTTGGAACCAAAGGGGGGGTACTTTGTCTTTCAAAGCATATGAATTGAGGGTATTTCTATTCCCATGTTAATTTGTATGGCGCAGCCTACAGAGTAGCATTGGACTGAAAAATAACAAAGATTGTAGTACAAAAAAGGTATTCAATGCTAGGTGATATGACTCTTGACATGGTACATTCAACTTTTAGTATCTTTTTAAAGACATACTTAGCTACTTGTTATTAGTTATTTTTGCTAACAATCCCCTTGAATTAATATCATTTCCCTGTTGGTATGTCTGCCATCTTTAAAAGCATATGGATCATGGGAGCCCTCTGAAAAGTGTTTGTTTCATGCTCATTTCAGTTTTGTGCTTTCAGAACACTGGTGTATTTGCTCAGCTACCTGTTGTTCTGTGAACCACATTTGTTTAATTTGCATATAGTTATGTGAACTCAATATTGGCTCAGCATTGATGTGCCAAACAATGGCTTTGCTTTCAACTGAACAGACTTAGTATCCTGCTACTTGTTTCAATCTTGATGCAGTAAATGATGCAGTTTCTGGGTTTATAGTTATTCAGAAACTGCACTGTCCTTTCTTTGTGCTTGATTTGCTAAAACTATATTTCCTTACCTGTGAAATTCCTGAGCGGTGCTCTGCCAACTTTTTATCAGAGGGGCTTGGATGGCTGTGTCATTGCACACTGGATCAGGAATTGTTCAGTGTTGTGAGTGGCACATTTCTTAAACACCAGCAGCACTGTGAAGTGCACTATGAGCATTAGTACAGTTGTCCAAATGCAAACAGTTCTTTCATCTAGGAGAAGCTGAGGAATGGAGTTCAATAGGAATGCTTGGAGTATTTTTGAGGAAGGTGAATGTTTAACTCTGTTGACTCTGAAGTGGAGTAGTAGTAGAGGTTTTTGAAGAAAGAAAATGTATTCCTTATCTCTTTGAAAAAGTCAGAGTGTTTGGTCAAGTTCACCAGAGAATACGTTCTATTCTTTCAACCATGTAAGTGCCAAGTAATTGTCCATAAGTCTATCTACTCTTCCACTCAATTTACCATTTGAGGAGGGAAGGGCTTATTTATTTTTCATTACCTGGCATTAAGTTGTGTAATTTATTGCTTTGTATACATTTTAGTCATTCTGTGGCCTATACAGTATTTTGTAACTAATTCTAATGATCAAAAAGCAAAGCACATGATTTTAAAACTAAGCAAGGTGTTTTGGTAATCTCTCCTAGACTTGAGTAATTTCTATTGATACTACTCCAAGCAAATGCTACTGTTTTGGGTTGTGTATTTACTTTGATTTTATCTTAAGAAAATGCCAAGCACTAAATCAGCTTCTTTTTTGTGTTCCAATCATCAATTTAAAAATATCTTATTTTTTCCTTTTTCCTTAAGTAGAAAATTTAATTAAGTGCCATGTAATTGTAGATTGCTAATATTTAATGTTTAATAGACTGGCTCTGTGACGTTCTAAACATTTAACACTTTTTGTCATCCCTAGAGAAAGTGGTTCTACTCATTACTGAACACATTCTCTCTGATAAATCACCAGCTGCTTTATTTTTCTATTTATTGAACAGTTGATGAGGTCTGAATCTTGACCAATCTGCTCAGCTGAGATGTTTTTCACAGTAGACACTGTACAAAATATGTGTGCAAAAGGACACAGTTGGGTGGTGATATTTTTTCATTAATGTGAACATTGATTAAACAAAGCAGTCCTGCCTTTTAAATCTTGTGGCAGCTCAGAAGGGAGGTGCTTAAGAACCTTAATTATTACGTCAGATGACAAATTACTTTTTTTCCATTTTGGAGATTGGGTACTGCTCACACATGATGTATAGGGCTAAATATATGCTTGTTTCCTTGCACCTGTGTACTTTCCCTTTTTCTCCCTCCTTTTCTTTCCCCTGTAGGCAATAAATGGCCATTTTGCAACTGCATACTTTTGTCTTGGTTTTTGATTATTTGGTCAGGATAAGTTTTTGCTTTAGGTTGGTATTTTAGTAAGAAGTTAACTAGACAGCCCAGGTAATTGAGGTAAAATATTTACAAATTCATACTACATTATTTTTCTGGTGAAAATTACTTTAAAAAAGATTTTTTAGAATACATTGTAAAGTTAGGTATGTGACTTGTTTTGCCAGAAGAAATCCAAACAAAGGGACCTATGTTATTTCTGAGTAATTTGCCATATTCCATTTCTGTTCCATTTGCTGATCATGGATGCCTGTTGAAATGGAACTTCTCATCCTAGATCTTTATGTGACCTTGGTGAACAGAAGTTCCTGCTGACCTTTGGACATACAGTATGAGTAAAAGACACCTGCTGGATCTTGGTATCTTTAATGTAGTAATGGTTTGTTATAAAGATATAAATTTAGCTTGACCCAAGTGATAACCATCAGACTAATCAGCTGAGTCACGGGTATCAGTGAGACTAGATAGCTAGATCTGCCATGGCCTAGAGTAACTTAGTTTGACATTTAGGCTTCTCCTAAAGAAGGTACTCAGGTGGATGTAAAGATGCAAGGCATTTTGTCTTCCAAATACTCTTCTACTTATGGCACTAGGGAAGATAAGTCTTAAAGATAATGTTAATTGTAAGATCTTGGAAGCATGTGATGAGGAGCTAGGTCATACAGTGAAACTAGAAGTTGGGTCAAAAAGCAAAGCACATGATTTGGGCAGTGCTCAGCTGAAAAATGAGATTAATATGTGTGATTCAGAATGTCATTTTTTCAGACAGTAAGATAAGCTGAGCCAATTATCTTAGTAAATACTTGAGAAGATACTTCAGATTATTAGAAGAGATTCCCAATGGTGCCTACTTACTTGACCTTAAAGATTCAGTGTGAGCCTGTCATTTACCCTGAGGGCCTTCACAAAAGCCTTGATGTTGGCCAGCCTGTGAGACTTCCCCAACAAAAAAGAATCACTCACCTTTGAAATGGATCTTAAAGTCCAGAGGTCAAGATAATTGTTTGATGAAGAAGGAGCTCCTGAGGTGGCATTGGAAACACCACAAGCCCTCTCACACACCACTGGTTGACCCTGGGCTCAGTGGTAAAGGAGATAATAAGCCAAGTCTCACATTCATTTTTTTAAAAAGTAAGGGCTGGAGAGATGGCTTAATGGTTAGGGCACATGCCTGTGAAGCCTAAGGATCTATGTTTGATATCTCTCCAGATCTCATGTAAGCCAGACACACAAAGCTGATGCAAGTGTAAAGTCACACGTGCACACTTGGTGGCACATATCTCTCTAAAAGAAAAGAAAAGAAAAAGAAAAATTTGCACAGGTTAATTTGGGTAAATGATCCAAAAAGGAATGGAGCACTAAGAAAATTTTCACAGGGAAGGAAAAGCCAAGCAGGGAGTCATTGCTGAGCTAATTACCTCTGTGGGCAGCAGGAACCATACAGCTAGGAAGGATCCTCTCAGGAGCCACAAATAGAATGTTCTTAATGTCTCCATGAGGAATGGAAAAGGAGAGAATATACTTGTGGGTTTCTGCTTCCCATAAGAAAGGTTACTACGTGGATTTTAGGTGTTTCTTTTTTTTTCTGTGTATGTGTGTGTATATCAAATTCACCTGCTTATAGTGAAAGTGGAGCAGTGGGTTTTGTATGCTGCAAATACAGTAAGTTACACTTGTAGGGATCCAGTTGCTAAGGCAATAGTAAGAGTAAGGCAGTGAGGGTAAGACTGAGCATAAAAGGACTCTGGTACACTTGTACCACTGAAACAGTTAGGTCCATTTTATCATAGCCTTACAAAATATGCTAAAATCTCAAAAATATCCAAGAAACAGTGTAATCAAAATACAATCCACTACTTGTAGTCTGAGGCTGTAATTAATATTTGGTATTTTCTCTTCCATCATATATTCCATAATTTGCTCAGTTTTATACTTGCAAGTCAGTGGCAACCTAAAGGTTGCTTCCCTGAGATTTGAAGCCAAGCCTTAATCTCTATAAGGTAATTTTCACTTCGTGGGTCATTGTTGCTTTCAAAGGCTTAAAAGAATCAAGAGATGGTTTAGTGAATCTTCCTGGATTCCAGACATGCTATTTCCTTCCATTGATTTGGAGCAGTCCTCTTTTTTCATGTCAGTATGGTAAGTCTTTGCTTGTATAACAGCTTGGTGAGCACAGACGACCTCTTCCTGACAGTGTATAGTTATGAAGTCTACTCATAGTCCATCTCTGAAGGGCCATCCTCTGAGAACATCAGAGTTCTCAGGATACCTTAGTTCACATTGATTTTCCCTATCCAATACTCCTTCAGCGAATCCCAAGTCCTTTCTTTTTTACAGTGTTTGATTCCAAGAACACTCAGACTCCATCCTGTACTGCGAGGAGCCATACTTACTCTTGTTAAGACTGCTTCCACTATTTGGCTAGGACTTTCAGTCTCGAATCACCAGACTTCCACTATATCAATGAACTCAGGCTTATTTGTATCCTCTAATCCACACTCTGAAGACCTACTTTTGCATGTTTCTCTAGTTCCTAGTTAATGTGTGAGCTCAGGTCTGAGTTCTTTTGCTGAGTCAACTGTTCTTTTGGCATCAGTCCTGTATTTCTCTGCTCAGGCTGTGCTGTGATGTGACTATAGTAGCTGGTCACCAGTCAATGAGAGGAGACGGGATCTAAAGGAAGCATTTTTGTGAGCCATCTGCTATAGGTGAGAACTTGGTGGGTTGTCCAGGCCATGGTTTCCTTCGTTTAGCAAGAGAGCTCTCGGGGTTGATATTTGGAGATTCAGACTTCAACTTTTCATATGCAAATGTTGCCAGATTTCAGGGTTTCATGCGCCACCTTGAAACTGTGCTCGTACATTTTTTAACTTTTTTCTTGACAATTTTTTTTTTTTTTTTTTTTAATTGAGAGAAAGAGGCAGAGAGAGAAAGAGAATGGGCATGCCATGGCTTACGTGGGTCCTGTGGAATCGAACCTGGGTTCTTTGCCTTTGCATGCAAGTGCCTTAACCATTAAGCCATCTCACCAGCCCTATTGACAATTTTCATACATGCACATAATCCCTTCTCATTTGATCATCTTCTCCTCCTATTACCTTCTTTTGTCTCCCAGTTTCATCCCCCTTCCACAAACCCCCTTTTTTCAAATAGTTCCTAGTCTGTATTTTTTTCCTCTGTGTCATCCCTGTTGAAATATTGATGAGCCCAATGTTGTACAAATCTTGTGAGATAACAGATGCTGCATTGGCTACTTAATGTCCAGAAGATAGGGTTCCAAAGCACTCTAACCCCACACTCTGGTTCTTTCATTCTTTCTGCCCCCTTTTCTGCAATATTCCTGAGCATTGGAAGGTGTATTACTCAGGGTTCTCTAGGGGAACAGAACCTCAACAGAATGAATTGTATTAAGAGGGCATCTATTGGATTAGCTTATGACAGTCCAACAATAGCAGTTTGTAGGCCTGAGATTCAAGGAACCTGGTAGCTGCTCAGTCTACGAGGCTGAATGCCTCAGCAGTCCCAATCCAGCACTGAAGGCCTGGAGGCTTCCTGGAGAGCCACTTGCTGGTCTGCAGTCCACGTTGGAAGGAAGCAAGCAGCACTGCAGCCCGGTGGGAGGAAGGGATTCTTTTCTCCCAGAGCTTCCTTAGAGAAAGCCCCCTCTGAGAGGGGCCCAGCTCACTCTGGGGGAAAGCTCGCCATAGGGGAAGGACTTCCTTCTTCAGTTAATCCTGGAAGCAACCTCAAGACACACTCATGAGGAATGTCTATGGATTCCTAAACAGATCAAGTGGACAACAAAACCATAACAAAGAGGGTTACAGAGATATCTCATTTAGTGCTGAGCACCCTATTGTTACTTCTCAGCACTTTCACAAATTTTGAAGCTCTCTAGAGACTTACTGCCACCTACATAAAGAAGTTTCTCTAAACCAGGTGTGGTGGCATATGCCTTTAGTTCCAGCACTTGGAAGGCTGAGGTAGGAAAATCACCATAAGTTCGAGACCAGCATGGAGTAGAGTGATACCCTATTTGACAAAAAATAAAAACATTAAAAAAATTTCTCTGACCAAAGGTAAGAGTAGCACTCACCTATGGGAATAAACATAAATATGTAGAGGGCAGTTTGATGGGCACAACAGACCCATTTAGCTAAACAACGGTACTAGTTTTTTCACTAGAGTCTGTGGCATTCCTAGCCATAGGCTTTTGGCTAGTTTTTTGTTGTTGTTGTTTTTTTTTTTTTTTTTTTGCGAGGTAGGGTCTCACTCTGTTTTGGCTAGTTTTTTAAAACCAGGCATGAGTCCCCTCCCCTGGAGCATTCATCAAATCCAATTTGAAAGCAGTTGGTTATCCCCATAACAGTCATGTCACTACTGTGCCAGTGGGCACTTCTTGCCAGGCTGGTCAGTTGTGAAGTACACAGGGTGGATCAGCTGGTGAGTGCTATTTCTAATCTGAAAATTCTGAGCCTGCTCTTTAATGTTTGTCCTGAAATAATACCTACTGGAATAGTGATCGTTAAACATTGTTGCATATGCATTCTGACTTTTACAGTATGCCTTGAGGTATGGCTGGCTGCTCTGAGCTTATCTTTTTTTCAAGGTGTCTGAAGTCAAGTTTATTTGTTTGTTTATTTATTTTTATTGACAACTTCTATACTTACAGACAATAAACCATATTTTCCTCCCCTCCCCCATTCCCTTTCAGAGCTCCATTCTCCATCATATCCCCTCCCTCTCTCCATTAGTCTCTCTTAATTTGATCTCATCATCTTTTTCTTCTATTATGAGGGTCTGGTGAAGATATTGCTAGGCAGTGCAAGGTCATGGATAGTGAGGCCAATTTCTGTCTGGACAGTTGCATTGTAAGGAGTCATACCCTTCCTGTGGCTCTTGAATTTTTTCTGCCCCCTCCGGCAGTGGACCCTGAGCCTTGGAGGATGTGATAGAGATGGTTCAGTGCTGGACACTCCTCTGTCTCTTCTTCTCAGCACTATGTTGCCTTTTGGGTCATCCCAGTGGTCATCACCATCTGAAAAGAGAAGCTTCTCTAACCAGAAGTGAGAGTAGTATTAATATATAAATATGAGCATTAAGTGTAGTGCTTTCAGGGCAGTTTGATGGGAATAATATATACATTTAGCCAGATAAGAGCAGGTTTTATACCCTTAAGGCTCATGACCTCCCCTGCCATAGGCTTTTGATTAGTTTTTTCAGTACCAGGCATGTATTCCCTCCCATAGAGAGGGCCTTCAGTCCTATTAGGGAACAGTTGGTTTCCCCAAGAGCAGACATGCCACTTATTGCACCCATTGGGTCATTGGGCTTGTCTGGCCAAACTTGAATTTTCCAGTGTCCACTGTTTTCACCGCTGATGACTTCTGTCTCCCATATGGCTGCATGCAGTGCAGCTTTTTCCAGCTTTCAGTTGGCTGGTCTACAGGGAGAAGGTTTTCTGCTCAGCACCAGCCTGATTTCTCAGTGACCTTGCCTCTCAGGCAAGAGATGTCTTCAGCAATAGGGTCTTACCATCTGTTTCTCAATGGAAACCAAGGGCCTTGGCAATAACCTTTAATGTTTTGGAGGCTACCAGGACCTCCTTGGCCAACAACTCACTGGAAGGTATCTCATCCCAGGCACTGAGTATTTTCTAGTAACAGTCTATAGCTTCTGGATGAAGTCAAATTTTGAATGTCCCATAGCCCCATAATTCATTTATTTACCATTGCTCCAAACTGTTTAAATGCTACTGCTTCTCAAATAAGACAAAAGCTTGCCTTCTGCCTCCATTTCAGATCCAACCACTGAGCACTCAGCATCATCAACCAGTAATGAGCTGATGTGAGGGTGAACCAGGTCCAGAATCCCATCTTGACCCTTATTTTCTTGAGCTCCTTCTAGGACTATATTAGCTTAGTTTGAGAGAGAGACAGAGAGAGAGAGATCCTCTTTGCAGATGGGTAGAACTACACAAACAAGTGGGAACTGTGATGTGTCAAACAGCAAAGGAAAAAAGCAATTCAATGGTGAGTTCCTCAGCTAATCACCTCAAGCAACTGAGGCTTGGTCCTATCAGGAGCCTTTTGAGGAGCCACGTAAAGGCACCTCCAGTAAAATGTTCACTGGAGGAGTAGAAGAGACTGTCCAATGGCCCCTATTCTCCATTGGTCAAAGGTCACTTGCCTGCATGTTAACCCCTTCACAAATGCAGGTGCAGCTTTTCTTTCAGTGACATAGGGAAGCAGTTTTGAATTTCTGTAGAAGCAAATCGAGGAAATACAGTTACAGAAGAAAATGATAAATTATTACTGAGATAAGTTTAAACTTATTCCTGTTTTCAAAACATACATATATTTCTATCCCTCATTTGTAGATCATACAAATATAAGTAGAAACTACCACTAAAGGATTTATCTTCCAGACAGTATGCTTCATATGTTACTCATTGAATCTTCACAACAACCCAGTAAAAATACATACTTCCATTTTCTTCATCTCCCAGATGAAACAGTCTTAGAAAGGTTGCTGTGATCTTAGGCATAAGTTGATGCAGGAACAGGCTGTGGAGGATAAGTGGCTCTTTCCACTGAGCCATGGAACCCACACACCTATGGTTTTAGTGGTTCAGCTGTTATGCAGTGAGGGCTGTTGAATACCCAAAGGTAAACAAATCAAGTGACTGAGGTGATAGTGTTGTATACTGTTTCCATTTTCTTCTTTGAGATTCAAACACTAATTCTCTCATTTGCTAAGAGTGTAGGAAACTGGGGATTCTCTGCTTCCTGAAGAGAGCAAGCTGCTTTGTTCAAGGTCATGACCTTCTGGAAGTGGTTATTTATAACCAGTAAGTGGTGACAGTGAGACTAAGCATACCTCTTTTACAATAATGTGTGAGCAATTCTAAAGACTTCAGTGCTCTCTGTGCAAATGGCTAAGGCAGATTAAGACTGCATTGCTTCCTTTACAAGTCTTATGCTGTGCATTACAATAACAACTTTATGAATGCCAGTTGTTATCTCAAAATAGTTTTCTAGGGGATTCATCCTGTGGCAAGGAGGAAGAGGTTTCATGTGGCAGTGTGTCTGGACTATAGAAAATCTTGCTATAGAAAATTCTAATCTTGGTATAAGGTAAATTCTGTGTTTGTGTGTGTATGTGTATACAAAGTTTAAAAATAGATACTGAATGCTTCAAACTGCGGGACAGGGAAAACACGTAGGCCCTATTGAAGAGGTCAGCGTAGACCAATCTATGGAGATTTGTGATCTGTTCATGTGGGTTAAAGCGTCTCCAGTAAGGGATTGCATTAGTCAGAGTTCATTGGAAAAAGAGAAGTTTTTTTTTTTTTTTTTTTCAGTCAAAATAAATATAATACTCAAGTGGGTGAGAGAAAGATTAAGTCAAATTGTTAGTGGGAAGGCAAACCAGAGAGTAGCAACATTTAAAAGCCATTACAACTAAAGCAATAAACTGGACATTGGGAAGAGATGGGGTTACCAGATCCAAGATCTGTGTTCACCTATCTGGTACTAGAACATGTCAGAGGTTCTGGGAAGAGGCTGTGTCCCAGAGAGATGGGACTGAGATCAGAGAGGAGACTTGAGTTGGCTGAAAATGAAGCAATTAGAGGAAGAAAACTTCCCTAGCTTTCTCTCCCTTTCTTCATTCCAGTTTTCTTACATGTCTCCCAGTGGCTGAACCTAGCCAGAAGTAATTGGTAATTGGTAAAGAAGCCTGGAAAATGTTTCTTGATTCATTCAGAATAGAGGGACAAGTCACAATGGGGCATCATGTGAGAGCAAGCAAGCAAATGAGCAAATGATCAGCACATACACTGTTCTTGCTACTCAACATCATCATAATGCTGCTGTGTAATGGGTTTGGTTACTCTTTGTATGCATGTGCCCCCCTTGCTGATTCATTTCTTAATATGGTTGTGTGTCACTTTATGCAGATAATTCTGAGAAATGTGCCATTAGGCGAATTTGTCATTGTGTGACCATCAGAGAATATACCCACCCAAGCTAGCACAGCTCACTATGCTATGGGCACTGGTGGTGTAGCGCATGGTCATACTTTGGTGGAAAGAGTTCCTCCAGCCCTTCCAGATAAGTTGAGAGTGGCTAAGCAGATCATGAATCCATTCTAAATTTCCATATCTAAGGTTCTCCAGATTCCTTTGCTTGTTCTGTGCTGTCCAATATAGTTGCTACTCCCCCCTTTTTTGTAACATAGGTGAAACACTTTGAGACATTGGTGCAGGCAATGATTATTTTTAGAGAAGACCCTGAAGCCATGGGTGATAAGACTAGACAAATATAATTTCATCAAGCTAAAGAGCTTCTGCATAGCAAAAGAAACAATTGTATTAAGAAACAACCTACAGAATGGAAAAAATGTCAGCAAATTATTCACTTGATAAGGAATTAATACCCAGAATATATAAAGAACTCAGAATAGTTGAGCCTCCCCAAATTATCAATTTAAACTGAGCTAGAAAACTAGGTACTTCTCAAAAAGATGTACAAATCATCAGTAAGCACATAAGAAATGAAATGTCATGAATTCCAAATATATGCAGAAATATGGAAATTAAAATTAAACCCACTTAAGAATAGCTACCATCAAAAAGAGAATAAGCCAGGCATGGTGGTGCATGCCTTTAATCCCAGCACTTGGGAGGCAGAAGTAGAAGGATCCCTGTGAGTTTGAGTCCAGACTGAGACTACATAGTGAATTTCTGTTCAGCGTGGGCTAGAGCAAGACCACATCTGGAACCCCCCCCCCAAAAAAAAAATAAATATTAGCTGGGCATGGTGGTGCACACCTTTAGTCCCAGCACTCACAAGGCTGAGGTAGGAGGATTGCTAAAGTTCAAGGCCAGTCTGGTGCTACAGAGTATATTCTGAGTCAGCTTGGATTTAAGTGAGACCCTACCTCAGGAAAAAAAATAAAAAAAAATACTACCAGGGATGCAGAGAAGTTCTTTTACTATGTTGGTGAGGATGTAACACAACCACTGTATTTTCATACTATTGTGCATGGAATTTCCTTTAAAAGCTAAAGACTAAGCTGGGTGTGGTGGTGCATGCTTTTAATTCCAGTGTTTGAGAAGAAGAGGTAGGAGGATCACTGTGAGTTAGCACTCAGCCTGGGACTACAGAGTAAGCTCCAGGTCAGCCTGGGCTAGAGTGAAACCCTACCTCAGGAAACAAACAAAACCAAACAACTATATAATCTGGTAATCCTACTCCCAGGTATATATCCAAAGGAGATGAGATGAAGTTATGCTCAAAAGATATATACATTTCTAAGGTTATTTTTGCACAATTCACAATAACTAAAATAGAGAATCAATCTAGATGCCAATTGGTACATGAATTGTTAAAGAAAATATAGTTAATATACATAGTGAAATATTATTCAGCTATAATGATAAAACCCTGTCACTTTCAGCAACATAGAACTGGGGTCATTATTTTTAAGTGAAGTAAGGCACAAACATACAAATCTCTGTTCTCATTTGTGGAAACTAATGAGTCACTCAGAAGAATTGAATGCAATAGTGATTTCTAGATGTTGTAAGGACAGTGAGGAAGGGGACACTAAAAAGTTGCACAAAGGTCTTTCTCAAATAAAGAAAAAAAATAAGTTAAAAGGGCTGGAGAGATGGCTTAGTGGTTAATGTGTTTGCCTGCAAAGCCTAAGGAGCCTTTTTTTTTTTTTTTTTGGTTTTCCAAGGTAAGGTCTTGCTATAGTTCAGGCTGACCTGGAATTCACTGTGTACTTTCAGGGTGGCCTTGAACTCATAGCGATCCTCCTACCTCTGCTGCCCAAGTGCTGGGATTGAAGGCGTGTGCCACCACACCCAGCCTAAGGACCCAATTCTGACTATCCAGATCCCATGTAAGCCAGATGCACAAAGGTGAGGCAAGCTCAAGGTCGCACATGCCCACTAGGTGGTGCAAGCATCCCTAGTGCACCTGAAATTTGTTTGTAGTGGGTGGAGGTCCTGACATGCCCATTCTCTATCTGCCCCCCTTTCTGTCTCAAATAAAATAAAATAAAATAATAAAAATAAGGTATATTGTGCTTAAATGTAGGTGTTAGAAAACTTGATATTACATATGTAGCTCACACTGTACTTCCATCTGACAGCACAGTATGCCAAGCACATCTCCATTTGAGACCTTTGGGTCTTAATTTTACTAAGCTAGATGATGATTAATACTGCATCTTATGCTTGGTACAACACATTTAATGCTGAATTCCAGATAGATGTAACATGCCCAATCTTTATTTCATCTTTAGTCTTAGAATATGTTCCCATACATGGGTTCAAAATTTCTTTTTTGTCAATTTTTTTTCATTTTTTAAGGATTCATTTTTATTTATTTATTAGAGACAAAGAGAGATAAAGAGTGAGAATGGGCATGCCAGAGCTTCTAGCCACTGCAAAAAAAATTCCAGACACATATGCCACCATGTGCATCTGGGTTACATGGGACTTGGAGAATTGAACCTGGGTCCTTGGGCTTCGCAGGCATGCGCCTTAACTGCTAAGCCATTTCTCCAGAAATCTCTCAATATTTCTTCAAATGCAAACCAACAAAGTTCTGCATCTCCTTTGGTGTGTCTCACACTGGAGCATTGATGAACTTTTCTAAAACCTGATCTATGTTGATATGAGACTTGTGTTTAGAACAGAGACAATGGTGGAACGGTTTAAATTGGTTTGGGGAAAATGAACATCCTTTTCTAAGGCAGCTGCTGCAAAGTGGAATCAGATCAAGTTTTTATGAAAGAAAAGGTGGGGTACTAAACTGACAAGGGAGCACTTTGTAAGTGATGAAGACTCAGAGCCTCATCCTGTCTGCTCTAACGTCAGTGTCCAAGCTCTCCTTTCTAACTGGGGTGATTCCCTTAGTATAAAATAGCCAGTAGGACTGTGTACTTGGTTGAAGTTTTATCAAGCCCTGTGCCTGATTTTCAGTCTTGTCTGCTTATGTCTACAGAGCTATGGATCATAGCTACATGGTTTAGTTTGGGATTGAAAGTTCAAGTCCTTGGGCTTTCCTTTTGCTTTGTGTAGATTCTTCAGGGACAGCCAGAAGCATCCATTGACTTGTTCAGCATAATTACTGCTATAATGGTCAGGAGCTATTATTAACCAAAGCTTTGCCTTCGACTTGTACCATGATTCAGGAAACCACAGCATACATTTTAAACAATTATGATGCCACTGCATGCCATACACTTGTCCCACTTCTTGCTTTAAGGAGGTTACTACTACATTCAAAGAGATTGCCACACAGGGTTAGAATGCCACGGTGAATATGTTTCCTGGGACCATTTCTCATATAATTTATCAGTATAGAGCCATTCAGAAGAGAAAAAATTACTCTGGGTCTAACAGAAGCCATTCAGTGCAGAGGTCTTATATAGGTCACGGAAGAGCTGTGAAGCCCAATAAGATGTTGAGGCAACCTGAAATTAAAACCAGGAAACTGCTATCACCATTTGGGCTGGCTGGGTGGAAGGGAGGAGATAGTGTTGTTACCAGAGCTCAGAAACAGCACTACCTCACAGCATCTGTTTTAGGAAGTCTGGAAATACGTAGGATTATCTCAAGGGACCTGATGTTACAGAGAGAAAAGCCACTGCCAAAGCAGAGAAAGAAATACCCTGGATTCTTATCTGTGCCCACCCCCAGTTAATCCAGCAGGGCTTCACATCTGCCAAACATACTAAGAAACCACTTTCAAGGGAGTTTGGGGAACATGAACCCTGAGGTAGTGTTGAAATGAAGAAAGGATGAGTCAACAAACAAGCAAATGACTAACACAAGAAGGGAATGTGCTTCCTTTTTAAAAGTATTATTTATCTAGTTGCAAGGAATGAGAGAGAGAGAAGGAGAGAATATGGATGCACCAGGGCCTCTTGTCACACAAATGAACCCCAGGTGCACTCATGCATGCGCCACATTGTGCATCTAGCTTTCTGTGGGTATTGGGAATCAAACTGGGCCAGGAAGCTTTGCAAGCAAGTTCCTTTACGTCTGAGCCATCTCCCCAGCCCTGGAATACACTTTTTTTTAAAAAGTATACCACCACTTCTCTTTTCTCCCTCCCCTGGATGCCACCTTTCCAACTAGTTTCTCTTATTTTGATGTCAACATTTTTTTCCTTTTATTATGCAAGTCTTATGTAGGTAATGTCAGCCACTGTGAGACACTTTGTGTCTTGAAAACAGCATTGAAAGCATTCCTCCCCTTCTTTGGCTCATAGATTCTTTCAGCTACCTCTTCCATAATGATTCCTGAGCCTTGGAGGGTGTGGTAGAGATGTCTCAGTGCTGAACACTCCACTATCACTTCTTAGCACTTTGGTTAGTTTTGAGTCACCCCCAGTGTCACCACCATCTGAAAAGAAAAGCTTTTCTAACCAAAAGCGAGGTAGTATTGATATATTGGCATAAATATAAGTGTTTTGAGGGCAGTTTGGTTAATACATGCATTTAGCCTGACAATAGTGGTCGTTTCCTCTCTAGGGCTTATGACCTCCCCAGTCATAGGCTTTTCACTAGGTTTTCAGTACCAGGTAGGAATTCCTTCTCATGGAGAGGGCCTCCACTCCAATCAGAGAGCAATTGGTTTCTCCCAAGCCAGACTTGTCATCATTGTACCAATAGGCATTTGGCCTGGCTGGCCAGCCATAAAGCTTCCAAGGTCTACCTTTGGTTAAGACTGTTGATGACTTTGCTCTCCCAGTAGGCTGCATAGCTCTTTCCAGTATCAACAGGGAGGAGGTTGCCAGCTCAGCTCCACCTTGGTTTCTCAGTGACCTGCAGTGAAAGCATGTGGAGTCTTCAGCAATACGGTCTTACCATCTAGTTCTAGTTGGCAACCAAGAGTCTTGGCAATGGCCTGTAATTTGGGGGTATGAGGGGCCTCCCTAGACAACAATTCATTACAAGGTATCTCTCCCCTGGCACTGAAATTTTTCTAATAACAATCTGTGGTTTCTGGGCATAACATTATCCATCTCCTCAGGATACTTCTGCCCAAACTATTTTTTATACAGAACATATATATTATCAGCTAGCCAAGAAGTAGGTTTTCATATGATTTATTCATAACTTAAATTTTGATAACTTTCCTCCCACTACTTCCTCCAGAATCTACTTGTAATTATGTACATTAGATGCTGTAGTGTAGATGGATTTATAGAATAGGGTGTAGGCTTGTTTCAGAGAAGCTTGCAAATATAGGTCATATTACATATATTTATGAAATACATGTACATCAGTCATAACAACATTGGCTGTTGTATAATCCCATTATTCTATGCAAGCCACATACATATTTTTACATATGGAAATTTTTATATGAGTTTTGTAAAGCTTGTTATAACAAACTTTTAATAAATTTCAACTTAAATACTTTTTTTTTCTGAAATCCAAAGAAAAGCATATTTTCCTTACTATTAAATTAGTTTTCTTCATGTGTATCTATGTAGCCAAGATGATTTGTTCACATTTAGTAGACCACAATTGTGAAAATGAGGTATAAATATATTGGAAGGAGAGAATTTGATGAATTCTGCTTTGAGATATTTATTTCTGCTAAAAATCTTTTCATTTTAGTACTTTCACATCTATAAATATTCTGTGGGGGTGTGAAGGGAACCTTGTTCTAAGAGTCATGTTTTAAGCCAAAAATATTCTTGCCAAATTTTTTCTTATGCCCTAATCATTTGTGAAGTAATGATTTGCCTACAAAAGTTAGATAAACTAAGAAAATTTGAGTTTAGAAAGAAAAATGTCTTTATGTTCTGAGTATGTGAATCCTATCCCTATGATTGGGAAGTTAGACTAAGGCATTCATTCATTGCCTTTAAGAAGTAGTCTCTCTCTCTCTCCATACACACACACACATGCATGTGTGTGTGTGTGTGTGTGTGTGTGTGTGTGTGTAGAGAAAGAGAGAGATGAATGGCAGAAGGACTTGAAAACTTGTATCTTTCTCCTCTCCATTCTATTAAGTATAGATGCATTGTTACTAATTGATGGTCTGTTTACTATGATACTGTTTTTTGTAAGGAACTTCTTTAAGTTTAGTATTAAACTCAAGGTCTGTCGACCCTGTTTATGATTTAGGCTTTTAAGCTTTCTTAAATTTATTTTCTATCCTTACAGATATTCAGAAACTTAATCTCTAGTTGGGAGAGAGGTGGAGCATGTGTGTGATTCTTGTAGTACAATAAAGAAAATCAAATATAGTCAAGTATGGGAACTCTTAAAGTTAGAAAACTCATCAAGGAAGCTGGTACATACCTCTAATCCCAGTACTTGGGAGGCAGGGGCAGGAGAATCACCCACGAGTTTGAGGCCAGCCTAGTTTACATGGTGAATGTTAGGTTGATCAGGACTACAAATCCATACCTTGTTTCAAACCCCATACCTCTAATAAGGAAAATTTATTGTGGTGGTTTGAATATGAATTTTTGTCCCCCATAGACTTGGGGAGTTTTGATAAACATGAAGTTTCCTACTTAAGTCTCCAGAAGCCGGCTGAAGGAGATGTCACTGGGGGCAGATCTGGCAGTACTGCCCTATGATGTGTTCAGAGCCAGTTGAAGCTCTCTGGCTGTTGGTACCTGCTGGTTGTTGATTGTGTCTCTCTACGATGGACCTATGGATGTGAGCCAGCTTTTTCCACCGTGATGGAACTTCCTCTGGAATGTGTAAGCCTGAATTAGACTCTTTCATAAACTGCTTCTGGTCGGGTGATTGTCCAGCAATAAGAAAGTAACTGCAACACTTAATAAAGAATTAAGTAAGCTGGGCGTGGTGGCGCATGCCTTTAATCCCAGCACTCGGGAGGCAGAGGTAGGAGGATTGCTGAGAGTTCGAGGCCACCCTGAGACTACATAGTGAATTCCAGGTCAGCCTGAACTACAGTGAGACCCTACCTCGAAAAACCAAAAAAATAATAATAATAATAACAATAATAAATAAATAAATAAATAAATAAATAAAAATAAATAAATAAAAATAATAAAAAAAGAAGTAATCTATACTTCTCTATATACCTCCTCCCCAAATTCCAAACCACAGTGAATGGGCTTAGGGATGTTTTTTCTAATGTTAGCTAGGGATATTCCTTGATCTAATCAAACAAGTAGAAATGGCTTTTTGCCTGATAAGACTGAACTGTGTTTTGAATGCCTGTTTTCTAAATACACATTAAAGAAGCTCTTCCAAGTAGATGCCACAGTCTGTCCATGGAAATACTCAGCTGTCTGGAAACACAAATGTAATGTCATGTGGGCTCTCAGTGACTCTGAAAACAAATTCCAGAGTAAGAAATAAGGAAAGCCTTTCAGCACACAAAGAACTGAGATGCCTCATATTATGGTTTTTATAAGCAAGTACAATATTTTGCCCATTTTTCAGAATTATGTGATCAGTACACAAAGTTTTCAGAATTGCAATAGTGAGACTGTCATCTTCCAGTGGAATCTTGGGCTCATGGCCCACCAGTGACTTGCATCTTTTGCCTTCCTTTTTTCTTTAGAGGAAGAGAGTCTTGATGAAGAAGAAATGGGATAAATGTTTACTGTGTTCTCTTTCAACCTTTTCTGTGACTCTGGTGAATGCAAATGACATAAGTGCACTACAATTTTTGCTTCCCAATCTTGAAACTTACTTTGCTAATATGTTCTAAGAAGTATTCAGATACTATGGAACTTACACCTAGCTACATGTGAAAACATGGGTTTCTAGTCTGTTTCTTCCCTTAAGTTCAGGAAGCCAAGGGTTAAACTCCTAGCAGATGGTATGGCTGCTAATGCTGCTGACTGAGCTTGCCAGGAATTTAAAGAGTTGCTTAAATAGGGTTAATATATGGCCTGTGGGAAGACAGCTGTGCTATAGCAAATTAGAGGTGAGGAGGTTAGCCACACATTTCTCTGAAAACAGAGAACATGCCAGAGTCAGGATCAGCCTAAGCCATTTAGGGAAAGGAAAAAGCAGGAAGGTTCTATTTAAGGGAGAAATTGCATGAGAGGGTACATGGTGGTAGAGTAGAACAGATTAACTACCAAATACGGAGAAGGGGATGGGGAAATGAAAGAAGACAGAAGTACCCATGGCAGAACGCTGCCTCTCTCTACTCTCCACGGTACCTCTAGCCTGCCTGTCAGCTGCAAGGCTTTCTCATGCTTCCAACTGTGTGGATGTGGGTTGGACAGCGCCGATCCTGGCTAGTTTGTGCTGTTGTACAAGGCCACAATGAAATCTTCTCAAGTTGAAGAAAGATTATTAACCTCTTGCAAATTAAAACTTCTAGTAACAGTTCTTATTGCAGAGCCTGTCTTATTTATGATTTGTGTAGCTACTGAGGATCTCTCACTTTTTTTCAGTGCTGGTAATCAAACCCAGAGCCTCACTCATGTTAGGTAAGAACTGTGCTACTGAGCTATATCTCCAGCCTTAAAATTTCCTAAAGGAAAATGGCTCACATCTATTGTAGTCCAGCTTCTGCAAGTGCTTTCAGGGTATGTTCATAGTGGAGCACTGTGAGAGGTGTTACAGAAGCTTGAAATTATGAACAAAGCAAGACCATGGCAGCTCTCAGGTGTTATATTATACAAAGATGGTAGATAGAGGAATCAGACGGATAAACCCATGATTATAACACAGGTACAAAGGGCAGTGGTGGGAAGAGCAAAAAAAGCAAAGTACAGACAAGAATCAGTGAAGGAGACAGGTTTCAGGGAGGATATAAAATAAATACAAAAATGCAAGTCATTACTAATGAAAGACATCACATAAACACATGTACCAAGGGCTGCAATCCTCCCCTCTCATACCCTGAGGTTTCTATAGAGTATGCTTAATCTGTCATGTTCAATTTCTGGCATGATTCAATGTCCAGTAAATACATTTGGAAGATTAAAAAACCCAGTTTTTGTAAGGCCTGCATAATGGTACAAAGAAAGCCCTAGGCTTTCAATACAAGATAGATTTGGATAAAAATTTCAATTTATTTCCTTACTGTGTGACCGTGAATAAACTATATTCATCATCTCCGAGTACTTAACTACAGAAATGAAGACTATAAAACTGTTTTAAGGATGAAACAGAAAGTGTCCTAAAGAACTTTGCTCAGCCAGAGTTGTGTGCTCCCCCTGTCTGTCTGGATGGACCCTTGCCCTGACTGGCTTTGAAGTTCTCACTACTTCCCTAGTAACAGCAGAGGGCAACATCACCCCATTCTTCTTTCAGACCTCTCTCCAGGACTCAGTCCAGTTCATGGAAGACAGGGTTTTTTTTTTTTTTTTTTTTTGTTTTGTTTTGTTTTGTTTTTCGAGGTAGAGTCTCACTCTGGCCCAGGCTGACCTGGAATTAACTATGTAGTCTCAGGGTGGCCTTGAACTCTCTGTGATCCTCCTACCTCTGCCTCCCGAGTGCTGGGATTAAAGGCGTGAGCCACCACGCCTGGCTTTTGGAAGACAGGTTTTTTAAAGTGCTTTGGTAAGGGCGAAAATAGAAGCTCCGTGTTCCCTCAGGTGAACAGGGTAATGAGGGACAAACCCTGGAGGAAGTTGGGAGAAGATGTGTATGACAATGCCATAGGAAGGGAACCATTTAGCCAACCTGTCTGCCCCCTGCGTCAGAACTTCCGGTACTATTAGCAGGTTTCACCTCAGTTGGGAATCTTAATGAATCTGCCGACTTGCTTCTGGAAAACTCCTGTCCTGGCATGGTGTCTCTGAAAAGGCCGCTAGAATTTACTTGCAGTGAGGAACTGTGGTGACCACATGTTTGCCCGAGACAGTCCTGGGTTCTGCCTGTGGTTCTGGAGTAACTATTAATAGCCCATTTTACTCTCACGGTGTCATTTTCATAGTCAGTTATACGGCCATCCTGTTGGGACTATTTCAATGGATACTCACTCTGAGGGAGTGATCAAGCTGTAGTCCTCCTTGAGCCCTGGAGGGTTCATGTCAACTAGCTGCCTTGGCCTTACCTCTGCTTCCAGTATCGAGTCCCTGCTGGCTCAGAAAGTGCCTTCTCCTAGAGGGCCCAGGGACCCACAGTGTGAGGGAGACGGGCTGAGGCACACGTGCCTTCTTTCTGTGAACAGAGTGGAACTAGTGAGCATCTCCTAGCTTTCAGGGCCTGCTGTGATTTAGGAGCTCGCCATGGGCAGAGAGACAGAGAGGGGGAGGCATAAAGTTCTTTGGGACTGGTTCTTGTGGTGAAGAAAGGCCCTGCCACTGAGGGTTTTTCATTTCATATTGCCGAGAACTCAAAGAAAACATTATACAAAAGTTTTTTAAAAATCTGATCTAGCAAGCCTTTGGATCTGGCTAAGGTCTTAACACTTAGGCTTAAAAAGGCAGGGCTCAAATCCGGCTCTGTTTAACCTCTGAAGCCTCAGTATCCTCATGTATAGATTAGAGATAATAACAAGACCTGAATGCACTATTCTGTTTAACCTTCCAGGTTTAAAGGGGTGCTAAGAACCTCCCGCACAAAGTGATAACATAGTTGTTATTCTTTCTTACTGTTTTTAAGACACTGCAAGACTCAGGTGTTACTTTAGCTGTATTGATTGGTTTTGTATAGGTTAAAAAAATTAGGCACAGGATAAAATAAATGGCCCAAGGTCACAAAAACAAGTTGATGGTCAAAGCAAGCATCTATTTCTCAGAACTCTTTGTGCAGAACATAAAAGAAGGCTAAAGGATTAAAGATGTGACTTGTGCTCTGTCCTGAAGCCTTTGGTGAATACTGGGCACAATGTCATTCTGGAACTGTTTTATTGCAAGCTGTTTCTAATGCATACAAACAATATGAACATTTCTAATGTGTAATATAAAGATAGGCACCAATGTATTTACCTCCATCAAATTCTAACATTCCATACTTGCTTAGATTTCTTTTTCAAATATTTCATAAATATGTGTAAGGCCTCCTGTGCACGGACCCCTCCTGTATACTGCCTCTTGTCTATTAACTACCGCCATTTAAAAGGTGGGTATAGGGCTGGAGAGATGGCTTAGTGGTTAAGGCACATGCCTGTGAAGCCTAAGGACCCTGGTTCGATTCTCCAGGTCCCACGTAAGCCAGCTGCACAAGGGGGTGCACGCGTCTGAAGTTCGTTTGCAGTGGCTAGAGGCCACTGCTGAGGATTAACAGTGGGGCCTTGCACATGGTAGGCAATTGCTGCCACTCCTCAAGTCCTTTATCATGTCTTTACAATTGTTATCTTGTTATCTCAAATTATCAGCAATGGCGATTACGTTTAATAGATTTTCTGTATCTTGTCTTTGCAGAGAATTCAGATTAGCTTTCTTTCTCACTCTCCCTCTCTCTCTTTCCCTCTCTCTGTCTCTAAATAAATAAATGAAAATAAAATAAAATATTTTTTAAAAAGGTGGGTATAACTACAAGTGTACTTACAACATCTTAAGGCATTATCTTTATTCAACATTGCCAAAATTTGCTAAATATTACCAAATTTCTAAATTGTCTATTCCAATTTATATTTTTTCTCAAAATACTTTAGTTAAAAAGGTGCCATAATTGTTTCCACAGTGAAGTATTAGGGATAGCACTAGTTATAAAATGTATGCACACTTGAGATTGAATGCCTCTGAGCTAAGTGAATTAGAATTGCTTTTCTTCTTTTTTTAAAAAAAATTTAATTACTTACAAGCAATGAGGAAGAGAAGAGAGACAGACAGAATGGGTGCACCAGGGCCTTCAGCCACTGAAAATGAACTCCAGATACATGTGCCCCTTTGTGCATCTGACTTTATGTGGGTACTGGGGAATTGAACCTGGGTCATTAGGCTTTACAGACAAGTGCCATAACCACTGAGCAATCTCTCCAGCACTAGATTTGCTTTTCAATGAATCCTGTGATCAAATCTTAGTCTTATCTAAAAAAAAAATCTCTTAAATTCATCCCTTAAGAAGTTTTTTGCAAAAAAAAAAAAAAAAAACCTGTGACATTTGCTGGTAAAAGCAGTTAATCTTGCTTCCGGTCTTGGCCCTCACCAGTCCATCCAGTGCACGTGTTAAAATTGTTTTCCTAAAATCACACACGAGGTCTTGACCAGCCTGACCATGGAAACTTTTTAGGGGTTTCCAACTGGCTAGAGAAGAAACTTGCCACAGAGCTTTCTACCCTCATGATTAGCATCATCTTTTTTTTTTTTTTTTAAGTTTTTTGAGGTAGGGTCTCACCGTAGCCCAGGCTAACCTGACCTGGAATTCACTATGTAGTCTCAGGGTGGCCCCAACTCATGGCAATCCTCCTACGTCGGCCTCCTGAATGCTAGGATTAAAGTCGTGCGCCACCATGCCTGGCTTACATTTATCTTCTCACTGACCTTTTGCCCTTCCCTTCTCTGATACCTAAGATGGAGTTGTTCCCCAAAGAGGATGACTACTATTCAGATGGGGAAAAGCTGGAGCCCAGCATGGCAGTATGGATGTTCTCCCTCAACCTCACCTCAGGGATAGTAGTGCCTTCAGCTTTGTGTTGTTCCTTCTGTCTGCAGGAGGAGAGGAAGACAGCTGGAGATGGGTTGCTTCTGAAAGGAAAGACTGGTTGGATTATTCAGCTGTCATCATAGATTATTCCAGATAATTAATACGACAACATGTGTAGCATATGACTTGGGCTAGAGATGGAGGTCAGTGGTAGAGTGCTGCCTGGTACATGTGAGGGTCTGGGATTAATTCTCAGCATGTAAGCATGTGTGTACATGTATGCATACACACACACACACACACACCCCAGGGATACTTTTTAGAAGAGATTAAAGTCCTTAAAATTGCTGGGCGTTGTGGCACAAGAACAGTTTTCCACAATCAGGACCCCTCCTGCGAGGGAGCTCTTTCATAGGATTTAAACATTGTGGTTGGTCAAGTGGACTGGCTCATCCCAGGCCCAGACCCAGGCCCAGCCTGGAGGGCTCCCTAGCCTTTACTCTCCACATGGGCTCCTTTATCCCCTCCAGGTCCCCACATGGCAGAAGCTCCTTGAACTTTCTTTTTTCTTTCCACACTTTTTTTCGCAGACCTTCCATGTGGGATCTCTAGCCACGTGGGTACCTTTCCTTGGCTCTGTGCTTCCCTTAATAAATATAATCATGTAATAATTATCCTTCTCAGTCTTCTATTTTGTTCAATTCTTTGACTAAATTAGAAATGAACCTAGGGTTTGGAGTGCAAGTACTTTCCTGTTCTCTTAGCACCGCATTATAGGAGGAGGATCACCATGAGTTCAAGGCCATCCTGAGACTACATAGTGAATTTCAGGTCAGCCTGGGCTACAGTGAGACCCTACCTCAAAAAAATCTTTTAAAAACTGTATATATGTGTGTGTGTGTGTGTGTGTGTGTGTGTGTGTGTGTGGCGTTATTTCTTAACTATTTAATATATTGGCTTTGTTTTATTGTCAGACCTACAAAATAACTCTATTTATAAACTCTTCATAGGGGGACATGAGATAGTGGGGGAAGCAAATAAGAACAAAATTTAATGATATATGTATGAAAATGAAATATAATGAAACCCATTACTTGGCATGCTAACTAAAAACTGTAACAAAAAATTTTATAACAAAACAACATAGACTTATATACATTAAACAACAATAATAGTGGTACAAAATCCAAGTAAAATTTTCTCTGGTATTGAATTTTTAAGTTCAATTACAATAGCATTCCCAATAATAAGAGCTGTTTCACTTTTGTCAAAATGAACTCCTGACCTTGATTCCCTACAGATGAAAGCAATGAGCTATTATTGGACTTACTTTGACTTTTTCTCTGAAGCATATTAAGACTTTAAGATAAAACTGGTGTCATTTTACTCTTTGAGAAGCTCTTCTGCTGTGGAGCTAACACATCACAAGTTCTTGCTTTAACCAATGAATATAATGCAACACACACACCCGGACTTAAGAACAGAAATCAAATGATCATCTCAATAGATGCTGAAAAGGTCTTTGACAAAGCTTGGCATTCTTTCATGATAAAAGCCTGAAGAAAATAGAAGTAGAGAGGACATATCTCAATATAATAAAGGTTATACATGACAAATCCAGAGCCAGTGATATATACTATGCAGGGGAAAAGTAAAAGCATTTCCTCTAAAATCACCAAGACCAGGATGTCACTCTCTCCACTCTTACTCAATATAAGGCTAGAAGTCTTAGCTAGAGCAGTAAGACAAAGAAAGAGGTAAAAGCAATACAAGTAAGAAAGAAGTCATGTATTCCTATATGCAGGACACATGACTGAATATCTAAAAGACACTAAAGACTCCACCAGAAAATTTAGATCTGACCCACATTTGCAGCAAAGTAACTAGATACAAAATCAACAAACAAAAATCAGTAGCTTTTCTATATACCAATAATGTACTCATTGAGAAAGAAATAGAAAAAAAAAATTCTGTTCAAAGTAGCTTTAAAAAACAATAAGCTAGGCATGGTGGTGCACGGCTTTAATCTCAGCTGTGGTAGTTTGAATGGATGCCCCCCAATAGATAAATATAGGAGTTTATTAAAAAGTTTGTAATTTAGATCTGCAACCACCTGGCTGGAAGAGGTGTCATTGTGGGTGGATTCTAGGGTCCAGCCCTAAGGCCGATCTGAATTCCAACCTAAGCTATACAAAGAGCCTAAGTTCTGTCCGGAGTTCCTGAAGTATAGTTGCTTGTAGTGCGGGAGATGGCGTTTGTTTTTTCTCTTTCTCTGCTTGGTCCTGTGAAAGAGGGTCGAACTTCCCCTTGATCTGTAAGCTTCAAATAAATCCCTTCTTCCTCCCTTGAGCTGTGTCTATCTGGAGGTTCATCCCAGTGACCTGAGGCCTAATACTACAACAGCACTCGGGAGCCAGAGGTAGGAGGATCACTGAGTTTGAGGCCAGCCTAAGACTACATAGTGAATTCCAGGTCAGCCTGGGCTAGAGTAAAAACATACCTCAAAAAAAAAAAGAAAGAAAGAAAGAAAGAAAGAAAGAAAGAAAGAAAGAAAGAAAGAAAGAGGAAGAAAGAGAGAAAGAAACCTAAGAAAAGAGATGAAAGATACCTTCAATGAAAACTTTAAGACAGAATGAAGGTATTAGACGCTGGAACCTGCTATGTTCATAGATTGGCAGAATTAATACAATAAAAATTGATATATTATTACACAATCTCCATAAAACTTCCAATGACATTCTTATAGAGCTAGAAAAAAAAATCCTAAAGTTCATATGGGAACAGAGAATACCCTGAATAGCCAAAGCATCTCTGGACAAAAAGACAGATAGTGCATATGTCATAATACTTAATCTCAAATTATTTTACAGAGACACAATAAAATTATATGGCACTGTCACAAAAACACTAATACCAATGGAATAGAATTGAAGACTCAGAAATAAAAACACAGCTATAGCCACTTAATTTTCAAAAAAGCATTTGAAAACATACATTGGAAAAAGACAATTATGCTAGAATAAAATTAAAATTACAATGACTGAAAGACTAAAATTAAAAATGCCAAGAAATGAAAATTTTCTAAAATAAAATTTAAGTAGTATGAAACTAATAAAACTTAAAATAACAATATGAATATTTAAAAAGAAAGTTCTTCATTTTCTGTACATTCAAGGAATGCATGGCATTAATGAGAAAATAGAAGTTTACTCTAAATAAGTTATACTTCGTTGGCTAATATGTTAGCACTAACCCTGAAAGTTGCACATGCTATATTGCCTTCTTTGGGTCCAGCATTTATATAATAGTAACTTTTTTGATTTTCTTAGAAAGAAGCACCTTGTCTTTTTGTTTTTAAGCTTTTTTATAGTTTTATTTTTATTTACTTATTTGAGAGAAAGAGGCACAGAGAGAGAGAGAGAATGAGTGTGCCAGGGCCTCCAGCCACTTGCAGCCACTGCAAATAAACTCCAGATGCATGTGCCCTTTGTGCATCTGGCTTACGTGGGTTCTGGGAATAGAACCAAGGTCTTTTGGCTTTGCATGCAAGTGCCTTAACCGCTAAGCCAACTCTCCAGCCCCTGTTTTTTTTTTTTTTTTTTTTTTTTTTTTTTTTGGTTTTTCGAGGTAGGGTCTCACTCTGGCCCAGGCTTACCTGGAATTAACTATGTAGTCTCAGGGTGGCCTTGAACTCATGGCGATCCTCCTACCTCTGCCTCCCGAGTACTGGGATTAAAGGCGTGCGCCACCACGCCCGGCCCCTGTTTTTATTGAGCATTCTATTGAGGTATAATTCATCAACTTTACAGAGAAAAATGTGTATGTGTAAAGTTCAGTTATTTGCATATCATATCCACAGCGTGATAAACAGCTCCTCCCCGAGAGTAATTGGTATCTTTGCATTAGGTACCCTCATCTAGCATGGCCTATTTCCAGCTTTATGTAAATTATATAAAATACATTATGTGTTTTCTTGCTTCTAGCTCCTTTTCTAATATGTTTGTGAAATTCATCCATGTTGCATAAAACAGGAGTTTCTTCTTTGCTCTGAAATATTCCTTAGGGTGAATACCACAATTTTTTTAGCTACTCTACTGTGTTTCTGTTTCTTCTTAGGTTTTGGCTACTATGAAAAGTACTGTTATGAACAGTGTGTGTGTGTGGTAACTTTTTGTATAGATACCTATTGGACTCCCTGGATCATGGGGTAGCTGTCTGCTCAGCTTTAATAGATACTGCAGAACAGATCATCTGTGACGAGGCTGTTCAGGCTCTACTTCTCATACTTGTTCATTATACTTTATCTATTTCCCGCCGTTTTCAGTCTATAGGCCTGCTAGCTCCAGGCATCTTTCAGGCACAGGAACCACCCACTGCTTAATTAGCTTACACAAGTGGCCATTTGTAGGAGTGAGGTATTCGTGCTGAGTTCTTCCTGAAGCTCAAGAAGGGGCAGTGAGGTGAGCAAAATGATGGATGGTGGTAATTGAGTGTCTCTGGAGTTTGCCATCTCCTATCCTAGTGAGATGTGCTCTCTGCCACTGGGCTTGTTGATCTGCTTGCATTTGAGAAAGAGAAAAACAAGGAGGGCTTGTCTCAGAAGAGACAGTGTGAGTCATGCCAGGCCAGGTAAGAAAGGTGTTTACAGATAAGTACAGAACATGGATCTGGCTTGTGCCCATGCACTCGAGACTTGGGACTGTGGAGTATAGTTGGGATGTAGGTAGGGTTACAGACTTGCTGCTCCAGTGTGGTGCTATGGGGTGGGAGGGCATACCAGGGTAATATGGCAAAGGGCCACCAGCTGGAAGATATGGTGGAGGCTCTTCAGAGACCTCTGAAGGAAGGGAAGCGTCTTGGAATAATTCAACAATGAGCATGTGAGGGTGCTGGCTCCCCACCACATTTCTGCTAAGGCCATGACTGCATGAGAAAGGAAACGTCAGCCATTTCCAAGCATGTCTCACAAGCAGACTTATTTGAGCATTAATGTTCTTGGTTGGACCTTGAAGGAGTGACTGTGCAAAAAGGTGGGTATGAGCCGGGCATGGTGGCACCACATGCCTTTAATCCCAGCACTCGGGAAGCAGAGGTAGGAGGATCGCCGAGAGTTCAAGGCCACCCTGAGAGTACATTGTTAATTCCAGGTCAGCCTGAACCAGAGTGAGACCCTACCTCGAAAAACCAAAAAAAAAAAAAAAAAAAAGGTGGGTATGAAGTGAAAGAACCAACTCCATCCAAACTCTTGTAAGCTATAAATCTAGTTACACAGGAAGAAATAGAAACTGACCAAGTAAGTAACCAAAATTTAACATAAATTGAACTGTGCATTAAGCAAAAACATTCTGTTTTAATAACTGAAAAAGGACATCAAATTATGGCCTAGAACTAAGATCATATTAAAGGTCTTGTTACCCAGTAAAAAGGAGAATTAACAGCGGAGTTAACATTTACTGGAAAAATAAATAATTAAGTTGTTGATACTCTTCAGTCAAATTAGTTACATAATCTGACATAATTCACTAATTAATGTCACTCTGCTCTGCACCAAGAGGACAGAGCCCACATCTGTTGTGTTCCTCGCTGTGTTCCTAGCTCTGAGCAAGCATAGAGACTGGGACATAGTAGATGCTGGCTCAATATTTGTTGTATCTTGTAGCACAAGTGACCTGTTTTCCTTAGTACTACATTATCTATTCTAGCTAAAAAATTGCACACACTCCTAATAATAATTAAATCCTCTCTGAAGACAATCATCTATAAAAGAATATCATCATATGATTCCATTTACAACTGAAAAAAATCTAGCATTCCACTCTAGAATTAAAGAAGCAATTGAAGCAAAAGTTTTAGAGGTTGTCTTACTGGAAACTACTATTAGCCAATTTATACTATTATATTATCTAAATCAGGGGAAACAAACAGAAAAATATAGTTAACATGTTAAGCAAACACTATATTTTCCAAACTGTGATCTTCTTTCCAAAACTGCCCACTCTGTAATGGGGAACAGACTCAGTTAGAACTGACTATTGCTATACAGGATTCAATGATTGCTGGTATTATTGTTACGTGGAGAAAGCTTTTTGTAACCAGGAAAATGCAATGTTAAAGGCATTATATTATTGTAGGGTTGGGCACAGTAACACACACCTGCAATCTTAGCACTTGGGAGGCTAAGGCAGAACAGCTGGGAATGAGAGGCTTGTCTGGGCCACACTATGACCTTGTCTCCAAAAAACAAAACAAAACAAGGGCTGAAGTGATGGCTCAGTAGTTAAAGGTACTTGCTTGCAAAGCCTCATGGCCCTGGATTCAACTCTCCAGTATCCAAGTCAAGCCAGAGGAACAAGGTAGTACATGTGTCTTGAGTTCATTTGCAGTGGCAGAAGGCCATAGCCCACCCAAACTCTATCTTTCTCTCTCTGTCTGTCTGTTCTTGCCTCTTTCTCTCAAATAAATACATAAAAATACTTTAAAAATAACAAAAAAGAAAAACCCAATACTAGTTGTAAAGAAAAAAGAATTCAGTGGAAAGATTATAGTGAGGCAGGGTGGGGCAAGAGAAGGTAATACAAGAGGATTATGATCAAAGCACATTATGTACATTTATGGAAATTGTTTATGAAAATGTTTAAAAAGGGCTAGAGAGATAGTTTAGCAGTTAAGGCGCCTGCCTGCTAAGCCTAAGAAGAACACCCATTCAATTCTCCAGGTCTCACGTTTAGCCAGATGCAGTGATGCAAGGGCGCAATGCCGCATGTGCCCACAAGGGGGTGCACGCATCTGGAGTTTGTTCACAGTGGCTGAGAGACTGCTGGAACACCCAATCTCTATCTGTCTCTCTCTCTCGGACTCTCCTTCAAAAAAAATGTTTAAAAAATGATAGCCAGGTGTGTTAGTATCCCAGCACTCGGGAGGCAGAGGTAGAAGGATTGCCATGAGTTTGAGGCCACCCTGAGACTATATAGTGAATTCCAAGTTAGCCTGGGCTAGAGTGAGACTCTACGTCAAAAAAAAAAAAAAAAAAAAAAAAAAAAAAAAAAAAAAAAAAGGAAAAAGCATTCAGTGAGTTTAGGCCAGTATTGGAAACAGCTATCTAATAAACCAGGATGAAACTTAGATTAAGTTCATCATAGCCTCACCAGTTTTGTTTGGGGGTTGGGGAGGGAGACCATGGGGCATTTACTAAGGCATCAAGAGAAACTTATTCAAAAATGTTCTATCTTATAAAGTAGTTCCATAGCGCAGATTGAAGGACATTATTATTAAGGCGTTTATTTGGGGCTTACAAAATCCAGGGGAACACTATTAATGACAGAATGGCTGGCTCCCTTTTCATACATCCAAGCAGAGGACCCCACCAATCTACCAGTGTCACCAGCAAGCACAAACTGCCAGAGCTCACACTGGTCTCTCCACACCTTTGGCTGGATTCAGATCTGTCCCTAAACTCACCTTAGGGCTGGACTCTAAGATCTGCTACCAGTGACATGTCCCTGATAGCCAGATCAGCCTGCTAGGGGCTCAAGCTTAACCAAAAATTCCTGAGTCTATGGGGCCATACATTCAAACTACCACACATGGGTACTGTGGAAGTGAATATGGGCCTGCATGCTTTGCAAGTAAGTACATTTCACCATTAGGACAGCTCTCCAGCCCAACATTAAAAAAAAAAAAAAAAAAACATTTTATTTATTTATTTGTGTGGAAGATAATTGTACTTATTTTAATAACATTTAAGTTTGGAACAATCTTAGGTCAACATGGGGACAGAATTTTTATCTTAAATTAGTATAATAAACTTTTTTCATTTGATGAGACAAAATTAATATATTATCTTCAGCTCATAACTTAATCAGATTTTCTTATTTGAACTTATTTATCCTGTTCTCAGATCCACATTTCATTTAGTTACTGTATCTGCTTAGGCTCTCTGTGGCTCTATTTTCAAACTTCTCTTGTTTTATATTACCCTAAGGATTTGAGGAATACTGGTTAGGTTTTTTGTCTCTCATTTGGATCCTTTTTATGCTTAGACTAGGTTTAGGAGTATTTACAAAGATACCACAGACATAGGGCCTAAATTCTATAAATATGAATTATTACTGTTTAAGTTGACCATCACTACCTACCTGCAAGTGTTTGTCAAGTTTCTCCACTGTAGAGTTACTGCCTTTCCCCCTTCTATACTCTTTGGAAGTAGGCCAGATTCACCCATTTTTGAGCGCATCCCAAATTGTTCTTAAATTCTACTTTCATTTTCATTGTATTCTGATATTACTTTCTGCATCACTTTCATGTGTGTATATATGACCAAATGCTCACACACACACTCCATCTCTCTCATCTCTACACAGAGAGACTCAAGAAGGTCCACATAGAGACCTCATCTTGACCATGACTATCTGCCTGAAGTCATTTTTGTCACGTTTTCCCACTGTAAACTTCCTCTTTGTCCCTTACCATCCTGTACTCTTTGGAAGTCAGATTCACATATATTCAAGCTCTAAGCTACCAACCACAAGATCTCCCTATATCAGAACCTTACCAAGTTCTATAGATTAACATGGGATTCACCCTCAACCCCATATTTAGGCACATTCAATGAAGAAACTCAAAGATAAAACCAAGAGATGAATCATTCTTTGACAGAATGGAGATAAATGATAGTAAACCATCACTTCCCTCATTTCCATTGTTTGTTGAAGAAAAAAGGGGCTTACAACTCCAAGACCCCAGCTTGGCCCCCTGAAATTGTTGGCAGTTATTTTTCTCCGAGAAATGCCAGGGATAGTTCTACTTGCCTGCTGGATTGTGCTCCCAGTGAATCATGGGAGGGAAACTTAATTCCCTCTCACCTTACCTCCAAAGGAAGGCATACATTTACCATCTTCTCTTTCCTATGATTGCTAGAAATTTTGACTTATCAAAACAAGTGTTTAGTGGAGTGGGGATGGGAGAAAGGGAAAAAATAAAGTAATGGGAGGGGATTATGATTTGATTACAGTATATTTATATATGAAAATTCTCAATAAAAACAAAAACAGATAACTGCTATATCCTCTCCAAACCCTGTTACCAGACTTCACTGAAATGGAGGCAGGTATGTCATTGCATCCCTCAAATTCTGCTTAGCAGACTAAATCTGCTTTTAGAAGCCCAGTATGCATTACACTTCAGATCTAGTTCCTTATATATACCTATATGTTATATGTACCTAGCAACGGTGCTAATGCAAATCCATTGCAGGTCTGCTACTGGAATAATTGATTACAGAACAGGTCTGGTGGAAGTAAATAAGCCACATGTATAAATTGAAATTCTGTAGTGACCACATTAAAGACAAAGTGAAAGGAAATAGTTAAAATAAGTGTAAATATGTAAGTTAATATATCTGAAACATTTTAATAAGTAATCAATGTAATTATTTTAATGAAATATTTTACATGCTTTCCTCCATCTTTGAAAGTCAGTGTATATTTTACTCTTACAGAATATCTTAATGTATATATTAGATTTTCAATGGTTAAGTGAAATAATCATACTAAAATAGAAAACTTGTACCTAACAAAATATTTTACACTGCTTTCTTAGAGTTTTATGAAATAAAATTAAATTATACTTCAGTTCCTTCACAGCACTAGACATTTTTCAAGTTTCAGTCCCCATGTGTAGCCAGCAGCCACCATATTAAACAGTGCCACAAGTAGATGCTAGTAGCATCCTCCTGTATTGCCCATGATACATAACACTTTTCAATCAGAGAGTTTGAGAGGGTAGTCCCTATCATTGCTACAAAACAGAGACCAACAGTACTGGTTGAGAGTGAGAGCAAAGAAACTGAGGCTGGAATACATACAGCGAATGTGGATTAGGAATTGAATGCTGGATAAGTAAGGCCTGCTGATTTATACCAGGGCCCTGATGAAGCTTGAGAACTCACTAAGTAAGGAACAATTCAGCCCAGACTTGTGAGATTGCCCTGAACTTTAATATATGAATATTACAAGTTGTTCATATTCAAGAGAGCTGACTCAGTGGTTAAAGCACTAGCTTGCAAAGCCCAGCAACCTGGGCTTGATTCCCCAGAACCTTTGTACAGATAGTTACACAAAGTGGTGAATGCATCTGGAGTTCGTTTGCAGCAGCTAGAGTGCCCATTCTCTCTCTGTGTCTGCTTGCACATAAATAAATAAATAAATAAATAAATAAATAAATAAATAAATAAATAAATGCACTTTAAAAAAAAGGGGGGGGGACCCATGATTTCTCACATATTAAGGATTTCTTGGAGAATTGATGTGCCTGGGGGAAGGTCAGAATATGTGTCCGCATTCTCACTCCCTATATGGGACCAGGTGAGGGAGATTAGTCAATTTGAGAACTTAACATGTGCTGTGTGAATAAGCTTTAAACTGGTTCATGATGTCACTGATATTTGAATGACACAGGGATTGTTCCTGAAGAAAGCAAGCTTCTGCCCTGTCTTTAGTATTACTTAGTTTTATAAAAAATAATAATAGGAATTGGGGAGATGAGCAAGAGAGCTGCTTCCACATTGAGCCTGACAATCCATGCCAAGTTGAAGGAGACACACCCTAAGGATACTCCACACTTACCAAAGCAGAGAGCCAGAGGCTCTTGAGAGTTCATCACTGAAGTAGACTTAAAACACACCCACCAAGGCCCAGGGAATTTTGCAGAAGAAGGGACAGAAAGATTGTAAGAGCCACAGGTTGGGACATCATGCCCAGAGGCATTTCTTACACCCAATACCTGACTGCTGCTCTCACAACACATAACCCAGAACCCCATAGGGAATAACAGAAACCCCACTGAGGTGGGCTTACTGTGGAATGGGGGGCAGGGAGGAGGGAAAAGATGGTACCAACACATGATGTATCCATGCCAAGTATGTCCTTTTTTTAAAAAAAATTATTTATTTATTTATTTATTTATTTATTTATTTTTATTTATTTATTTATTTATTTAAGAGAGAGAGAGAATGAGCACACAAGGGCTTCCAGCCACTGCAAACGAACTCCAGATACATGTGCCACCTTGTGCATCTGGCTTATGTGGGTCCTGGGGAGTCAAAGTGGGATCCTTTGGCTTCACAGGCAAATGCCTTAACCACTAAGCCATCTCTCCAGCCCACCAAGTATGTTCTTAATAGAGAAAAAGGTGTTCAATTGTGGAAGAGGGGGTTGAAAGAGTGTAAGACCCACAGGGTGGGAATGAGTATCTCTGAGGCACTGTGCTCCCATAGAGACCTGATTGCACATTCATGGTTCCTCTGAGGAGGATCTTCAGTGGAATGCGGGCAGGGGAGAGGGAATATAAAGGCATAATCTGATAGATATATGACCAATATGTTTATACAGTAAAACTCACAATTAATAAAAATAAAAAGCAAGCATAAGTTTAAAAAGTAAGGTAATTACTTCATTTTAAAACACAATGACAAACTTAATAAATAAGGGCTGGAGAGATGGCTTAGCGGCTAAGGTGCATGCCAATGAAGCCTATGGACTCATGTTCAACTCTCCAGATTCCACATAAGCCAGACACAGAGTGATGTAAGCACGCGAGGTTGCACATGAGCACAATGGGGTGCACATGTCTAGAGTTTGATTTCAGTGGCTGGATGCCCCGGTGCACCAATTCTCCCTCTCTTTCCCTCACTCTTTCACATTAAAAAAGGCCTGTCTGTTGGACTTGCCTAAAAAAAAAAACCAAAAAAAAACTAAAGAAAGTATTTGGCCTTTATAGTGGTCTTTGTGGCTATACTACTGATATAGTAACATTAACTCATAAATGAGTACTCACATAAATTAAATCCCATATGCTCTTTATCATCAGCCACTTGTTTTGCTGTCCTATGTATATGTTTCATGTAGTTTGTCTTTATGTGTAACTAAATTTATGTCCAATAAGTGTTGAAAGTACATGGATAAACTTTAAAATAATACTAGCTTACTAAAATAATTCATCTCTAAGCTTTTGCCTGTATGTTTGTTCATGTTTACTACAACAATTTTAAAGTATTCTAAATCATGTATTATGACTTAAATCTTTAACAAATTAATTAATTTGACTTTATTAACAAACCACAAGGCTGTTAATATATTCTGTCGGTAATTGTTACACTCTCTGTAAAACACAGCTTCCTGGGTTTTCATTTTAATTTCTAAATTATAACAATAATAATGATAATAAAAACAAAAATAGACAGTCAATATAAAGAGATAAAATTACAAATATAAAGTATGTTCTCAATTTAAAAAGACATGTTTTTAGAGCAAAAAAGGACATGTGCTATATAAAAAAAAACATGTTATTTAAACAAAAAGAAGGGGGAAATAAGGGCTAAGGCCAAAATCACCCATTTCCAAACCACATGCTACTATCATTACTTTCAATATTTTTAATGTTCAAAAAGGGGTTGGACCAGGCTCAGAAAGTCAAATGTCGCATGTTCTCTCTCATATGTGGATCCTAGTTACAAATGTATAGACTTGTGTGTGACCTGGAACCAAAAATTGGTAGCAGAGGCCAGTAAGCTAGAAAAAGCTTATAAGGGAGGGAGGAGAGGAAAGGACTTAAGGGGATGGTATTGTATATATGAAATAGAAGAACAGGTTACAGGCAGGGGAAAGGCCTAAGTGAGGCCAGGGGAAGAGAATGTATAAAAAAAGGGCAGGGAGAGGGTCAATCAAAATTCAAGGTATTTTGAATAAGACTTATGTAAACGTACTTTTATGAATCATGACACATCCAGAAGCTATAGATTGTTACTAGAAAATTTTCAGTGCCTGGGATGGGATACCTTCCAGTGAGTTGTTGGCGAGGGAGGTCCCTGTTTCCAAAACATTACAGGCTATTGCCAAGGCCCTTGGTTTCCCTTGAGAAACAGATGGTAAGACCCTATTGCTGAAGACCTCACTTGCCTGAGCGGCAAGGTCACTGAGAAATCAAGCTGGTGCTGAGCAGAAAACCTTTTCTCTGTAGACCAGCCAACTGAAAGCTAGAAAAAGCTACACTACACATAGCGTATGGGAGACAGAAGTCATCAGCGGTAAAAACAGTGGACACTGGAAACCTCAAGTTTGGCCAGACAGGCCAAATAACCAAACGGGTGCAATAGTGACATGTCTGCTCTTGGGGAAATCAACTGCTCCCTAATTGGACTGCAGGCCCGCTCTATGGGAGAGAATACATGCCTGGTACTGAAAAACCTCATCAAAAGTCTATGGCAGGTGAGGTCATGAGCCTTAGGGGTATAAAGCCTGCTTTTGTCTGGCTAAATGTATATATTATTCCCACCAAACTGCCCTGAAAGCACTAGCACTACACTTAATGTTCATATTCACATATTAATGCTACTCTCACTTCTGGTTACAGAAGCTTCTCTTTTCAGATGGTGATGACCACTGGGATGACACACAAGGCAACATAGTGCTGAGAAGAAGGGATGGAGGAGTGTCCAGCACTGAAACACCTCTATCACACCCTCCAAGGCTCAGGGCCCATTGCGGAAGAGGTGGTGGAAAGAATGTAAGAGTCAAAGGAAGGGTACAACTCCTTACAATGCAACTGTCCAGACAGAAATTGGCCTTGATATCCATGACCTCATAGTGCCTAGCAATACCTTCACAAGACCTTCATAATAGGAGAAAAAGATGATGACATCAAATTAAAAGAGAGACTAATGGAGAAAGGGAGAGGATATGATGGAGAGTGAAGTTCTGAAGGGGAATGGGGGAAGGGGAGGGAAATATCATGGTTTATTGTCTATAAGTATAAACATTGTTAATATAAATAAATAAATAAATAAATAAATAAATAAATAAATAAGGGGTTGGAGAGATTGTTTAGTGGTTAAGGTGCTTGCCTGCAAAGTCTAAAGACACAGGTTCAATTCCCCAGTACCCATGTAAGCCAGTTGCACAAGGTGGTGCATGTATCTGGAGTTCATTTGCAGTGGCTAGAGGCCCTGGTGCACCCATTTTCCCTCTCTACCTCTTTCTCTCTCTCAAATAAATAAATATTAAAAATTTAAAAAAATGTTCAGAAAGGTGGTCTTGCAGCTGCTCAAACTTGGAGCAACCCAAATCAACCCTGCGCTGCCTGAGTGAACCTGAAGAAACTTGCCTGTCAAGCGTGGTGGTTCTCTGTGCAGACGATTTAAAATCCTACTACTATGCTTGTGGACATGACGGCAGTCATCTCCAGTGCAGTGATGTATCTACCTGGGGGAACAGGGACTGTCTGTGGCGCTTTCATTGCTGACCTCCCATCATGGGAACCCATTACATGGATGGATCTGCTTTTCCCTATTTTCAGTGGTGTCACTTCTTGGCTAGGAGGCATACAGCCCCCTGAAATTAATAGTCAATTTAATCTTAGCCACATTTCACCCTCAGAAATCAATGATTGGTTCACTTATTTGTCAATATGCACAGGTTCTAATCATTTATGCCTTACATTGTAGCCAAGCTACAGGCTTGGCTCCACTTAAAAACCAGCCAAGCTGAAGTTTTGGGAAGGGGTACTATTCACATGGCAAAGAAAGTTTGTTTTAGCCTCCCATACCCCACTGCCCTGTTCATACAAACCCGCATCCTGAGCATCAAGAAATCCCATGGGAAATATGTTGGGGCCCTATGGGGCATGTTACCAAACAGGGAAATTATTCTATTATTGATTGGGTCCCTAAAAGTTGGATTCATGACGTAACTGTTCCTCATCTATACATACTTCCATCAATGGCTCAACAGTATATAACAATGATTCTATTATATGGTGAGAAAGACACATTTCAGGAAAAGAACCACTACAAGCCTGTTTGGTGACTTGGCTCTGCCTTTTTAAAATTATTCAGTGTGGGGGAAAGTAAATTTACAAAAGTAAAAAATGTCTCTTCACTTACTATTGCTACTGCACTGAACCAATTCACCTTTGTATCCCCATCCATATGTCTTTTTTATTGATCCTTTTAATATTACACAAAAAGAAAATCTATTTCAGTCTATGCTCTTGTGGCTGCTACTATGCTGCCTGTATTACCTGCTTGTTTCTTAATAAAAGTGTAATTGTGTGATGTGAGGCCTATGACTTATCCTAGTAAACTGCACTGAGCCTTAAAAAGAATCCAGGGCTCTCACTACAATTAATAAAATAGTATAATACTTCAACAGACCTAAATGGTTTTTGGTATGCTCATAGCTACTATAGTCACTGATGTTTTCATGCTAGCTGCCTCTGTCATAACAGTGACAAAGTCACCTGATTTACTCTAACAACACACTTCACATATCAAACTGTGTATAATGTAACAAGTTCCATTACTACACAACATGAGATAGACAAAAAAACTGCTGACCCAATTACAACTTATAAAATCAGCTATAACATATTTTAAAGACCACATTTATGCCACTAGGCTACAGACTGCTTTAAGTTGTGATTGGAGACGTAAGTCCATATGTATGACCCCACATCTTTAAAATAAATATAACCATACATGGGATAAAATTGAAAAATATCTTCGAGGATCCCTACTTAATAATATCATAGATTATACTTTTTAATGTTTATTCTTATTTCTTTATTTGAGAGAGAAAGAGGCAGATAGAATGAGAGAGAGAGAATGGGCATGCCAGGGACTCCAACCATTGCAAATGAACTCCAGATGCATGTGCCACCTTGTGCATCTGGCTTACGTGGGTCCTGGGGAATTGAACCTAGGTGCTTTGGCTTTGCAGGCAAGCACCTTAACCACTAAGCAATCTCTCCAGCCCTTATTATTGATTATTATCATTATTATTATTAATTGATTACATGACTGTGATGGTTTGATTCAGGTGTCCCCATAAACTTAGGTATTCTGAATGCTAGGTTCCCAGCTGATGGCAATTTGGTAATTAACACCTCCTGGAGGCAGTGTATTCTTGGGAGCGGGCTTATGGGTATTATAGCTAGCTTCCTCTTGCCAGTGTTTGGCATGTTCTCCTGTTGCTGTTGTCCATCTGATGTTGTCCAGGAGGTGATGTCCAACCTCTGCTCATGCCAGCATTTCCCTCCACCATCATGGAGCTTCCCCTCGAGTCTGTAAGCCAAAATAAACCCCTCTTTTCCCACAAGCTCCTCTTGGTCAGGTGTTTTCTGCCAGCAATGTGAACCTGACTGCAACAGTAAAGTTGGTGCCAGAGGAGTGGGATCATTACTGCTGATTCTGTGCCTTTGGCCTTTTGGAACCACTTTGCAGGAGGAATGTGGAAGAATTTGAAATCTTGGCCGAAGTGACACCTTGCAGTGCTGTAAGTACAGCTTGAAGGACTATTCTGATTAGAGCTCAAAGACCTGAATGCAGTAAGAACTATGGACTATAAGGTTTGGATTATGAGGGTGAGAAAAAGCTTTTCTTGGACTGGGCTAGAAGCAGTTTGTGTGAGAGGCTTGTTTTTATGCCTGTGTCCTGAGAACTTGTGCAGGGTTTCATTGTGTTGAAATAAACTGGTGTGAGCAGAGGGATATGGCACAGAAAAAAAATGAAATCTTTAGGCCGAAACTGCTGCCACTTCAGCTCAATTTCTTGAGAGATTACAACCATTGAGACTGTGCCAGCTGACCTGCATTGGGACAACAGGAAGAATGCAGACTCTTTTCACGGGGCCTGAATGCTGAAGGAGTGTCCTGTTCTTCAAAGTCTGCTTTATTTCCCCTTGGAGTAACAAATTGGTAGCCCACCTGGTGTATATTATTTATTATGGAGCATAACAAATGCAGGAAAGAAAGGATCATTGAATTGGCAACATGGTTTTGTAGTCTGGAAATGGCCATGGGCAGTGTGAAGCAGGCTTGTTGGATTACCTGTGTGGAAGGCCAATGGAGCCATGAAGATGAACCGTGGGTTGTAGTGGAGACCCAATGCAGATGCCAGGACTATAGAATGGCTGCCATAGAGAGCTGCCAGCACTGGATGAAGTTTTCTGGGACTGTGAGTTGCCTAGCTGGAGGGGCAGAATTGGAACTCTGGAGACTTGTCACTGGTTAGAATTATCAGACTTGGAGATTTGTCACTGACTAGAGTTGTTGGAGCTACAGAGTTTGATGTTTGCCCTGTTTAAATATTATATTGATTGAATATTTCTTTGCTATGCCCAATGCCATCTTTTGCAGTGTGAATGCTTATTCTGTGCCATTATGGGTTTGGGTTTTTTTTTTTTTTTTTGGTGTTACAGCTCAGTTAAAAGTCCTTGAACTATAGGAATGTTTGAACCTTATTGGGTTTGATAAGAACTATGGAGACTTTTAAAGTTGGACTGAATGCATTGTATTTTACATCATGTATGATTATCAGTTTATGGAGGCCAGGGGCAGAATGTGGTGGTTTGATTCAGGTGTCTCCCATAAACTTAGGTATTCTGAACGCTAGGTTCCCAGCTGATGGCAATTTGGGAATTAACACCCTCTGGAGACAGTGTATTGTTGGGAGAAGGCTTATGGGTGTTATAGCTAGCTTCCTCTTTCCAGTGTTTGGCACACTCTCTTGTTGCTGTTGTCCATCTGATGTTGGTGAGGAGGTGATGTCTACCCTCTGCTCATGCCATCATTTCCCCTGCCATCATGGACCTTCCTCTTGAGTCTGTAAGCCAAAATAACCCCTTTCCCCTTTTATTCCCCACAGGCTGCTCTTGGTTGGGTGATTTCTGCCAGCAATGTGAACCTGACTGCAACAATAACCTAATTAGTCAAACAGTGCATGTCTTACAAAATAATATTTAAAAAGATATCTTGGGGGCTGGAGAGATGGCTCAGTGGTTAAGACACTTGCCTGCAAAGCCTAAGGACCTAGGTTCGATTCCCAGTATCCACATAAAGCCAGATGCACAAGGTGGTGCATGTATCTGGAGTTCATTTGCATTGGCTGCAGGCCATGCCCATTCTCTCCCCCTCTCTCTGCCTCTTTCTGTCTCACGATTTCTCAAATAAATAATAAACAAAAATATTTTTAAAAATATATTTTATTTATTTATTTGAGAGAGAGAAAGAGGCAGAGAGAGAGGGAGAGAATGGTCACACCAGGTCTTCCAGCCATTGCAAACTATCTCCAGATGCATGCGCCCCCTTGTGCATCTGGCTTATGTGGGTCCTAGAGAGTCAAACAGGGATCCTTTGGCTTTGCAGGCAAATGCCTTAACCTCTAAGTCATCTCTCCAGCCCAATAAAAATATTTTTAAAAGATATCTTACACCAGTATTTCAACAACAATTTGTCTTGGCTTAATCCATCTTCCTGGTTTTCCAGTGCTTGGTCTTCCACTTTGGTAACCCTTGGATTAATTATCTGTACTATGTTCTTTGCACAGTCAGAAGGATCAACCTAAAAATACTCGTCAGTGCCAAAAATATGTGTGGGTCATCAGAAAGCTAAAGAAAAGGGGAGATATGGATATCAGGCTAATTGTCAAAAGATTAATCTTTGCACAGGCTAAGCTCAGGGACATAGAAGACTATGCACCTTGGGTAGAGCTTCTTGAAGACAGGAAATTCATAGGTTCTCCAAAGATTTCCTGATAAACGTAAACAACTCCTGGTCTGATCTGATGCAAACTGTCTTATGCTCAGACTCTCCATAGCTTTGATTGCCTGAAACTGAATAAAAGCTACGAGTACAGTTTGTTCAGGAACCACTTGAGTGCAGCCCCCTGACCCTCCACGAAATAATATTTTGAGTATTGTATGTTCATGTTGCTTTCTTCCAAGCACTGGATGGTGTGAACAGTTTTGTGAAAATATGCTGTCAGCTAGTTCATGATGTCACTCCTACCAAGTCTAAGTGATTTAATTGGTTATTACAAGATCTTAGACCTCAGTGCTGTGGAGATGGTTCAGTGGTTAAAGGCACTTGCTTGCAAGCCCTGTCAGCCCAGGTTTACTTCCCCAGCACCTACGTAAAGACAGACACAAAAAGTGGCACATGCATTTGGCATTTATTTGCAGGAGCAAGAGATCCTGATGCGCGCACGCACGTGCGCACACACACACACACACACACACACACACACACACACACAAATATTTTTAAAAGATCTAGACATAGTCAACACAATATAAACCTTTAAGATATGCATGTGGATATGAATGTATGTGGAGTGGGTTAGAAAGTCACAAAAGAAGCAAGGTCTGAGAAGCTGAGAGGCTACAATGTTAACTGCCTGGTCAAGTTTGATTCTGTATTCCAACTAATAAAGTCTTGAGGAGAGGAATGTCATTGGAGTGAAAACATGCACTTCAAGTCTAGAAAGTTGAAGGATGGCCCTGGAGGCTGATTCACAACAACCATAGGGACGTTGGGAGAGCCTGTAAAAGCTAAGAAAATAGGATTATTGGTATACTATGGAGTTACATTCTGGAAACTTCAGTGAGAAGTATGCAAGTTATTGCTTGATTTTGTGTTCATATGTTAGAAAGGAAGTCCATTAATTAAGAGACTTGAGAAGAAAATGGAAGTGTGTGGTCAGTTAATAGAATTTCCAGAAATTAATGAAGAAGTTAGCAAGGCATGATAATAAGCAAGGAGAAGCTAAGAGTTGAGGGGCATGGATAGAGCTGAGGGGTAGCAAGTCGGGGTCTAGAGAGGGGTCTGCAATGTCAGAGATGATGAGATGGGGAGGGAGAAGACAGGGAATCAGAAATAATGGAGCTGTTGACAGAATTACTACTTGGTTTTAAAATTTCCGTTGTAAATTTGATGACTTGGCATCCTCAACCTGGCCATATGAATAACAGCCTCATTATTAAGTTTGAAACTTCCAGTACCATACTAAGAAGAAGTTGGGATTTCTACAATCAGTAACTTTTTATTGAGAAATTCTTCAGTTTGCAAAAGGGACTTTCCAATGGAAATAATCAAATGCAAATTGTTTACTTGGCAAAGTACTGAGACGAAGCTAAGGACCCTCATATGCAGGGATATCATACCACAATAACCTTCCAAGTACTTTTAGAATGAGATGGCAAAGAAACTTTTCCTGACTAGAAAGATCAAAGAAGCCTGAAGAATGTTGTATTTTACTCTTAAGAAACCTAGAGCTATAAATAAGCGGGATAAGAAATCTTGGAACATGAATACATTAACTAGGAATCAAGCAAACAAGTTAAGACTAGTTTTAAGTTGTTAACCAATGCTATAGCCTTTAAATTGGCACAAGTAGGGAAGGTACTTCATGGCTGCTTTATATAGATTTAGTATCCCCATTTTTCTTCTAGGAAATATTTAGTACTGAAAAAGGACAGAGAAAAAGGTACATGTGTGTTTGTGGGTGCTACTGACAATTAAAACAAAAAAAAATTAAATGTTAAAGCACTCAAATATAAAGGGAAATTTGTAAAAGTTTTATTCTGCTGTATTTTCCAAGTATAGCATAATACTGAATCTTGATTGTATATCTAGCACTACACTCTTTATGTGCTACATGTGGCTCAACAAATGGATTCAGCATGTGCCTACCTTTGTGGAGCATCCATGTTCTTATACAAAAATCTACCACAAAGAGGGAATAATACAAGAAGATTTGGACTAAATTACTGAGTTGTATATTATCATGCATTTTCACACATGACTAGACTGAAACATGTTTAAGAATGCATCATACAAGGTGCTATTTGACTGTACCTATAAAAAATTCCCTTTGAATCTATGTATTAAGACTCCATTCCTGCTCAAAGTTAGGCAGTCTATAATACTCTTTCCTAAAATCTAATCTATAGAACAGCAAAAATACCCTGCACTGCCTTGAGGAAAAGGTTAAATGTGGCATGCCTTATCTTCTTGGAGAATCATAGTACTTACCTGCATAGTAAAAAATACAGTAAATCTTGCAGTAAAGCATGCATGTTAAAAACTATACAACCCTGCTCATTCCACTTATTTGACTATAGAACTCCATTTACTTACAATTACTGAACCCACTTTGAAAAATGCTATGGAAATAGTACACAAGACACCCATGGGAATTGACTTGGAAAAGTAAACAGACAGTAAAACTAATTTGTCCTTGAACAAAGTATTTATTTATCAATATTCTGAATATATGCCAAGGCCCTAGTGCCAAGCCTCTGCAAAGACTCACAGGAAATAAAACATAAATGTGGCTGCAGGTGCCTTGAGGAACAATAGAGACATTTGCTGCAAGAGTTTACATAGCATACTATATAGAGGTCTTCTGTCCATTCCCTAAAAGTTAACATTCATGCAGCCATTGAAAATATCTCTCCTGCTTTATTCCATGGAATATGTTTCTGTCACCTCTTGCTACTCCAACCTTGCCTAGTTCCTTCTTCATCTCCATTCCTTTTTAATTCAACCTTCCAGTTGGTAGTGATTGCACTTACTAGGTATTCTATCCCATGTGGGAAGCTATAAGAACAGGCTCCATTCTTCTTATACTCATACTCTTATTTTCCATGGAGGAATGAAAAAAGAATCTCTCTTCACTTCTACTCCTCAAGTTTTTCTTATGAAGTCTTAGAGCATTTTCAGTGATGAACTCCGCATATACATGGAAGGCAACACCTCTAATTGCACTGAAGGTTCTTAAAGGTATTTTGCGCTTTTAGATAATGCTAACAAGAACACTCTTTGTAAAGATGGACTCGGTCTGGTAATCCGTCAATTTCCAAGGAACATTTTGCCAGATTTAGATCTATAAAATTGCTTCAACTCTGCATTTAAACTTAGACTGTATTTCCCTTTTATGTTTCAACCAAGGAAATAAACAGAACCAATTTGCTCCCCACACTCAAATGCAGGCCCAAATGAACCAAAGAAGTAGAGGATAAATCAATGAGATGGAGGAATGAAGGTATATTCATTCAGCGAGTTGAGTCCTGGTGTCAGAAGATAATGGCACTTCAGTGTAGAAGAGGACCTGCTGCTTCCAGTGTGGAGAAGCCAGGGTAAAACTGAGTCCTGTACACCTGAAGGGTAAAGACAGTGCAGACCCAGTGAGTCAGGGATGTCAGCACAGCGTTGAGGTTTGGCTGGAGTGAAGAGAGGATAGCAACAGTAACCACAGGCCCCTAGTCTCTGGTTGAATGGGTTGAAAAATACTTGCAGTGATATTGAATAGCACGTCAAACGATCACTCACCATGATCGATTTGGGTTCATCTCCGGGATGTAAGGATGGGTTAACATATACAAAACAACAAATGTAATACTTCACATCAACAGAATGAAGAATAAAAAGTATGTGGTCATCTACATATATTGCAGAAAAAGTATTTGACAAAATTCAGTGTCCCTTCATAATGAAATCCCTAAATAAATTAGTCCTAGAGGGATCATATTTCAGCATAACCAAGGTTACATCTGGCAAGCCCACAGCCAACATCATACGCAGTGAGAAAAAGGTGAAAGCCTTTCCTATAAGATTAGGAATAGGACAGGAGTAAAGCATTCATTTTCACTGCTATTATGTAATACTAGAAGTATTATTGCTAGGATTTTTTTGTGTATGTGTGGTATATACTATATATATATGTGTGTCCAAATGTGCATGCCCAGTGTGCATGTGTATGGAAGCCCAAGGAGAAGGTTGGGCATCCTTCTCTATTACTTCTCTGCTTTGTTTTCTTGAGACAACATCTCTCACTAGTCTGGAACTATTGTTCTCAGATTGGCTAACCAGAGAACTCCAGCAATTCTGTTTCTGCCTCCCTCAGGATGGAGGTTACAGGCATGCATGGCCATGCTCAGCTTTTTTTTTTTTATTAATAAAATTTTTTTAAAATTTTATTTTTATTTATTAGAGAGAGAGAGAGTGAGAATGGGTGCATGAGGGCCTCTAGCCACTGCAGATGAACTCCAGATGCATGTGCCACCATGTGCATCTGGCTTACATGGGACTTGGAGAATCAAACGGGGGTCCTTAGGCTTCACAGGCATGTGCCTTAACCACTAAGCCATCTCTCCAACCCCATGCTCAGCTTTTTCTGTGGGCACTGGGGAATGAACTCAAGTCCTTATGCTTGCTCAGTAGGCACTCTTACCTGCTAAGAGGTCTCTTGAGTTCATAATTAGAAGTTATAGCCAAAGCAATTAGGCATGAGAAAAAATAAAAGGCATATAAATAGGAAGGTAAGGTTCTCTTTGTATATAGTATGACTACACTAAGCATTTTAGAATTAATTAGTAAATCAATAAAAATAGAAGGCTACAAAATCAATATATAAAAATCAGTTTTTCTATATACCAATGAGAAAGTTGCTGAGGAAGAAATATTGAAAGTAATACCTACCATTCATAATATTAATACAGAAATAATACCAAGAAATAAGCTCAATTAAGGAAATGAAGGCCACTACTGTAGACACAACAAAACATTCATAAGAGAAATTGAAAAGACTACAACAGATGAAATGATCTTCCATGTTCATGGATTGGAAGTATTAACCTTGTTAAAACATCATACTGGGGCTGGAGGGATGGCTTAGAGGCTAAGGCATTTGCCTGCAAAGCCGAAGGACCCAGGTTCAATTCCCCAGGACCCACTTTAGCCAGATGCACAAGGGGGCACATGTGTCTAGAGTTTGTTTGCAGTGGCTGGAGGACCTGGCATGCCCATTCTGTCTCTCTCTTTCTCTCTCTTCCCCTCTCTCTGTCAAATAAATAAATAAATAAAAATACAATATTAAAAAAGACATCATATTATGCAAGGCAAGCTATATTTTCAATCTAATCTCCATCAAAATACCAGTGACATTTTTCACAGAACTAGAAGAAGCAATGCTACAGCCATATGAAAAGCAAAAGATCTCAAAGAGCAAAATCAATCTGTAGGAAAAACAAAGTTGGAGACCCACTACCTGGTTTCAACTTATACTACAGAGCTATAGTAATAAAAAAGCATCATAATTAGCATAAAGACAGAGAAAGACAGGGCTGGAGGGATGGTTTGGCGGTTAAGGTGCTTGCCTGCAAAGCCAGAGGACCCCGGTTTGGTTCCCCAGGACCCACATAAGCCAGATGGACAAGGTGGTGCATGCATCTGGAGTTTGTTTGCAGTGGCTGGAGGTCTTGGCACACCCGTTCTCTCTCTCTCTGGTTCTCTATCATAAATAAATAAATAAATAAATAAATAAATAAATAAATAAATAAATAAATAAATAAATAAATAAATATTTTAAAAAACAGACAAAGAGACCCAGGGTTCCAAGAAATAAACTTATGTGTCTATAACTGTGGTGGTTTGATTCTGTTGTCCTCCATAAAGTTATATGCTCTGAATGCTGGGTTCCCAGCAGGTGGTAATTTGGGAATTGAAGTCTCCTGGAGGCAGTGTATTTTGGGGGGTGGGCTTATGGGTATTATAACCAGCTTCCTCTTGCCAGTGTTTGGCACACTGTAGCAGACAGCTTCAGGTTCGCTGAGATGAACTTCCAGACCAGGCACAGTTATGGAGGAAGGGATATTATTTATTGAAGCTTACAGAGCCAGGGGAAGTTCCATAATGGCAGAAGAAGTGGCCTGCTCTCACAAGGCCAGGCAAGAGAGCAAGAAACCAACCAGCCACCACAGCACACAGAGCAAAACTACAGCCAAAAGGTCACACAGCACACTTCAGAAACTCCTGCTAAGCACATTTGCATATCTTTACAATGGAATCTCAAACCCACACCTAAGACTGGCCCCCAGTGACATTGCCTCTAGCAAGGTGATTGAAGATGCAAACTATAACTAGTAAAACACTGAATATATTGGGGGACATATACTCAAACTACCACACACACTCTCCTGCTGCTGTTGTCCAACTGATGTTGGCCAGGAGGTGATGTCCACCCTTTGCTTATGCCATCGTTTCCCCCCACCTTCATGGAACTTCCCCTCAAGTCTGTAAGCCAAAGTAAACCCTTTCCTCCCATTCAGTTGCTTTTGGTCGGGTGCTTTCTTCCAGCAATGAGAAGATGACTGCAACAATAACCAACTGACTGTTGATTAAGGTGTAAAAAATATACTTTGAGAGTCAGGTGTGGTGGTGCACACCTTTAATCCCAACACGCAGGAGGTAGAAGTAGGAGGATTGCTGAGGCCAGCCTGAGACTACATAGTGAATTCCAGAACAGCCTGAGTTAGAGCAAGACCCTACCTCCAAAAACTACAAAATTCAAGAATACAGCATCCACATAGACAGCTGGGTATGGACATGTCTGCCTGTAACCTCAGTCCTGTGGTGAACAGAGACTGGAGAATTGCTGGGGCTGCTGATCAGCCAACTGAACTAAAAAAAAAAGTCAGTATTCCAAGTTCAGTGAGCAACTTTGTCTCGAGGTCATATGTGGATGAGCAATAGAGGAGGACTGGCCTCCATTAGCATGTGCACAGGGCAAACACATCTGCACATACATGTGCATGCACTATACATACCCATACTACCCCCATAAAGGCAATTTTTTCCAGTTCTTCTCTACAATTTAATTTTACTTTGTTTATTTATTGATTTGTTTTATTTTTGAGACAGGATGTCTAGCCCAGGCTGCTCTTGAATATGCTATGTAGCTGAGGGTGACTTTGAATTCTTAATCCCCCTACCTCCAACCTCCTAGTGCTGGTACTACATGCATACACCACCATACTTGCTGTGTGCAGTGCTGGGGATCAAACCCAGGGTCCTGTGCATGCTAGGTGAGAACTCTACCAACTGAGCTACATGTCTAGTCCTTAAATTTCTGATTATGAAAAATTTAAACATTTATAGGAGTAGAGTGTTATCAGCACTTCCCTGCCCTCAAAAAAGTCAACACCTAGAGGTAGGATTTATACACATTATGTCACTTTTTTTTTTTTTCTGTTGCTCCTTTTCTTTCACTGAAATATTTTAGAACAAACAAATCCAGGACATGACACCACTGTACTTTATTTCACTACATTTCTAGAGTGTGGACATCTTACATGATCCTATACCATTATCACCCTGTAAAATGAATGACTCCTTGGTATTTAGACCACAGACAAATTTTCCTTGTCTCAGAATGTCTTTATTTTATTTGAAATAGTATCTAAACTAGGCCCACAAATTATGCTTGGCTATATCTCCTCTGCCTTAGTGAGTCTAGTAGTCTTAGTGGAACATGCATATACACTAATGTCAGTAAGAGTGTTATTCCCAATAGCCAAGAACAACAACAAAAAAATCCCTATCTACAGGTGACTAGGTGAGCAAATTGTGCTTTATACATCCAATTAAATACTACTAAATAATAAAAGTGAATAAACTATAAATCTATGCCAAAATACATCAGGTTCTTAAACAGATTTCATTTGTAGTATTGTTAAATTACTTGCTTTCTTAAATCTTCAATGTAATATGTATAACCATTTAAAAAGAAAATCAATAGTTTAATATGCATTTAATCCCATTAGTCTTGAAAAAATTCTTCAATGATTGTTTTGTTTTGTTTTGTTTTGTTTTGTTTTGTGTTTCAAGGCAGGGTTTCACTCTAGCCCAGGCTGACCTGGAATTCACTGTGTAGTCTCAGAGTGGCCTCGAACTCACGGCAATCCTCCTACCTCTGCCTCCCGAGTGCTGGGATTAAAGGCGTGTGCCACCATGCCGGGCAAGATTCTTACATGTATATAATGGTTCAAGGTACTATGATGTTCCCATAATTTGTTTTGTTTTGTTTTGTTTTTCAAGGTAGTGTCTTGCTCTAGCCGAGGCTGACCTGGAATTCACTATGTACACTCAGGTGGCCTTAAATTCACAGCGATCCTCCTACCTCTGCCTCCTGAGAGCTGGGATTGCAGGTGTGCACCACCACACCTGGCTTGTTCCCATGATTTTATATATGTTCTTTACTTTCTTAGACATTTGAAAAGCATAAGAAAGGCACGTCTGGCTCCATATGGCCTGATCTTCTCTATTGTGTTCCAAACATCAGTTTTCCTCCAGCATTTCTAATTCCACATAGCAAAATGCTGACTTTAACAAATACAATCCGGATGTTTCAAGTACTCAAAGGGGTTGCATGACTTCTTGGTCTCAAGAAGGTAAAAATAAAAGTCATTATTCAGTGTGTGTGTGTGTGCATAAGTGTGTGTATGCATGTTCTTTTGCATATGAGTACACATGTATGTATGTAAGAGTACCTTCTTTGTGTGTGTGTGCCTGTGTGTGTATGTGCAAGCTCACACATGTGCATGTAGAGGCCGGAGGTTGGGATTGGGTATCTTACTTAACCACTCTTACTTTTTGAAACAGCGACTCTCTCACTGAACCTGCAGTTTACAGATTGGGAGAGATTGCCTACCTAGCAAAACTCCAGGAGTCCTTCTGTCTCCACCCACCTACCCAGTGCAGGCATTACAGGTGTCTATCAACATGTCCGAGTGCTTGGGATCCAAACTCAAGGCTTCATGCTTGCCCAGAAAACACTTTACTCAATGAGCCTTCTCCCCAGCCCCACTAAATGAAGCAATAGGAATAGTGCATTGATGTTCCAGGAGAATCGACATGAATTGCATTTTTGAGAATGATCATATGGGTCAACATTTATGATATAATATTTCAAAAGCTACATAACAGTTAAGTGACTTAGGGCATATTGCTCAAATTGCTCCAGTCATAAACTTTTCCTAGGAAAAGAATGTTTATGACAATTTAGTCAGTATATATTTATTATTCTGTCTTCTTTACAACATCACTACAAAAAGCTCAGAAGGAACAAAATTGCCCTGAAATGTTTTAGTTAATGGGTGCTTCATGGTGTCCAGATCCAACGACAAATCTTTTCCCTCTTAGTGTTCTGTTACAAGAAACTGTATATCATGGTGGAAAAGAGTTCAGACTAACAAGCCAGACTGTATGGGGTTTAAATACTAGTTTAATTTGAGTACTTGCTGTGCATCCTCAACAAAGTATCTAATCTTTTAAATTAAAATTGCTTAAATTTAAATGCTGAGATTATTCATATGTAAAGTAGAGGTGATAATAATGCTTTCCTCATATAGCTGTTATGAGAATTAAATGAGTAATATATGCAAAGTTCTTCAAAGGGTGTCTAGCACATTAATACACTTGGGAAAATGTTAACTTGAAATGGGTAAATACCCAAAGTAGTGAGCAACTCCCAAAATGAGACCCAGGGATCCTGACTATTTCATACCCTGTCTAACCATAGCTGCTTCAGGGGAAATTGGACCAGGAGACTTGTTTATAGTTAGCGGCCTGTGACAGAGGAGGTAAGATGCCATTTCCATGATTGCATTATGAAAGATGGTGATTTGTGTCTTCCTTGAATTCTTTGACTCCTCCATTTTTCACTCTGATGAAGTTAGCTGAGATATTGGGACCCATCCTAGTATAAGAGCCTCATGGCACAGATGGTGGGTGTCGTCTACTCAGTAGCCAAGGAAGAACTGAGACTCCCTGCCCCCCACAGAGGCTGACAACTACAAGTAACTGAACTCTTCCAACAACCATGTGAGGAATGCAGTACTGGAGCCCCTTCTGATACTTCACTGGATGGAGCTCATGACACCCTAATCAGAGGACCCAGCTAAGTTGTACATGGATTCTTGATCCACAGAAACTGTGACATAATGCTTAACCTACTAAGATTGAAATAATATTCATTCAGTGACATGTAACATGGGAAATGCTGTGCTGAAAATGTTGGAGCTGCTTTGAGACATGGAATAAGACTGGAGATGTTTTGAAGAACCTGAAAAAGACAGGCAAATTACCTCAAACTATTAGAAACCTGGGCCTGAGCACAGTGCCCCAGAGCACAAAGTGAGACACTGTATATGAAAAAAATTAAAAGCAGAGTCTTGAAGATGTATTTGCACATGTGTTTTTATAATAGCATATCTATAATAGTTAAAGGAAGTGAATCTTAAAAGGCATAATAGGATAGGACAGGTGTTATAGTTAAAGTAACTATGTTGACTTTCAGTTCAATATTTTCAATCAGATAAAATATGAGATAACCAGCTGGGCGTGGTGGTGCACGCCTTTAATCCCAACCCTCGAGAGGCAGAGGTAGGAGGATCACCATGAGTTTGAGGACACCCTGAGACTATAGAGTGGATTCCAGGTCAGCCTGGGCTAGAGCGAGACCCTACCTCAAAAAAAAAAAATACGACATAACCAAAGGTCATACCAGTAGGAGGATTAGGATACTGGAGGGAGGGGGTGTGTGTGTGCATGTGTGCATGTGCATGTGTGTGTGTGTGTGTGCTTGCAGGTGTAATAAGAAAGCTAAATCTATATCCTAAATGGTTAGAAGTCAATATTTTCAAAACTCTCCAAAGTCAAAAGTAACTGTTTATGCATGCTATTAAAAATATGGAGCCAGGTTAGAGAAATGGCTTAGTAGATAAGGTATTTGCCTGTGAAGCCAAAGGATCCTGGTTCAATTCTCATGGACCCACATAAGCCAGATGCATGACGGGCACATGCATCTGGAGTTCGTTTGCAGTGGCTAGAGGCTCTAGCATGCCCATTCTCTCTCTGTGTCTGCCTCTCTTCGATCTCTCTGCTTGCAAATAAATAAATAAAAATTAAAAAAATAAGGAGCCAATTTAACTGGTGCTGACTTCATTCCCTGTTGGAGAATCTGCTTCTGGTCTTTAGATGGGAGCTGGACCTGAGGAGATAAACGAGCCAGTGCACTCCACTCCAGTATCAGCTGAAACCACAGAGAAACTGGGGAAATGAGCAAGAGTGCTGCTTTCTCTGTGAATCTGATACTAGCACAAGGGTGAAGGAGATAGACACTGAGGACACTCAACACCTACCAAACCAGAGATCCAGAGGCTCCTGAGTGCCCATCACTGAAGTAGACTTAAAATGCTCCCAGCATGGCTCAGGGAATTTTGCAGAAGAGGGGGTGAAAAGATTGTTAGAGCCACGAGTTGGGACATTTTGCACAGAGACATTACCTGTCCCCCATAATGTATGACCCACAATCCCCATGGGGTTGACCTACATCCCCAGTGTGGAAGGCCTCTTCAGAAAAGGGGCAGGGAGGACAGAAAGGATGGCACCAACATGTATTGTTACATACTAAATATGTTCATATCTAATTTAAAAACATAAGATTCATGGGCTGGAGAGATGGCTTAGCAGTTAAGGTACTTGCCTGCAAAGCCTGACTACTTGAGTTTAATTTCCCCAGTACCCACTTAAAGTCAGATGCACAAAGTGGCACATGCATCTGAAGTTCCTTTGCAGCAGCTGGAGGCCTTGGTATGCCCATTCTGTCTGCCTGCCTGTTTCTCTCTCACTTTCTCTCTCTGACTGAATTTTAAAAAAATATGGAGCCAAACAGAAAGGTATAATAAAAAGTGATTTTTTGTTTTGTTTCTTGGAAGTGGAAGGCCAAGATGAAAAGGATGGGGCAAGAAACTTCTTTATTTTACATATAATTCTTAAAGAATGAATTCATTTAAAAAAATTTATTTGTTTTGTTTATGAGAGAGGTAGAGGAAGAGAGAGAGAGAGAGAGAGAGAGAATGGGCATGCCAGAGCTTCCAGCTGCTGCAAAGGAAATGCAAACACATGCACCACCTTGTGCATCTGGCTTACATGGGTCCTGGGGAATCAAACCTGGGTCCTTTGGCTTTGCAGGCAAATGCATTAACCACTAAGCCATCTCTCCAGCCCAAGTTCATTTTTTAAAAACCATCTATATATTTTAATTCTGAAAATACCACACTTAATGATAATTTTGATCAGAAGGAAGAGCTTTGCACAACAGAATCTAACTCCTCCAGAGGAATGTATGGTGACTGTAATGGAGATTATATGAGGGAGAATTATAACACAATTTGAATTCAGGAGTCTCATCATGTAGGCCATATTCTGCACTAAGCACTTTATATTTTATCTTGAACAATCTTAAGGAGCTCACAAGATACTGTAAACAGACTGACATAGCCATGATTCTTATAGTAATCAAGGATTATGCTCTTGAGAGGTCATACAGTTCTTAGCAGAGGTGATTTGCTTAGAATGGGGATATCTATGTCCTCTGAATGTGGTGGTTCAGATGTTCACTGAGTAGGTTAGTCCAACAAGAGCACCAGCATTGGAATTGCATTCCTTTCTTCCCAGTTTATAGTCTTACCTCAGTGGAAATGCTATGTTCTAATGTTTTTACATGTTTTAAATTTTTTTTGTTTTTATTTGTTTATTTAAGAGAGAGAGAGAGAGAAAGTGACAAAGAGAGAATGGTTGCATCAGGGCCTTCAGCCTCTGAAAACGAATTCCATATGCATGCACAGTGACCTTGTGCATCTGGCTTATGAGGGTCCTGGGGAATTGAACCTGTGTCCTTTGGCTTTGCAGGTAAGCACCTTAATTACTAAGCCATCTCTCCAGCCCCTGAATTTTTTTTTTTTTTGAGAGAGAGAGAGAGAAAGAGAGAGGGAGACAGATACAGGAGAAACAGAGAAAGAGAGAGAGGAAGAGGCAGAGAGAGAGAAAATGGGCACATCAGCGGCCTCTCAGCTGTTGTGGATGAATTCCAGATGAATACGCCCCCTTGTGGGCAAGTGCAGCATTGCGCTCTTGCATCACTTTGTGTCTGGCTAAACATGGGACCTGGAGAATAAAATGGTCATTCTTGGGCTTGGCAGACAGGTGCCCCAACTGCTAAGCCATCTCTCCAGACCCCTGAAATATTTTTTTAAATGTAATCTCTGTTCACAGATCTAGGACAACCTTTCTGGCATCAATAGTGAGATTTGGAAAATTAATGTCCAAATCTCAGACAGGCAGCATAGCATCTCTTGTCATTTTGAAGTTTTCTTGGTGAGAAGTGATATGGCAGTAGAGATGTAAAAATAGATATGAGAAGTTAAGGTGGCAGAGTCTATAGTACCTTACTGGCTATAGGAAGTTAATGTAATCATGAGATCTGGAATCAACTTTTATCAGAATAATATGTGAAATTATTGTCTGTAAGTAATAGAGTCAGGGTCTGAAGATCTTAAGGAAATAAGAAATTTGATAATCGGACTTTAGTAGGGCTGGAGTGATGATGGCTCAACAGTTAAAGATGCTTGCTTGAAAAGCCTGTTGGCCTGGGTTTGGTTTCCCAATACCTACATAAAGCCAGATGCACAAAATGACACATGTGTCTGGAGTTTGTTTGCAGTGGAAAGAGGCCCTAGTGCTCATTCTCTCTCTTTCTGCCCCTCCCCATCTGTCTCAAATAAATAAGAAATGATATTGAAAAAATAAAATGACCCAGGGCCTAGAGAGATGGCTTAGCAGTTAAGGTGTTTGCCTGCAAAGCCTAAGAACCCAGGTTCAATTCCCTAGGACCCATGTTAGCCAGATGCACAAGGGGGCACACACATCTGGAGTTCATTTGCAGCAGCTGGAGGCCTTGGCGTGCCCATTCTGTCTTTCTGCCTCTTCCTCTCTCTCTCTCTCTCTCAAATAAATGAACAAAAAAATAAACAAAAATAAATAAAATGACTGGGCTGGAGAGATGACTTAGCAGTTAAGGTGCTTGCCTGCAAAGCCTAAGGACCAAGGCTTGATTCCCTAGTACCTATGTAAACCAGACACACAAGGTGGTGCATGTGTCTGGAGTTCATCTGCAGTGGCTAGAGGCCCTGTGTGCCCATCCTCTCTCTCTCTCTCTGTTTCTCTCTCTCTTCTCTCTCTGCCACTTCTCAAATAAAAAAAAAAAAAATAATAAAAAGCAAAAGACTCTGGTTGTTCTCAGACTATAAAAGATGAAAAATGGAGTTAGGGGACAGGTAGAAGACAAAGAAACGATAGAGTTATAAAGAATAGAAAATAGAGTCTTGGTCTGGGGAAATGGTAAGCAGTTAAGGCGTTTGCCTGCAAAGCCTAAGAACCCAGGTTCAATTCCCCAGGACCTATGTTAGCCAGATGCACAAGGGGGTGCACACATCTGGAATTCTTTTGCAGTGGCTGGAGGCCCTGCTGCACCCATTCTGTCTTTCTCTCTGCCTCTTCCTCTCTCTCTCTCAAATAAATGAATAAATAAAATATTTTTAAATAGAAAGTAGAGTCTTATATCAAAGCTATAAAAGATGAAGAATGTAAACCACAGAGGTGGAAAGAATAGAAAGTAAAGAGTCTTATATCAAGAAGACTCACCGCAAGGTCATCACTGCTGCTCCTGGATATTGTCAACACTTCACTGTCATCATCTCTCAGTACCACTAGCTGCTCTGAGTAAACCCTTAGCATCCTTTCATCGTGCGTTTCTCCTGATTCACAGTCCTGAGCAGGACTGTTACCTTACCTAATCGTGGATCGCGTACTATAGCTGCAGGAGTGAGACTTAGGCAGATTCTACTTCATATGCCACAGTTGAAGGAAGGAGGGCCCTTATGGGAATGCATCAACACAGGTGGTGGGGGGGATAGGACAATTGCTTTTCAACCAAGAAAAACCTGGCAGATGACAGATTTTGAGGTAAAGCTGGGGAATGGAAACTCAGCTAACAAGATATTGGAACATCTAGTTATAGGACTGTATGCCTTTGGCTAACTCAGACTCTGAATTTGAGTCAACTTTTTCTGGGTTTCCTTTGATGGTTAATTTTGACCGCCAACATAATTGGGTTAAGAAATGCCTAGGACATTTGTGAGTCGCTTTTTGGGGTGTGTCTATGAAGGTGATTCTGGAGAGGATTAACTGAGTGGGTTTGTCGGCCCTGGATTTAGTTATAACTGTCTCACAGGCTGAGATCCTGGACTGAATAAAAAGAAGAGGGAGCCGGGCGTGGTGGCACATGTCTTTAATCCCAGCACTTGAGGCAGAGATAGGAGGATCTCTGTGAGTTTGAGGCCACCCTGAGACTACATAGTTATTTTCCAGGTCAGCCTGGGCTACAGTGAATCCCTACCTTGAAAAAAGAAGAAGAAGGAGGAGAAGGAGGAAGAGGAGGAGGAAGAAGAGAAGAAGAAGAAGAAGAAGAAGAAGAAGAAGAAGAAGAAGAAGAAGAAGAAGAAGAAGAAGAAGAAGAAGAAGAAGAAGAAAGGAAACAACCACCTGAGCACCAGAACTTCCCTTTCTCTGCTTCCTTTTCTAAAACGTGAGCAAGCTTCTGCTCGCTCCTCCTGCCACCATAAAGCTGCCCATGGCCATGGCTTCCCCACCATGATGGACTGTATCCCTTCAAACTGTGAGTCAGAACAAACTTCTTCCTTAAGTTACTTCTACCAGAAATGTTGTCACAGCAATGAGAAAAACAACTAACATGGTCAGGCCTGGTGGCAAATGCCTTTAATCCCAGCACTCTGGAGAGGTAGGAGGATCACCATGCATTTGAGGCCATCGTGGGGCTACAGAGTGAGTTCCAGGTCAGCCTGGGATAGAGTGAAACCCCACCTCAAAACAAAAAATAAATAAATGAATAAATAAATAACAGAGCCCCTAAGCACTGCCCCAGCTTTTATTTTAGTTTTTTCCAACTTCCTCTCTTGCCTAAGCCTTCCTTTCAGGATGTGGTCTCTGCTAAAAGTATCACCTGGCTTCTGCATTCAAATTCCTTTCAGATTGCCTGGATCTGTTTTTTTTTTTTTTTGTTGTTTGTTTTTTTCTTGAATCTGGTACTGTCAAATCCTCTGCATTATATTACCATTCCCTTTCTCAATTAGCATTATAGAAAAAAATTCTCATGTTCATTTTCTTTCTCCTTTTTAAAAGTAGACATTTTCAGGTATTGTATACCTATACTCAGCTTCAAAAAGTTAGTGACATAGGTACAATCAATAGTGTCCTTAGTAAATTTCACTTCTAGCTACACTTAGAATCAATAACAATTGATTACTTAAAACATGTCTGTAATACATGTCCATTATCTGATGAAAGTATGACTTGACTTTCAAATGACCAAAAGTTCAGAATAGTATCTAGGCAGATGATATATTGGGTGTCTGAAGTGATAATCCTGCCTTTTTTTACGTAAGTGGCCTTTCAGAGATAATTTTACTATGGTGAGCATATTTCTTCAATTCAAATGACAGACTACAAAATGCTTTCTCTGTGTCATTCTTTCACTGACATCATTAAACCATTCTCTCATGAGCTCAGCATTATAGACCCTATTTTACAGATATACAAGCAGGGACAGAAGGCTCCAGTGTTGGAAGGTTAAACCAAGGTTGAGTAGCTCAAATACAGTGGTGTTGTACAGCCCCTAAATTCAAAGCATACCATCTCTGAAGACAATTAAAAACTTCTCTTGAAATGTTAAAAAAGAACTTGACAAAATTTGTGTTTCATACAGTCATGGATTGAATTATTACAATCATATTTTTATTACAGTTATACTACTTCTAAGAAATATAGCGTAAAACATCACTTCCCTTTGTCTCTGATAAGTGTGGACTCAGTGCTGGTCCTGCAGAAGTAAAACCAATGTGAAGAGATTCAGCTCACTGGGAACAAAACTCTAAAAGACATAGTATTCCAACTGGGAGCCAGAGGGAACTGATTCATAGGAATGGTGGTATTTTCAGGACAATAGCTCCAAAATTATTTTCACTTACTATTTACTTACTTATTTAGTAGTTTATTTTTGAGACAGTGTGTCATGTAGCCCAGGCTTGCCTTGAACTTGCTGTGTAGTTGAGGATGATCTTGAATTCTTAATCTTCTTGCCTCCACTCCTGTATGCTGGGAATTCGGGCATGTACCCCCATGCCCAGTTTATGAGGTGCTAGGAATCAAACCCAGGGCTTTGCCTACTAGGTGAGAACTCTCACAATTGAATTACATCCCCAGCTAGGAGCAAAAACACTCTAAGAAGAGACACTTGTGCTGGTCCCTTTAATTATCAGATACCCAAGACAATGGCCCTTAGGGAACTGAATTTCCCAGCAGTCTCACACTGGTGGAGAAAAAGGCTGGTGCCAGCCAAAGGAGAGCTTGTCTTTCAGAGATTTCATTCAGCTGACAACTTGTAGCTCAGACTAGTGGCCAGGAACCTAGACAGTGATGTGTCAATGGGACCATGGTGAGACCATGCATTGGCTAGAACTGCTTAGTTCTGGATACCTCTTGTTCTCTGTTTAAACCTAAATCTTATGTCAGCACCATGAAGATGGACTTGCCAGGGTGCGGTCACTAGACTACTTTTTAGCTTCTCTTCTCACTGTAGCCACATTGAATAAATCTTCCTCTGTTATTCACTATTACCTGTCTATTTAATGGCCTATTGAGGATGAGTGGCTGAACCTAACTTGTTAAAGCTACCAAGACTCAGGTTTTGACCCTAACAACTTTAGTAATAGCAAATATCATATACATATGTGTACTTCCCTAAGAACATACTTAAATTATGTTAGAAATCCACAAATCTACGGAAAGTTAGATAACATACAAATAAACAAGCAGGTGGTTACCAACTGTCATAAGATCTATAAAGAAAATGTATAAGAGGCAGGCCTATATAACACACTTGTTCATTATAGAGAGAGTTGTCATTCTATCCCAAGATTTTCTACTCTCTGGCTTCCACCTTTCACTCTCCAGACCTTTGTTCATGATCTTCATATTGGAACAAATGTAATCTCTCCTTATATTTGCAGGTGTGAACATCACTTCCATACTCAGCAGGCTTTTCTTTGTCCACCTAATAAAGGTCAAGGTCTCCTATCCTGCTTCTGCTCTCAGAATCCTCACTGCATCTTACCTGACATTAGAGTTACTTTGCAGTAAAAAGAGGGACAGCCAATAAGCTTTCCTTAATTTTCCCTGTAGGTTTTAAAATAGGACCCCAGTAATGCTTGGACAAGATATTTAAGTTCATTAGTTTTCGATGAAATTCTGAGTGTATCAATAAGGAAACTATTTGTTATATCTGTGGCTATGATTTGTCCTTTTCCTCCCTCTCCCTTCAACATGCCCTCAGCTGCCTCAAATCAGTCAGAGTTGTTACCTGCACATTAGTGAGGAAAATGGAAGAAACGGTGGTCTAAGTGTATGCAAACTCTTGGAGATATTGCCTTCAAAATCTTGGAAGAAACAGAAGAGTTGAGGGTTGGGAGAGGCAGGAAAGGTAGGGAGAGGTAGCTAAGGCTATTTAGGCTGGCCTGTAAAAAACTATCCAGAGCCACATTATTCGCTTATAAAACACACAAATTCCCATCACATTAAATGTCTTTATTTTCAGTTCCGGCCCCTATTGTCCCAGAAAACAATGGAAACAGGCATGACTGCTCCCCCACCTCTGCAGTTCTGAGAGGTCATGCTCCACTCGCCTCATCATTTGAAATTCAGGCTAAGGAGATGCATCAAGGCAAGGATCAATATGGAAAAATCCTGGACCAGAAAGAGACTGGCTCCAAGCATGTGCTTTTTTTTCCTTTTTCTTTTTTACAGGCTCTTAAAAGTTGTCCACATCTCTGATGAATGCCTTCAACTTTAGATTTTTTTTTTTCTGACTATAAGTGAGTATGTTGGCAGTATCTGATACCTAAAAGGAAAAACTTTACACCTAACATTTTCCAATTAATTTGACATGTTCTGAAATCAAATGGAAAAAAATATATAAGGAATCCTTCATGCAGAACACTGTATTTGGCTCAGAATATATTTCTTCATAGGCCACTTAGGAGAGAAACAGATTTGAAGAAGCCCAAGTGCAAGCAGTGCCTCCTACTGCAAGGTAAAGGGAGGCCTTTTCCCAATTTTGCTAAGAACAGTGGGAGACTGGTGAGTCAGAGATGAGAGAGGACGGAGTGAGGTTTATGTCTGTTGACCAAAGTCTGACTATTCTGCAGTCTTCACAATTTATGCCTTAAAGTTTATAGTTAGAATGTTTGGCACAGGCCAAATTCAACATATGTCTTCTACTCTGAACTTAAAGTAAATAAAATGCTCAGAAACAATATAATTTTTATAAGTATTTTAATGTGTTCTCCTCAAATGATTTGATGTGTTTCTGAGCATTCCACATTCCAGTACTTACAGTTTATGTATGACCCTGGCCGAACAGTATGTGAAAGCTGTGGAACATTACTTATTCCAAAGCCAATGAACTTTGGAGGTAAGATCAGTTTATAGGACAAAATAGCAATAGAGGGCTGGAGAGATGGCTTAGTGGTTCAGGCGCTTGCCTGTGAAGCCTAAGGACCCAGGTTCAATTCCCCAAAGACCCATGTAAGCCAGATGTACAAGGTAGCATATGTGTCTGGAGTTCGTTTGCAGTGACTAGAGGCCCTGGTGCACCCATTTTCTCTGTTTCTATCTGCCTCTTTCTCTCTCTATCAAACAAGTAAATAAAATAATTTTTTTAAGGCAATAGAGAATGTTGAACAAGGGAAAACCAGTTAGAAATGAGAAGAGTGAAACAGCCTTTAGTTAGGGGAAAAGAAGTAAGTTTAGAATGATAACATGAGTGGAGAATATTGGAAGTACATTTTTAGTAGACTGGGATTATGTAGCTACTGTCCACCTGGTCTAGAATTAAACATTAATACCAAACTGCCTAATATAAGTAAGAGCAGTGCTCACAATGCCTGTCTGCGATCAGGCAAGAGCAGACACATATTATTTACATAGGATCCTTTGTCTCTGGAAACCACTGGAGTCACACACCCCTTATGCAGCACTGCAGACGCCCTTAACCTCACCTGCATCTGCTTCTAATTCTGCTCACCGCCCAGATGACCTCACACAGGAGCCATCTGGCAGTGTCTGGTTTCTGCTTGTACCAAGTCCCTCTTGTCTTCCGTTCTTGTGTTACACAATAGAAATAAAAGCTCTGTGCATAGTGCCCCAACTTGTGACTCTAACAATCTTTCCGCCCCCTCTTCCGCGAGTTTCCCTGAGCCACATTGGGGTCATTTTAGTTCTGCTTCCTTGATGAGGTTTTGGGAGCCTCTGTGTCTCTGGATATCTGGCTTAGTTGGAGTTGGATGTTCTCTGTGTTTATCTCCTTCAGCCTTTTTCTGGTGTTGTGATCGCCTTGAATGCTGTACTCTTGCCCTTCCCCTGTGTTGTTCTATGGTTTCAGCTGGTGAGGTGGAACTCTTGAGTAAAATCACAATGCATGACCCACATTCCCCATTGATGAGGGTCCCTTTGAAAGTGGGAGGACGGGGAGGAGGACAGTGGAACCAATACTATGAATGTAAAATCAGAATAATATAAACAAAAAATATATATTAAAAAAAAAAGAACCAAAGGGGGAAAAAAAAGCTGCCTTTTACAACCAAGCTAAAAAGCACTACTTCTTATAACTAAGAGTACTGATTAACATGAAGGAGATGCAGATGCAAAGTCCATGAAAGCTGTTACCTTAGTCCTCATCCAAATCCCAGAAGTGAAAATTATTCTGTTTTCTTGATAAAAAAGCAACATTTGCAGGATTGGCTCAAAGTCACCTGGTTCTTGATGAAATAGAGTTTTTTGGTTTTTTTTTTCTTTCCTCTTTTGTTTTTCAAGGTAGGGTCTCACTCTAGCCTAGGCTGACCTGGAATTCACTATGTAGTCTCAGGGTGGCCTTGAACTCATGGCGATCCTCCTACCTCTGCCTCTTGAGTGCTGGGACTAAAGGCGTGCGCCACCATGCCTGGACATGTGGTTGTTTCATATGTTTTTTAGTTTTGGTTAACCTTCCCATCACCACTTCTTCTCCTGGAGCCCTCACCCCATTCTCGCTTAAACTTTTCAACCCCCAGTATCCTGCCCCTCTACTTTTATATCAAATGACTAATTGTTTTTGGCTTTTTGGGGTGAGGGTCTCACTCTAGCTCAGGCTGACCTGGAATTCACTTATGTAGTCTCAGGGTGGCCTCAAACTCATGGCAATCCTCCTACCTCTGCCTCCCAAGTGCTGGGATTAAAGGCCTGTACCACCATGCCCAGCTTCAAATGACCAATTTTAATGCATGATTTTTTATTAGTATAAAGTATAATAGTATAATTTATAATTATATAATAGTATAATAATTATTCAGTTTAATAAAATTCAACTTTAGATAAAAGGCCACTCAACAGGAAAAAAATTGTGTAATAGAAACAAGAATGGAGAAGATGTAAAATGGAGCTGGGGTTGTGAAATGTGACTTTCAGCTGTGGTTCTGTTAATCATCTGTGTGGTCCCAGGCAAGTCCCTTAAAGTGACAGAATTCAGATGAGAGTGAGATTTCAGATTGCATTTTGTTCAGTGTGCTCATTTTTCCACTAAGAGGCTGGCACCCAAAGAAGTGCACCTAGAACGTGGCCAACGTTGTGCAAATGGTGGTCATGTCACTTAGAAACATTCGTTGCAGAGGTGCTTCACACTAGGTGACAGAGTTTGTGCCTTCAAAGCTTTGTAAATTACATTCTGATCTTTTCTCCTTGTTTGCTGGTTTGAATATGAAACATGCCTCACATGCTGTGTATTGGAAGGGGTAGTTAGACTTTGGGAAAGTAACTGGATCCAGAGGTCTCTGACCTGATCAGTGAGTTAATTCCCTGATGGATTTATGATATGATGGCTTTGTTGGGGGGGAGGTGAAAAACAGGAGTTGGAGGAAGCATGTCACTGAAGATGTATCCTAAAAAGACGTGTCTTGTGCCCTGCTTTCTCCTTTCTCTGTTTCCTGGCTTCAGTGAGGTGAGCAGTCTCTGTTACACATTTCTTCCATCATGATGTTATAGCTCACTACGGTCTAGAAACAATAGAACCAGCTGGACTGGAGCCTCTTAAGCTGTGAGCCAAAACTACTCTTTCCTCCCTTAAACTTTTCCTTTGGGGTATCTATAACAGTGATTAAACAGCCTGACCAAGCTGGGCCTGGTGGCGCACGCCTCTAATCCCAGGACCCAGGAGGCAGAACTAGGAGGATCACCATGAGTTTGAGGCCACCCTGAGACTACATAGTGAATTCCAGGTCAGCCTGAACTAGAGTGAGACGCTACCTTGGAAAACTTAAAAAAAAAAAAAAAAGCCTGACCAATACAATCCTTAACTCCTTTTTAAAATTCAGTTAATGGTGCAGTACTGATTATTATCATATCTATCTTAAAGAGAAGGAAGATGAAATGCAGAGAGGTTAAAGGACTTGCTTAGAGTGGCATGGATAAAAGGAGTCAGGGCTGGGTTTCTCGGTGGAGTATGCCAGGAATATTCCTGGAGGTTTAGCTGTTCTAGACCTCTGTCCTCATCTGTGAAATAGGACGCAAAAAAATTTTTTTTCATGGCTTCCTGCCTTTTAGCCAAGGGTATATTCCCTGTGGCATCTGAACTATGTAATTCTCTCATATTGTCCTTGAGGTATCAATTTTGAACTATGCTTCACAGAATTTCTATTCTGGTGACACTTTTGTAATGAGTAGTGTAAGTGGTCAAAAGAATGAAGACAACACAACAAAGATTTGATTCATAAACTACTTTTGTTCCATCATGAACATCATAGAAATTGTTTTTCTTGGGATGGATAGGTGGCTTAGTGGTTAAGGCACTTGCCTGCAAAGCCTAACAACCTAGGTTTAATCCCCCAGTATCCATGTAAAGCCACATGTACAAGGTGGTGCATGCATCTGGAGTTTGCAGTGGCTGGAGGCTCTGGCATGTCTCTCTCTTTCTCCTCTTCCTCCTTTCTTTCTTTCTGCTTGCAAATAAATAAATAAATATTAAAAAGAAATTGTTTATCTAGCTGAAACCACAGACTTTATTAATTTTTTAAGTATGAGAAGTTAGAAATCAGACTAAATAATTAGTCAGTTTTTTATTTGTTTCAGATCTGTCTCAAGACTATTGGCGTGTGAAGAATTAGAGGCAAAATGTTCAGTACACTAAAGCTACTGAAAGCCAGGAGTGACTTTGAGTAGGGAACTGTTTCATTAGTATGTACCTATAGCTCTTCGTTCATTGGTTTTCAAATTTATATTCTGCTATAAACTCTATGTCTGGACTTGATTGTCTTTCACTTTTTTAAAACTAAGATTAGCATATGGTGACATAAATATCACTGGATGAGAAAATAGGAGCTGTTTCATCCATGACTTTAGTGACACACCTGCTAGTTCTAAAACCTCAGCAAGGCTACCAATCAACTTGGAGTTCTCTTTCCTCATCTGGAAAATTATGAAATTTGGCTAGATGCCTTCTACTGTCCTTACTCTGGGAGTCCATGATCCCATGTTGTTTTCTACACATCACTTAGGACTGGATATATTTGAAATTCTATTGAGAAAAGTGAATGGAAGAAAACATTTCTTTTTTTATTTTGAAAGAGAAAGACGAGAGAGAGAGCGAGAGAGGGAGGGAGAGAGGGAGAGGATGGGCATACCATGGTCTCTAGTCACTGCAAACTAACTCCAGACGCATGTACCACCTTGTGCATCTGGCTTATGTGGGTCCTGGGAAATCAAACCTGGGTCTTTTGGCCTGGCAGGCAAGCGCCTTAACCACTACGCCATCTCTCCAGCCCTGGGAAACTTTCCTTAGGATAGGGTGAGCTCAAGATTTAAAAGCAAGCATGTTTGAAGTCACATATTTCTGAACCAAATGCTGACTTTATTTTCCTGCATATAAGAGTTCCAGGAACTAGAAGCTTATCTTGAACCTATGGTACTAATAGGTCACTTTGTCTCTGTTGTTATTTAAGGAAAAAGTCTCTTCTGGCTGGTTAGAAAGCTATCTCACCATAGTCTCCATAATAGAGCAATACTCTATGGTTAGCGAATTTCTCTACAGGAAAAAAAAAAAAAAAGTCTTCTGAGGTTGATTTTTTTTTTTTATGGCAACCTAGATTCAATATTGGCAATTGACCATTGGAAAATAGTTGTTTTAATAATTATTACTGGTAACCACTAAACAAATATGCCTTGGTCAAATCTCAAGATTCACAGAGTAGCTTATTATGTTTTGTCCCTCAAACAATAAACAAATGAGTTAGAAATGTAATTTCCAGCTAAATCTCATCCAAGACCTTTTGGTTCTTGTTTTAATAATCAGTTCTCAGAAAAGACACTGCTTTTTCCCAAAGGCATAAATACGATGGGTGTAAGAGAGTAATTGCATTGGATGTTAATTTAAAAATCTCATAACCCTTCAAGTGGATATGCTAACTAGCCTCATGAATAACTGGTTACACCATGATTCTTCAAAATGAGAAGTGAGGAAAGACTAGGTACTTATGATTGATCATTTTTGCTGGGGACAACACAGCCAAAATGCCATCCAAGGACAAAGGCAAAAGGACAGTTTGACACAAAGAACTCATGAGTTAATGTCCACAGGAGCCCTTTTTAGGAAACCTTCTGGGGCTGGAGAGATGGCTTAGCAGGTACTTGGCTGCGAAGTCTAAGGATCCAGGTTTAATTTCCCAGAACTCACATAAGCCAGATGCACATGGTGGCATGTGTGCCTGGAGTTCATTTGAAGTGGCTGGAGGTCCTAGCATGCCCAGTTTCTCTCATTCTCATTCTCTCTCTCTCTCTCTCTCTCTCTTTCATAAATAAATAAAAAACAAAATATTAGAGAGAAGCTGTTATATATCCCAAATGGTGGCTGGGAAGCGGCTGACTACAGGTGACTTTTAAAAAAAGGAAAGAGAGAAGAAACCTTCTGGAGGGCAACCTTTAGCTAACCAAGAGGTACTGGACCAAGGACCGGTGGAGAAATAGTTAACTACTGCTGCTGCTGCGAAAGTTCATAAAGATACTGTGCAGATCAGCTCTGTGTCTGCCTGCTGCACACAGTCTGCAGTCTCTATGACAGTGACAGGGATAATGTAGTTTGGTTCTGAACAAGGAAATAGCATTGTGCCACAAAACCAGAGGGTGGAAACATCAACCAATACAATTCATGCAGTCTTCTATTTGACTCCAGTTCTGAGTGAATGTTTGAATGAAATGATTGCTAAAATCCTTTTTAGTGGTGATAATTATTTCCCGGAGTCTTTTTTACTTTTTATTTTTTTGCATATCACGAAATAGCCAGGACTTTGGACAAATTGTTACTATTTCCTCCAAACTGAAGGAACAATGAAGTTAATGCTGGCAAAATTCATTTTTACACCAGAGGGGCTATGTCACTACTCACATAATAATGGCTGGTCAAGCAGTGACCAACTTCTGATCTAAGAATTCAGGGTAGAGTCATCGGAAGCCTTTCTAGTTGTTTGAGTCAACAGGGATAGACCCTTAGTCATATCCCAAGAAGACCTTAGGAACTACTTACTGGAATTCTCTTATTTTTCCAGAAGATATTGAGGCAGAAGAAATTGAGATTTAGCTGAAATGCCAGAGGAAGCAATTTTCTAAACTAGAAACCATATCAAGTTCCTTGCTTTGATTTTTTTTTTTTTTTTTGAAACAGACTTTGCTTTATAGCCCAGGCTGGAAAGTTTTTGTTTCTTCCTTTTGAATACTGGGATTGCAGGAGTGCACCACCCTGCCTGGCCAGCAAATTGCTTTTTGAAGCCGGGTGTGGTGGCACATGCCTTTAATCCCAACACTCGGGAGGAAGAGGTAGGAGGATCACTGTGACTTTACGGCCAGCCTGGGCTAAGTGTGAGACCCTACCTTGAAAAACAAAACAAAACAAAACAAAAAATAAATAAAAATAAAACTTTGCCTTTTGTCTACTGTACAAAGGGCTCTTCAAGATAGCCTCAGGTTTCTTCAAGGTCCTGAGCATCTTCCTCTTTGGGCTCAACAAATAAATGGGTTTAAGTGGCTTCTATATCACAGAAACAAACTGAAATAAGACAAAAATCTTTCTGCCATTTACAGAATCTTTCCTCCTGCTAAAGTAAGGAAGTCATTTACCTTGTTTTCCCAGTAGGCAAATCCCCCCTCCCAAAACGTCCATAAATCACCAGTCACCATCCAGGGACCTTGGTTAACTGATTATCAACATGCTTTGCTGCGTCTTCAATTTCTCTTCATTACTCATTCCACCCCAAGGAAACGCCAGCTTTACTGCTATGATTTATGCTAACAAAATAAGATGTGAAGTAAACATGACTATTGATAATATTTGTTGAATCTGATTGTTTGTTTATGGAAATTTATTATTAAAATCTATACATTTTGTATCGACATGTTCTTCAGGACGAATATAGACATGTACACACACATAGTGAAAGCGGTAGCATGGGCTCAGACAGGATCAGAGACCACAATGCAAACTAGTCTCCGTCTATAATGACTGCACGAGGTCACTGCTTCCCTCTAATTTTCACACTGAATATGAAGTAAGTTTTGGGTCCAGCTGGCTGAGGTTTAAAAAAAAGTGAATTGAAAAGAATGTTCTGTTTACATTTGAGTGGGGGATTTCCAAACTCCACTGTAGCAACTATGAAATGATTTATTTATAGGTGGCCCCTAAAGCTAGCTGGAAGTGATCATTTGGAAATTTTTAAACCTTTTCAGCAATTTTACTAAAAACAATATCAACTGTTATGCAAACATAGAGTGTCAAAGTTCATCCAACTATTGGGTTTTCAAATATCTGTTGGCAATTAGTGCATAAGACAGAATAAATGAGCGGATAGATTTTCTACCTTACTGTTCCTAACATAGTAGGTAAAATCATGGCTATTCCAGAAAAAATGACTTGACTTTCTCCTTTTCAGATCCTTCCCCTCTCCTGCTGGATTTATGCTGTCATTTCCTTGGTTTTAATTTTCTTGGCATGTAGCAAGTGTCTTCCCTTCCCATGCAAGACCAGTTCCACCTGAACTCCATGGCAGGGCCCTCTCCTCTTCCTTGCTTTCTGGAACTTTAAGCCATGTCTTCCTTCTCCTATTATCTATCCTTAATCTTACCCCTCTGAGTCATTTCCGTGCTATTTAAACTTGTTTTCATTTTAATCTACACACACACCTCTTTCTTTCATCTTATAACCAGCTGACTCCTAATACCTTCTTTTATCTTCATGACCAAACTTCTCAAAAGTGAATTAAGAAAAATACATCAGTTGGGCGTGGTGGTGTATGCCTTTAATCCCAGCACTTGGGAGGCAGAGGTAGGAGGATCACCGTGAGTTCGAGGCCACCCTGAGACTACAGAGTGAATTCCAGGTCAGCCTCAGCTAGAGTGAGACCCTACCTCATTTCTGCTATCTTTCTCTCATTCCTTCATCTTCTCCTTGCCCTGCTCATGCCACCTCTGCCTACTGAGCCCTCTATATGGGATGTGTACTTTGGGAAGCCAAGCTGAAGAGTCCAGATTCTGGACTGTTTTCTGTCAGCTCGCTTTGTCCTTGACGTGAACTATTATCTTTGTGAAGCAAAGGCACTGAGATGGTTGCATGGCTGGGACTGGAGTGAACACAGGAAGAGGTGTATCTCCCCAACCACAGCAATGGCAATACGTAGATTAATGTTTAAAATATAGTCCATCATTAAAACTGATTATTACACCCATGAAACTAACAATCACTCCCTTCTCTTCCAAAGAGGGCAGGATGGGGATTCACGGCACACTGACAATATTACCAGAATTTTAGGTGCAAAAGTCTGGGCTCCAAGTGAGGCTCAACTGTCCCCAGCTTACCAATAAATGAGTAATGGTGAAAAGCAGAGAAAAGATTTAGTCAATGTGGCCACACTGGGAAGAGAAACAAGCAATGGTTCTAGTGGCCTTGACCTCAAGTCCTTCTTTGAAATATGACATAAAGTTTAGGCTTAAGGAGAGAAAGAACTGTGGCAGGGGAAAGAGGTCTGCATAATTAAGCAGTCCTGGAAGAAGTAGGGTCTGGTTTATCATTGTTCCAGTTCTGGCTCAGCCAGGTGATCAAAGTACTTCTAACTGCCATTGCTTGAGGTAGTCAATCTCATTCCTACAAGATGATCTCACTGGTGCTCAAGGGCTCCAGAGTGCAGCTTGTGGCCTCACCATCATAGACAATGGTCCTCATTTGGAAGTATGTGTGTCCTGTGAGGTGACTGCATGTTTAGGACAAAGGTTTATCGCTATGCCTTCAGCCAAATTAAACGAGACAGGCAGAGACAAAATGAAACCAGAGATGCCAGGCTTTGATCCTGCTCTGTTCCCTTGTAGGCCAAAGTGACGAACCCATGCTTTATAGCAAAGAAGCTTCTAAGTGCCTGTTTTGACAATGAATTTTATTTCATTTATGTATTCTTATTTTATTTGTAACAATTTTATACATATATAGAAGGCATTTTAAACATATTCACCCCCTATTACCCTTCCTTATTCCCCTCCTACTACTGCTAAACCCTTTCTTCTTCCTACTAATCCTCTTCCTACTTTCACAGATGTTTGGATTTTAGTGTATGTGAGAGAGAGAGAGAGAAAGAGAGAGGGAGACTCACTGAATTAAGATTGATTGCATGAGCATGTTTTTTTTTTTTTTTTTTTAAGCTAGAGAATGGGCAATTTACCAGTGGCTATACCACTGAAGAACATGACTCCTCCTGCCCTAGCAAATAGCTCCTCTGGGAGGAGTGGGGTCTCATGAGGACCTCTCCCACCTGTGGTAGAATATTGATGATTGATGGACTAGCTATTGTGCTGGAAACCACAGTTTCTATATATTAATGACTGTTACAGCTATGCTGTGCCCAAAAGACAACATTCTATAGCACCCCTGTGGCTCTTACATTCTTTCTGCCTCCTCTTTCTCAATATTCCCTGAGCCTTGGAGGGGGTAATGTAGCTGGCCTGTTTAGGGCTGAGTGCACACTAGTCACTTATTTCCAGCACTTTCACCACTATTCACCTCTGCGTTAATCTTTGCCCATGACAAAAGGAAATATGTGTGAGCTAGGATGAGAGGAGCACTAATCTATTTATAAGCATAAGTATTTAGGAGGCAGTTTGACAACATGTCCAGTTAGCATAACAACAGTAGCAGGCTCCCCTCCAGAACCTATGTGACCATTCCAGCCATGGCCTTTTGATCAGGCTTACTGCACCAAGCATGAATGCCATTCTGTGGAGAGGGCTTCAAACTCAGTCACAATGTGGTTGATTACCTCCATAAAAGTGATACTACTATTGCACGAGTAGGCACATGTTGTCTGGCTTGTCTGCAAGCACCCAGGGTCCACTGCTGGGTCACGTTGTTGATGACATTTCTTCTCCAGTACTCTGCATAGCACCTTCCAGCACTAGGAAAGCTTGTTGGTAAGGAAAACTTCTACTTCAGTTCTAGCTTAATTTCTCAGTTCCTGTGACTGAAGCATACAGTCTTTAGCAATGAGTCTGACCATGTAGTTCTGGTGGGTAACAAAGAGCAGTGGCCCATATTGTTCCCAAAGAATTTTTTTTTAATTTGAGAGAGACAGAGAAACATACACAGAGAGAGACAGAGAGACAGAGAGACAAAGAGAGAATGGGCATGCCAGTGGCCTCTCAGCCACTGTGAACGAACTCCAGACGTGTGCACTCCCTCGTGCGCATGTGCGACATTGTGCGCTTGCCTCATTTTTGTGTCTGGCTAAACGTGGGACCTGGAGATTCGAACAAGTGTTCTTAGGCTTCACAGGCAGGTGCCTTAACCACTAAGCCATCTCTCCAGCACCCCCTCAATGAATTTTTAGCAACCTCCATTTAGCCCTGAGAAGGTACTCATAGTAGCAGAAGAGTTTTTAAATTATCCTGTTTTCAACTAGTATACAGAAAGTCTAATGTTCTGCTTTAAAGTTTCAGGCATGAGGTGCAAATGATTGAAATATGTAGGATGTTAGGGCATTGGAAATTTTAAGTTTTCATCTTTTATGATTTCTCTGCACCAGTAGACTAGGGTTGATCCAATAAATGACCTGGGGGTTTCAGCTTTACCAGTGTAATCTACAACAGTGATTCCTTATGTTAGCCTCAACAATACACACTTAAGAAAAAGAGCCTGTTATATAAATTATACCCTAAATTTTGTCCCATCCTACTCTTCCAATCAGATGGAAATCCCTAAGTGAGGTCCTGTTATGAAGATACTTGGGAGTGGTCACTGCATTTGACACAGACATCACTCTCATTCTGAAAATACTATCTTTCCAAAGCTCTTATGACACCCGACTTTCCTCTGTCCTCCTCTGTTACTGAACTGTTAATCCTTAGAGTTTCTCCTTGTGCAGTCTTCTCTTACTTCTCTTACTTCACTGCCCTAGGAAGCGGTCTTTGAAATGGAGACTTGCATACAGGAAATTTAGGAGAAGCTCTCTCAGGAGAGCTTTTGGAATGGATGCAGCTGGGAAAAGGAAGTAGGGTTAGGTAGTAGATGAGGTGAAGCTGGTATGTACCATGGAAACCCAGAGTGCTCTGTGGGAAGTTCTCAAGCTGAGAGGACGTCTGTGACCATTAACGTTTCCTGTCAACCTGCCTGTACTTGGGGGCGAGATTATTGGTCTCCTCTTTCTCTCTGAGGGTAATTCTAGATGAGGTTAGGATTCAAGCTGGTAGGCTCAGTAGGTTGCCTTCCCCAGTTTGGGCCCATCCATGTGTACCTAAAAGAGCAAAATGTAGAGGAAGAAAAGATTCAGCCCTCTTGTTTCCTGTCTGCCTGCTTGGGACATGAGCGTTGGCCTGCCTGTCCATGGTGGCTGACACCATTGACTCCCCTAGTGCTCAGATCTTTGGACTTGGACTTTTCCTTGGTCCCTTGGTCTTCAACTTGCAGATGGCAGAATGTGGGGCTTCTCAAATTCCATATCGTATGAACCAGTTTCTTAGAATCAACCAATTTCTGTCTCTGTTTTTCTCTGTGTCTTTCCCTCTCTCTCTCATATATCTATATTAGTTCTCTAGATAAAGGTAGTTATCTTTTCCTCTCTTTATATGTACATACATAGCTCTGCTTCTCTGAAGAGCTTTACTTACTTGGTGCAGGCAGTATTGTCCTGAGCTTGGTGCCTCTCTTGGGTGATTCTTAATATGGAAAGTATTCAACTATAGACTAGCAACCTAGTAAGATATATGATAGAGGGGTTCAAATATATTTGATGAGTTTTAGGGTCCCAGGAAACCTTTTCAGTGATTTTATAATTTTGTAGGTTTTACCGCATCTCTTCCATTGAAGGGTCACCAGTAAATGTGGCTTACAACACCTGCCTTTCCTGTCTCATAGGACTCCCTTGAAAGTTAAATGAGTCAGTGTTATGGGAATAAGTTAATAAACTAAAATGTTACACGAGTCATTGTTTAGGTGAAAATAATGTTATTGTTATCATCATCAAAGCGAGGCAGAGTGGAAAGACAGAGGAGATTTTGGGGACATGGGAAGGAAAAGGAGTCCCTCACTGTGGAGTCTGGTTGAAGTCTATTGCCACCAGAGAATCCAGAATTCCAGCACAAACCTTGCTGTGAAGATTGCTCACATGGAGATAATATTGCTTTTATAGAAAAATATTTTCAAATGAGAATTTGAAATAGCAATAAACCATGTGTTGTAGTCGGCTTCAAGTTGCTGGGATGAACTTCCAAACAGACACAGTTTTGGGGAGGAAGAAAATTCATTTCAGGCTCACAGATCCACGGGAAGTTCCATAATGGTGGAAGAAGCTGGCTCCCATTCATAAATCCAAGCAGAGAGATACCACCAAACAGCCAGCACCACAAGCAAGCACACGTGGGTGGCAAAACGCAGGGGAACCAGCAGGCAGCAGCAGGAACCCAGGCTGAGCTCAGACTGCTCTGCATACCTTTAGGCTGGAAATCAGATCTGCCCCCAAATATCTTAGGGCTGGACCCCAAGATCCACACCCCAGTGCCATCTCTTCCCACCAGGTGGCTGGAAATCCAAGTTACAAGCTTTGATAACACAGCTTAGTCTATTGGGGGACATACACTGAAACTACCACATGATGCTTAAGGCCTGAGCTTATGTAACCTTGAGTGTGGCCTTACTCATGCCAATGCAAAAGACGCACCGCTCACCTCAAAGAGGATAAAAGACAGTTTACTGTGGAGCCAAATTTGAGTGTCTATAGCCTGGGAATGCAGATTCCCATTACCCAAAATTCCATGTTCCAATGTACTAACAATTTTGCGAAGGTTTTATAGTTACAGAGCAAAAGAAAGTTGTAAACCTAGGCACTTTTCTCATATATTGGTGTGAGTAATAACAAAATGGGGAAATCTCTGCCACAGGCTTTGGATGTTATCTGATGACAATTTTAGCCTTGGGGTTGGTGGAAGCTGGTGATCTGTTAGTACATTCCAAAAAGGTCTCACCTTGTGACCTGATAGTCACAGGATGTTAGGCTAGACACAGAGGTGGGCAATACATGGTTATTAAGGGTCTAAAGGTAATTTGGCTCTGATGCAATATTCCATCTGTCTGTCACAGGAGTTCTATCAGTCCGTTCAGTCTTCTTCAAAATAGGTGCAGTGCTTTTTGGGGAACTTTTGTAAAGACAAAAAATGCATTTCCTTTGAGAAGTCCACGGCTGTGCTCTTGGGTGTCTTATTCTTTCTGTGAATGCTTTTCTTTTGGTTAACTCTGTAATTAAATCTACATTAAATAAAATCTTTTTCAATAAACTACAACTCTACTTCCTACCGGCTCATTTTGCAAAGACTAAAGTGGAATGGTGCAGAAACTCATTTAATGAGTGCCTTCATTATGGAAACTGAGCTACCACCATCTTGAGAGAAAGGAGATACTTTCATTTTGTGTAGACAGATTGTTCAGTTCTTACAATTACAACCCCAAAAGAAGTGGCCGACTTTCCCCAGTTCCCAGAAATATTCTAAGAGATCTCTGCAAATCTCATTGCTCTACCCATTTCTAGTCTCATCTTTCCATTCAGCATCAGCAGAATAAAGATTAAAGTTGATATAAACTATTGGTAAGATATTTTATTTCATCATGAAAAATATATTGGGAGCAGTGAGAAAGTCCCCTCCTCCTTCACTTTGTCATATGCCATGCCACAGCACAAGATGATGGGTCAATTTCAGGTACCGGGAGTGTCAGTTTCAGGGATTGAGACAGAGGTCTAGAGACAAACTATTTCATAGGCCCAGTACTTTATTTTTCCTTAATTTTTTTTTTTATTAATTAAGAACTTTGTTGTATGGGCAGATCATTGTCCTGTATTTCCCTATTATATCCCCTCCTCCCTGCCCCCACTCCACTGTGGGCCCTCCTCAGTGGGCTTTCTGGTATTCACATGGGGATATTGGTTATGGATGCAGTAGTCAGTCACTGTTGAGGGCAATGCGTCTGATACTCCTTCGCACCCTGTGGGCCTAAGATGAATTAAACACTAGCAGAAGATGATGGGATCCATAATGAAAAGGGAAAAGCTCTGGAATGCTAGGTAAAGGAGAGAGACAGGGTATTAAGGATTTTCAGGGAGGGGAGGAGGGGAAATGCATGCTGAGAGAGGGGCCTTGTACAACACATTACTGGGTTAGTGACTAAAGGAAGAGTTCACATTCCTTCTTCACAGCCCAAGTATAACCATGCTTACTCAATTACCATAACAGGAGGTAGTTCTCAAAGTCCACACATAGTTTTAGCAGAACTGGTAGGAGGGGCAAAGAAGGGGCGGAGAGAAGGAGATAGTGCTTCTGAAATCTTACAATGAGCAAACCACATCGCCAAGTAATGCAGGTTCTTCTCTGCCTGTCACAGCCTTTCTCCTTCCATTTCTGCCCGGAGAGGTTTGCTTCTACCAAATGTTAAAAACTGAGATGCTGGTCCCTGGGTGTTTGAGCCAATGGAAAGAAGGAGCTGTCAGATATGAGACCAGGGAGCTGCTCCCCACTCCTCCCCTGCGGGCTATGACATGGACAGCCTTCTTCTATGACTCCACTTCTTTTAGGCCTGCCCACAACAGCATAAAAACCACAAAGAGTCTTCATTACATACTCATTCAAACCCTTGGGGGGGTCATGTATTATTCTGTGAGGGCTCTGATGAGAAGTGCTCTGCAAACCTTACTTTCCTCATCTATTGCAATGTGGTAGTAATAAAGAATTTAACTCACTGGGTAGGAGTGAGGATTTGGTGAGAAAATTTTGGCAGAGTACTTAATACACAGTAAGTACTCAACAAATGTTAGCTGGTTGTTTTTAAAATTAATCAATTAATTAATTTGCAAGTAGTAGCAAGAGATAGAAGAGAGACAGAGAGAAAGGGTGCACTAGGGCCTCCAACCACTGCAAACAGACTCCAGATGCCGGCACCACTCTGTGCATCTGGCTCGATGTGGGTACTGGGGACTTGAACTCGGGTTGTAAGGCTCTGTAGGCAAACAAGCGCCTTCACCCCTGAGCCATCTCTCCAGCTCCTTGCTAGTATTATTTTTATTATCATTATTGCTTGTCAAGTATTGGTAAGTTAAGATAACTCAGGGCGGCTTTTGACTGGAAACTAATTCGAAACAGTCCTTAGCAGATCATCAAGCCCAATGTCCCAGCTTTTCACCGTCAGCAGCCATACTTGCCCTCATCCTCGTGTGCTTTGTCACAACCATCAACAACCGGTCCCTTCTGTTTCTTTTGTTATGTATGTGACTTCATTAAAGCTTCTCTCAGTTAAGACTACTTTTTTTCAATCTTCAAATCACGAGACTATTTTGTAACTTCTTTGGGAAAAAAAATCTACTGTTGAGAGTTTCAAGGGTTTGGAATATTTTCAGTAGCTACAAGGATTTGGCATTTTAAGAAGATGAATGGCCGTCATGAAAACTGACCTTGAAGCTCTTTTACTCAAGTAGCCTTTGGTGATTTATTTTCTTTCTTCCAATACTACATTTTATCAAGTGGATAAAATGAATGGGGAATAGTGAGGAAATAGATAATGACCAACAAGGGAGATCCTAGTAGGATTAAGTACTAAATGATATTAATTCTCTCATTTTGGTGATAATTTTAAAATTAACATAAAATCAGCTCTGCAGAGATGGATCATGCTCTTAAGTCCCAAGCTGCCATAAAATTATCAAGTGAAGCAGGATGGCTTTGGCCCTTAAATGGAATTTTAAGGATACTGAGAATAAACAGATTCCAAGTGGCCTAATCAATCCCCATTGTGGCTGTCATTTTGTTCCGTTCAAGCACATTGCAGCAACAACGTTGCAATACTGTGCATCAGGGAAGCTTTGAGAAGCCTTCGCTGGTAGTTTCACAGAATCAAAACCCCTGACATGAATGAGGCTTCTAGCAATAACATCATGGACTCTTTCATCACAGCTTTTGGACTTTTGAAATATTACCAAGATTTTTCTTAAGGTAAGTCTAGTTTATTCACCCAAAAAATATTTTTTTTTTGAGCAAAAGGTAATGGACATTCATTGAGCAACCTGTGTGCTAAGGGTTTTTCCAGGTGCTTTCATATTCCTTGATTCCGCTCCAAAGCTTCAGGAAGAAGCATAATGCCCAGTCTATAAGTGAGGAAAATGAGATTTAAAGAGTTTCAGTAACATAGCAAAGAACATAAAGACGCTGAATGGCCGAATGTCACCGGGGTCCACTTTTCTCCAGGCAGATGATGTCAATGTTCCTTTTAGAAGCTCCAACCACTTTGGGGACAGTCGCTACACAAGCTGATGGAGTCCCGATCCCTTATACAGCTCATGATGTGTTCCTGCCTTCAGGTACCTTCTCAGCCCACACACAGTGTAGAAAGAAGGCTACAGTGTCAGAACCTCCAAAGCTCAGGCTTTGAAGAGAGAATCTATGGACAAATATGCTGTTATTTCCCAGTGGGAAAATTCTGAGACAGCTTTAGCATACATAGTCTTTGAGAAGGTCCTCTCAGAGGCATTGAGCCTCCATTGTCCACAATAGTAATATTTTCATTGATGGATTAGAAACATTTTTGCAATTTTTTTTGAGGCAGGGTCTCATTCTAGCCCTAGCTGACCTGGAACTCACTCTGTAGCCCAGGCTGGCCTCATACTCACAGTGATCCTCTTACCGCAGACTACTGAGTGCTGAGATTAAAGGTGTAAGCTACTGGGCTGGAGAGATGGCTGAGCTGTTAAGGCGCTTGCCTGTGAAGCCTAAGGACCCAGGTTCAATTCTCCAGGTCTCACATAAGCCAGATGCACATGGTGGTACATGCATCTGGAGTTCCTTTGCAGTGGTTAGAGGCCCTGGTGCACCCATTCTCACTCTCTCTCTCTCTCTCTCTCCCCATCTCTCTGTCTCTAATAAATAAGTAGATTTTAAAAAATCAGATAAAAAGAAAAAAAATTTTAAAAGGTGTGGGCTACCATGCCCAGCTATTGATGGATTTTATTAGTATTTATTTGTTTGTGAGTATGTATGTATACATATTCACGTGTGTTAGTGCAGGCATATGTGTGCTATGACATGTGTGGAGGTCAGAGGACAACTTTAGGATTATCCTCATTGTTCCCCTCATCTCAGGCAGAGTTTCTCTCTACTCGCTCTGCTATTGCACTATGGTGCCTTTTGGGTCATCTCAGAGGTCACCACCATCTGAAAAGAGAAGCTTCTCTAACCAAAAGGGAGGGTTAATATATGGGTATGAACATTAAGAGAAGTGTTTACTGTGCAGTTTGGTGAGCATAGTGCATACATTTAGTCAGAAACCAGCAAACGTTACAACCCTAGGGCATGGTGGCACATGCCTTTAAATCCAGAACTTGGTAGACACAGGTAGGAGGATTGCCATGAGTTCAAGGCCACTCTGAGACTATTGAGTGAATCCTAGGTCAGCCTAGGCTAGAGCAAGACCCTACCTTGAAAATCTTGGAAAAAAAAAAAGATTCTGGCTTTATTTATTGATTTATTTTTTGATTTTTTTGAGGTAGGGTCTCTCTCTAGCCCAGGCTGACCTGGAATTCACTATGTAGTCTCAGGGTGGCCTCAAACTCATGGCAATCCTCCTACCTGTGACTACCAAGTTCTGGGATTTAAAGGCGTGTGCCACCACACCCGGCTTAGATTCTGGCTTTTTATGTGGTGTCTAAGAATTGAATTTGGGTACTCAGGCTTGAGCAACAAGAGCTTTACCCATGAGGCCATGTCCCCAGCCCTCAATGAAATTTTCAATGGCATTCCTTTTTTTCCTATGTGCTGTAGATTGGAATCCTCAGACACCTAACCCTGGCAGGGTATTAGTGTTTGGGAGATTTGTTAAAATGTGCAATAAGGATTACTCCTTATGTGAAAAAAGAAATGAAGCTGGGACAACAGGGAAGTTTAGATGTAATTACAAAAAACAAAACAAAACAAAAACTCAAAACACTATTAGCTATCCTTGTAATAACCTTCAAAGTTTTAATGGTTCTTTTTAGTTTTCTGAGCTGGATAAGATGCAAGCCACAATGGCTTTGAGTTGACATTTTGTTTTTCAAATTTCAGATCTAGGTTGCATGCAGGAATGGGAGTGACTTTATGTGGTGACTCTCTTCAGCTGAGGACAATTTTAGAGCCAACAACTGAGAAATGCTATCCCCCAGCACCATTAGCATCCTGGAAAGACTAAACCTGCCAGTCATGGAGGGGTACGAGCTGTATAGCAAAGTATCTGCTACGTTCCGCCACTTGCTCCTTTCAGAGTCATTTCACTTAACTTTCCTGCTTTAGTCAGATTCTATAGCTAGAACTAACTCAAGGGTATAGCTGAGACCCATTTTCCCTTTCCTCTGTTCTCCATTTTGAAATGTCCTCACCCTTATTTAGTCAGCTTTGCTTTTTTTTTTTTTTTTTTTTTTTTTTTTTTTGGTTTTCTGAGGTAGGGTCTCTCACTCTAGCCCAGGCTGACCTGGAATTCACTATGTAGTCTCAGGGTGGCCTGGAACTCATGATGATCCTCCTACCTCTGCCTCCCGAGTGCTAGGATTAAAGGCATGTGCCACCATGCCTGGCTTAGTTTTTTTTTTTTTTTTTTGGAGAGAGACACAGAGACAAAGGGAGAGGAAGACAGATAGAGATGGGTGCGCCAGCAGCCTCTCAGCTGCTGCAGACGAAATCCAGATGCATGTCCCCCCTTTGTGGTCAAGTGAGGCATTGAGCCCTTGCATCACTTTGCATCTGGCTAAACGTGGGACCTGGAGATTGGAACCAGTGTTCTTAGGCTTAGGAAGCAGGCACCTTAACTGCTAAGCCATCTCTCCAGCTCAGTTTTGCATTTTAATAACATAAAAACCCAGAGCAGTGTTCTTTGGGGATTGGTGGGGAAAGGTTTATTTATTTTATTTTATTTTATTTTATTTTATTTTATTTTATTTTATTTTATTTTATTTTATTTTTTGGTTTTTCGAGGTAGGGTCTCACTCTAGTTCAGGCTGACCTGGAATTAACTATGTAGTCTCAGGGTGGCCTCGAACTCACGGCAATCCTCCTACCTCTGTCTCCCGAGTGCTGGGATTAAAGGCGTGCGCCACCACGCCTGGCTTGAAAGGTTTATTTTTAACTCGCAGTTTCCGAGGCTGAACATTAAGATGGGGTAGGTCCCATCTTGTTCAGTCTTTGGTGAGGGTTAATGGCAGATGGCATCTTGGTGGGCATGTATGTGAGATGATGCAAAGATAGCATGGCCAGACAAGAAGCTAGGGAGCAATGTAGGTGTTGCACTCACTCTTATACCAACTTGCTCTCTTAAGAACTATCTTAATGCCTTCTGAAGGCATGCCTTCAGTGACCTAAAGACCTCCCACCAGACCCCAACTACTAAAGGCTCACCTTACTTCCCAACCTCACCATCCCAAGGACTAACTCTACCACAGGAACCCTTGGGAATGCACTCAAACCACATTAGAACTACAGCACTTAGCTAACATTTGCTGGCCTTGCTGGTTTATTATCTCATTATTGAGGGTCTTTGAGCCTGGCTATCCTTCCATCCTCAAGCAGTAGTTGCCCCAATTGTCCATTTACAAGCAAAATCTGATAAGGAAATGTAAAGAGATTTCTAAGTGAATCATCTGAGTGTCAAACAAGTATATTCCTATATATTCTTTTGCATGCATCAAGGCAGTATGACCTGTCTTTGATTATGTACCAAGGCGGTGACTCTTCTTGGTTGTTTGTTCTTTGAAATGATGGCCCAAAGTCCCTAGGGGTTTCTGAAACTTAAACTTACTAGGACTCTGGCTATATCCCCTAATGGAAGTATTTTCATCCTGAGGTTTAGTTTTATTATAACTAAGCCACGGGGCATATAAGTGGAACATCTGCATTTATTTACCATTAACCCCACAAAAGGCCCCAAGAAGGTCAGTGGGAATAGTGGTACATCGGTCTCCACTTACTTCTACGCCTGGTTTCTGGAACCATCTATTCTGCCTGTTGTAGCTATGTCACACATAGTGATCACTGGTTCAGGGTATGTACTACATCCCTGAGAGTGTGCCTCACTTTCATAGTCGGCTTTCTGTGAGCTAACATCTCAGTGACACCTCCAAAAGGACCTCCATATCTGTATTAGAATGACAACACCTGAATGATGTGGCATGTGAGACAATATGTAGACGGTAGACAGACGGAATTCATGCATTCACTACCACACCTGTTTTCTGAAAAGTGTTTGCCTTATCTAGATACAATTTTACATGGATGATAAACTCTGAAAGCCCTTGTTACTGGTGCTGGTTGGGGCCCTGTAGGTAGAAAAATGAAAATTCTTATCATAACTATGTTTTTAAAAAATCTTTATGTGGTACTTTGAATAGATGTCCCCCAATATATTCAGTGTTTTATTAGTTTGTAGTTTGCATCTGTAGCCACCTGGCTGGAGGCAGTGTCACTGGGCGGATCTTAAGATGTGGTGGTGGGTTTGAGATTCTGTTGTAAAGATATGCAAACTGTGGCTAGCTGGAGTTCCTGAGGTGCGCTGGGCTATGTGGCTTTTGGCTTTTCTGTCTCTTGCTTGGTCCTGTGAAAGCAGGTCAGTTTCTTCTGCCATTATGGAACTTTCCCTGAACCTGTAAGCTATAATAAATATCCCTTCCTCCATAACTGTGCCTCGTCTGGAAGTTCATCTCAGCAAACCTGAAGCTGTCTGATACACTTTATTTATTTATTTGAGAGAGAAGAGAGAGAGAGAATGGGTACTCCAGGACCTACAGCCACTGAAAACGAACTCCAGACACATGTGCCACCTTGTGCATCTGGTTTACGTGGGTCCTGTGGAATCAAACGGAGGTCCTTTGGTTTTGCAGGCAAATGCCTTAACTGCTAAGTCATTCCTCCAGCCCAGAACTATGTTTTTATTCTAGTCAAAACTTCTGCCCGGAAGCCGGGCGTGGTGGCGCATGCCTTTAATCCCAGCACTCGGGAGGCAGAGGTAGGAGGATCACAGTGAGATGGAGGTCACCCTGAGAATACAGAGTGTTCCAGGTCAGCCTGAACTAGAGTGAAACCCTACCTCGAAAAAAAAAAAAACTTCTACCGGTTTTAGCGTGGAAGGAGTAAAGTGTGGTCACTTGGATACCATGTGATTGGCTGGTCTTTTCAAAGGATGCTACTCTATCTGGCGTCCATATTAGTTACTGTTGTCGGCAGGCTAGTTATTTAGAAGCTATAAGATCTAGGTCAGCATTGTTGAGTGGAAGCTCATGGTGCTGGTCCCCTGCTTAGTATCAATCCCTATTGCCATTGACACTGTATTCATGTAGTAGCCAAAACTCAGGTGCCAATGGGAGCTGGAGGATATCATCTGATCGAATTATTCCATTTCCTTGGATGTTTGGTGCCCTTCCATACTAGAGGCACTTTGGCAGGTGTTAACATATGATACAGAGTGCTTCAACTGTTTTGTACCCATTCCTGTAGATCCACATACCATTAACCATTAACCCACATCTCCATATTTGCTCTCTTTCAGTTTTATTCTCCTAGGCTTTTTTTTAAAGATTGAAAAAAAATTTATTTATTTATGCTATTTGACAGAGAAATGGGGAGAAAGAGAGAGAGAATGGGTGCACCAGGGCCTCCAGCCACTGCAAACTAACTCCAGATGTGTGTACTCCTTTGTGCATCTGGCTAATGTGGGTCCTGGGGAATCAAACCTGGGTCCCTTGGTTTTGCAGGTAAATGCCTTAAACAGCTAAACCATTCCTCCAGGCCCCCTCCTGGGCTTCTGACCAACCAGTTAAGCTAGTCACTTCTAAGTTAATCCATGCTTTAGTCAGTTTAGGGTGCTAGAGTAAAAACCATGGATTGTTTTTAAAATATTTTATTTATTTATTTGAGTCAGGGAGAGAGAATGAGAGAAAAAGAGGGAGAGAATGTGCATGTTAGGGCCTCTAGCCACTGCAAATGAACTCTAGGTGCATGTACCCCATGTGCATCAGGCTTATGTGGGTACTGGGGAATTGAACCTGGGTCCTTAGAGTTCACAGGCAAGTTTCTTGACCATCTCTCCAGCCCACATAAACCACAGATTTAATGACTTCAATCACAAAAATTTATTTCTCAGAGTTCTGAAAGCTGGGAAGTCCAAGACCAATATTCTAGCAGATTTGGTTTCTAGTGAGAGCCTTTCCCGATTTATGGGCTGCTGTCCTCAGATGGCTTTTCCTCAGCAGAGGAAGAGTGCTCTTTTGTAGAATATCAGTGGATTATAGGAACAAAATTAACCTAAGGTTTAAAAACTAGGCAAGAGATCATAATGCTCATTAGACAGCTAAACTTAGCCTTATGCCTAACCATTATTTTAAAATTTTTATTTATTATTTATTTATATAGAAGGAGAGAGAGAATGAGAATGAGTGGGTATGCTAGTGCTTCTTGGCACTGCAAATGAACTCCAGCTGCATGCACCACTTTATGCATTTGGCTTTATGTGGGAAATCAAACCTGGGCCATCAGGTTTTGCTAGCAAGGCCTTTACCCACTGAGCCACCTCTCCAGCCCCTGCTTATCCATTCTTTATTATTTTATTATGTAAAGTGTTGGTTGATTGGCGGACAGCCCATCTATCTTGTCGTTATGAATAATCCTCTTGAACATTTCCATGTGACTCATCTTCCCCTGGATACTCTGCTGCCCTGACTTCTCCTAAAATTATGTGCTCCTTGCTTCTGGTGGTTAATTCTGCTGCCTCATTTCTATTATTACCAGGACATTCCATTCCCACTTTGTATCAGGGGGCTCAGTTCTGTCATGAACTCTCCCATGAAGTGCTCTGACCTGCAGAGGAGAGGAGCTCAGTGATTCACGGGGCCTTTTAAGCAGCATCGCCTTCCATTTTGGCAAACTGAAGATCCTCTAGGGCAGGTTTCTTACCTAACATACCCATGTGATCAATTTTCCTGTTTAGTATTTTCTCTTTATCTTGCATTCTTTGATGAGCCTTTGAGTCCCCTTTTCACTGTGTGCACAGCAGGTCTAGAATTTTTTTAAATATATTTTATTTATTTCTTTATTTGAGAGAGATAGAGAAAGAGGTAGAGAGAGAGTGAGAAAGAGAGAATGGGCGCACCAGGGCATCCAGCTACTGCAAATGAACTCCAGATGCATGTGCCTCCTTGTGCATCTGGCTTACGTGGGTCCTGGGGAATCGAACCGGGGTCCTTTGGCTTTGCAGGCAAGCGCTTTAACTGCTAAGCCATCTTCTTTACTCTCTATGAAGTTCATGTATTTGAACACTTGGTCCCCAGCTGGATGCACTGTTTGGGAAAGTTATTTTTTATGTTTTTATTCTTTAAAATCTCTTAATTTTATTTATTTGTGAGCAAGAGGGAGAGAGAGACAGAAAGAGAGAGAGAGAAAGAGAGAGAATGAGCATTCTAGGGCCTCTAGCCACTGCAAACAAACTCCAGAAGCATGTGTTACTTTATGCATCCGGTTTACATGGATCCTGGGGAATCAAACCTTAACCACTAAGCCATCTCTCCAGCCCTGCTTAGGAAGTTTTGAGCCCTTTAGCAGGTAGAGCCTTGAGGGAGGAGGTTGGTTTTTTGAGGTGGGCCTCAAGGTTTAATAACTGGCCTGACTTTCTGTTTGTCCTCTGCTTATTGTCTATGGCTGCAAAATAAAAATTAGAAAAATGAACAGATTAATAACTGGTAAGGATATAAATTGTGACATCAAAAATCTAAAATGTGGGTATAAGGGCAGTAAAAGAGTTTTGTGCATGCTTTCCCTGTATAATGGACTTTTATCAGTGTAAGTTTATGTAAACCTCAAGGTAACCATAAATCCCAAACCTACAATAGATACATAAAAGAAAAACAAGGAGGTGGAGGAAGAATATAATGATAAGGAGGATGCAGAGGAAAAGAAAGAAGAGAAGAAGAAAAAAGGAGAAAGAGAATGAAGGAGAAGGAGAAATTTAAAAATAGGGGACCACAAATTACAAAGGAGGAAAAGCAGGTAAAGAAGAAAAGGGTTTATGAAACAATCACAAAAATAATGAACAAAACATACCAGTAAGGGCTCCTGGAGAAGACTCATTGCCAATGAAACCCAGAAGAGAAAGGCAAGATAACACATAATGCACTTTCTTTTTCTGCAAGAAACAAAAATTTTAAAACCTTATTGAATATTTTTGTATATGTACAAAATGTATTTTGATCACAGTTCCCTCCTATCCCTTGTTCCTCCCCCTATTATGCCATACCCCTTCCGCTGAGCTCCTTCCTCCCTCCAACCTGTCTCTCTATTGTTTTGATGTCTTAATTTATTTTTGCCTTCGTTCATTATCCAAGACATGATGGGCCCAACATTGTGCATGTAAGGACAGTGCTATGAGGTCATAAATGCATCAGCCACTCTAGTCCAGAATACCATGAAGAAACAAGATTTATAAAGGAACTTATTAAGTCAGATGAGGTCCCTGAGGAGAAACAGGAGGGCGCTACTACCGATCAGTGTGGATTGGCTCTTCCTGGCAGCCAGGAAGTGCTTCTCCTTGCTTACAACAACCCTGCCCGACCAGCAACAGTAAGAGCCTTGGAAACTGCAGAGAAGTGTCTCCCTAGTCAGAACAGCCCTAAAAAATCAGAAGAAGCTGAAGGAGGGACAGGGAACCAGCTGGACTTCTAGAGAACACTCTAGGTTCTCTCATCTCATAAGATACAGCTGATAATAAACTGAAAATCCAAGCAATGAAATAACCCCAAATGTGAAAATCCCAATGCAGCAATGTTTTTATTACATTATATTACATTTATTACATTATATTAACACAGCTTCTGGGTAAGATCGTGGCATAGGAGCCAAACCAAAGCAGCCTAGGGGGCAAATAAGAAGACAAAGAGCAAAATACACTCTTCGACTGAAAAGATACAGGAACCAAGAAATAGGCTTATTGATAAGCCCAACATACTTCACCTTATCTTCTCTCACCCTCTTGATTTGACACTCTTAGAAAATTTTCTCATATGTACTCTGTGTGGCTTTGCCACTGTATGTTAACCCAGTCCCATAGGTGCTGGTCCCTTGGCAGCCTGACACACTCATCTCAGTTCAGGTGGTCCAGAGGAACGATGGGCAGAGTCCAAAGGAGCACACTGTTTTGCAAGGCCTAGGATATAGCTTCCCCCAGACTGGGGATTTAGCACCTTCAAGTGCAGAAACTAAAATGTGCAATTATACCCCACCCCAATTTACAGGGTTCCATTCTTTTCCAATCAGCATTCTAACTTGGGATTTCAGACGTGGCTAGGATGAAACTGCAGCCATCTCTGGAGCCCTGCAATGGTTATGCTTACATCCCGGTCCTATCCCCATATTCCACATGCTCGGTCATTTGACTAAGTGATTACTAAGATACTTTCCAGCTCCAGTGTTCTACCATCCCCTTTTCTGCTCAACATTATTCCCATGTAAATCCTGCCCCTGTTTTCTCCTGGGGCCCTGTGTCTATTACCAGAAGGATGAGGTAGGAAAGATGGTAGGAAAGGGGCTTAGCTTTTCCACCTCACTTATTTAGATAACACACAACCAAACCATCATTTTGCCTTTAGTAAAATGTTACACGGTACCACCTTACATGATACCACCCACTTTACAGGTTGGATATGAGGATGAATGTTATCAGCTGCCAAAGGACTAGACAGGACACAAAGCAGTATTTTGTTGTTAATTTACATTGACTTCAGCATTACCACAAAAACAACCTCAGGTTTTGTCCAGGATTTCCTCAAAATTACACAAATTCTTCACTGTAAAGAGGGTGGATGATTTTCTGAGGTGAGAGGCCAGCAATGGGGTTGCAGTTTTTGTGGAAGGAACTGCAGAGTGCAAAACTAGAGAACATGGACAATGGAGAGGGTCAAAATAAGAGCTCGGAGACTTCCTCATTTTTAATCTTCCTTGGAATTTTAGTTTTTACAAGGAAAAAATATCTTCCTCATTCTTCTCAGTATGACAAAGAACACTCAGAGGGACACTCAAGGACCCTACAGTCAGTACAGTCTGAGATGTCTGGAGTTTCCAGGCATTACATGCCTGCACAGAAAGTTGATTCCTCTGCCCTGCCTGTCACACAGCCGAACTACACCCGGAAGTGGAGACCACATGACCTGACCTGCCTTACTGAGCAGCTAAGTGGGCTACCCAGGGAGTTAGTTGGTCACACACTCAAGAGTCTCTTTAAGAATTAGTGAGGGAGCCCTCTAAATAGTTATATGTATTCTCATGTTTGGATAGAGAAGCTTTTTTTGCAGATGGTAGTGAGTGTTCAGGAAACTCAAAACTAGTCAAAGTCTGCAGAGTAAGTGTCTGTTGAATGCTCATCGCTAAATAAGACATCTCTCCCACTCCCTGTTAGGTCAGGGAACATCGTGGAATATGGAACAGAAGTATGTAACAGTGAGAGAATGTGGAGGAGTGCTTTGGAAAGCTGTCATCTGGATATTTTGACAACTGCACTCATGTCCTTTGTCTATACAAAACACAGAGTTTGCACCTCAAAGGGAATAGAATGTAAGGGTCTGAAAATCTCTGAAGAAAGACCCCAGACTCAAATAGTATGTAAAAACATAAAGTGTTTTTTCTGCAAAATCAGCCAGCATGAGGGGGTCAACAATTTGTACAAAATGGCGACCCCCAGAGGAGAACGCAGGCCCCTTTTAAGCACAGCTAGGGGAATTTTAGGCCCGTTAGGCCATTCTTTAGGTGATTGGCTAAGCAAGCAACAGTTACATTTATACTTCTTTGATTGGCTGTGGCCTTAATTTTACCATCTTGGGACATGTTCAGGCATGTCCTCAGAACCTTGCAGGAATTGACTCAGTCCCTGGGCCCGCTGTCCCGGGCATGTCTTTTTTGGTCATAGTCCAGAGATATTGTAGGAACTGACTCAGGCCTCTGGGCTGCTGTCTTTCCCCTGCCACATGCCAGGGACCTTTGTTTGTGGTCTTTTCCCAGAATTCTTGCCCATTTCTCTGGGAAACTGAAACTTAGGCCTAGTTTTAAATTGGAGCAAACTTGATCCTCTTAAGAAGATAGTTAATTCTGGAGCTAAATATGAGTGGCCATGGCCCAGAAACACAGATTCAGTTTACCCCCAAATTCCATCTTCCAATGTGTTAGCAAAGTCATGATTTTTTTTTTAATAGTTATAGAACAAAAGAAAGTCACAAACCAGGCTATCTTTCAAATATGTTGGTGGAAACAACAGATAGGTGGGTACAGCAAAGCAGAAAATTCTTGGCTACTAGTCTCCTGCTATCTGTTGCTATTTTTGTCTTTCAGGCTGGTGAAAGCTGGAGAATATTTATACATTTTAATAGGATTTATTTGGTCACAGGAAGTTAGATCAAATGCAGAGGTGGATATGAACTGGCCATTCAAAGGGATAAGATAGCCTGATACAATTTGGATGTGTACCTGAAATATTCTAATCTTTCCACATTGAAATTCTAATTAGTTGCATAATCTTGAAGGGTATTCAAAGTAGGCTCAGATTTTTCCACAGGAATTTTAGTTCACAGCCCTCAGCAGCTGTTGCCACCCGCACAATATTGGGCCTAACAACATTTCATCATGGATGATGAAGAAAGACCCGCCCCCCCCCAAAAAAAAAAAAGAGAGAGAGAGAGAGACATCAAAAGGAAAAGAAGAGGGAAGAGTCATAAAGAAGGTGTTCACTGGAGGAGGAGGAACAGTACTGGGGAAGCAACAGAAGGTAATGAGGGGATTACGATCAAAATGAGGCAGTTAAGTGGGGAGTTAAGTGGAAATTGGCTAGGCATTTGATGGTAAAATCAACAGTTTTGTTTTCTTAGATAAAAACAGAAAATGTCTTTGAGCCTAAAAGGGGGAATGTGAGATGTGAATGAGATCACAATGCACCTAGATACATGGCCTGACATTTGATTTCTCCTTATCTCTTCTTCCCAAAAGCTCTCCTTCCTTAGAAACTTGACATAATATGTGATTGAATCTTCAAGGTGCCTGAACACCTGGCATGGGAAATGGACTGACCAATTAGCTCCATGCAGTTGATTCCCATAGAGGATCTGAATCACTCACCAGTGGGTATCCCATTTCTTGGAACCCTTCCTGCTACACAGAACTTCTGTCTTCTTTCCTATTCATATGCCCTGTGATAAAATCTAAGTCTCAGGCTGAGAAGACGGCTCAGTGTTTAAAGGTCCTTGTTTGAAAAGCCTTCCAGCCCAGGTTCAGTTCCCCAGTATCCATGTAAAGCCAGATGCACAAAGTGGCACATTCATCTGAAATTTGTTTGTAATGGCAAGAGGCTCCAGTGTGCCTATTTCTCCCCCCCTTTCCTTTCTCTCCTTCCTTCCTTCCTTTTATCCCTCCTTGCAAATAAGTAAAAATTTTAAAGAAAACATTAAATCTCATTCTCTCTGGTCTGTGTATTTCATTCACCCAATTCATAACATAAGAACCTGGAGGCCCCTGACTCAGTGGAAGTTTTGTGTGACTGTAAGCATCTGGCACTCTAACTCCTGGTTAAATGCTCAACCAAGAGCCAAAAATGACTGTCTTGCTCTCAAAGACATGGCAAGTTCCCATATCAAAATATATCATGCTGGGCATGGTGGTTCACGCCTTTAATCCCAGCACTCGGGAGGCAGAGGTAGGAGGGGTGCCATGAGTTCAAGGCCACCCTGAGATTATAGAGTGAAGTCCAGGTTAGCCTGAGCTAGAGTGAGACCTACCTCAAAAAACCAACCAAACAAAAAAAAAATATATCATATAAATGTATGAAAATTGTCAATTAAAAGATTTTTACAAAAGAATTGGCGGAAAATCCCTTCATTAATCCTATGACACTAGTTGGATGATAGAGAAGCAACATCCAACTAAATTATTGGTTAAATTATTGTTGTTGTTGTTGTTGTTGTCATTATTTGCTTTTAACAAGCAGGAAGAAAATAACTCCAAAGATTTGACTCTAGGTTAGCTTCATTGTGAATTCTGTTAACCCCAGTTTACATCCTACTACAACTGAGGTTTTTAGAGTTTAATTAACTTCAGTGAAAAGTCCGAGAATGTGGGGAAAGTGCTTTAATTAAAAAAAAAAAAAAAAAAAAAGGTCAGCCAGGTGTGGTGGCACATGCCTTTAATCCCAGTACTTGGGAGGCAGAGGTAGGAGGATTGCCGTGAATTCAAGGCCACCCTGAGACTAATTGCAGGTCAGCCTGGGCTAGAGTGGGACCCTACCTCGGAAAAAGAAAAGAAATGGTATACCAGGTTCTTTCCTAAACTAAATTTGTTCGAAGTTGATTTCAGGTAGGGATGGTGTAAGTTCCAGTTAATGATGAAACACACAAGAATTTTCAAAGTCAGGCAAATGTCAAGCAAAATGAAAAATGTCTTTGTTACTACCACCAGTCTTTTTCAAGAACACCAATTGTTCTTGACTGACAGGGAGTGGCTTCTCCCCAGGAGCACTACTTATTGAAAATGAGAATCCATCTTTCCTTCTTTTCTATTTCGTAAAGAGGTGGGAGGCAGAAAGGGCAGAACATGCAAATAAAGCAAATGGAAAGACACTGAGCTGGATCCCATGCTTTAGACAAGGAAGCTGCACCAACTTTCTATTTGGTATACAGGCCTTTAGAAATGCTAATTTTACTACTGAATAATGGGTGCCCGTTCATCTGAACCCTTGGCAATTATTTTACATCTAATTTGAGATGATGCACAAAAGAAAACTGAGCACATTTTTTTTTTTAGCTTGGCACCTGGCAGCTGACAGTGAACTGGTGTGAATCTTCCTAGAAATAATGAAGTTTCTATCTGGCTTCGTGCTTCAGCTGACTGGGTGCTCATAGGTGCATTTCTTGCATTCCTCTCCTTGTCTCTGAGAGACCACATGGTGATCCACAAGCTGGTTTTGGGCTGCATCCTCCTGGGTTGACATTATCCTAGCCTGTGAGTTGGATGTTTGCATAGTATGTTATTCACTACTGGGTGCCAGGAGAGGGCTGTGCCATAAACTCAGACTTGATTGTGACCATTTCTAGAAGCGCAGTGAAAAAAATACTAGACATTGAAGGCTATCCCCAACTTCTTAAAATTTGTATGGAGTCCCAGTAACGACTACACATTACACCTAGCCAATAAAAAATGGTTTTATTCTTAATTCCCAAGGAAGTTTATGTTACTCTCACCTGGACACAGAACTGTGAGACATATAATTCAATTATATTTTAGTTGGTCATATAGCAGGGCCACATTTTGATCTAGTCTTCCCACTTACATACCTAATGTGTGGGATGAAGCATACCCCAGGGAATTCATTGCATGTAGTATTTTGCAGTGAACAGGATGGAAGACATGGGAAATTTAACTCTCAAATGTTGCTTGGTGGAAATCTTGCTTTGAGAGGTAAGACCCATGAGTCTTTTTTTTTTTCTTTCCCCCAGTAGGGTCTCATTCTAACTCAGGCTGACCTGGAATTCATTATGTAGTCTCAGGGTGACCTTGAACTCACAGTGATCCTCCTACCTCTGCCTCCCAGATGCTGGAATTAAAGGCGTGCGCCTCCAGGAGTCTTGAGTTTGGATATTCACAGGAGGAGTCGTGGGATCTAATTGTCTGCAATTCCAGCCAACCCTCTTAGGAACCTGATTGAATGAGAAAGGAAGAGGGGATTGTGTTGTTGTTGTTATTGTTGTTGGTGGTGGTGTGTGTATAATGTGTTAGTGGTGATGGTGTGTGTGATGTGTATGGCGTATGCATGTGCATATGTCCACCTCCCTCATGGACTCCTCCTCCCCCTCCCCCTCCCCCTCCCCTCCCCCTCCTCCCCTCCCCTCCTCTCCCTCCTCCCCTCCCCCCCCCTCCTCCTCCTCCCCCCCCCTCCTCCCCTCCCCCCCCCCTCTCCCCTCCTCCCCTCCCCTCCCCTCCCTCCCCCCCCTCCCCTCCCCTCCCCTCCCCCCCCTCCCCCCCCCTCCCCTCCCCCTCCTCCTCTTCTTCTTCTTCTTCTTCTTCTTCTTCTTCTTCTTCTTCTTCTTTTTGTCAAGGCAGGGTCTCACTCTAGCCCAGGCTGATCTGGCACTCATTCTGTCCTTCTAGTCTGGCCTTGAACTCCCAGAAATCCTCCCAGCTCTGCCTCCAGAGAGCTAGGATTAAAGGTGAGCGTCACCACACTCAGCTCCACGGACACTTTTTAAATTTGAACATGGTAGTTTTCTGATGAGCCACCAGAGGGTGGTAAAGAACCTCCTTGGAGGCATTCCCCTGTAAGGTTTGCCAAAGTGCTTCCTGAAAGTGCATAGGAAGTTGGCATCTGGTTGTGGGGTGTTCACATGCTTACTTGTGCTATACAGGGCACCGATGACAGACTAAAGTGACAATTTCACCCAAGTTTAGCTTGATGAATCAATGAGTTTATTTGGCTTATTTATAAAAACATGACAAGGTTTTTTCACAGGAGTGTGGATAACCTTGAAGCAGCAATTTCACCAAAGGTGATCTCACCCCAGCATGTATAATGACCTCACCATAGCTGCAGAGATGGAGTACCCTTCCAGGTAACTTTGCACACACTGTGTACTCTAACATCTTCTGAGACCATGTACATCCAGGACAGAACTACATAGAGCTGGCAAGAAGGTGCAGGATGGAGCGGTGGACAACACAGGTGAGGGTTCTGTGAACCTCCTCACCCCTTCCTTCTATGAGGGAATGCCAACAGGTCTGATTTTGAAAGTCTCTCTTACAAGTAGTCACAGCTGCTCTGATAAGATGGTAATGGTTGTTAGCCTAAGAAGACAGTATTTGCTCTCCCCACTCTCTCTTTTGTGTGTGTGTAATGTGGTGGTGGCGATGGTTATGTGCAGTGTGCAGCGTAAGCATGTGTAGACATGGGTATTGTCCCATGGTGTCCTATATGCTTGCCTGTGATGGGGTGCATTTCCGTGGTGGCTGGAGGGGGCTCCTAGCATCTGCTTAGAGGGCTCTTCTGCCCATTCTTACTTGAGCCAGAGTTTCTGACTGATCTTGAGCTTGCCCTTTTTGTGAGCCCCAGTAATTCTCTGGTCTTCCTCCCCTATGGGATTGGAGTTACAGATATGCATGGTGAAGCGGCTGTTAGTGTAGGTCGTGGGTGTTTCTCAAGCCTCCTCTCGCCCTCATACTTGTAAAGGAAGTGCTCTTAGCCACTGAGCCATCTCTTATCCCAGGAGACAGCAATGGAAAAGAGTTGAAGACAGCTGTTTAGGAATTACTGAGGAGTAGAAGTTCCTGAGCCCAGAGCATATGCCAGGAAGAGCTTGTAGACCTCAATCTGGACAAAGATGCATCATTTTGAAATTTCATCCATTCCCAATGTCCATATTTTCTTCAGTAATGGAACATGTGATTAAAAACACATTGTAAGCCAGGCATGGTGGCACACGCCTTTAATCCCAGCACTTAGGAGGCAGAGGTAGGAGGATTGCCGTGAGTTTGAGGCCACCCTGAGACTATATAGTGAATTCCAGGGCAGCCTGGGCTAGAGCGAGACCCTACCTCAAAAAAAACAAAAACAAAACAAAACAAAAGTTAGTAAAGTGTACAAAGTGGTTTTTTAAATTTTTTTTTTTTTGATTTTTCGAGGTAGGGTCTCACTGTGGCCCAGGCTGACCTGGAATTCACTACATAGTCTCAGGGTGGCCTCAAACTCAGGGCAATCCTCCTACCTCAATCCTCCTAACCACGCCTGGCCCATTTACTATCTTTTTTTTGTTTTTTCAAGGTGGGATTAGTCCAGGATGACCTGGAACTCACTACGTCTCTGGTGGCCTTTACTAACTTTTTAAAAGATTTTTTTTTTTATTTATTAGAGAGAAAGAGATAGAATGGGTGTGCCAGGGCCTCTGATCAGCGCAAACAAGTTCCAGATGCATGAGCCACCGTATGCATATCTGGGGAATCGAATCTGGGTCCTTAGGCTTCATAGACAAGTGCCTTAACTGCTAAGCCATCTTTCCAGCCCTTTACTAACTTTAATAAAAGATTACAACGATTTGTATGTGTAACAGTCATTCATGAGTTAAATCCTATTGTCTCCTAGTCATGTATTCTGAGTAATATAGTACAAAAACATTTCCTAAATATTTTAAACAAATTACATGATGGACTAAACATTTTCATCTTGCACTAGAACTGCTTACTACATAGCCTGGACTCTGGGAGACAAAGCAGTAAGACTGACTGACTTCTCCAGTAGGCTTGCGATCCAGTTAGGAAAATAGAACAAATCTAGGAAATGTTCCTACTTACAGCACTTCAGTTAATAGTTAATGAGGGTGTTAAGGCAGTCCTCATTCACATAGTTGTTCAATAAAGACTTGTTGAACTTCTATTATTTTCCAGTCCATAATTGATGGCAAGATTCAAGGGTGAGCAAGACCAGATCCACTTCTTGCCTTTATAGAATTAATAGATGACTGGGGAGAGGGATGGTAGTTAAATGGTCACACTAGCAATTGCAATGTTAGTGACTGAGATAAGAACTTTCCAGAAAAACCAAGCACCCCATGACAGCATGTCACAAAAAGATCTCACCTAGGCTCAGTGGCATTGAAAGCTTCTCTGAGGAAGTAACTCATGAGCAGAATCAACACCATCAAACTGTCATCAGGGAAGGGTTACCTTGGGAGAGGTGTCGGGGGACATGGAGGAGAGGTTAAGCTATTTAACCCAAGTGAATTCCTATCTTGGGATAGGGTCACAATAAAGATGGAGAGTTGTGGGCAGATATAAAGAATATTAAGGAAAATAGGTGAATAGAATTTTATTATGGATTGGATATGGAGCTGGTTGTAATAAAAATTTTCAAACAACACCTGGTTTCCAATTTTGCATAATTAGACAACTTGTGGACCTTTTCCCCATTACTATTTTTAACATTTTTATTGACAACTTTCATACATGTTTATAATACATTTTGATTATAATCTTCATTACTTTCTTATCTCCCCTCCCCAACTACCCTTCCACTGAACCCCTTATTCTTCCAAACTAGTTCCTCTTCTATTTTCTTTTGAGAGAGAGACAGAGACAGAGAGAATGGGCGCCCCAGTGGCCTCTCAGCAGCTGTGAATGAACTCCAGACACATTTGCCCCCTTGTGGGCAAGTGCAGCATTGCGCCCTTGCATCACTTTTGCGTCTGGCTAAACATGGGACCTGGAGAATCGCACAGGTGTTCTTAGGCTTAACAGGCAGGCGCCTTAACTGCTAAGCTATTGCTCCAGCCCTCCTCTTCTATTTTGATATCATTCTACTTTTTTGCCCTCCTCCACCATACATGAAGGTGTGGTGATGGTCCCAATACCATGCAGGCAATGACAGCCACTGAGTGGTCATGAGTGTAACAATGATTTTGTGTCTAGAAGACAGCGCTCCTTCCCATCTTTTGGCTCTTATGTTCCTTCTGCTACTTCTTCCACAATGTTCCCTGAGTTTGGAGGGATGACAGAGATGTCTCATTTAGTGCTGAGCGTTCATCTGTCACTTCATAGCACTCTGACAAGTTTTGAGTCTCCCAGTAGTCACTGCCATCTGCAAAAAGGTTTTCTGACCAAATATGAGAGCAGTGCTAATCGATGAGTGTCCACATAATTATTTAGTGGACAACCTTATAGACATGACATATGCATTGAGCAAAACAACAGTAGCAGCTTCTCTACTAAGGTTAAGGACCTTCTAATCCATAGACTGCTGACTATGTTTTCAGCACCGTACATAAATTCCCTCCCATTGTTTATTCCCACAACAGTCGTGGCACTCTAGCACTGGTGGACACATCTTGCTTGACTGACCAGTGGTGTATCTTGCCGGGTCCACAGATGGTCCAGACTGTTGATGACTTTTCTCCGGCAGGAGGAGCACTGGGTAGCACTTTCCAGCCCTGTGACAACTAGTCTGCAAGGAGGGTTCCATCTCAGATTCCAGTGTGATTTCTCAGTGTTCTGCTGGCTTATATGGGTACTGACGAATCAAACCTGGATCCTTAGGGTTCACAAGCAAGCACCTTAACTGGTAAACCATCTCTCCAGCCCTATGGTCTCTTAAATATAGAATCATTATCTGCATATAAGGCTAGGTTGACTTCTTCTTTTCCAGTATATATTCCTTTTATTTCTTTCTCTTCCCTATTGCTCTAGCTAGACTTCTAGTACTGTGTCAAATAGCAATGAGGGGAGAGTGAACACCCTGTCTTGTTCCTGATCTTGAAGAATGCTACAAGTGATTCTCCATGTAGGAGGACATTGGCTGTAGTTTTATTAAATGTACACTTGATTATGTTGATGTATGTTCCTGCATTCCCAGTCTCTTCAGTGTTTTTATCATGAAGGAATGTGCGATTTTGTCAAAGGTCTTTTCTGCATCTATTGAGATGACATTGCAATTTCTGATCTTGAGTCTATTTATGTGATGTACTACATTTATGGATTTCTGTGTGCTGAACAGTTGCTGCATCTGTGGAAGAAAGCCTACTTGATTGAGGTGGATGATCTGTTTGATATGTTCTTGAACTTGGTTTGCAAGTATTTTATTGAGAATTTTTTTGTATCTATGTTAATCAGGGATATTGGTCTACACTTTTATTTTTGTTGTGTCTCTATCTGGTTTTGCTATTAGTATAATGCTGGCTTCATAGAAGGAGTTAGGAAGCATTCCTTCATTTTCCTTTACTAACTTTAATAAAAGATTACAACGATTTGTATGTGTAACAGTCATTCATGAGTTAAATCCTATTGTCTCCTAGTCATGTATTCTGAGTAATATAGTACAAAAACATTTCCTAAATATTTTAAACAAATTACAGGATGGACTAAACATTTTCACCTTGCACTAGAACTGCTTACTACATAGCCTGGACTCTGGGAGACAAAGCAGTAAGACTGACTGACTTCTCCAGTAGGCTTGCGATCCAGTTAGGAAAATAGAACAAATCTAGGAAATGTTCCTACTTACAGCACTTCAGTTAATAGTTAATGAGGGTGTTAAGGCAGTCCTCATTCACATAGTTGTTCAATAAAGACTTGTTGAACTTCTATTATTTTCCAGTCCATAATTGATGGCAAGATTCAAGGGTGAGCAAGACCAGATCCACTTCTTGCCTTTATAGAATTAATAGATGACTGGGGAGAGGGATGGTAGTTAAATGGTCACACTAGCAATTGCAATGTTAGTGACTGAGATAAGAACTTTCCAGAAAAACCAAGCACCCCATGACAGCATGTCACAAAAAGATCTCACCTAGGCTCAGTGGCATTGAAAGCTTCTCTGAGGAAGTAACTCATGAGCAGAATCAACACCATCAAACTGTCATCAGGGAAGGGTTACCTTGGGAGAGTGTGTCGGGGGACATGGAGGAGAGGTTAAGCTATTTAACCCAAGTGAATTCCTATATTGGGATAGGGTCACAATAAAGATGGAGAGTTGTGGGCAGATATAAAGAATATTAAGGAAAATAGGTGAATAGAATTTTATTATGGATTGGATATGGAGCTGGTTGTAATAAAAATTTTCAAACAACACCTGGTTTCCAATTTTGCATAATTAGACAACTTGTGGACCTTTTCCCCATTACTATTTTTAACATTTTTATTGACAACTTTCATACATGTTTATAATACATTTTGATTATAATCTTCATTACTTTCTTATCTCCCCTCCCCAACTACCCTTCCACTGAACCCCTTATTCTTCCAAACTAGTTCCTCTTCTATTTTCTTTTGAGAGAGAGACAGACACAGAGAGAATGGGCACCCCAGTGGCCTCTCAGCAGCTGTGAATGAACTCCAGACACATTTGCCCCCTTGGGCAAGTGCAGCATTGCGCCCTTGCATCACTTTTGCGTCTGGCTAAACATGGGACCTGGAGAATCGCACAGGTGTTCTTAGGCTTAACAGGCAGGCGCCTTAACTGCTAAGCTATTGCTCCAGCCCTCCTCTTCTATTTTGATATCATTCTACTTTTTTGCCCTCCTCCACCATACATGAAGGTGTGGTGATGGTCCCAATACCATACAGGCAATGACAGCCACTGAGTGGTCATGAGTGTAACAATGATTTTGTGTCTAGAAGACAGCGCTCCTTCCCATCTTTTGGCTCTTATGTTCCTTCTGCTACTTCTTCCACAATGTTCCCTGAGTTTGGAGGGATGACAGAGATGTCTCATTTAGTGCTGAGCGTTCATCTGTCACTTCATAGCACTCTGACAAGTTTTGAGTCTCCCAGTAGTCACTGCCATCTGCAAAAAGGTTTTCTGACCAAATATGAGAGCAGTGCTAATCGATGAGTGTCCACATAATTATTTAGTGGACAACCTTATAGACATGACATATGCATTGAGCAAAACAACAGTAGCAGCTTCTCTACTAAGGTTAAGGACCTTCTAATCCATAGACTGCTGACTACGTTTTCAGCACCGTACATGAATTCCCTCCCATTGTTTATTCCCACAACAGTCGTGGCATTCTAGCACTGGTGGACACATCTTGCTTGACTGACCAGTGGTGTATCTTGCCGGGTCCACAGATGGTCCAGACTGTTGATGACTTTTCTCCGGCAGGAGGAGCACTGGGTAGCACTTTCCAGCCCTGTGACAACTAGTCTGCAAGGAGGGTTCCATCTCAGATTCCAGTGTGATTTCTCAGTGTTCTGCTGGCTTATATGGGTACTGACGAATCAAACCTGGATCCTTAGGGTTCACAAGCAAGCACCTTAACTGGTAAACCATCTCTCCAGCCCTATGGTCTCTTAAATATATAATCATTATCTGCATATAAGGCTAGGTTGACTTCTTCTTTTCCAGTATATATTCCTTTTATTTCTTTCTCTTCCCTATTGCTCTAGCTAGACTTCTAGTACTGTGTCAAATAGCAATGAGGAGAGTGAACACCCTGTCTTGTTCCTGATCTTGAAGAATGCTACAAGTGATTCTCCATGTAGGAGGACATTGGCTGTAGTTTTGTTAAATGTACACTTGATTATGTTGATGTATGTTCCTGCATTCCCAGTCTCTTCAGTGTTTTTATCATGAAGGAATGTGCGATTTTGTCAAAGGTCTTTTCTGCATCTATTGAGATGACATTGCAATTTCTGATCTTGAGTCTATTTATGTGATGTACTACATTTATGGATTTCTGTGTGCTGAACAGTTGCTGCATCTGTGGAAGAAAGCCTACTTGATTGAGGTGGATGATCTGTTTGATATGTTCTTGAACTTGGTTTGCAAGTATTTTATTGAGAATTTTTTGTATCTATGTTAATCAGGGATATTGGTCTACACTTTTATTTTTTGTTGTGTCTCTATCTGGTTTTGCTATTAGTATAATGCTGGCTTCATAGAAGGAGTTAGGAAGCATTCCTTCATTTTCTATTTTATGGAATAATTTGAGAAGCAGTGGCTTAAGTTCTTCTATAAAGGTTTGATAGAATTTTAGGACGTGGACTTTTTTTTGTTTGTTTTGGTTTGTTTTTCAAGATAGTGTCTCACTCTAGCCCAAGCTGACCTGGAATTTATTACGTAGTCTCAGGGTGGCCTTGAACTCATGGTGATCCTCCTACCTCTGCCTCCCAAGTGCTGGGATTAAAGGCATGTGCCACCATGCCTGGCTGGACTTTTGTTTTGATTGAGAGATTTTGAATTATTGCTTCAATTTATTGATTGCTATAGATCTGTTTAAATTATTTATTTCATATTGTTTTGACGTTAGTAGTCATATGGTGTTTTGGTTACTTTCTCATTGCTGGGAGAAACGCTTGACCAGAAGCAGCTTATGGGAGGAATCAAGGTGAAGTTCCATCAGGGTAGAAGAAGCTGGCTTACTTCCATAGATCCATAGCAGAGAACCACAACCAACAGGTAGCAAATATGAACAGTCAGAGCTCAAAACTTACTCTCTATACACCTTAGGGCTATATTAAAAGAATCACACCCAGTAATATGACTATTCCCCAGCAAAGCTCAATCCTAAAAAAAAAAACTATGAAGCTACAGGGGACATAAATTCACATTCAAACCATCACATTCTGCCCCTGGGCACTATCAATTCATGATCATCTCACAATGCAAATTGCATTCAGTCCAATTTCAAAGGATTCCATAGTCTTCATCAATTTTTACACTGTTCAAAAGTCCAAAGTTTCATTTGATATTCAAGGCTATCTCATAACTGAACCCTGTAAGATCAAAACACAAGTTATATACTTCCAACACATAATGGTAAAGAGTAAACATTTCCATCGATAATCAGAAGGTGTTGCAGTTAGATTCGTGTTGCTGGCAGAAAACACTTGACCAAGATCAGCTTGTGGGAGGAAAGGGTGTGTTGTGGCTTACAGACTCAAGGGAAAGCTCCATGATGGCAGGGGAAAATGACAGCATGGGCAGAGGGTGGACATCACATCCTGGCCAACAGGACAATAGCAGCAGGAGAGTGTGCCAAACACTGGCAAGAGGAAGCTGGCTGTAATACCCATAAGCCTGCCCCTAATAATACATAACCTCCAGGAAGCTCCAATTCCCAAATTACCACCATCTGGGGACCTAGAATTCAGAACACATGTTTATGGGTGATACCAGAATCAAAAACTGCCACAGTAGGCAAATGTTAAACACTTGCAGTTCAAGTCCAACATCCATAACCAGTGATAAATTATCTCAGATTTATAATTCCACCTCTCTAGCTGGGCTGAGCAGCCCAGGGAAGACTCCATCCTGGCCCAGCAGCTCTTCATGGCAGCCAGTCCACTGTCTAAAGCATCTTTGGGTCTACATTGCAAACCATTATTAACCTTCATTGCTACAGGCAATGACCTTACTTGCTCTCCAATACAGGGATTTCAACTCTGCTTTACAATGATCCGTACCTGCATCCCCAGAAATTGGTTCATCTTCATGCAATGGCCTTACTGGTTTCCATACAGGGATTTCAACCATGCTTCCTTTTACTACATCTTAGTGGTTTCTGGTACTTCATGACCCACTTCCCTAAATTCGTCATGCTTCCAAAACCAATACCACATGTGTGGCCTACTGCAGCAGACAGCTTCAGGTTCACTGAGATGAACTTCCAGACCAGGCACAGTTATGAAGGAAGGGATATTTATTGAAGCTTACAGATCCAGGGGAAGTTCCATAATGGCAGAAGAAGCTGACCTGCTCTCACAGGACCAAACAGAGAGCACAAAAAAACAAAAAACCAAAAGCCAAAAGCCAAAAGTCAAGCAGCACAGCACACCTCAGGAACTCCAGCTAGGCACACTTTGCATATCTTTAGATTGAAATCCTAAACCCACCACCACACGTTAAGATCCACCCAGAGATACTGCCTTCAGCCAGCTGGCTGCAGATGCAAACTATAAACTAATAAAACACTGAATATATTGGGGGACATCAATTCAAACTACCACACCTAGTCAAATTTGTAAATCCAGGTATGTGTGGGGGAGGAGATAAATCTTGACCTTGAAAAGCAGCATACTCCTTTATCAGTCTTCCTTCAAGCCACCTGCTTTCAAAAGAATTTGTATTTTTACTCATTTGAGCCTCCCATAGCTCACCTTCAGGGTATCATTTCCATTGTTTCAATGCAAAACAGTTGGCCCACCTTTGATGGTGGTAATCTGCTTAACAATTATAGCTTCAGTAAACTAAAACCAGTTTCTATGCCAGTAACTTCAAACTTGCTTGAATTTTTCCTATGATAAACCATGCATCTTTCATAGCTTTATGGTCAATATTTCTGCCAAGCACACCAGTCCACTACTTTTAAGTTCAACCTCAATCAAACTCTGGGCATGGGTGGAAGGATGCAACCAGCCTTTTCACCAGTAGTCCAGCTTCAAACAGTTCTCTCCTTCCCTTTTGAAACCTCATAAGCTAAGCCTTCATAGCCCACAATTCTCTCTGCATTTTCCATTTTTGAACTCTTACCAGAGTAGCCTATCTGGCTCTGCTTACAGCACTGCTAGGCTTCTCCAAATTGTTCTATATTCCTCATGCAAACAAGGTACAGAAGACCAAAACCCACATGGTTAGATTGATCACAGCAATGACCCCACCTATTGGTACCAATTTTCTGTTGCAGTTACTTTCTTGGGAGGAAAGAACTTATTTCAGGCTTTTAGAATCCAGGGAAGTTCCATCAGGGCAGAAGAAGCTGGCCTACTTCCATAGATCCTTAGCAGAGAGACACAACAAACATCCTGCAAACATAAACAGTCAGAGCTCAAAATTGACTCTCCACTCCAGTGATACACCTCTTCCCCAGCAAAGCTTAATCTTAATAAAAAATTCCTGGGACACATTCAAACCATCACATATGGTGCATTGATGTTGAAAAACAGTTGAGTAGATTCATATAAGGTTAAACATACATCTATCATATGATCCAGACATACTACTTTTAAGTACTTACCAAAGACTAAATTTTTCTCCTTTACTAAAAAGAAACAAAAACATACTTTTATGCCTGTGTTTTGCCAGTAGTTTTATTCATCATAGCCCTAAATTAGAAGCAACTCAAATGTCTATCATCTGGCAAATAAATGAGATAATTGTAGTATGTCCCATTTGGAACTTCCCCTGGATCTTATCAAAAAATAAATCCCTTCATCCATAACTGAACCAATCATTTCACCTCATCAGAAGCCCAGTACGCAATGCTAACCAATTGAGATGAACCGTGACACTCTATAGTTCTTGGGCCAATCATTTCAAATTGTTTTAGCCCACGCACTGTGGACCAATTAATTTGTAACACAGCATGATCTTCTTCCTATAGTCTCAGAGGTCCACATTTGTGCAGGCTCCTGGGTGGGGGTGACAAACTGCAGTTAAGTTAGGTCACTAGGGCTTAAGTTCAACCAGGGGTCTCTGTGTGTAATCTTTCCTTTTATAGGATTATAACAAAGCCCATGCATTGTGAACCAATCATTTCACATCATCAGAAGCCAGATAAGCAGTTAGTTAGCTCATTTCCCGTTATCTCACTAAGCCAGAGTCACGTACTCAAAGCCTGTTCTTTTTACTTAGGTTCATGTAGGAAGCAGGCTCTGAACCAGCAAGAAGGGTGACCTTTTACCTATTTCTTGCCAGAGAGCCGGGTCTGGAATTTGATGCATTTATAGCTTTTTCCATCCTTTCACAGACAGTATTGAACTTTGAGGCTTGCCTGATGAGCTTTCTAAGGGGAAGGAAAGACTGCAGAGGACTTTGTTGGAACTGGGCTACTGGCATAAGGGATGGCTGTGCTCTGCTACCCAGGCCCAGAAAGTTTAATCAAGGTTAAATTTGTAATGGACTGATGTGCTTGGCTAAAGATATTGGACTGAGAGATTTAAGATTTTAAGTTGGAAAACCTCAAGCAAGTTAAAATTAGAGGCACTGAGACTGCTTTTAGGTTACTGGAGCTGCTATTGTCAAACACATGAGCAATCTTAAGGAAGGTGGAAGTAAGGTGGTGTGACTGCTTTACATTAAAACAATGGACAGGATGCCTGAGGAAAGACTGTTAGAAATGCAAACTGTTTTGGCAAGAGTTGACTGGAGAAGGAACCTGCTTTTCAAAGCTTTGATTTATTTTGTCCCTGGATTCAGAATATGGCTGAGTCCTGCACACCTGGTATTAGTTTTGGAAGCATGCAAAATGCATGGAGTGGTCATGAATTGCACACGGTTCCAGAAGCTCCTGCTGAGATGTGGGATGAGGTAGGTTGTGAGGCCCTTACAGGCTGGAAGAGTTTGTGGAAGATGGACCATGTTTTAGTTTACCAGGACTGGAGACCTGAAGATGTTTTGGATATACCAGGACTAGCTGAAAGGGCTGGAGACCATGGAGTGCAGTGTTGGTCTAGAATTGAAGTGTTCCTGGCTACTCTGCCCAGCTGGATGTTGGGTAGAATTGTTTGAAAACCTGGAGACTGTCAGTCTCAGGTTATATTGAAGTTGAACTGCAGCTAAAGTTTGATGACTGCTGATGATGGTTGAGTTTTGCATTATTCTAGTTTCTCCTTGCTATGCCTTATACCAGTTAAAAATGTTTACTCTGTGCCTTTACATGTTGAAAGTATTTAAATTGTTTGATTTTATAGGACTCACTATCTTATGGTTGGTCAAGAATATGAGAACCTTTGAAATTGGACTGAAGTTCACAATTTACAATGTGTGATAGTTATAAAAACATCTTGGGTATAAACCAGAACTCAATTCACATTAGAGAAAATGACCTCTCTGACTATAATGTATTAAATGGGGTGAACAGTGGTTTTCAAATTTTATCAGTATCATAATTATCTAGAATTATTTATTCATTTATTTTTAATAGATTAGGCTCTTTAATTCCCTCCCCCATTCATGTTTCCTTGGGGACCTCCATTGTGGGGTTATTGGATTTACTGTGGGGTTATGAAGACCTCAGTAAGTCTCAGAGGGATAGTGGGGGGGGGGGACTAGGACTCAGGATATTCCCACCCACTCTGTAGCTTTTACAATCTATCTGCTCCCCTATTCTGCAATGTTCCCTGAGACATGGAAGGGCTATTGGTGGTCTGATTTAGTGTTTTCTGTAGCCTCTGGATTTCTGCTCTGATATGTTTTGCTTGATCACCATGTCTGCCACCATCACCCTGGAGCTGGTTGTCAGGCTAGCAGCAAGAGCAGTGTTCATGGTGCCACTTCTACTGCAAGTTCTCCTGGGCCCTGGCAATATCTAGAATTTTTGTGAGACAATTTTTCTTCAGTGTTTATTGACACCATCTAGTTCTCTACCTTTGATTTTGATGCCAACTTAGTATATAACAATTCACATCTAAAAAATCCCTCATATCTGATGTTATCTATAGTTAACACAGACCCCACAGGTCAAAGACTCAGTCTCACAAGACTGCCCACACTTTAGATAATGGTTGCAATTGGAGTGCCCAGGCCTGTCCATATTTCTGCCCAGTTAATCATACATTCAGCATTCCATATAACCCTTACATCAGGTTGAATGTGCCAGAATGATTCACAGAACTCAGAAAAGCGTTTTACTTACTACATGTGTTACTTTTGTGTAGCTCTGACCAAAATACCTAAAAGAACAATTTAAAGTAAGAAACATTTATTTTAGCTTATGGTTTCAGAAGGTTTAGTCTATACTTGCTTGGCCCCATGATCATGGGCAGAATATCATGTCAGTGAGATAATTTGGCAGAGGAGGGGGTTCCTAAGGAACCAGAGAGAAAGGCTGGATGAGGATAGGACAAGATTTATCCTCCAAGGACCCACCTCAAGTAACTTACTTTCTTCAAATATGCTCCATCTCCTACTTAATCAATGTCATCATGTTACAAATCCACCAAGGGATGCACCCATTCATTAGGTCATAGCCCTCATGATCTAACCACCTCTGAAAATCCCATCTCAGACAAGCTAGAAATGTGCTTTACTAGTCTAGGTGTCTCTGAATCCAATTGAATTGATAGTTAAGATTAACCATCACACTCATTATAAAGGTAACAACCTAGGAACAGCTGAAAACAAGAGGCATACAGGGTAAAGATGAGGATGGCATGGAACTCCCATGTCCTTTCCATGTGCACCATCCTCCCAGGATTCCCATCTCTTCACTGACCTGAAGTTTCCCGAGCTCCATTGTTTTGTGGTTTTTAATGTTGATATAGGAACAATTGATTAAATTAATGGCCATTAGTAATAAACCCATTCTCTAGCCCAGTTACTTTCTCCAGAGGTTTGTGGGAGGGCATTGCTGCAAATTTCAGCCTTTTAACAACACAGAAGGTTCCTCTGCCTACCAGAAATTAGAACTTTATTATAAACATTCCCAGATTAGAAACTGATTTTTGTATGAGAAGTCTTTGAAACTTTTGGAACTACATTGTAAGATAAGCTCATTATAGTGTATTTCACTCTCCAAAGCTGCAAGTTAGATCTAACAAAGGAAGTCTAAATTGCTTCACAGAAAACCAGTGAGCATAAAAATATCTGACACAAAACTAAAACAAACCCAATCAAAACATACATTCTGCAAAGTGTTAATCCTCCAATTTAAAATAAATGGTCTCGCAAGCGAAAATAATGCCATCACAGCAATTTGACAAAAAACAGAGCCACTCTCATAAAGGGAAATTATATGTAAGATGAAATGATACTTTTAGAAAATGTAATTTTCATATCGGGAAACAAGCATACCAAATGTTTTGTGCTCACTGTTAGAAATCAGTCCCTTTCTTGAAGTCATCGAGGAGCCTTGTAAGATGAACTCATTAGCATAGACACAGGTATGGTTAAAAGAGACTCATTATGATATGAAAGACTTGTCTATGAGTCATGAAATTCTAAGTTAACAAGGGACAAAACCCAAAATACATCTATTTTAATTATAGGGTGGTTTCAGTTTCTTCTTTATTAATTATCTATATAATGTGTATACAGCCATGTTGGTACCACCGTTAGCCTCTTCCCTGTCTGCCCCCCTCTGAAGGGACCCTCATCATTGGGGAACATGGGTCATGCATTGTGGGGGTAGCCATCACTCATGGGGAAGAGGCAATGTCTCTGTGCATAATGTGCCAACTGTGGCTCTAACAATCTTTCTGCCCCCACTACTGTGAATTTCCCTGAGCCATGTTGGGTTCGTTTTAGGTCTACTTCAGTGATGAGGTCTTGGGTGCCTCTGTGTCTCTGGATATCTGGTTTGGGAGGAGTTGACTATTCTCTGTGTCTATTTCCTTCACCCTTGTGTTGGTACCAGGTTCACCAAGAAAGCAGCACTCTTGCTCATTTCCCCCATTACTGTATGGTTTTAGCTGGAGCCCTGGTGAGGTGCGATGAGTTGATTCTCTCCTCAGGTTCTGCATCCATCTGAAAAAGAGAAGCAAATTCTCCAATGGAGAGTGAAGTCAGCACCAGATAAATGGGATAACCATTATTATTTTAGAGAGAATTTCATAGGTGTAGGCCCTCTTGCAGCCCATGATTGGTGGGACCTTGATATTGGAGAGTGAGCTCAGTTTTTGGATATGGTTCTGAATTGTTTCCCAGTTCCAGCTATGGGTTCCATTCCACTGAGTGGATCTGTTAGCCAACTCAAGAGCAGTTGGTTACCCGCCATGACTGAGTGCCACTATTGTACTTGTGTGAGCATCACGTCAGGTTGTTTGCTACTGAGTAGCTTAGACCATGAGTTGCTTGGACAGATGTTGGTCATTTTCTCCCAGTTGCTCATGTAGCACCTTCTGGCACTAGACAAGCCAACTGTCTGGGGACTGACTCTCTTCCAGATTCTAGCTAAGTCTCTCCATGTTCCATACCAACAGCATATGATTCTCTTCGGCAGTAGGGTCTTACCATTAACCTTTGGAGGGTCATCAAGTGCTCTGACCGAAATCTGTCTTTTTTTTAGGAAACCTTTGTAGGTCTCACTGATCAACAGCGCATTGTAGATGTTAACCACATGCTGGAACTGGGAGTTACAGGCCAACGACAAGGGAAAATAAAGACTTAAAAAATAGATAATATAAAAGAGAAAGAGAGGAGAGAGAGAGGGAGTAAGAGAGAGAAACAAGAGAAGATTAAGGTTGATCTTCATCATATCCTCTCTAGGGCCCATTGATTCAGGTGCTTCCTCTAAGGTTGTGATGAAGGTTCAACCTTTTAGTCTGTCTTTCAGGATATAGGATTTTATGATACCATTTTCATTTGGGTCCAGTTTTGTGTCCCTCCCCCATTACCCTCTCCTTCTGCCCCACCCTCCCTATTGTCTGGTCCTCTTGATGCTTATTAGGTATGTCAGCATCTCAGGCAGAATCAGGTTAGGATCTACAGATGAGTGACACCATGTGACAATTGTCTTTCTGTGATTGGATGAGTTTACTGAGAATGACCTGTTCCAAGTTCAACCATTTTTCTTCAAATTTCATTGTGTCATTTTTCCTTGCTGCTGTGTAGAATTTCATCATGTAGATATACTGCATCTTGGTTATCCATTCGTCTAATGATGCACATCTGGATTGATTCTAGTTCTTCACTATTATGAATTGAGTAGCTATAAACATGGTTGCACAAATCTCTCTGAACTGAGGCATGGAGCTTTTAGGGTAAATGTCCAGTAAGGGAATAACTGGGTCTATTGGTAACTCTATAGTCAACCTTTTCAGGAGTCTCCATATTGTTTTCCATAGTCGTTGTACCATCTTGCATTCCCACCAACAGCGAATGAAGGTTCGTATTTCTCCACATCCTCACCAGCATTTGTTTTCATTAGATTTCTTAATGTTAGCCATCCTTACTGGGGGAAGGTGGAATCTCATAGTTGTTTTAATTTGCATTTCCCTGATGATTAGGGATGTTGCACATTTCTTAAGTGTGTGTTTGCCATTTGTATTTCTTCCTCTGAGATCTCCCAGTACAGTTCTCTGCCCCATTTTTTGAGTGGGTTGTTTGACATTTTATTGTTTAGGTTTTTGAGTTCTTTGTAAACTCTAGAAATTAGGCCTCTGTCAGTTGTATAGCCAGCAGCAATTTTTTCCCATTCTGTGGGTAATCTATTGGCTCTACTTATTGCATGTTTGTCTGTGAAAAAACTTTTTAGCTTCATGAGATCCCAATGGTTGAGTGATTGCTTAATTTCCTGAGCTACTGGGGATTTGTTCAGGAAGTCTTTTCCCACTCCTATATCATGGAACATTCCTCCTATCTTTTCTTCTGGTAGTAGCAGAGTTTCTGGTCTTATATTGAGGTCTTTGATCCATTTGTATTTGATTTTTGTGCATGGCAAGATATGTGGATCAAGTTTCATTTTCCTGCATATGGTTATCCAGTTTGTCCAGCACCATTTGTCGAAGATGCTGCCTTTTTTCCAGTCTACTTGGTAGGGCCTTGTCAAATATCAAGTAGCTATAGTTACTTGACCCAAAGTCTAGGTCCTTGATTCTGTTCCATTGGCCTATAATCCTGTTTTTATGCTACTACCATTTTTTTTTTTATTACTATGGCTTTGTAATATAGTTTTAGACCAGGTATGGTGATGCCTCCAGAGGTGTTTCTTTTGCTGAGGATATGCTTGGATATCTGAGGCCTTTTGCCATTCCATATGAATTTTGAGATCATTTTTTTCTATCTCTGTGAAGAAAAATGTTGGGATTTTTATTGGTATTGTATTAAATCTGTATATTGCTTTTGGTAAGATTGCCATTTTCACAATGTTAATTCTGCCTATCCAGGAGCATGGGAGGTCTTTCCATTTTCTCAAGTCCTCCTCAATTTCTTTCTTGAGTGTTCTTATATTTGGTCTTTAACATCCTTGGTTAATGTTATTCCAAGGTATTTTACTTTTTTGTTGCTATTGAAAACATCACTTATTTATTTCTCTGTATCTTTGTCTTTTGCATATAGAAAGGCTACTGATTTTGTGCATTGATTTTATATCCTGCTACTTTGCTGAAGGAGTTAATCACCTTTAAGCATTTTGAGATGGAGATTCTCTGGTCACTTATGTATAGAATCATGTCATCTGCGAATAACTTCTTCCTTTCCAATTTGTATCCCTTTTATTTCTTTCTCCTGTCTTATTGCTTGAGCTAGGACTTCCAGTACTATGTTGCAGAGCAGAGGTGAGAGTGGACATGCCTGTCTTGTTCTTGATCTCAGTGGGAATTCCTTCAGTCTCTCCCCATTAAGTACTATTTAAGTTTAGGATGTTTGTATATAGCTTTTATTATGTTGCATTATAAACCATCCATATCTATTCTCTCCAATGTTTTGATCATGACATGATGTTGTATTTTGTGAAAGTCCTTTGCTGCATCTATTGAAATGATCATGTGGTTTTTGTGTTTAAGCTTATTTATATGGTGTATTACATTGACAGATTTCTGTATGTTGAACCAACCCTGCATTCCTGGGATGAAGCCTACTTGATCAAGGTGGATAATGCTTTTTTAAAATTTATTTTTATTTTTTGTTTTTGTTTTTGATATGTTGTTGAATTTGGTTTGTGAGGATTTTGTTCAGGATCTTTGCGTCTAAGTTCATTAGGGAAATAGGCCTATAGTTTTCTTTTCTTGTGGCATCTCTGCCTAGTTTTGGTATTAGGGTGATATTAGCTTCATATAAGGAGTTGGGGAGCTTTTCCTGTTCTCCAATTGTGTGGCAATGAGAAAAACTGGTTTCAGTTCTTCCATGAAGGTTTGATAGAATTCAGCTGAGAAGCAATCTGGTCCTGGACTCTTCTTTTGGGGGAGGTTTTTGATTACCTTTTCAATCTTGATGGGTATGATAGGTTTGTTTAGAAGATTAATCTGCTGTGAGTTTAGCTTTGGTAAGTGGTATGTGTCCAGAATTCATCCATTTCCTCCACATTATCCAGTTTTGTGGAGTAGAGGTTTTTGAAAGAAGTCCTGATGATTCTCTCCCAATTTCACCTATGTCTGTTGTGATCTCTCCTTTTTCATTTCTTATTTTGTTAATTTGAAATGTCTTTTTTTTTTTTTTGCTTGATCAAATTGGCCAGGGGTTTATCAATCTTGTTTATATTTTCAAAGAACCAGCTCTTTGTTTCATCAATTTTCTTAATTGTTTGCTTAGATTCCAATTCATTAATATCTGCTCTCATCTTAATTATTTCTTTCTGTCTGGAGCTTTTTGGATTGGATTCTTCTTGTTTTTCAAATGCCTTTAGGTGGATAGTTAGGTTAGTGTTTTGGGATCTCTCTGTCTTTGTTATGAAGGCATTTAGTGCTATGAATTTTCCCCTGAGGACTGCCTTCATTGTGTCCCATAAATTTTGGTACAATTTGTTCTCATTGTCATTCAATTCTAGAAATTTGGAAATTTCATTTTTTATTTCATCCACTACCCATTTACTGTTTAAAAGTGTGTTGTTCAGTTTCCAGGAGCTGATGGGATCCTTGGTGCATCTTTTGTTGTTAATTTCTAGCAATACAGCATTGTTATCTGATAGTCAGGAAATTATGTTGATCTTCCTAAATATACGGAGGCAGGCTTTATGCCCTACAGTAAATGATCTATTTTAGAGAAGGTACCATGGGATGCTGAGTAGAATGTGCAATCTGTGGATTTGGGGAAGAATGTTCTGTAAATGTCTGTTAGGTCTAATTGATCTATGGTGTTGTTGAGCTCTCTTATTTACCTGTTAATTTTCTGTTTGGATGATCTATCTATTGATAATGGAGTAATGAAGTCCCCAACTATGATGGTGTTGGTGGTTATTTCTGTTTTGTTTTCAAGTAGGTTTTGTTTTATGAATTGTGGTGCACCTGTGTTTGGTGCATAAAGATTGATTATTGTGATATCCTCTTGTTGGATTGTTCCTTTGATACATAAGAAGTGACCTTCTTTGTCTTTTTTGATTACTTTTGGTTTGAAGTCTTTTATTGGCTATTAGTATAGCTATGCCTGCTTGTTTCTTCTTTCTGTTTGCTTGGAATATCATTTTCCACTCTTTCATTCTTAGGAGGTGTCTGTCTTTAGTGGTGAGGTGGGTTTCTTGAAGACAGAAGATTAAGGGGTCTAATTTTCTGATCTACTCTGCTACCTTATATCTCTTGATGGGTGAATTAAGGCCATTGATATTTATGGTAATAACTGTGAGGTTTGGTTTAATCCCTGCCATATTGTGGTGGTCTATGTGTTTTGGTGTTTTCTTGGACTTAGTAGTTCTTCTCTGATTTTGGTTATTGTAATCTGCTTCTTGTAGGCACTTGAGGTTGCTTATTTGATTCTTCTGTGTGGAGAATTCCCTGAAGTACTCTCTGTAGGTTTAGCTTTGTGTTCATATAGTTGTAAAGCTGACTTTTATCATGGAAAGTTTTTCTTTGCTATCTATTATGAGGGATAATTTTGCTGGGTAGAGTAGTTTGGGTGGAAGCCATAAGTTCTTAGACTTTGCAGTGTTCCATTCCAGGCCCTTCTGGATTTTAAGGTTTCCATTGAGAAGTCTGAAGTAATTCTGATGGGATTACCTTTATATGAAATGTGTTGTTTCTCTCTACCTGTTTTTAGGAGTTTCTCTTTGTTATTGATGTTTGGAGTCTTAATGATATGTCTTGGAGAATTTCTCCTTTGGTCCAGTCTGTTTGAGGTTCTGTTAGCTTCTTGTAACTTGATGGGACTTTCTTTTTCTTTCTTTTCTTTTTCTTTCTTTTCTTTTTCTTTCTTTTCTTTTCTTTTCTTTTCTTTTCTTTTCTTTTCCTCCTCCTCCTCCTCCTCCTCCTCCTCCTTCTCCTTCTTCTTCTTCTTCTTCTTCTTCTTCTTTTTTTTGGTTTTCCAAGGTAGGGTCTCATTCTAGCTCAGGCTGACCTGGAATTCAATCTGTAGTCTCAGAGTGGCTGTGAACTCACAGAAATCCTCCTAGCTTTGCCTCCTGAGTCTGCAATTAAAGGCGTGCACCATCATGCCCAGCTTTGATGGGACTTTTGAGAGGGTAGTAAAGTTTTCTTCTTTAATTTTATTGAATAAATTCACCATGCCTTTGGTCTGAATTTATTCCCCTTCTGTTATTCCCATGATCCAAATATTGGGACGTTTAAGGGTATCCCCCCATTCCCTCATGTCTGTTCACAAAAATTTTTGAACTTATTGAAACTTTTGGACTCACAAACTGTTTCTTCTCTTTTACCTTCTAGTTCTGGGTTTCTATCCTCCACATGGCTGACTCTATTCTTGAGAGCTTCTATAGAGATTTGGGCTTGTTCAACTTAGTTTTTATTTTCTACTGTTTTTTATATATAGTTTCCATCCCTCTGTTGAGTTCCCTTTTCATGTCATTTTTTGATTTTCTTAATGCTTCTTGGAATTCATCATTGCATTTATTTATGTCTTCATTGAGTTTAGTCAGCCAGTTATTTAGGTCTTCTTTTTTTTTCTCTCCTTCAGGTCATTTTACTGTCTTTGGAACCCTTCCTGGTTCTTTTCTATTAGGTCTAACTTTGCGAGAACAGCATTCATACAACTAGAGGTCAGCAGTCATACAATTCTTGGCCCTTTGTTGATTTTCTGTAAGATCTGCTAATTGCTTGGCCAGGGTTGCATAGCTTGTATCTTCATTTTGGGGTTCTGATCCTATTTTCTCTTCTATGTTTTGATTAGAGACATCCATTGTGGGACTAGGCAATCTGGTTGGATTTACTTGCATTTGATTTTCCATGTTATTCCTTTTGCACTGTGGTCTGCCCATCACAGTGTAGGAATCTTATTTAATTTAGGAGGAAGTTGTAGTTTACCCTTGAAGTGCCTTCAGTGGTTATTCCCTTTTATGTTTGCTTCAATTAGGCTTCTGGTAGCAACAGGGCCTGTCTGCTCAGAGGGAAGAAGCCTGTGAGGCTCTGGTGGGAGCCTGAGGACCTGATGCAGGGGCTTGTTGGGAATTGGACTGCATGGTCAAGTGGCCTGAGGAGGACCAGGGGTAGGGAGGAATGGGACAAAGCAGACTGGTATTGCAGCTGGGCTGTGGGGTGGGGGAGGATGGGAATGTGTGGTGGTTCTGTGATGCTGAGTGGTGAGAGGATGGGTCAGTGGTCTATTGGGACTGTGTAGCATGGGGTGGATGATGCTGGGTCCCGTGACAAGGTGGGGTGGGTATATGGGACTGCTATGGGTCAGGTGACATGGGAGGGATTGGTGGTGGTCCCAGTTGGGTGCTGGGAAAGGGGAGGGAGGAGTGAAGAATAGCCTATTGGCCTCGGTCTGAGTTGCCTGCAGGGAGTGCCATAGGACCTACTCCACACAGGGTAGGGCAGCAGTTGGAGGTCCCTGGTGGCAGGAAAACTGAAAGAGGGAGAAAAGGGGAATGCTAGCTTGCTGGTCTATGTCTGTGCAAGGTGTAGTGGTAATTGGGGCAGTGGTCATATGTGGAGGTCCCTGGTGGCGGAAGGAGGATGTGGTCTGCACAGGGTGGGGCTGCAGTTGGAGGTCCCTGGTGGCAGGAAAACTGAAGGAGGGAGAGAAGGGGGAACTCTAGCCTGCTGGCCTGGGTCCACTTAGCCTGCTGTTAGGGCAGGAGGAACCTACTGCTGGGACTCTATAAGGTAGTTTCTTAAACATAGACTGTTGAGTCTCATCCCTGAGTACTAGATTCAATAGGTCTGGGAGGGGCTTGAGTCTACATGTTCTGATGTTTCTAGGTGCTTGCTGGTACTCTTCAGACAACCACATATACAGAAACTTGTCCTGAGAATAAAAAGATGCTATAATTTCTCTTTCAATTATCACTCTTCTTACTTCATGGTATCTTCCTATTCATTTCCATGGGAAAAACTATATATGTGTACAACACACACACACACACACGTGTGTGTGTGTATGTATGCATGTATGTATGTATGTATGTATTTATGTATGTATGTATATTTCAGGCTTGTCTTGAACTCACTACATCATAGCCAGGAATGACTTTGAATTTTTGATCCTCTTGTCTCCACCTCCTGAGTCCTGGGATTACAGGGGTCTACACCACATGCAATTGATGTGAAGCTGGGATTGTACTCAGGGCTTCATGTATGTTAGACAAGCACTCTATCAACTTAGCTGCAACCCAGTACCTGAATTTCTTTTATAGACTAGTACATTAATTCTGTTGCAAAGTACCATTAAATTTTACCCCAGAGCAAAAGAACTCTGGAATATGTACCAGACCTTCCATAGTGTTGGGAGCATTGTGATAACATGTCTTCATGTTGAAGGAAGACAATGGAATATGGAAGACAAGAGAAGGAAACCCACATAGCTAGACAAAACCATCCTGCAGTTGGAGCAATAGAATCATTTCCTCCTGGGATATGGTGTAGGAATGGGTCTGAACAGGACCACTTAGAATTAACTTTTTTTTTTTTTTTGCATTCTTCTGTTACAGTCTCCTTGTATAGCTAGACCTTGTGGCTCCTTTATTCAGTTTACCAAAGTCAATCATTCTGATTTGGTAATCATTACCTTGTATTTTCTCTTCAACTCTATTTACTCTGTACTTTAATTAATTTTTATGTGTATGTGTCGATGTATGTAGTAAATGTAGTCATGATTGTCTAATCTCTGCCTGTTTCACAATTCTTTCCTTCTATACCTTTCCTCGGACCCTCCATTAAATAGCTCAAGGAATTTTCCTGCATCTAATTATGGCTTTTAGATGACATCAGTTCTATTTCATGTTGCTGGATGCTATGCAGTCTGCTGGGAGAGAAAAACCATCAACAGTCTTACCCAGTTATGGATCCTGTATGCTCCACAAGTGACCTACCAGACACAAGTGGTCCACTATTGTGGCATGAGTGTTATGGGGGTAACCAGCTGCTTTGTGATTGGCTTTGAGGCCTACTCCACTGGAAGAAATACATACCTGGTATTAAAATAGGAGTCAAAAGGCCCTGGCTGGGCAGATGGGAACTTACTACTATTATGCTAAATGGACACATTGTCAAACTGCTTTCTAAATATGTTTATGCCCATAAATTAGTGCTGTAATCACAAAAGTTTCTTTTTGAGGGGCCAGAGGCTATGCAGAGATGATTAGCTGATGAAAGTGCTGAGATGAGAATAAGTAAGTATGATGTGCTTAGCCCTAAGCAGGACATCTAAGTTACCTCCTCCCAGACTCAGAGAACCTCACAAAAGAGGGGGTGGAAAGAATTGTACGAATCAGATGAAGGGGAGAAGTGCTGTAGTGCGCGGTCTTCTGGACAGACATGGCTGTTACACTTGTGAACTCACATTAGCTGTGGTTTCCTGCACATGGCTGAGCCCATTAATGTTCCATCATGGATTTGGAAGTGGTTCATGAGACCCTACTCTTCCCAGAGGAGCTGTTGGCAGTTAATGGTTGTTGGGGAAGAAGGACTCAGCAGTGTAGTCACTGGTAAGTTACCCATACTGTAATAAATATCTTCTCACCCATGCGTATGCACGCAACCCTAATTCAACTCAGAGGACAAAAAATAAAAAAGACATAAAAGTAGAAAAAAATTAATTGGGAAGAAGAGGTTTAACAGGAGTGGGAGAGGTTAAGAAAAGATAATGGAAGCTGGGTATGGTGGCACACACCTTTAATCCCAGCACTCAGGAGGCAGAGGTAGGAGGAGCACCATGAGTTTGAGGCCACCCTGAGACTACATAGTAAATTCCAGGAGAGCCTGAGCTAGAGGGAGACCCTACCTTGAAAACCCAAAATAAAATAAAATAAAAATAAAAATAAAAGAGAAGATGATAAAGAAGGTGAACATGATTAAAATACATTATACACAAATGTGAAACTAAAAACAAAACAAAAACAAAACAACAACTACAAAAAAAAAAAAAAAGAAAAAAAACAGCTCTCTATTCTAAATCATTGAGTCCCAAATCCACTGTGGCTTCTGAGGAATGGGTGCTTACATGGTGAGCCCAACAGATTGGAACCCTCACTGCACTCCTTTTTGTGTTTTGATACATGTGTACATTGTGTAAGGTTCAAAGCAGGGTAAGTACATCTATTGCCAGAGACATTTATCATTTTCTTGGGAAAGCATTCAAAATACTTTTAGATTTTTAAAAACACACAGGATATTATCATGATCTATAGTCATGTTACTGGCAGCAAGGAAAACAGCTCACTGTAGCTGGTTGAGCAGCAGGAGGGGGCTCCTCAGAACCTCAGAACTTCAACTGAGGTGCAGCCTGAGGAGGCTCCTCAGAACCTCAGAACTTCAACTGAGGTGCAGCCCAAGGGGACCCCTCAGACACTTCTACTGAGGTGCAGCCCGAGGGGCCCCCTCAGAACCTCAGACATATCTACTGTGGTGCAGCCCGAGGGGCCCCCTCAGAACTTCAGACACTTCTGCGAGGTGAAGCTGGCTTCTTGCTGCTGAGAATTTCAGGATGAGTCAGAGCAAAGCAAAGTGAGCAAGGTTGATATTAAGGAAACAACATAGTTGAGGAGGGTCACATATGGGTATTAGAACAATCATCTAAGTACTACAATAGCGGCCATATAAGTGATTTTGTGCCTTTTGGAATTAGATTGCTTGAAGGAAGTATTCTGTACTTTATGTTGAGAGAGAATAAAAAGATGCTTTACTCATTTCTTTTTAAAATTTATTATTTATTTGAGAGAGAGAGAGTACGAGCAAGCATGGGTGCACCAGGGACCTCTTGCCATTACAAACAAACTCCAGATACATGTGCAATTTTGTGCATCTGGTTTTATGAGTACTTGGGAATCAAACCTGAGCTGGCAGTCTTTGCAAGCAAGTGCCTTCTTCCCAGCCCAATTTCACTCATTTTTTTAAGAAATAAGTTTTTTAATAAATGAAACTATAAGGTGATTTATGAAGGTACTGGGAAGACTTATATGAGGAAAAAATGTGACTGAGACAAAAATTTATCAAAAAAAAAAAAAAATCAAGGTTATTTTGCTATACATAAGTAACACAAAATGGTTAAGGCATAAGTTTTTATCCTGAATATAGGTCACTAGTCATTTTAATAACCTTATTTGAGATATTTTTAGGGAGGGAGTATGATTTCTCTGTAGTTGCTGTGTGAGCAGTTTCCAGTAGGCTAAGCTAAAACTCTTAGTAAGAGTCATAAATAAGGCCCATTTAGGTGAGGGCAAGGGTCTCTTTTCCTTTCCTGTCCCCTTAACCTTTTCCTGCCTTTCTATTCTGCCTCAGTCACCCTACTGTGCAATACCTGTTGGCTTTGACTGGCTCTGTAAAGGAAGGTAGACAAAGCACTGAAGATATAAAATACATTTAAAGACAGAAAACCAGTTTATGTAATGACAAAAAGCATTTTCTTAGAGTCAGATGACCTCGAGCTCTAAGTTTGTTTTGTCTCTTACTGGTTATATGAGTTGGGGCAAGTCAATGTCTATTTGTCTCAATCTCTGATGATGATATTTGCCTCCTGCAGAGTCAGCATAGGGTAGTACAGTGTCAAGAATGGCTCCTGGTGCCACACCATACTTGGTCCCAGATCCTCAAGTTATAAATCAGGGTGATTCACTGTAGCTATTTTATTTGAAATGGTAGCATTTATTATTTGAGATTCCTGAATATCTGTCAATCTATAGTCTATAAATGAACACATGAAAATTATTCCTGATCTCTAAAGCACTGAATTATAAAAATACCAGACTGGGCCAGAGGGTGTGTGCATGGGGTGTGGGAGTGAGTAGGCCAGATCCTTGCTTCACTGCTCCTCCCAGTTCCCTGGAGGCCTGGTCACTGTGTGGGCTGTGGAATTAGGCCTTTTGCTCTGGTATCCTGGGTACCAACATCCCTGTTCACCTGAGTCAGAGGGTGTGTATGGGCCAAAGGACAAAAATTTGCTTCTTCCCCAATAAAGTAAAGAACCTCCCTAAAATAGGTAGACCACAACGCACAAAAGCCATTGAAAGTCAGAAAACTGAGAGATCTCCACCGAGGATGCCTAGTCATACAATGGAAGCCTCCAATGAAATCGCAAAGAAATTAGCAGAAATTCAATCCCAAAATGAAAACACAACAACCAATGAGACCCTGATCTAAAGAATTGCTGAACTGGAAGCAAACCCTCAAAGAACCAACAACTGTATCAATGAAATTGAACATAATAGTCTCTTAGAGCATTCAGTTTTTAACAGTAGACTTAACTTGATTGAAGAAAATGTTAGATGGGCTGGATGGACGGCTTAGTGGTTAAGGCACTTGCCTGGAAAGCCAAAGAACCCAGGTTTGATTCCTCAGGATCTACGTAAGCCAGATGCACAAGGTGGTACATGTGTCTGGAGGCCATTTGCAACAGCTAGAGGCCCTGGCATGCCCATTCTCTCTGTCTCTGTCTCTCTCTCCCTCACTGTCTGACCCTTTCTCTATGTCAAATAAATTTTAAAAAAAATTTAAAAAGAAAATGTTAGAACCCTCAAAAGAGATATTAATGAATTTTAAGGCAAGTCAAGAAATGGAAGCTCTCAAAAACCAATTGATTAAGCTTAATGAAGACTTGATTAAATGTAAGAATGGATTCCAGAAAGCATCAAGAAAGTCAGAACTCCAACTGAAATCATACCTCAAAAAAGAGATGGATATGATGCAAAATAATACAACATAAAAGAAAAATCAAATAGAAATTATAAAAACCTCTCTAGAACCCCTCATCAACAGAGTTACTCATGTGGAAGACAGAACCTCTAACCTGGAAGACAAGACAGAAGAAATTGATCAGGATGCCAAAAACTTCATTAAGTTCAAAAAAATCAGGAGAACAGAATATTAGGGAACTGTGGGATACCCTAAAATGACCAAATATTTGGATCATGGATATACCAAAAGGAGAGAAAATCCAGGCCAGAGGCATAGAGAACATATTCAACAAAATTATTGAAGAAAATTTTCTGAATCTCTCAAAAGAGAGGCCCATCCAGATCCAAGAAGCCCACAGAATACCAAACAGACAGGACCAAAGAAGAAACTCTCCAAGTCACATCATAGTTAAAATTTAACAATGAATACAAAGAGAGAGTGTTAAAAGCAGCAAGAGAGAAACAACTCAAAAATACAAAAGCAAAAGTAAGCATCAAAATTATATCAGATTTCTCAATGGAAACCCTGAAAGCCAGAAGGGCCTGGAATGGAACTATCACTTCCAACCCAAGCTTCTCTACTCAGCAAAAGTATCCCTCATAATATATAGTGAAAGGAAAACTTTCCATGAAAAAAGTCAACTCTATGATTATATGAACACAAAGCCAAACCTACAGAGAATACTTCAGGGAATACTCCACACAGAACAGTTAACCAACCAATCTCAAGAGCCAACAAGAAGAAGATCACAATAACCAAAAATAGACAAGGCTCAACATAGCAGAAAATATAAGAAAGCACCAAACCCCATAAAACACCTCATCATGGCAGGGGTTAATTCAAACCTCACAGTAACAAACTTAAATATTAATGGTTTTAACTCACCCATCAAAAGACCCAAGTTGTCAGGGTGGATCCAAACAGATGGACCTTTCTATCTGTTGGATTTGAGAAATCCACCTAACCATTAAAGATAGACACCTCTTCAGGGTGAAAGGATGGAAAATGATATTCCAAGCAAATTGAAATAAAAAAACAAGTGGGTATTGCTATATTAATATCTGATAAAATAGATTGGCTAACAGATCCACTCAGTGGAAAGGAAACCATATCTGGAACTGGAAAACAAGTCAGAATCACATCCAGATAATGAATTTGATTTCCAATGTCAAGCTCCCACTATTCTTAGGCTATGAGAGGGTCTACACCCTTTAAATACTCTCTAAATTAATAATGGTTATTCCATTTAACCAGTGCTGACTTTACCCTCCGTTGGAGATTCTGCTTTTCTTTTGCAGATGGGAGGGGGACCTGAGGGGATAAATGACCCAGCGCACTTCAGCCTAGCCCCAGCTGAAACCACAAAGGAATTGAGAAAATGAGCCAGAGTGCTGCTTTCTCCGTGAACCTGATATCAGCACAAGGGTGAAGAAGTTAGACACTGAGGACACTGAACACCTACCAAGCAGAGATCCAGCGGCTCCTAAGAGCCCATCACTGAAGTAGACTCAAAATACACCCAAAATGGCTCAGAGAATTTAGTGGAAGAGGGGGTGGAAAGATTGTTAGAGCCACAAGTTGGGACATTTTGCACAGAGGCATGGCCTCTTTCCCATAACTGACTACTGTTCCCATAATGCATGACCCATAATCCCCATGGGGTTGACCTGCATCTCCAACGAGGAGGGCCTCTTTGGAAAAAGGGCAGAGAGGAGGGAAATGATGGTACCAAAATATGTTGATTATATACTAAGTATGTCCATATCTAATAAAAATAAATTTAAAAATACCAGGGTGCCAGATTTTGATGGCATTTTATATCTCCCTTGTGTGTTTGTAATAAAAATCTTAATTACAGACAAAAGGAAAATATAATATATAAGTGATTTTTATTTCTTCCTAAGAGACTTAGCTAATAAAAATGAACAAATAAATGGAGCAAGCCAGGCATAGTGGCTCACACTTCTATTCTCTCAGACTCTGAGGTAGGAAGACTGCCACAAGTTCAAGGCTAGCCTGGGCTATAAAGTGAATTCCAGGCTAGCTTGGGCTACAGAGTGAGGATAGGAAGTGAAAGGAAGGAAAAGGAAAGAAAAGAGAAAAGGAGAGAAATAAGAGAAAAGCAAAAGTAGAAGCCAGAGAGAGCTAGGATTGGCTTGCTGAGAGAAGATAAAGCAGCTAGAGAAGGCCCAGAGGCAGGGACAGGCTGGGAGGTCAGTACAGTGGGGGGAAGGAATGGAGTTGAAATCTTCTGCTCATCAGACTCAGTACAAAACTTTGTTGAAGGAAACACTGGAGGCTTGAAGAATCCATGCAAAGAGGCAGTGAGAATGGGTTTGAATGAGCTTCAAGTCAGGAGTAAGTCATTATTAGGATGCTAAGGGAAAGAGGCTCTCACACTGCCTCACTGCTATAAATTTGAGGTCATCTGTGAAGGACTGGGCTATGTGAAAACCATTAACATGATTGAAACCTTACTTTTTGTTATGAACAGCTGAGGAATATCTCAATTTGAGTCGATGGTCTGTTAAAAATGAATAGCTCATAATTTGGTAAAATAGTTGGTCAAGTTTATTGAGTAACATTTAGATTAGTGGGAAGCATTACAATGTTGATACCGGAGACTGGTATTTTGTAAGAGATGTGAAGAGCAATGTTCATCAAGGCCAACATGTAAAAGGACGCCTTCATATGTTCTGGAATCAAATTTGAAATCTGAGGATCTTTCAATGCTACTGAGTTTAATCTTAGACAATCTGCCTTATAAAAGAACTCTCTAATAGTATAAGAAGGACTCTATTTTCCTCAAAAGCGGCTTTTGAGTAGAAGATATCTACTATGTGGAGATTTCTGCATCTTGTCACACTGGGGCCCCATCAGTTTCCCAATGAGCTTTTGGAATTTCTCATGGAAATTATGGAAATACACTCCCTACTTTTCTCATTTATTCAGGCTACAGGTTCAGATTTGAGATTGAAATTCTCATTCCCATGTCTTCTAGGACAGCTTAGCATTAAACAACAAGTACATTATCAAAGAAAAACAACAAAACTAAGTAATTTGTAACTAAACAGCTATCCTCAAAGGACCTTTCCTCCTCCATGAATAAGAATGTAGATTCTATATGCCTTTAAAGGAGCTCGAGGGTGCTGATCAGCTTCTACAAGGTTATTTTTGCAGACAGTCTCATGTGTATTTGCGTAGGGAAGTCTGTTGTCTAGAAAAAGATTCACCCAAGAACAAACTAAAACTCAGAGCAGAGATATAGAGAGATGCAGGTGTTCTTGGAAGGCATGTTGGCATCATGAGGTCTTTCTCTTACTCACTGGAGCCGGGGGAGTTGAAGACATCATTTTGCTGTGGAATAAAAACAAAAACAAAAAGTCACACTTAGAGGAATTTTTGTGCATACTGGCTTCCAGTTTAGTGTACTGAACTGCTGGAATGAGTCAGCCCTATCCTAGCAACTAGGTAGAAGCAGAAAAATGCAAACGTTTGTCTTAGGAACTTTCATCAATTTAAAATGGTCCCCAATTTGATGGGCTAGGGAAGGGAGACTCCTTCAGTGCAATAGGAATCTGAAAGCTCTTGGCATGCCTGACTTACCTCCTTAAACGTCTGATTATTTTTTGTACCCATTTGGCTTGAGGACTTATGCATATAGCTGACTTATTCTTTGTCCAGATTCTGGGGAGAAATAATCAAAAAATAAAAGTAAAACTGAAACAGTGTTACATTTTAGTCAATAATGTATTTTTTTTTTTTTTTGTGTGTGTGTGTGTGTGTGTGTGTGTGTGTGTGTATGTGTGTAAGTATGGGTGTGTGCATGCCATGGTGCACATGTGGAGATCAGAAGACAACCTTGGAATATTAGTTCTCTCCTTCCACCTTGTTTGATTCAAGGTCTCTCTTGTTGGTGGACTTTTTGCCCCTGGGAAAAAGTCTCCACAATTCTGGCTCCTTCTTCCATTGCTAGAGGTGCACCGGGATTACTGATGCACTCACCATTTTGGGTTTCTGTCTTTACATGGGTGCTGAAGAGCTGCACTCAGGTTGGCAGGCTTGTGGAGCAAGCATTTTTTAACCACTGAGTCATCCCCAGTCCCCGCCCCCCACAAATTATATATATGAAGAAAAGAGTTGAGTATGAAAATAATGATTCCTAGATAAAATGAAATTGGAGAGGGATAGTTTGGGATCTGGAGTGGTATATTCATAGTATGAGGCCTAAAGACCCAGATCATAAGCAACTCTTTGTGAACTTGCAGGTGAGAACTCGTGGAATCCAAAGATGACCTATCTCATGTGTCAGAGGTTACTGTTTGTTTTTTAAATTTGAATTTATTTGCTAGAGGAGAGAGAAAGGGGACAGAGAGAGAGAGAAAGGAGGGGGGGGAGAGAGAGAGAGATGGAGAGAGAATGGGCTTACCAAGGCCTCTTGCCACTGCAAATGAACTCCAGATTCATGCAAGACCTTGTGCATCTGACTTTACATGGGTACTGGGGAATTGAAGTGAAGTTGGCAGGCTTCATAAACCAGTGCCTTTAACTATCTTCCCAGCCCAGAGGTGACTTCTTTGCAATAACTTTTACGTGAGTTGGAGAAGAAACAAATAACTGACTCCAAGGTTGATCATTTCTAAAGTTAAATCTCAATATGAAATAGTATTTGTTCATTGAGCTTGGGAAAATGAAAGACAATACAGAAAATGCTAACTTTTTGGTTGTTTGTTTGTTTTTCGAGGTAGGGTCTCTCTAGCCCAGGCTGACCTGGAATTCACTATGTAGTTTCAGGATGGCCTTGAACTCACAGTGATCCTCCTATCTCTGCCTCCCAAGTGCTGGGATTAAAGGCATGCGCCACCACGGCCTGGCTGTAGAAAATACTATCTTAAAGACATTTCATCTGAAAAAAAATGAATTTTAATAATAATAAGCTGTGTGAAGACCATCATAATAGGAAGAAAAGATGATGTCATCAAAATAAAAGAGACTGATTGAGAGGGGGAGCCGTGAGAGGGGACAGGATGGAGAGTGGAGTTGCACAGGGGAAAGTGGGGGGAGGGAGGGAATTACCATGGTTTATTGTCTATAATTATAGAAGTTGTCATTAATTTAAAAAAATGTTAAAAAAAAGGAATAAGCTGTGTGCAAAGCTGATTGCTCTCAGTAACATTTTGTCAAACTGCCAGTTAGTAAGACTTTTCCTGCTATAAGGAATTAAGCAACAACAAAAGCAACAATGATAGTTAATCGCTGTTCATCAAATTGTGCTAAATATTTGCTCTATGCTATGCTTAGCAGGCAGCATGGATCGTCTTCATTCATCTCACAAAAGATCCATATTAGAGAAGCTAGTACTTCCTCACGTTCTGATGAGGAACTTGAGGCTTAGAGAGCTCAAAGATCTTGTCTAAGATTGCACAACAAATACACAACACAGCAGGATTCAAATGAAGGGCATCTGGTTCCAGAATGCACACTTTTAGCAACTGCTTTCCATGTGTAGGACCTGAATAGTTACCAAGGGCCAGACATGATCTCAAGGACTTTCCTTGTAATGGAAAAACAAAGTCTCTTGGGCTGGAGAGATGGCTTAGCCGTTAAGGTGTTTGTCTGCAAAGCCAAAGGATCTCGGTTCGACTCTCCAGGCCCCACGTAAGCCAGATGCATAAGGGGGCACATGCATCTGGAATTCATTTGTGGTGGCTGAAGGCCCTGGTGTGCCCATTCTCTCTCTCTCTTCCTCTTTCTCTCAAATAAATAAAGAAATAATATATTTTTTAAAAAGATTATTATTTTAAAAAGTCCCTTAAGCAATAGAAATTTGGGATACTAATCACCACTGGCCTGACCTCAAACAAAACTCAAAGCACAATTCTTGATGTGTCAGTAATCTTGGGTATAAATCCATGAAGAGCAAGGGTTCATGCATCTAACTTTGAACTTCCACCTTTGTACGTAAATCTTAGGGTAGTCAAAAGTCACAGAAAGATAGCTCTTGGGTGGTATCTTTATACTTGGTTTCTGAATTCTTGATGACAAAGCAGATTTATAACCATCTGGTATTTTCACCTGTGGCTGGTATGAAATTCTCATAATAACTGGCAGCTTTTATTTCTATATTTGGCTAAACTTCAGAACCACAATTATGACAAGAAGATATATAGTCAAATTTTCAACATGTCAAAACAAGTGATATAAAGAAAGCAGAGGAGGCTGGGAAGATGGCTCAGTGTGAAGGGTGCTTGCTTGCAATGCCTGCTTGCCTGAGGTTAAATGCCAAGTCACCTACAAAAGCCAGCCACAAAAAGTAGTACAAACATCTGGCATTTGTTTGCAGTGGTAAGAGGCCCTGGCACCGACCCCCCCAACATGTTCAGGTAAATAACTTTTTAAAATCTCTTTGAGATTCTTGTTGTATATACATTTCATATGATTCTCACTGGGATTAAAAAAAATCATATTTTTTTTCTTGTAACTTACATGATTTCTTTGCTTGGGCAACCATTCCCAGGAGGTATAACTTCAATCCGTTCAATCAAGGACAGAAGGATCGAGCCTGAGGCTGTTCGGAGACATTTACACTTCAAGTCTGTGTAATTGGTCTCCAGAATGCCTGTCAATACAGAATCAGCTATTTGAACCTCTTTGGCATAAAACTTAGACCTAGAGCACACGTACCAGTCTTTTGAAGAGTTAAAAACCTCAAGGAAGTGCGTTTGCCACTCGATTGTGTAGAAAGACAACTTTTCAACTGATTTCTACCAAAACTTTAAAAGTGAATCGTTTTCTAAAATCCTAACCCTTGGAGGCTAGCACTCCCACCCCAGCGGGACCTCAGGGCCCGCCCCATCCCCGGCCCAGCAATGGTCAGGGCCATTCTCATCTTCCACAACCAGAGGAAGTCACATAATTCCAACTTCCTCCAGTCCCACAGTGAAGATATGCAACAGCAAACGATCAGGGAGACTTTCCATTTGATATCTAAGACAACGAAAATGTTTGTAATTTCCTTAGAAGGAGGATTAATTGGAAGATCTGACAGCAAAATGACTTACAGGCATTACACAACAGTATAGTTTGTCTTGTGCATGGGTTCCTCAGAGAGTGAACTTGGTAATTTAGGTCTAATTCAAGTATCACCACTGGCCTGACCTCAAACAAAACTCAAAGCACAATTCTTGATGTGTCAGTAATCTTGGGTATAAATCCATGAAGAGCAAGGGTTCATGCATCTAACTTTGAACTTCCACCTTTGTACGTAAATCTTAGGGTAGTCAAAAGTCACAGAAAGATAGCTCTTGGGTGGTATCTTTATACTTGGTTTCTGAATTCTTGATGACAAAGCAGATTTATAACCATCTGGTATTTTCACCTGTGGCTGGTATGAAATTCTCATAATAACTGGCAGCTTTTATTTCTATATTTGGCTAAACTTCAGAACCACAATTATGACAAGAAGATATATAGTCAAATTTTCAACATGTCAAAACAAGTGATATAAAGAAAGCAGAGGAGGCTGGGAAGATGGCTCAGTGTGAAGGGTGCTTGCTTGCAATGCCTGCTTGCCTGAGGTTAAATGCCAAGTCACCTACAAAAGCCAGCCACAAAAAGTAGTACAAACATCTGGCATTTGTTTGCAGTGGTAAGAGGCCCTGGCACCGACCCCCCCCAACATGTTCAGGTAAATAACTTTTTTAAAATCTCTTTGAGATTCTTGTTGTATATACATTTCATATGATTCTCACTGGGATTAAAAAAAATCATATTTTTTTTCTTGTAACTTACATGATTTCTTTGCTTGGGCAACCATTCCCAGGAGGTATAACTTCAATCCGTTCAATCAAGGACAGAAGGATCGAGCCTGAGGCTGTTCGGAGACATTTACACTTCAAGTCTGTGTAATTGGTCTCCAGAATGCCTGTCAATACAGAATCAGCTATTTGAACCTCTTTGGCATAAAACTTAGACCTAGAGCACACGTACCAGTCTTTTGAAGAGTTAAAAACCTCAAGGAAGTGCTGCCGCTGCCACCTGTTTGCCACTCGATTGTGTAGAAAGACAACTTTTCAACTGATTTCTACCAAAACTTTAAAAGTGAATCGTTTTCTAAAATCCTAACCCTTGGAGGCTAGCACTCCCACCCCAGCGGGACCTCAGGGCCCGCCCCATCCCCGGCCCAGCAATGGTCAGGGCCATTCTCATCTTCCACAACCAGAGGAAGTCACATAATTCCAACTTCCTCCAGTCCCACAGTGAAGATATGCAACAGCAAACGATCAGGGAGACTTTCCATTTGATATCTAAGACAACGAAAATGTTTGTAATTTCCTTAGAAGGAGGATTAATTGGAAGATCTGACAGCAAAATGACTTACAGGCATTACACAACAGTATAGTTTGTCTTGTGCATGGGTTCCTCAGAGAGTGAACTTGGTAATTTAGGTCTAATTCAAGTGTTTTTTTTGGATACAGTAGACACATGATTTGAGAATGTCTGTGAGCTGGATCTAAACTTACACGTAGACAAGGTTCACTATTCTTATAGAAATGAGGTGGGGGATGGAATTGGAGACCAACATGAATGAGATGCTCAAAGTAAGCTGGAGTAATCTGAGGCTGGCACAGTGGGGGCTTTGGCTTGTGCTGTACCAGCCACAGGGAGATTCCATGGAACGTTAACATTGGCGACAGCAGTATCAAAGGGCCAAGCCTGCTCTCTTTTAAATAACATATCAAAAATGCCGCTCCTGAGCTGGAGAGATGGCTTAGCACTTAAGGTGCTTGCCTGTGAAAACTAAGGACTCATGTTCGACTCTCCAGGTCCCACATAAGCCAGATGTACACAAGCATGCAAGGTCACAGATGGGCACAAAGTGGCATACCTGTTTGGGGTTCAATTGCAGTGGCTGGAGGCCACTCACTCCCTCTCTCTCTCATTTTTTTAAAAAGCTTGTCTGTTTGGCTTGCCTCAAAAAAAAAAAAAAAAAAAAAAAGCCACTCCTAGGTAAGTTCCAAGGGGAAACTCATCTAAGTTGACTGTGTGGTTGTTTATCAAAAGTAGAGGGGGGTCTTTCCCAGGAGGGGAGTCTTTCCCTTTGCTCTTGTATTTGAGTCAAGGTACTAAACAGACGTTGTATGAAATTAGTCTGGAAGTTCAACGTTGCTTTTCATGCTGAGTGATTTTAAAGAAATAATGTATTTTCAGTGTTTTTTTTTTCTAAACTGTGTTCCTATGCCCACATACAGGCATGCCTCTCTGTATTGCCCATTTAAGTATTTCAAAACGTGAGACATTTCTTTAACTATGTGCAACCCACCATGTTGGTGTATTGTAGGATCACAAGTGCAGCATTCTTTCTGCTGTTTGTCACAATTATTACTTAAGCAACTAAGTATGTATTGAATTAAAACATTATAACCTCTTCCTCTTAGTTTAAATAAACTCCAAGTTAACTGGACTTCTAAGAGACCTTTTTTAAAAATAGTTTTTTAAAAAAAATTTATTTGAGAGAAAGAGAGAGAGAGTGAGAATGGGCACGCCAGGGCCTCCAGCTACTGCAAACGAACTCCAGATGCATGCACCCCCTTGTTCATCTGGTTTATGTGGATTCTGGGGAATTGAACTGAGGTCCTTTGGCTTTGCAGGCAAGTGCCTTAAGTACTAAGCCAACTCTCCAGCCAACTCTTGTTTTGCTTGGTATTTACCTCAGCAACACATACATACATACATATTCCAACCCTCAGATTTACCAAAATAAATAAAAGTATATTTTATCACTGTTAGTAAAATAACACTCGAGGTTGGGGATTTAGCTCAGTGGATGAGCGCTTGCCTAGCAAGTGCAAGGCCCTGGGTTCGGTCCTCAGCACCGAAAAAAAAAAAAAAAAAAAAAAAAAAAAAAGGCAAAATCACAAAAAGACCAAAAACAAACAAACAAACAAACAAAAAAAAAAACAAGGAAACTAATAATAAACTCATTGAAACTTGGTACTCAGGCAATTGTCTGTACAGTAAAATTTGAGAACTGCAGTTTTAGGGACATGCAACTAAATGGTAATTAAAGCACTATGAAATCAATTGATCTCTACTCCCAGCACAAACAGAAGGCATGACCCCATTAATAGAGCAAAAACAAGCTGTGTAGTTCTTTCTCTTATACTCCCACCACCTCCTGCCTCTCGTTTTGAGAAAATGCACAAAGAATGCTTTTGTTGTTTGTCTTCAATATGTTGGCCCTCCATCTCAATCATAAACCATTGCCAGACAAAACCTGTAATAAAAACTCATGATCATTTTCATTCAACCACAAAATTTACTAGTGCTAAGAAATTCTTATAAGCAATTCATTTCATACATTCTTTTGAGACAGGATCTCACATGTAGCCCAGGTTGGACTCATAGTTGCTACATCGGAACTGCCTTGCCTCTAACTTCTAAGTGCCAGGATTTATTGGTATATACTACTACATCCAGTTTATGCCATGCTGGGGATTAGACTAGGGCTTCATGTTGCTAGGCAAGCACTCTACCAACCAAGCTACATCTCTGTCCCCTTCGCTCATAAATTTTAATGAAGTTTAAGTTTTTTTGTTTTTTTTTTTTAAGAAAAGGTATTTATACTAGGTGTGGTGGTTCATATGTGTAATCCCAGGGTTAAGGAGGCTGAGGAAGAATTTTTGTGAGCCCAAGGCCATCCTGGGCTACATACTGAATTTCAGACCAGCTGGGACAACAGAGAGAGACCCTCTTTCAAACAAACAATTCATCAAACTATCTCCAGTGTCGATCGCCATACTTGACATGTATGTATAAACATGAGGGCTCAACTCTCCAGGTCTTTACAACCAGTGGGCAGAACAAGGGAACAATAGCTAAAATACCACAGGAAGGGGGTACAACAGTACCCCAGTTTTATACTAATTCTGGGAACAGAGAACTTAATTGCTCACTTTGTCAGTAGCAACAGGAAAGCTTCATGGAAGAGGTGAGAAATGAGGATTTTGAAGAGTAAATGCAAAATTATAATGTAGGGAAGACTGCCTTTTAAGAATATTTGTCCTGTAAATGTGAGCAGTTTTATTTTTGCACATAAATTCATTCCTTTAGCCACACAGACGTTTTACCATTTCAACAAGGGTTTTCTCTATTAACATAGGTGCCTCCACATAGGCTTGAAAGCCCATTTCCTTGCAGAATTTGTGTACTAGTGTGCCAGGGCAACCTAGTGTACTTACAATGTCAGGTCAACCCGTGTGGAATTGTATGGGGAATGTTCAGTGCAGGAGATCAGGGTTTGATGAGAAAGAGTAGCACAGAAAGGCAGAAGAAAGAAGATACACATATAAAGAATTAGTTCAGCAGTAGGTGATCTGAAAAAAAAAAAAAAGCCAGGAGCAACCCAAATATAAGCCACACAAACATTCAAATCCCAGTGTCTCCCTGTTTGAAAAATAAATATCTTACAACCCAAAGGCTTCCATTTTCTAAGAGTTAAATCCCTAAGCACCTTACTCTTGGAAATCTAGAAGCAACTGGGTGGTTTTTATACCCTTTTAGTCACACTTTCTATCCAGTTTTTCATTATAAGTTGTAAAAGGCTGAAGACATTTCTGCTCGAAGGAGAGAGGATGCATAAGTGAAAGTGCTCACCCTGGGTGGGAGGGAGGCTGCTGGCCAGCAGGAGGAGCAGAGCTGCGGAGCTGAGCCTCATTCCGCCTGGAGGTGGAGTTCAGACTTCAGCTGAGTCCAGGCTGTGGGTTTGTAGCACCAGACTTCTGTTTATTTATACCAACAGGGGCCCTCCCACTACCCCTGTCTCCCGTAGGTCAGCTGCTTCATCAGTTTCTAAAACCCCCCAATATTGCTGAGCTTGCTTTTAAGAACAAATAATTCATCTTGTAAAATTTATGCATTTGCTTCAGAGCACTGTTAGTATAATAAAATATTTGTTGAAAATGCAGATTAAAAAATGACATTCAAGGATGCTGCAGAGATTTGAGGGTAGAAAGAGAAGAGAGTGATAAAAGTCTGGAGGCTCAAAGGCAGTGCTGGGAATCAGACTCAGGCCCTTGGATAAACTTGGTCAACACTCTACCACTGGGCCCCCCAGCACCCCCTCAACAAAGGCCAAGGTGCTCTGTGGAAGAGTACTATTGGTGATTGTGGATTTGATTGCATTTCACAGTGGAAAGGTTCAACAAGCGTCTGAGTGTTCAAATATACCAGCGCCCACAGGGAGTCTTTGTAAATATTCAGTAAGTACTTGTATACTTAGTAAACACTTCCTCATGTGGATCACAAGCTGGTTGTGCCACAGGTTTTTCTTTCATGGCATATGTGTGTGGTGTGTAAAAACGATTGTGTGCAGATGCATGCCTGTGCCCCATGGGCACACGTGTGGGGAACAGACAATTCTCTCACTCTTCAGCCTTATTACTCTGAGATAGAGTCTGTCACTAAACTTCATTACACTGGCTGACCAGGGAGTCCCAGTGATCCTCCTGTCTCTGCCCACTCAGTGTTGGGATTACAGGCATGTGTGCCATGCCTGGCTTTTCCAGGGGTTCTTGAGCTTGAACTCATAATTATTCTCATAGATGCAAAAGAAACACTCTTACCTGCTGAGCCATATGCACAGCCCACTGTATTTTATTCTACCAATCACTCCTACATCCTCATTTTATTATCTGAGTTATGTGATTTCACAATCTAACCATGATGGGGATCTTGAAAGAGGGTGGCATGTACCTCTCATGCTTGTCTGCATTTAGATAAAAGGAGGGAGAGAACAGCTTTGGGGAAGAGCATCTTTCTGGCTATATGTGACCATTCTTAACCTTAAGAATTATGTACTGGTGGAGAGTCATTAGAACATAAGATGGTGAGCTGTGCTTTATGTTATGACTATTTAACTTCAGAATATGAGCCTTTGGTTTTGAGCCCACCAAAGAGGCGATCGGCCTACAGCTTTAATTCATTTGTTACATGTTCTTTGATTGGAAAGAAAATGGCTAGCGTGCTATTGAGCTGCCCTGGGAGTAAACAAGTGTAGAATATCATTTCATGCCCAGTGGATCACTGGACAATCAGTCAGTCAGTCCTCTAGTGTGACTTCCTGGACAATTTGGTCTTGCCAGGTAACTAGAGTCATGGATGTCCTCAGTGCTACAGAATGGATTTTGGGGTAGGCATCGATGGTACATAACCTTTGAGCGGCAAGTAGCCCTCTGTTTGGTGCAAATGAGAAGTTGATCTTGCCACCATTGTTTGCAGTTCTAGCTATTAGAAAGTGTTCTACCACTGAGACACGTTCCCAGGCAAGTTCTCCCCCTATTTGTGTGAAAGTGAGCTTTCTAGCAGTCCAGTCATTTTTTTTTTTTTTTTGCAGTACTTCAATCCTTATCACCTCATGAAAGAATTCTAAAGTCTTTTCCTGGAGGTGGAAAGATTGTAAGAGCTACAGGGTGGGAAGTAGTATCCTGAGGCACTGTCCACCCCCCACCCCCCACCTCGCCAAGATCCAGAGACGGACAGAACTATTCATAATCCCATGGTGAATACCAATAACCCCACTGAGGAGGGCCCTCCATGGAATGGGGATAGGGATGGTGATGGGGGAGAGAGGATATAAAAGGTAATATGTGACCCAACATGCAATTTGTTTATACAGTAAAGTTCATAATTATAAAGTAAAATAAAGTCTTCCATATCATGGCACTCCAAATATTTGAAATCAGGGTGTGTCAGTGGGTTTCCTAAGAAACAGACCTAGAGATGGGCTTTGGATTAAAAGAAATTTATTCAGAATGGCTTTTATTTTATTTTATTTATTGTTATTTTATTTTATTTATTCTGAAGAGGGGAGGAGACAGAATTAAGCAATCCAAGCCTTTGATTTCAATGCTTGCCTGACCAAGCCTATGTTCACACACCAGGGAGCTCCAGATAAGAGACTCTACTACAGGTGTACCCCTCAGGGAACAGAAGTATTCAGACCCAGCTGCCCCTTGTCAGGACAAAAAAATGAGTGATGTTGGGCTGGAGAAATGGCTTAATGGTTAAGGCGTTTGCCTGTGAAGCCAAAGGATCCTGGTTTGATTCTCCAGGCCCCTCGTAAGCCAGATGCACAAGAGGTGCATGCATCTAGAGTTCGTTTGCAGTGGCTAGAGGCCCTGGCATGCCCATTCTCTCTTTGTCTGCCTCTCTTCTATCTCTCTCTCTCTGCTTGCAAATAAATAAAAATTAAAAAAAAAAAGAGTGATATTGACAATCACCAGAAGAGTGTAGGGACAAAGATGCCTGAAAGACAATAGTGAAAAAAATCCAGAAAATTCTTAACATTGGCTTTTATTAAAATAGGACCATCAGACTAAGGAGTTAATTTGACAGTAATCCTAAAATTTGATTTGAGTCCTTTAACACCCAGAGTTCAGTATTTTGCTTATACTGACCAAAGAAGCCTCATGTTTTTCAGCTTAAAGATGGTACAGGTGGCCGAGCAACTCTGATATCCAGGCTATTAAAGAAGTTTCAGGTCAGTACTCTATAATTTCACAATAGAGTGGGAATATGAATTTCAAAAGAACCCTTAGAAACCCACAAGAAAAAAGTTTGAGCTGAGAGAAGGACCAAGCGGAAACTTAAAAAAAACATAGTTATTTTATTTATTTGTGTTCACATGTATGTGGTGTGCATGCATGTGTTTGTGTGTTCATATGTAGGTGTGGCACATGTGAATGTGTCAGTGTGTACATTTGTGTCATGTGGAGGTTAGAGGTAGACATCAAGTGATTTCCTCATTCGCTCTCTACCTGACTTACCGAGACAAGGTCTTCCCCGGCCCCTCCATCCCAGAGCTCATTGGTTCCGCTAGTCTAGCCAGCCGCCTTGCTCCAGGGATCGGCCTGGCTCTGCTTCCACAGTGCTGGTATCATAGGTGAGCACTACCACGCCTGGCATCTAGGGTTCTGGGATCTGAACTCAGGTCCCCATGACTGCATGCAAGTACATTAACAACTGTCTTGATTCCCAAAGCCTCTCCTAAAATAGCTATTTTAGATGCTTTTCTCTAGACATGAAAATATGTCACTTGATTTATACCCAACCTGATTTTTGTGATCGGATACGTAAAAAGTTGGAGGAAATGAGAAAATTATGGGAAAGGTTTTCTCCTTGATTTTGGAATCAAAGCAGGTTTTCTCTCCGGATTTATTAAAACTGGCACCTTCATTCCTTGACCTTCAATTGTGCTCCACAAACTGGCAACATCAGTTTCACCTAAGAGCTACTTTAAAAGGGCCTGGTGCAGATGCACAAAGTGGCACATGCATTGGATTTTGCAGTGGCAAGAGGCCCTGACATGCCCATACTCTCTCTCTCTCTGCTTAAAAATAAATAAATAAGCCGGGCGTGGTGGCGCACGCCTTTAATCCCAGCACTCGGGAGGCAGAGGTAGGAGGATCACCGTGAGTTCAAGGCCGCCCTGAGACTACATAGTGAATTCCAGGTCAGCCTGAGCTAGAGCGAGACCCTACTTCGAAATACAAAAAAATAAATAAATAAATAAAAATAAATAAATAAATAAATAAATAAGCTGGGCATGGTGGCACACGCCTTTAATCCCAGCACTTGGGAGGCAGAGGTAGGAGGATCGCCGTGAGTTCAAGGCCACATAGTGAATTCCAGGTCAGCCTGGGCCAGAGTGAGACCCTACCTCGAAAAGCCAAAAAAAAAAAAAAAAAAAAAAAATAAAAAAAAAATAAATAAATAAATAAATAAAACGGCCTTGCGGTGTAAGCCTATAATCCTAGCAACTATGAAGCCTGAGGCTGGAGGATAGCAAGTTCAGGGCCAGCCCGAGTTACAAAGGGAATTCCAGGCCTGCATGGAAAAACTTAAGCCCTATCTTAAAATTTTTTTTTTTTTACATAATTTTATTTTCACTAAAAGAGGGATGGGACTATAGCTCAGTGGTAGAGTATTTGCCTCGTGCAAGACCCTGGGTTCAGTCCTTAGCTCTGTCAAAGCCCCGAAATCAAGTAAATCCTTACATCCCACCTGTTAAGAAATTCCCTGGTAATGTGAGTGCATATTAAAGCCCGAGAGGCACTGGTGTGGCCCAGCACAGACCACATCGCATGCTATGGGGTCTTTCCTGAATGACACTGGCTCATTTGGACAAGCTGTCTCCTTAGCATGCGATGCCCAGATGCATCAGTGAAAGTGAGGCAGACTGTGGTGGTTTGACTCAGGTATCCGCAATAAACTTAGGTGTTCTGAATGCTAGGTTCCCAGCTGATAGAGATTTGGGAATTAATGCCTCCTGGAGGCATAGTATTGTTTGGGGAGGGTTTATGGCTATTATAGCCAGTTTCCCCTTGCCAGTGTTTGGCACACTCTCCTGTTGCTGTTTCTACCTTATGTTGGCCAGAAGGTGATGTCCACCCTCTGCTCATGCCATTGTTTTCCCCTGCCATCATGGAATGTCCCCTTGAGTCTGTAAGCCAAAATAAACCTTTTTTCCCACAAGCTGCTCTTGGTCAGGTGATTTCTGCCAGCAATGTGAACCTGACTGCAACACAGACCAACATGTAACCCCTAAATGCAGAGCAGAGGCAACAGCAAGAATTCTCTGTTAAGAGACTGAACAATGAAATGCCACAAAAATACTGAGCTGGCATAACTGGCCAAGCATCTGCCAATCTAGGCATTCAACGGGCCTTGAACAGGGCCCATGTGAGAGTTTTAAATGATTAATGGGGTAAAATGGCTGTTGTTTCTGTCCTGAGACAAGGTCTAATGTAGTCCAGGCTGGCCTAGAACACATTAGGTAACCTAGGCTGGCACTGAACCCCTAGTCCTCCTGCCTCCACCTCCTAAATGCTTGGATTACAAGCATGCACTACCACACTTGGCAAAGTCTTTATAGTTTTAAAGTAGTTTGCAATATAATTAGAGGCAAATGTCACTGTGGCACAATTGAGAATGTTTTTCTCATGTCACTCAACTCAGCTGGAAAACTGAAAGTGATTATTCTGCGAACAAGTGTTTTACCCCCTGAACCTTTTGTATCCCGGCTCCAGCTCTTTCTTGTCTTGTTAATTTCCCCTTGCTAGTTCCTCTCTTGACAATAGCAGTGCTATTAGCATCAGCAACACCATCTCAGAGAGTTGTGTGGGTTGCACTTATATATTTGGAAAGTGCTTTGCTCAATTTTTGGTAAATGCCACTCAACATGTCTTAGAATTTTTTTAATTAATTACGGACACACTTAGTATGGAGACATCATATGTTGGTACCTTCCTTTGCCTCGTCCCTGCCCCCATTCTGCTGGGAGCCCTCCTCAGTGGCGTGCAGGTTTCGCCCGTGTTAGGATTTTTAACCTGTGAGAAACACAAGCATTTAAAATAAACACAAGAGCAGCTTTGGACTCGTTTGTGAGTCCACTGGGCAGGTGCATGATTGCTCGAGCCCTCTGGTCACAGAGCTGTTCCTCTTTGACATGGACCTCACACACTATTTTTATGACTTTTCTAAGAAGATACCTGTTGCTACTGTTCAATTGTGTCACAGTGATATTTGCCTCTGAATATATTCCCAGGTGCTATGAGACATGAACTACTTTAAAAGTATAAAGATTTTGCCAAGTGTGGTGGCATATGCCTTTAATGCCAGCACTTGAGAGGTGGAGGCAGCAGGACCAGGGGTCCTAGACCAGCCTGGACTACATTAAAACCTGTCTTAAGACAGCAACAACAGCAACAAATTATAGGGATTTTATTCCATAATCATTAAAACTTTTCACATGGGCCTTCGGTTTGTGTTTGATACAAATATACCAGAATTTTACAAAGGAAGCATTCTATTTTTTTCCATCATTTTCCCCTACTTTTATTTGCTTTTAAACAGTTTGAGGAATGACTGAGATGCTAAAGAATGTTTAATGCTTGATACATACAACTGCATGAGCAAAGACATGTACAAACACTGACTTTGGCTATAATTTTCATCTTGACTGAGTTGATTTCAGCAGCCTAGAGTTTGCTTCAAGATCTCCACCTGAGCCAGTTGTGGTGGCACACACCCCTTATTCCCAGCACTTGGGAGACTGAGGTTGGATTCCAGGCCAATCTGGGCTACAGAGTGAGTTCAAGTTCAGTCTGGCCTAGAGTGAGACTCTGCCTCAAAAAAACCCCACAAAACGTCTACCCGTGGAAAAGTCATTTGTGAAAAGTAACTCTATGTAAAGTGTCACTCAAATCCATTCACGTGCTCTGAAGCCTACACAAGCCTACCATGTGTGCACCAAAGCTGTTACCTGTAAGAGTGGTGATTCGTCTAGACACCGCTAGGTGGCAGCATTATTTACAAAAATAGTATGCAAGGAAGGAAAAGTTTTTGCTCTCAGGTAAAGAAGCCCCTGCCTATGTGCTGACAAAATGGCTGGGTACACATTGTTTCAATATTCAAAGCTTAAAAAAAAAATTGGTTTGTTTCTTTTTAGAAAAAACAAGAGGTTTGAGATGTTTGATTAGGTTGAGATGTTCATCACAGAGAGGAGAAAACCCCCTAAAAATCTGAAACAGGCCCACAAATACTGGGCTGAATCCAATTTCTTGGTTGCAAAATCAGATTGTACTTCTGTTCTCTGGCAAGTGAACGCACTAGGCCTGGGCAGCAGCTGGTTTTGAACTTTCTGTGATTAGCAAGTTCTCTGAGTGCAGAGAGGCACATACCAAAGTCACAGGGATTGATGGCCAAGCAATTGTGCTTGGGGGTTTCAAGTATAGGGCAGCAAGCATTCATGCAACATCCTTATCCTATTTGGATTTCAGAATGTACACACTGTAGCATTTCACATTTATATGTTATAACTAGGAATGAGGTCGTGGACATAATAAATAAAAGCCAGTGGTTTCATTTTCCTGAAAGAGCATCTCTGTTGTGGCTGGGGATGTAGCTCAGGGTAAAGTGCTTGCTTAGCATGTGCAAGGCTGTGAGTTCAGTCCTCGGTAACACACACACATACACACACGATAGAACACATCTTTGTGTGTGTGTGTGGTGTGCATGTGTGTATATGCATGTTTGTGTGTGGGAGCACATGTGCTTGTGGGAGTGCATGAATGTATGTGTGGAGGATACAGAACAACCTTGGGTGCGGTTCCTCAGGTACAGCATCCACCTTTTTTTGAGATGGGATCTCTCATTGGCTTGGAACTCACCAATAAGGCTAGACTTACTGGCAAGCAAGCCGTAGGGATCCTCTTGTCACTCCTCCTGTCTCTGTGTCCCCAGTGCTGGGATTAAAGTTCTATTCCACCATACCCCCTCAACCCCAATGGTCTTTGAGACTTGGAGGGAGTGACATAAATGTCTCATTTAGCATTGAGCACCTGTCACCTGTTCTCAGCACTTAAAATTTTTGAGTCTCCCTCATACTTTCTGCCTTCTGCAAAAAGAAAGAAAGAAAAGAAAAAAGAAAAAAGGTAACTCTGATCAAAGGTGACTGCAGAACTAATCTAAGGGGATAACCATGAATATTTCGAGGGCAGTTTGACAGGCACAACATACTCATTTAGTCAAACAATAGTAGCTTCCCTCTAAGACCTATGATTCCCCCAGCTATAGGCTTTTGAGTAGGTTTTCAGTACCAGGTGTGAATTCCTTCTATGGAGGAGGCCTAAATTCAACCACAGAGCAGTTGGTTACTCCTAAAACAGTCATGTCAGTATTGCACCAGTGAGCTCATCATGCCTGGCTGGTCATTGTATAGCTCAAAAGGGCCACTGCTGGGAAAGACTGTTGATGACTGTTCTCCTCCAGCAGTCTGCAACACCTTTCAAACACTATTATAGCTAGTCAAGAGGGAGAGGCTTCCAGCTCAGCTCAAGGCTGATTTCTCAGTGACCTGCAAACAAAGCATGTAGTGATTTCAGCAATAAGGTCTTACCATCTAGTTCTGGTGGGCAACCAAGAACCTTGGAAATAGCCTGTATTGTTTGGGGACATATAAGGCCTCTCTTGATCAACTTACTGGAAGATTTTCTTTCCCTGGCACTAGAACTCTCATATAATGACCTATGGCTTCTGGGAGTAGGATTATCTACCCATGCAAGGCACTTTTGTTCAAACTCTTTTTAAAATTAGTTTTAATTAGTTAACAGAGAAACAGGTTTTCATATGACTCTTTCATACACCTTTAGATTTGGTTTGTCATCTTCCCTCCTCTCCTCCATCACCTTAATCTTTTCCCCACTTAAACCTTTCCAGCCCCAGTCTTCCACCCCTCTACTTTCATATCACTTGTGTGAAACTGTCCCTTCCCCTCAATAGAACACAATGTTTTTGAGTTTGTTAATGTCAATAGAGTGGGTAGCCAATCCTCAAACTGAACTACCGAGAGGTGTTTGAGTGCCGAATTGAGGAAACAGGACAGGAAACGAGGGGTCAGCACTCTCCTTAACTTCTCTAACAGATAGCAGTACAGCTTGAAGACTAAGAAGGCTCATGGTGACAGAGCAGTGAACCCACAGCGGGTCCTAGTAGAACAGCAGTGATGTATCTCAACAGGGAGGCGGGAGCTGCACATCTCTCACACACCACTAGCTCACTCTTTGTAAGTTAAGGCACACATGCTATAGGAATGCAGGTCAAACCACCTACATGGCTGCATATGTGTTCAAAGTCTGCACACTTCCCGGCTGCACTCACCAATGGATCATGAGCCAGGACAGATAATCCTTCTTCCTCGATAATTCATTCTATTCAAGATAAACTAGAGCCAGGCATGGTGGCGCACGCCTTGAATCCCAGCACTCAGGAGGCAGAGGTAGGAGGATCACCGTGAGTTCGAGGCTACCCTGAGATGACATAGTGAATTCCAGGTCAGCCTGAGCTAGAGCGAAACCCTACCTTGAAAAACCAAAAAACAAAACAAACAAACAAACAAACAAAGAAATAAACTAAATCATGACCATTACTCTTTTTGTCTTCAAATGAGCAAACATTTGAGTGTCTAGTGTCATGAACATACAAAAAAGATGTGGCCTTATGCCCTATGTAAGTCAGCTAAAAATTCAGTACCTTTACATGTAATTGGATCCCTAAAGTCAACACAGCCTGGCTCTGAGATTAAAAGCACAAAACCGGATTACTTCCACGTACAGTGCCTCGGGTGCTGCAGCTTTCCAATACTACATGTTTTCTTGATTATGAAAAGTACGAGGAGGCCTTAGTAGAGAATTCACAGCAGCAGACGCCCAGACTCCATTAGGTGAATGGGAGGGAGGAGTCAGTTCCACAGTCCTCCTTGCTGCCTCGGTGCTACGCAAAGGGGCTGCTTTTTCTGTTGGAGGTAAAAGGATGTGTGCGCAAATGTTTTACAACCAACTTTCTGGAAAATTCAAAAGCATTGACTTGTGGTATTTGTGTGTTCTATGTTATGAATATCCCCACTGTAGCTAATTTCAAACTTCCAAAGTGATACCACCAGATGTGGAGCAGAGGGGATTGAGAACCACCGGCCTGTGCCAGAGCCCACAGCGTGAGCCCAGTGGCCTATTAGTGCAGCCAGACCACTGCCCTTGGGATGTGTGATGTGCACATTTTCATGCTGATCCTTGTCATTCATCTTAGCAGAACCTGGCTGGGCTGCTTTCAATAAGTGGATGGCCAAGGGGAGGTTTTGAGCTATGCTGAGACCCATTGTCATGAACACCAAAACTGATAAAGTGGGTCATTTTGACTTAAGTCCCTGACCAGCCCATCTTCTCAGCAGTTTATTGTTGTTTTTGTTTATAGAGAAGGACAACTCTTCCAGCAATCATGTGTACCCAAGCAGTAGCACACAGCTGGGCCTTGCTCTGGGCTGGGAGCACTTGGGAAGACTTCCATGAATCCAGGTTTCTGGGACAGGAGGAGAAGCTAGGCCTCTGTGGACTTAGAGTTATTGTCTAAGTCATCTGCTGTTCATGAATCAACCTGGTGGCCCCAGAGACACATATTCATGACTCACCCTGACCCTTCTGAGTCCCAAGCCACTGTCCCTTTCACTGCATTAGAAGCTGCAACCCCCAGGCACTTGTACATGCAGCCCATGTTGCAAGAGGCTACTGTTGCTTTGTAAGTAGAACAGCTTTGTGTAATGTCCAGCGGCTTTGAGGAAATGGGACAGAAAACTAGGGGAAAGCAAAGGGATCCAGAGAAAAGGACACTGTCCAGTGAAAACAAAGCACCAGGTAAGTGCTGTCTTGGAGCCTGTATGAACCTAGGGCTGGAACCCCTGATTTGTTCTCTGCTATCAGAAGTAGTTACACCCCAATCCTTCCACAGAGACAATTGCATGGGAGCTAAGCATCTCCAGCCAGCACAAAACTTACACAGGTGGGTAAGACTTCCACATTCTTCCAGCACACATTCCTACTCCCATTACCCCAGGGGCCCTCTGCAGTGGGTTTATGGTATTCACTGTGGAGTCATGAAAGCCTCAGTTAATCCCCATGAGGTAGCATGGTGGTAGCGGGGTGGGGGGCATGCCTCAGAGTATTCCTACCCACTCTGTGGCTCTTACATTCCTTCTGCCTCCTTTTCTGCAATGTTCCCTAAGTCATGGCAGTCCTGTTGGCAGTCTGATTTAGTGTTGAATTCTCTGTAGTCTCTGGATTTCTGCTATGATAGGTTTTGATTGATTGATCACCATGTCTGTCACTATCACCCTGGAGCTGGTTGTCAGACTAGCAGTAAGAGCAGTGTTCATGTTGCCACTTCCTCTGCAGTATGTCCTGGGCCCCAGCAGATGTGGTAAATGTGACATATCTCATTTCACTTTGTTTTTAGGCTTACTATTTTAGCTCCTGAAGTTCCTTTGTTCTCTTTATTATCAATGTTGTTCTGTGCTCCATTTGTTGCTTATGGGTTTCAGTACCCTAGTAGTCCAGCCACTCTAATTGCATATTGATATTAACACCTGAAATTTTATGCATTATTAATCTACTGTAATTAAAACCTCTATCCAAGCAAGGCTTGGTGGCACATGTCTTTAATCCCAGCACTTTGGGAGGCAGAGGTAGAAGGATCACTGTGAGTTCAAGGCCATCTTGAGACTAATTCCAGGTCAGCCTGAGCTAGAGTGAGACCCTACCTCAAAAAACAAACAAAAATAATAATAAAAATAAATTAATTAAAATAAATAAATAAAAATAAAGAAACAATAAAAACCCCTATCCCACCAAAATAGACCTTCTCATCTATCCTTCACTCTTCTACAGTCACAAAAATCTACTTCCCTAAATTTCCATAGCTACAATAGTCTCCATACTTCTTTGTACACCTCCAACCCATATACTTACTTTCTTGTCCAAACTTCATCTCTCTTCTCTATATCCTTTCCTGACTTCATCTCTCAAAATCTTAAAATATCCTCAAACCATACCCTCTCTAACCAGTGTGCTAATGATAGGTTCTCTGTAAACAAAGGGGAATAGAAGGGTAATCCTATAGCTGAACACAATCAGAACTACCAACAAATCTGAGTCAGGAAACACGGGGCCACCTGTAAATAGCTGAAAGACTTCCTAGTGAAACTAAAAAATTTACACCAGACAAAAGAAATGACTAGATAAGCTGGAAGAGGAGGGAGGGGAAATAAATGCAGGGCAAAACAACCATTTCCACAAATGCCCAGCCACAACAAAGAAACACAAAGAGTAGGGGACAACAGACCCCACAACACACTCCTAAACTCTCAACTCCCCCAGAATGGGAGTGTGAAACCACGAGATTCCCAAAATGTCAGAGAAAGAATTAAGAGTTCTGCTTCTAAAAATAACTAACCACTATACAGCCATCTCAAATAAGCAGATCAGTGTTCTAAAAATATATATTCAAGACCTCGACAAAAGAGTCTCTGAAGTGAATGAAACAGAGAGCAAACTGGGGAGGGGGTGGAGGAGTCAAATATATGGAGGAAAAATTTAGCAAAGAAATTGAAGTGGTAAAAAAGAGTCAAATTGAAATTATGGATGTAGGTCTGGGAAATGGCTCAATGGCTCAGTAGTTAAAGGTGCTTGCTGGCACAGCCTGGTGGCCTGGGTTCAATTCCCTAACCACTCACATAAAACTAGACACAAACAAAGTGGCACAAGTGCCTAGTGTTCCAATTGTAGTGGTAAGAGAATCTGGTGCACTCATACACATAAAAACAAAATTGTGGAAATGAAAGCAATGATCAGTCAAGTAAAACTCACACCAGAATGCATTACTAATGACAAGATCATACAGAAGAACATATTTTAGGGATGGAGGACAAAGTTGAGACAATAGTGTACAGAGACACATATAAAGAAAAAAATTAAATAACATACACATTTTCCCAAGAACGCTGAGAGAAATTCAGGATGTCAAACCTCAGAATACAAGACGTAGAAGAAGGAGCTGAGATAAATACAAATAAGTTGATCATTTTCCAAACAGACTTGACCAGAAAAGGACCTCTGCAGGACATATCATAGTGACAATGTCAAAAATACCAAGTAGCAAAACAACACTGCTGGGCATGGTGACAAACACCATTAATTCTAGCACTCAGGAGACAGAGGAAGGAGGATGGAGGATTGGCATGAGTTTGAAGCCAGCCTGGAACTACATAGTGAATTCCAGATCAGCCTGGGCTAGAGTGAGATCCTACTTCAAAAAAGAAAAAAGCAAGCAAACTAAAAGCTGTAAGAGGAAAATGCTAACTCACATACAAAGGCAGGAATATCAGAATAATCTCAGACTTACCATCTACAATCCAAAAATGAAGAAAAAATGAAATGATACATTCCAAGTTCTAACAGTAAATACCAACTTTGAATGCTATACAACAGTTAATACATCTTTCAAATTTTTCAAAAATTATGGAGAAATAAGTATATTTCAAGACAAACATAAGCGAAAGCAATTCATGTCAATCAAACTAACTACAGAAAAATCTAAAAGGAATACTGTACAGAGAAGAAAGATAACCCCACCTGTGAGAATACATGATAGTATACACTCAAGAAAGAAGCAGATGCACAAAGAAAAAACAGCAAAGAATCAACAAATCATCACACAACAAATCATCAAACTCTCACTGGAAAAAGAAATAAAAAGACAGCAATCTAGCCAACCAACTGCTCCATAATTGGACTGAAGGCCCTCTCTATGGGAGGGAATACATAGCTGGTACTGAAAAACCTAAGCAAAAGTCTATGGCAGGGGAGGTCATGAGCCTTAGGGGAATAAAGCCTGCTCTTGTCTGGCTAAATGTATATATTTTTCCCACCAAGCTTCCCTGAAAGCACTACGCTTAATGTTCATATTCACATATTAATGCTACTCTCACTTCTGGTTACAGAAGCTTCTCTTTTCAGATGGCGATGGCCACTGGGATGACCCAAAAGGCAACATAGTGCTGAGAAGAAGGGATGGAGGAGTGCCCAGCACTGAAACATCTCTGTCACACCCTCCAAGGCTCAGGGACCATTGCGGAAGAGGGGGCGGATAGAATGGAAGAGTCAAAGGAAGGGTACGACTCCTTACAATGCAACTGTCCAGACAGAAATTGGCCTTGATATCCATGACCTTGCAGTGCCTAGCAATACCTTTGCAAGACCCTCAAAATAGAAGAAAAAGATGATGACATCAAATTAAAAGAGAGACTAATGGAGAGAGGGCAGGATACGATGGAGATTGGAGTCCTAAAGGGGAATGGGGGGAGGGGAGGGAAATATCATGCATTTTTCTGTATGTAAGTATAGAAGTTGTCAATAAAATAATTAGAGATTAAAAAAAGATGGCACATATGTTGCTGAGGTTTCATTTCTAGGCTCAACACTTGGAAAAAGAAAAAAAAGGAAGCTGATAGGCAGAGGGAGAAATCAAGATAGGTTTTATTAACCCTGTGGAGCTTTTTGACAATGGTGGTCACAGTTGTGGTGAGAAGGCTAAGACTATATTTCATATCATTACTCACTGGGTATGGACCAGCCTAATATGTGGCTATTTTCACTTGGAGGCATTCCCTGTAGCTATCCAGTAGTCTATTTCTGAAGGGTTCCTAGTTGGAACATCATAGCAAAGCTTATCCTTTTCTTCTTCTTCTGCGCTGTGTGTGTGTGTGTGTGTGTGTGTGTGTGTGTGGTGTGTTGTAGGGGAGGGTGTTTGCACTTGTGTATAACATGAAGGTTTGTCTGTGTGCCTCAAGGTATCTTGGGGCTCCATAGACCCCTACTCCTCAGATTTTCTGGTCACAAGCACTGCTATGGCCACAGTAATAAGCTAACATGGCACTTCTCTGTCCCTCTCCTTCCCTACCTTCTTCTCTTCCCCTGCTTGTCTTCTTCCTCTCTCCTCTTTCATTCACTGCTCTTTCACTGAAATGATATGTTAATTCATATTATATATCAAACAAAATGTTTAGCCCTGTGCCTATTTCTTAGAACTGTAATTTTTTCCTTTTTTTTTTTTTTTTTATTGAGGTAGGGTCTCACTGCAGACCAGGGTGACCTGGAATTCACTATGTAATTTCAGGCTGGCCTCGAACTCACAGTGATCACCCTGCCTCTGTCTGGGGTTAAGGGAATGGGTCACCACACCTCGGAGAGAGAGGAAGAATGGTCATACCCAGGCCTCCAGCTGCTGCACTTAAGCACTGAGCCATCTCTCCAGCTCTGGAGTTGCATTTTCAATCCTGCCCATGAAGAGTTTCTGTACAGGCTCAAGATTCTTACTGAATGATACTGCTGTGACAACCATGCTTCTCCATCAATGGGTGGAGACTGCCAACCAATGGAACAAATAGAACCTGAAAAGCCTTCAAAGTGTCATGATTGGTATAGCTCTTGCCTTGCATGCGCAAGGACCTGGGTTCCACCTCCAGCATTCAGGGGAAATTATGTAAGTCCATGCCGCAGTCAGGAAGTGAATTGGAAACAGGCTGCAACAGAATGGCTTGAGGCATATTTTATAGAATCATCTTGTTAAAGTCGGAAGCAGCATTCTGTATACCTTCCTGTAACAGGGTGCAAGCGGTTCAGGAAAGTCCTTGAACCCTAAGCCCTAGGTTCATATCTACTTTTAAGCAAGGAATTGAATAAAATAAGACTGAAGGATAATTATTAAATTATATATATATATATATATATATATATATTTGGTTTTTCGAGGTAGGGTCTCACTCTGTCTCAGGCTGACCTGGAATTAACTATGTAGTCTCAGGGTGGCCTCGAACTCATGGCGATCCTCCTACCTCTGCCTCCCGAGTGCTGGGATTAAAGGCGTGCGCCACCACGCCCGGCTAAATTATTATATTTATTTAGGGAAGTATAGTACCAAGGAAAGGAGAATGAATATACCTACGTGGCTTGAGAGCCCACACAGTGGGCCTGGAAAAAATCCATGGGGAGGGCAGAAAAGAAAGTACAAAGAACTCCTGCCAAATGACCTTACCCCCAGCTGGAGGCTCCCAAGTGGTCAGGCAGCTCAGAGACCTTGCTCGTCCCCCTGCAAATGTATTTATAACTTTATGGTGGTGGACCCTACCTTCCAGCTTAGGTGAGCCAGAGGGACAGCTGATTGCTTAGAGTTATGGGCTGTCTCAATCATGGTGCCAAGTTCTGAGCTCTAAACTTGACCAACCACAATGTTAGCATTAGATTTAAATCCTAGGAAAGACCTCCCTCCCAGGAGGGACCCAGGTTGTTTTTGGAAAACAGATCTAAGTAAGAGATTAGAAGTCAGATCATACTTTGATCTCTATCAAGTCCAGATTACAAGGATAGGCCCAAAGACATTCCTGTTTTGTACTTTCAGGGCCCTGGTCACCCTAACTGTCTACTCCCTCTCATTCCCACTGTAGTCAAACCCAAGACACAGCCATCCTTCTGTGGCTCAACTAAAGGCTCCCTTTAACTGTACTTTTCCTGTATATTCTAGACCAGGATAACCTCCCTGCCTCTTGCAAAGCTTTCTCACAGGGAAAACTATCTAGCCACATATTTGCTGCTTTATATTTTTTTCTTCCTTCCTTTCTTTTTTTATTTTTTGGGGGGGTCTCATTCTAGCTCAGGCTGATCTGGAATTCACTATGTAGTCTCAGGGTGGCCTTGAACTCATGGTGACTCTCCTACCAATGCCTCCCAAGTGCTGGGATTAAAGGCATGTGCCATCACGCCCAGCTTGCTTTACATCTTGCTTTTTTTAAAATTCCTCTAAACACTTCACTTATTTATTTTTATTTATTTGCAAGCAGAGGGAGAGAGGCAGACAGAGAGAAAATGGGCACGCCAGGGCCTGTAGCCACTACAAACAAACTCCAGATGCATGTGCCCCTTGTGCATCTGGCTTATGTGGGTCCTGGAGAATTGAACCAGGGTCCTTTGACTTTGCAGGCAAACGCCTTAACTGCTAGGCCATTTCTCCAGCCCCTTGCTTTACATCTTTATATGTGTGTCCATTCCCCTCAACAGACTGTAAACACTATGCATTATCTCTTACATTACTATCCTACATAAGGAATTGAACATAGCACATTGAATTTGTACCAGGGTCAAGGATTGCTTAGAAATATGCCTTTGTGTTCTCTTCTGTTTCCTCATTCTTTAGTAATGATGCAATTCTTATCTTTTCTTAGTTTCCCATGATGCTGACATCCTTATCTATCCTATATATTTTTCATTCTGTACTTCCTCTCTTGTGTAACTGTGCTCTGGGAACCCCAGGCAGTTAAGTTTTTAGTGGTGATTAGCACACATTGGTTATGTTCCATATATGCCTAGCAGATCTCATGGTTTTGTTCAAACATTTTTTTTTGTTTGCTGTGATTAGACCCAACTGGCCCAGGGAAAATTTTTAGGTGATTTATTGTATATAGTGGTTAAACAGAAATCTAAGTAGGGTTTAAAATCTTGTTGCACAAAAGTGTATTCCATGGGTCAACAATATTGTGTTACCTGGGAGCTTGTTAGAAATGTCGACATTTCTCATGCCTGTGACTCACCTAGATGTGCTGAATCAAATCTGCAGTCTGACAAGATACACGGGTGAACTCTATGAATAATTGTTCCAGAAATACTAGTTAAAACATTTAATGGTGACTCTATGTAAGGATATTTCTCAGTTGACACCTGCATGGACCGGGTGCTACATTCAAAATTGCATATATTTCTATTACTCTCATTTTATTCATATATCTATTTATAGATGAGAATCTGAAACTTAGATCTTACCCCCAGTAGATCTTGGAATCAGTATTGTTGAGCTTGGACCAGTGGTATCTGCTTTCAGGACTATTCCAGATAGCTGGCTGTGTCCTGGACTTCTTACCATCCCAGAATCATGGGCTACATTCAATCTTGCCCTTCTTCATCAGTTCTCAGCTGCAGACTGATAGAGTTAGGGTCAAGATGTCCTGGGTCTCTGAGCCCTCAGGTGGGATAATTCTGCACAGTGATTTATACTCTAGTTCAGTTTCCTCAGTGGCTTAATGTCCACTGACCACTGTAGTAACTAGCTTAATAATGCACCTTTCACTGTTGCATTTCCTCCCACACGTCCCTGTATCTTTCAATAAAATACAAATAAATCTTTATCTTAGGCTCTATTTCTAAGAGCGTCTGCATTAAAATAGCAACAATGTAAGTTGGAGTTCTGTGGGATGTTCTTTATACTATAACAGAAGAAGTACCAAAAAGGAATGATCAGACATTCTTGAAAATACAGTAAATATAACACCAAGAAGAACACAGATAAATTTTACCAGACCAAAAACAGCTTGAAGATGTGATTCTGTGATATGTAGTCAATGAACTGCATTATGGGGTAAACACCAATCTAACTCCTTCTCCAGTAGAAAGATGGGATTTTTCTCACATCTATAGGAACATGTCCCAGGTCAGATCTCTTGTCTTTACAATAGACTGAATCTCTGGGTGAAATCAACAAGTGTCATTGGGACAAGCATACTTTCTGTCCCTCAAGTTGCCTTGCATAAAAGTAAAGGAAAGAAGCCGGGTGTGGTGGTGCACACCTTTAATCCCAGCACTCGGGAGGCAGAGGTAGGAGGATCGCTGTGAGTTCGAGGCCACCCCGAGACTACATGGTTAATTCCAGGTCAGCCTGGATCAGAGTGAGACCCTACCTCGCAAAAAAAAAAAAAGTAAAAGAAAGTTCATTGTGCAAATCAAATACCCTACTTGTCTGTTCATGTACCCAGGGACAGCTTTAGAGGCAGGCGACAGACAGGCCCTGGGCTTGCTAGAGAGCTCTTAATAATTGTAAAAAAGTCTCCAAATATTTTCAATTTGCACTGGGTCCTAGGAATTATGCAGCCAGTTCTGTTTATACTAGTTAAAATGCTTGAAGTTTGGATTTTCATGAGGCAACCAGAAGCAGTGAACTAAAAAGTAAAAGAACTAAAAGATAAAAACAAAACTAGATCAAACAAAAACTGGCATTTCTAGATTCTTCTGGGGGTTGTCAATAAAGACTGTGAGCAGAGACAGCAGGAGGAAGTTGTGGCACCTGGTGCTCTGTAGTGCCTGGTAAATCCACTGGCTCAGGAATAGGCAAAATTGCTGAGATGGCATGGTTAACTTGGTGCCAGCATGGGCTGCTCAGGGGACCCAGGGAATTAGGAGCAAAGGAATGAGCCTGTTGACAGTTGTCCTGCATCAGACTGGTAAACCGATTGTGTGCCAAATAATATTCAGCATTTACCAAGCATTTTCTCTCCATGTGGCTCTGTTAACGGAGTCATCATCATTATTTCTTTTTTTATTTTTATTTTTGGTTTTTCGAGGTAAGGTCTCGCTCTAGCTCAGGCTGACCTGGAATTCACCTTATGTTGTCTCAGGGTGGCCTCGAACTCACAGCGATCCTCTTACCTCTGCCTCCCGAGTGTGGGATTAAAGGCGTGTGCCACCACGCCCGGCTTCCATCATCATTATTTCATGTAATCTGACAGCCCTGTAAGGCAGGTGCTATTATTGTCCCTGTATCACTGGTAAGGACATGTGGCAGATCTGATAGTAATTGCCTGAGATTTTGCATCTAGTAAAGTGCTGAAGCCTGGATTTGAATCCTGGCACTCAGGCTATAATGCATAAGCCTTAATCACAGCATATAGCTCTCTGTCAGGCAAAATAACTTGTTACCCTAAAAGGCACAGAGGAGGCAGGTCCTGTGTGGAAAGGACCCCGGTGGAGAAGTGAAAGTGGAAAGGCTATGTCCCTGTGGTGCAATCCTTTGTGGAGCGAAGTTCCCCATTCCTGAAGGGTAGGAGTTGAGGTGGGGGTAGCAGAACATAAACACTCACAGGCCTTGGGGAACCCGAGTGGGGTTTTCCTGGACCTATGCTGCTGTGCAAGCACATTTTCCATTGGATTTGCACACAGCAGCTGTCAGGAGGCTGTAAGTCGTTCCGCTGTGCTGTGTGGCTCAAACGCCTTTCAAAGTGAGCAGGGATGGACTGGAGGGCCAGGCTCCTACTGCTCCCTACGCACAGCTTCCCTTTGACCTGCTTTCATCTAAATATGGGCACATGGCTCAGAATTTGTTTGCCACATAAGATGAAGTTTTTATATGCATCTGAGTTGTCACTTCAAACCATGTAGATGACCATGAAGCATCTGTAGGTGGATGGCACCACTAGTACAGCCAGTTTCCCCTCCCTGCCCCCACCTTAAGCACAACTCTGGTTAACCTGTGTTAGTCACAATATTGGCATTTGTTGTTAACAAAATCTTGGACATGAAATATTTCAACATTCTAGACACCTCAGGCTTATTCACTAATTGCACTTAGTGAGCCTACTTAATTCATTTCCCCTAAAAAAAAAAAATCCTTGTTGGGCTTATTGAGCTGTCTTTGCAGTGAAAGTGGTTTTGGCCTTCCTTTCATGCAATAGTCTTAATTAATTGTTCTTTCCTCTGTTTTCCTACAGTATTCAACATATCCATAAATATCTATTTCTATGAAACACGTGAGTTTTTTTTTTTGTTCCCCAAAGACACATAATCTAGAAGGTAAGAGTATGTAAATAATTGTCCCTGGGGCTGGAGAGATGGCTTAGGGGTTAAGGCGCCTGCCTCCTAAGCCTAAGAACACTGGTTCCAATCTCCAGCTGTTCCAATCTCCAGGTCCCACGTTTAGCCAGATGCAAGGGCGCAATACTGCACTTGACCACAAGAGGGCGGACACATCTGGATTTTGTTCATAGCATCTGAGACACTGCTGGCGCGCCCATCTCTGTCTTCCTCTCTCCTCTCCCTCCCTCTCTCTCTCTCTCTGTCTCTCTCTGTGTCTCTCTCCAAAAAATAATAATAATAATAATTGTCCCTGGTCTAGCAGTGACCACATTTACCTCACGTTGAATGGTAGGAAAGAGTGTAGACAGTGTACAAGGCAAGTCTCTCTAGAAGAAGGCAAACAGGCTTGACCTTCAGAAATGGCAATCTACTAGGCAGACTAATTACTTTCCAAGAGAAGATTCCATAACTGCTTCACAGAGGGATGAGTGATGCAGATAAGTCCTCCAATCCAGGAAAGGACTTCTTTGAGGGTAAGAAGTTGCGTTTTTCAAAATTTCTCCTGAGGTTCCTCTCAGCCCACATGCTTTTCTATTGTTTTTGTTCTTGTTTTTAAAGGTAAGATAGGCTGATCTGGAACTTCTTACTCTGTAGCCCCAGACTAGCCTCAAACTCACAACTCACAGCAGTCTTCCTACTTCAGTCTCTACCATGTCCATCTTTTGAATTTTTTTCCAATATGCTTTTTGACATCAGGGTGTGTGTGTGTGTGTGTGTGTGTGTGTGTGTGTGCGTGCGCACACACACACACACATTTATGATTCAAATGGAATTATGAAGAATTCTGCTCATTTGATGATGAAAAGATATCTTCCTATAGAGATAATTCTGTTAAAAAGTTGTCAGCAAGTGGTGTTCATGGAGAGTCAAATGACTGTGGTCATGTGAGACAATCTAATGCTTATACAAAATCAACATACAGAGTTCTCTAGAGCATCCAGAGCTAGACACGTGTGTCCTTAACTCTTTCTTACCAGTCCACTTAGGGTTTAGAAAAGTGTAATTATTATGGAAGCAAATCAGTGCACAAAATGTGGAAGGAGTGGGCAACTCAAATTAAATACTGTTTAAGACATATCACTTCCACAGCTATTGCTAGGGTTCCATCGCTTGGAAGATATCTTTTTTTTTTCTTTAAAATATTTTTAAAATATATTTTTTATTTGAGAGAGAGAGAGAGAGAGAGAGAAAGAGAATGGGCATGCCAGGGCCTCCAACCACTGCAAATGAAGTCCAGATGCATGTGCCCCCTTGAGCATCTGGCTTATATGGGTCCTGAGGAATTGAACCAGTGTCCTTTGGCTTTGCAGGCAAACACTTTAACTGCTAAGCCATCTGTCCAACCTTAAAAATATTTTGATAAAAGGTGAATAATATAGAATTTATCATGATACCTTATTTACAATTAAAGAAAATAAGTTTTAGAATGTGAAATTATAAATCTTGAGAATTATTTTTCAATTATAGCTTTTTACTCTCAGTAGAACATAAAACGTTAGGATATACCATCTCCCAGTTTTAGAGTGGGAGTCCTTCCCTTCTTAGTTGTCTGCCTGTTGGCCCTTGAACTACATACCAGTCAGATGACAGGTGGTTGGGGCCATTGCCATTGCAGTGCTAGATGTCCTCTGTGTGTGTTTGTTTGTTTTTCTGTTTATAGTAAGAAGGGACAACCAATAATGTACAGCTTAGTTGAAAATACAACAGAGCTAGCAGATATTCATTCTGATTCCACATAACAAAGCAGCAAACAAGAACATTTTCTGTAGGATTTTCAGCAAGCAAAGATGATGGGCTATTGACAGATGACTAAAAATAAGAGAATGGTCATCCAGCAGCAATGGATTTTTTTTTTTTTTTTTTGGTTTTTCGAGGTAGGGTCTCATTCTAGCCCAGGCTGACCTGGAATTCATTCTGTATTCTCAGGGTGGCCTCGAACTCATGGCGATCCTCCTACCTCTGCCTCCCGAGTGCTGGGATTAAAGGCGTGTGCCACCATGCCGGGCAAAAATGTTTCTGTTTATTTATTATTTATTTGAGAGAGAGAATGAGTGTGCCAGGGACTCCAGCCACTGCAAATGAACTCCAGACATATGTGCCACCTTGTGCATCTGGCTTTACTTGGGTACTGGGGAATCGAACCTGGGTCCTTTGGCTTTAAAGGCAAATGCCTTAACTGCTCAGCCATTTCTCCAGCTCCCAGCAATGGATTTTTATAGAAAGATAACAGGCATGCCTATGAACCTTTTAAATTAGCATAGACCCAAAATGCAGAACTGAAGTCACTATACTGATATATAATTTCAATATATAGTTGGAAAATGGCAGAGCACAAATCCATGGGAAGAAAGGACGAACAGTGGCCTTTTTATGGGTTCCTTTTGCAACCACATGTGGAAGCAGTTCTTTTATATGATATCACTGCAAATTCAATGTTCAATCCCCTTTTCATAGAGAACAATAGTTATTCATCAGGACCAAATACTAAGAGAAATCTGCCACCAAAAACAATTTCTAAATGAGAAATGTGAGTTTGTTGTGTCATGCCAAGCTTTAACCACATGCCCACTACCAGAAACCCAGTGCATTCTGGACCTTTTACCTGGGGACATGCTCAGGTGTAGGAGTTCTTGGGCCATGTTACTGAAAGACTCATTAGTTTTTTTCACTTTTAAAGAAGTTTCTCAGTTCCTTTGTCATTGCTGGAACAAAATGCCTGATCATAAACAGTGTAGACAAGGGAAGGGATTTAATCTGGCTTACAGTTCCAGAGGATAGAACCCATCATGATGGGTGACAGCATGACAGGAACAGGTACTCAACATCACATTGTCAGGGAAGAAGTAAAAAGAGATGAATGCTGGTGCTCAGCTAGATGTCTCCTTCTTAATTAGTTAATTTATTTGTAAGGAGAGAGAGTGAGATAGGCGCACCAAGGCCTCTAATCCCTGCAAACAAATTCCAGATGCATGCACCACTTTGTGCATCTGGCATTATATGGGTACTGGGGAATCAAACTCAGGTCCTTAGTTTTTACAGGCAAGCAACGTAACTGCTCAGACATTTCTCCAGATTTTTCCAGATTTTTATACAGATCAGGACTTAGAGCCCATGGAATAGTGGTACCCACAGTTAGAGTAGATCTTCCCACCTCAATTAATCTAATCTAAAAAAATCCCTAACAGACATGACAAATAATATATTTCTATGCTAAATCTAAATCCTGTCAAATTGACAGTGGGAGATTAACCATGACAAGTCCACCCCTTGTCAATATGACACTCAAGCAAGTTTTCATTTGCAGTGGCTAAAGGCCCTGCCACACCCATTTCCTCTCTCTCTTTCCCTTTCTCTCCCTGTTTCTATCTTTCTCTCAAATAAATCAAATCAAAATATTTTTTAACAAAGAAAAACTCTATCTAGTCTACTTAACCTCCTCTCAAGCCATTGCTTCCATAATCTAGTCCTTTTCTTATACTTTCCATGCACTGTTTTCCCACTACTTAGAATTTTGCCTCTCTCTCTCCCTACTTCCCCCTTTCTCCTCACTTTCCCCACTTTCTGTGAAAAGAAAGCAAAGGATGAGTAGAACCTGACAGGATAAATATAACTTCCTCACTACCCATCTGATATAGTTCATCTTCCTTTATTGTTTTAAAGTCTCTGAGTTCTATATGATTTCTCTTGGACTTCTGTCTATTGGTAATTAAACATACATCCAATATTTTACCAGTGTGATGACAGTCTTCGTCCACAGAACCTAGGTTTATGGATTATTTATTGAAAGAGTGGTCAACTCCAATAATTTTGTGGGGTGTGGGTAGCCATTAAAAGACATTTGCAAAATGTCAGAAGAGTTATGTGTGAAGGAAGGAAAACCCATGTACCATAGATTTCTGAATTGCTAAGTTAAATGAGTACAATAAGGATATTTTTTCTAGTTTTTCTGAAGAAGAAAAATGGTAAGTCCTTGCAGTGAGACTTGAGATAGCATCTAAGATTGGATAATTTGCTAATCTCTTTTACTGAATTTTAACAGAAGAGTTTTACTGAATTTTAACAGAAGAGCAGAACAGCAGCAAACATAGATTACTCTCAGCATAGATCTAGGTGACAATGAGCAAAACAAATGGAACAACTGAATTGAGAAAGTAGCAGAATCAACAGAAGATGGTTTCAGTGGGTAAAATTTTTTTACAGTAATAGAAGAGAGAAACTGTCTATAAGATGAAAGAAAAGAAAGAAGGCAGTATGAAAAGTTTATAAAAGTTTGTGAAGTTTATGCTCTATAGGAGGAGGAAAGGATAAAGGCATGTGGTACTTAACACATACTCAGCAAACCTTTGTTGAATTAGTAAGAATCTAATTAAGAGAACATGAATTAACATGAGCATAAGAATGTAACTGATGAGTCAAGACAGCAATATTAGATGCCTTGGAGAACTCAGGTCCCATATTCCATCCAAGTGCTAACCAAGTCTGACTCTGCTTAGCTTCCGAGATTAGACGACATCATGAGTGTTCAGGGTGGTATGGCCATAGAAACAGGAGCCATCCCAAGGGATCCAAAGCAACTAACTGCCAGGCACTTATCTTCAAGCAGGAAAATGGAGCCATTAATACTAAAGATTCTGCTTTTAAGATACTTGATGTTTATATGCAATCTCTTTATTCTTAAATTTTGACAAGTAACTTAAACATATAATAAAGCAACTAGAATTCAGTCCATGACCATGTTCTCACACCTGGAAATGTGATGACCCCTGGTGCCCACTTGTCTTAATCACATAGAAAGCTCACAGTTGGGCTGCAGAAATTGTTCAGTGGTTAAGACACTTGCCTGCAAAGCCTAAAGACCCAGGTTTGAATCGCTAGTACCCATATAAAGCCAGACTCACAATGTGGCACATGTGTGTGGAGACCGTTTACAGTGGCTAGAGGCCCTGGCATGTCCATTTTTCTCTCTCTCTCTCTCTTTCTGTCTGATTCTCACACACATGCTCTCTTTGCCTCTTTTTTCTCTCTCCCTCCCTCTCTCTGCCTCTTTCTCTCTCTCTCATTCTGTTTCTAAAATAACTAAAATACTTTTTTAAAAAAAGAAAGCTCATAGTCACCCAGTGGGTGTGCCTATGGGACAAACATTGGGGCAGAATTTTACATACACAGAAAATTAAAAGGTAAAATATTGTGAAATTAAGCCTTGTCGAGCTATGTAATAAAATTGAAGGGGAAATATCAATGCTAGTTTGTTTGGTTAGTTAATCACAAGTCAGGATAACATGCAGGCTGGTGCTGAGAGAGCAGATGTCATTGTTAGAGAGATCAGCATCATTGAAGAGAAACCTCCTGAACTGTACTGGGGCAATAGAAAATATGTCCCCAGGGCAAAATTTTACCCTTCAGAGTTTCTATCTTGTCAACTTCCAAATTCACTTGAAAGAAGAACATCTAAACTGAGGGGTTCCCTTCTCAGACACAACTGCCTAAGGAATTGCTTCACGAAAGTCAGCTTGGAAGTCATACAGAAACCATCACACCCATGGTTCTAGAGACTCAGAATTCAGGCCAAGCTGGTAGCAGAAACTGGCAGTGTCATCCATGTGGTACTGGTTTTGGAGGCATGAAAGATTCAAAAATTAAAGGGTTCATAGAGTATGCACCGTGGTTCCAGAGAGCCATTAAGCCAGGCAATATGCAAAACAGGTCCTGAGACACTGCATGGAGCTATGAAGGTGACATGTGGGAGGTGGCAGACTGTCCTCTTCAGAAGGTCACAAAACCACACTGTGTCATTGAAAGATGGGGTTCTTCTTCTTCTTAGTCACTGCTAACTCAGAAGCATAGTATTGAAACTCTAGCAGGGTTTTCCTGCCTGGCTGTCGCAAAGCAAATACCATTCAGACTTCTTTCGTCATGCTAGTCCACAGTGCTTGAATGAAATCCGGTAAGTTCGGCATCTTGCTAAAACAGTCAAAACAAGAAAAGAATGCTGAATTGGAACATTCCTCCTGGTTAATGAAGGTCTCTAGTTTCATTTCTCCCTGTCACCATTCACTTGTACATTCAGTCAGAAAAGGAACCATGGACTGCAATGAAATCTCATTGTGTGCTATGTGCTAGCTTGGGTGAGGAAGGCGAAGCCCTAAGGTTTATACTCTTCCTTCAGGAAGCTCACAGCGTAGCTAAAGAAATGCTTATCAAAAGGAACAGTTTCTGTCCTCGCAGACAGATAAAAATCATGAAGATTGTACTTGCTATGTCCAAGGCTCAAAGAGAAGAGGGATAGAATCTGTACAATCAGATCCTTCACAAAGGATGGCCACTCTAGCATGGATTTAACTCTGTCTGGCAGGCACACTCAAATCACTCACCGCTTCATTTCATTTGATTTTTCACTAACTCTCATTTTAATGATTAGAAATTAAGTGTTATAATTAGCTTTTAATTGCTGGCACAAAATGCCAGACCCAAAAGCAGTTTGTGGGAGGAAAGGGTTTATTTTGGTTTTCAGTGTTAAGAGATGCTCCATAATGGCAGGGGGAAACATGACATGGGCATGACCTCCTGGTCAACATCAGGTGAACAACAGCAGCAGGAGAGTGTGTCAAACACTGGCAAGGGGAAAACTGGCTATAACACCCATAAAAACACCCCACAACACACCTCCAACAAAGTCCCCATCTTCATTGTGGTAGTTGAGTATCATCGCTACCTTCACACTCCAGTTATGTGAGTCCAGCGTGCCATATTACTGGTAATGCTGGACATACCTAAAAGAATGTATGAGAAAAAGCTTTCATTTGTTATTGTCATTTTGTTTTGTCACAGGGTCTCAAGGCTGGCCTTGAACTTACTATTCTCATGGCTGAGCCTTCCATGTGCTGGGTTTATTAGCATATACCACTATACCCAGCCTCTAGAATTCATTTTTAAATCTATAACATTTTTATTTGTTGATAGCATGTTATCAGTTGAGTTTCTTAACAAAATTACCTATCAGGTGGTGTTCTGTCCTTTAGACACTCAGCTCTCTTTAGCCTAGGACATAAACCTGACCCATCTTCATTCTTTTTCTCACACTTGTGGGTTCTTGTTCTCACATCATTTTCCTACTTTGATTTCTTAGGCTCTGATTCTCCAGCCCTAGCCCTCCAGCTGTAGTGTGAGTCTTGACTGTCCCCAAAGGCTTTGCTCCCCAATATGACATTATTGGAAGATAATGGAACCTTCAAGAGGTAGGGTGTTCATTGAAGGCATATTATTTTTTGTTTTTGTTTTTCAAGGTAGGGTCTCACTGTAACTCAGGCTGACCTGGAATTCACTATGTAGTCTCAGGGTGGCCTTGAATTCACAGCAATCCATCTACCTCTGCCTCCTGAGTGCTGGCATGTGCCATTATGCCCTGCTTGAAGGGATATTGTTGATGGGGCTCCTGTCCCTTCTTCCCTCTCTTGGCTTCCTGGGTGGTTTTGCTTTGCCATGAAGGAGAATTAATCATGCAGGTTTATTTTCAGGTAGTCAGGGATGGGGCCAAAAAGCATTTAGTGTTTGATCCAGTGTGGTCTCATTCTTTAGTGACAGTACCCCTACTCAGGTGTGCTGCCCTCTTCCTGAGCCAGTTCCCTGAGTTCACACCAATCAGCTCTCGTTCAGAGCTCACCTGAGCCTGAGAGCAAATCCCACAGCAATATGCAATAAGGAGGGGCTTACTGAGTGGGCAAAGCCTTATTCTTCTTTGTTGTTCATCTCTCCTCATCCAAACCTTGAGTCCCCGGACCTACCCATAAGACCTCCCCATTCTGGCAGCCTGGCTAGTATGGGGGAGAGATATTTTTTTCCTTACTCTCTTACTACTTCTTACCTTTCAACTCTGGCTATTTTTCAACTCCACCGAAAAACCCTTTTCATGTGTCCCTCCACTCCTGTGTCCAGTTTCTCGCATGGGCTCCAAGTCACTTGGGTGTATCCAGCCCCTCCCATTATTCATGAGCTCTCCCTTATGAATGCAATGGCTTATAATATATCCTTCTCAGCCTATTTATTTCAATTCTTTGTATAAAACCAGATAAGAGCCTAAAAACTGGGGTTTATGAGCTCTTTCATTTCAACCACACCTATCACAGACCCATATGCAATGGGGTTAATCAGTGATGGCCTCAAATTTCTCAGAATGTGAGCCAAAATAAACCTTTTCTATTTATAAGTCAACTTTCTAAGCTATTTGTTGCAGCAATGGAGAGCTGACTATTATATCTCAAACACAAACAACAAACTGAACACTCCCAAAGAAGTCACTTCTCACAACCAGAAAACCACTGACTGAAGTTATGTAGCTAAATCTAACCCAGAAAGACTGGGTTGGAAAGTTCCCATTTACAACTTCCAGAAATGAACATTAAGCCCCCTGCTTAATGCAATTTCCTCCTAGCCACTTCTATTTTCAGCCCGTCAGAATTGATATTTGAGGCCTAGATGGATGGAGAGGCCACAGATTATTATAAAGTATACACTCATTACAATTTCCAGAAGCATGTGTAAAAAGATCTTGCTCTGACTGTAGGTTGACTAGAGGAAATTAGCCCAAATTATATCAAAATTATACTTCCTGACCTCAGGGCTGAATACCAAGTGCTTGGCATAGAGTTGGTAACTGAGAAGTGTTTGGGAGCGATTGTTTCTTTGGAGTCCTAAAGAAACTTTGAGGTATATGTGTTTTCAGTTGGTTCACACTGTCTAGTGCTTCTTCCCCATCAATTACACAGAAGAAATTGTGTGCTTCCATCAGTATAGTAACTCCACTCTTCTCTTTTCATCCCTTAAACACCTTCAGAGCACATTTCCCATGTTTCAAAAGTGCACGGTCCACATAAGTACTCTATAAATATTGGTTGATTATTAAGTGAATAGAAGGCAATTTTTTTCTACTTATGATGACAGCTTCTCAGGGTGTACAGGGAAGTCCCACCATAATCAGAGATTTTTGTGTTGAGTGGCTCTAGCAAGAGGGTAAGATACATTTTTAATTTGTAAGAAAATAACGTGCTAATTTATCTGCAAATTGTTGACTACCTACCACACATGTCAGAACTGTCTATTTGAAGAATGTATCTTCTGTCTTCAGAAACCAGCTTCCATGGGAGGAAAAAGTAGCCCAAGGTTCAGCAGTTCTTTTCCTTTCAGTGGAGTAATGTGTGAGCCGCGGTCAAAAGTGCTGCTTAAAGTTACTGTCGCACTTCAAAGAAGTGAGTGGCCAGGGGAATTCACAGAGGCAGTTTATGGGAAGTTTGAAGTCTTCAATAAATTCAGTTAGTGCGAGAATTAATCCTTTTTTTAATAAGTTATTTATACAAGACTACGCATGACATAATTCAGCAAGCCAAAACACAATATCAAAATGTTACTTACAAGCTTACCTCAAGAAATCCTAAAGAATAGGTTTTACATGGATACAAGCCATACTACAATTCCTTCCTTTTCTGTTCTTAAAACTGAACAGTTAAGACAAAGTCTGCCAATGTGACCTAGCTTTTGAACTATCCTGTCCCTAGTAGATTACACGCACTAATTCTGAGGCAGGATTCTTAAATTAACTGAGCTGTCCTTGATACATATGTGCACTCTAAGTGTTAACATAGGGCAATGCTGGTCACCACAGTTAGAAAATAAATAGCTGGATCATTTCCATTTGATGAGCAATCCCATTTCTGTGTATGTAGCCAAAGAAAGAGGTGTCTGTACTCCCATACTTATTGAAGCATTTTTCACAAGAACCAAGTCAACTTAAATGTCTATAGTATCCATGAATCAATGAAGAAAATGTTGATATATATATATATATATATATATATATATATATATATATGAATGATATCCATTTAGTCTTAGAAAAGAAATATTCTGTCATTTGTGACAGATGAACCTGAGGATATTATGCTAAGCAAAATAATCCATGTATGGCAAGACATTTCAGTTATATATGAAAGCTAAGAAAATTGAATTCATGGATATAAACAGTAGAATAGTACTTACCAGAAGCTAGAGTGGAAGGAATTGGTAGGTAGCATTCAAACAGTACAAACATTCAATGAGACAGGAGGAATAAATGACAATTATTTGAGGTGACAGATATGATTCCTTCATTCCACATTGCCTATATATGACATCACCATGTACTTGATAACTACATATACTAATAATTTGCCAATATACAAATAAAAGCAAATCATTAAGAGGACAGAGAAAAGTGCCTGGAATCTAGTGGGAAGGCTGCAGAATCAGTGGAAGCCATAGGGCGCCAGGCATCAGGAGCAAAACCATGATCACACCACAGGCAGTCCTTCAGGTTCAGGGTTGGGATTAAGGCACTAAATTGGCTATTTTGGGACTTAGACTCTGGCTGCCTGAGACCTCCTTGAGTTCCATAGTGGCAATGGGCCTGCTTCTGTACAATGAAACTTTCTGAGTACTGAGCAGACAAATGTACGATATAGTATCGTTAGCAGTGCTTTAAAAAGGGAGAAATCAAAGATGTTATTAACAAGCAGCATGATTATGATTCCACTCAGCTCCTTTCTCTCTCTACCACACTCTCTTGAGGTTCTGGTCTCCCTACACTCCCTTGAATTTCATTTTCCCTCATCTGTTCTTCCAAAGCAACAAGGTAAGAAATTCTTGACGAGAGATTTGTGAAAACTGAAAGTCTGCTCCATTTCCTGGATTGTGGCTATAATGAATCATTTTCTGATAAAATAAAACTGTTTCTAGGCACAAGTCAAGCCTTTCCAGAGCCAAGTAACTTTCTGACAGTAAAATCACCTCTAATTTACAGTAAGAAAGAGCCATCGTCACTGTACACCATCTCCCTCCCATGTCTGTCCTCTCATGGGATTCATAACAGCCTGACATTTGTCACAGGGGCTCTCATGATGAAGGAATGGATGCCCCCTTGAGACCTAGCTTCCAGGACAAAGCTCGTAAGTCGATGTGGCTTTGAGGAAGTAGGCCTCAGAAAAGAAAGTTAATAGAAATACATAAAGGGAACACTGATGAAATAGAAAACCACCTTGTATTTCAAAATCACTCTTTTCTTCTTTAGTTGGCAGATAGAGATTTAGATATTCATTCTACATTTCCAAGTACAACTTGCTTAACTGATTTTCATCCCTCTTCTTCTCCCGAATCCTCCTCTCCCTCCCTAACCCCCATCTCCAAAACTTCATGTTTACATGTCTTTTCATTCTCCCCTCATCCCTCTTCCCACTCATCTCTTTACGCTCTTTGTTACCGTTCTACCTGCATAGATTTTACCCACATTTGGCCTCTGTACTAACTTGTAGAGAAAACAAGTAAGAATCCACATATCTAAGAGAACACAAGGCGCTGGTCCATCTGAGCTTGGTTCACTTTACTTAATGTAATTTTTTTCAGGCCCATCCATTTTCCTGAAAAATTTATAATTATATTTCATTTTTATATGCTGCTGAATAGAATTCCATTATATACAGGAACCACGTTTTCATTATCAATTCATCTACTGGTGGGCATCTAGATTGATTCCATTTCTTTCTTTCTTTATTTTTATTTTTTTATTATTTTATTTTATTTTATTTTTTGGTTTTTCGAGGTAGGGTTTCACTCTGGCCTAGGCTGACCTGGAATTAACTATGTAGTCTCAGGGTGGCCTCGAACTCACGGCAATCCTCCTACCTCTTCTTTCTTTTTTTTTAATTGCAAATTCCATAATTATAGACAAGAAGACAATAAACCACGGTAATCCCCCCCCCACTTTCCCCTTTGCAACTCCACTCTCCATTATAACCCTTCCCCCACTCAGTCTCTCTTTTATTTAGTTGTCATCATCTTTTTCTTTTATTATGATGGTCTTATGTAGGTCAGGGATATCCAGGCCATTTTGTATCTGAAAGAGTGCATTGTAAGAAGTTCTACCCCTCCTTTGGCTCTTACATTCTTTCCGCCACCTGTTCCACAATGGACCCAGAGTCTTGGAAGGTGTGATGGAGATGTTTCAGTGCTGAGCACTCCTCTGTCACTTCTTAGCACTATGCTGCCTTCTGAGTCATCCCAACTTCACCACCATCTGAAAAGAGAAGCTTTTCTAAACAAAAGTGAGAGTAGCATTAATATATGGATATGAACTTTAAGAGTAGTGCTTTCTAGGCAGTTTGGTGAGCATAATATGTATATTTAGCCAGACACCAGCAGACGTTACACCCCTAGGGCTCATGACTTCCCCATTCATAGGTTTTCAGGATCAGGCATGTATTCCTTCCTGTGGAGCAGGCCTCTAATCCAATTAGAGTGGTTGGTTTCTCCCATAACAGACATGCCACTATTGCATCCATTGGCTCATTTGGCCTGGCTGGCCAAATTTAAGGTTTGCAGTGTCCACTGTTGTTCATCTCTATGAATGATTTCTCTCTCTCCCATGGAACTGCATGTAGCATAGCTTTTTCCAACTTTCAGTCAGCTGGTCTACACAGGGAAGGTTTTCAGCTCAGCTCCAGCGGGATTTCTCAGTGAGCTTGCAGTCCAAGTATGTGTAGTCTTACCATCTATTCCTGGTGGGAAACCAAGAGCCTCAGCAATGGCCTGTAATGTTTTGGGGGCATCAGGGACATCACTGGCCAACAACTCACTGGAAAGTATCCCATCCCTGGCACTGAAAATTTTCTAATAGCCATCTATAGCTTCTGGTGTGCTGTTGTCCAAAAAACTAGGTTTCCATATGACTTATTCATACCCTCTTAGATTTTGATTAGCCCTCCCCTCACCTTTCCTTTACTCAATCTCTTCTCCTGACCTCACTTAGGCCTCTCCACTGTCAGTAATCTGTTCTACTTACATATATACAATACCATCCTCTTAAGTCCCCCCCTCCTCCCTTTCTGGTCCCTTTGTATTCCCTTTCTAGCTTACTGGTCTCTGCTACTGAGTTTTATTCCAACTCACATAGAAGTCCAAACACATATGAGAGAGAACATGTGATGTTTGGCTTTCTGGGCCTAGGTAGCTCACCAAATATTATACATAGTGCACCAACAAATATGGATAAGCAAATATCTCTGTAGCAGAGTGTGGGTCCTTAGGGTACAGTGATATAGCTGGGTTGTATGGGATTTTTATTTCTTTTCTTTTCTTTCTTTCTTTTTTTTTTTTTTTTTGAGATATAGCCATATTGATTCCCAGAATGGCTGTTCCAGTTTGCACTCCCACCAGCAGGGAATGAGCATGCATCCCTCCTTCCCCACACCCATGCCTGCATTGATGCCAGTCTTCCTGACGATAGCCATTCTGACTGGGGTGAGATGGTATCTCCAAGTGGTTTTATCTTGACACTTTCCTAATGACTAGGCATGTTGGTGTTTCTTCTCTTGTGTGCTGTGTATTCACTTCCTTAGCCCGCTGGGTAGTTGGAAGTTTTATATTACTTAATTTTGGTTTTTATTTTACAGTTCTTTGTAATTTCTGGTTATTAGCCCCCATCTGAAGAATAGCTTGCAAATATCTCTTCTGTTCTGTAGGTTGTTTGTGTTGCTGATGATTTCTTACATTGTGTGTTCAGAAAGTTTTTAAATATTTTTTAATTATTAATTTTTTATTGATACCTTTTATACTTACATACAAAAAATATGATATTTCCCTCCCCTCCCCCATTCCACTCAGAAAGTTTTTAATTTCATGTAGTTGTTTGGTGCCTCTGTTTTATTTTCTAATTCTATTCTCTAGCTAGTCTACCAAATTCTGAGAGAAAATAAGCTTATACCAATATTTGGGAGTTTCAGCCACCCTATTTTCTATTCACAGTTCTGTAAGTTTTAATTTCATGTATTTCTGAAGTTCTATAACGAGATAAATGGTTGTCCAAGCTAAAATCACACGTACACTCTTAAGTCCATGGTATAGAACCAGTCTCGCATAGGCATGGATTAAGAATGGAGGAAGAAGAATTATCCACAGGAGCACTGGAGTGCTATAGACACACACAGCTGGACTGAAAGCTAGGGCACAGGTTAAAGGAAAATGAATACAGTTCAATATATATTCATTACACACTATTCAATAGAAAAAATTTTGGACTTAAATAATGAACCCTTCTGAGCTGCAGTGTGGGCTGGCTGTTATCCAACAGGCTTCAGAAGCATCCCTGTGGTTGTGCCTTCTTTTGCCTGTGCAGGTGTTTCTATGCTTGGCTCTGTGCCTTGGGAGACAACTGTTCTCTTGCTCTTTGGCTTCTGTCTAGGTTTGGCCAATAGGGAAGAGGCACTGTTACCAGGTTGGAGACTGAAGAACTGTTTTTTTTTTGTTTGTTTTTGTTTTTAAATTTATTTTTTTTATTTATATTATTCTGATTTTACATTCATAGTATTGGTTCCATTGTCCTCCTCCCTGTCCTCCCACTTTCAAAGGGACCCTCATCAATGGGGAATGTGGGTCGTGCATTGTGAAGTTAGTCAAAAGTTCTGGGGTGTAGGCCCCAGTCTCTGCATAATGCCCCAACTCGTGACTCCAACAATCTTTCCGCCCCCTCTTCCGTGAGTTTCCCTGAGCCACTTTGGGGTCATTTTAGTTCTGTTTCAGTGATTTTTTTTTTTAATTCACTCTAGCTCCCTGTTGCAGGATTTTGTGAATGGGCTGTGTCCCTCTGTAGGGGGCCACACAGCTCCTCTCTGCAAGGCTCCAAGCAGTTTGTCTTCAGTCCAGTTGACAACTCTGTACTCTTGTACTTCCAAGTCCTGGCTGAAAATATCATCATTATAGTTCCTTAGGCCTTTCTTATATCTTCCTAAATACTTTCAGGTTGCTCTGAAAACCATCTTTGTATTGTTTTGGTCTAGCTCTGCTCTGCTTGGCCCTTTCTGCAGCTGCTCTGCCACTTCATCCACGTGTCTCCTCTGCCACCACGCACTCCCCACCTCCCCACATAATTCCAGTTCCTGAAATCTCACTTTCCCCTCATACGCTGCACAGCATCAGCAGTGGGACTCACCATATCAGACAATGCCATGAACTCCAGCTCCAAGATCAGCATCAAGGTCTATAGAAGGAGGAAGTTGTGGGGGAGGAGAAAGGAAGAGACACCCGGGAGTCTCTTTCCACGGAACAAAATGCGGAACCGGAAGCGGATGATGAGCTAGATGAAGAAGTGGGAAGAAGGTTATTAAGGTGATGGGAGGAAGAGGGTGGAGATGAAGATGAGGCTGGGCAGCCGGGGGCAAGTGGTTGCTGAAGATGATGTTGATACCAAGCTCCAGAAGACCCATGAGGATGACTAGACAATAAAATAGAAAGTTAAACTGAAATAAAACAAGGCCACCATGACCTATTCACCTTCACTTCCCATTTTGGAAGCAAGACATGGCCATCTTCCAGACACCGGCCGGCCCATCATAGGTGGCACCACCCACAGAGATGGACTCACCATTCCTAGACCCACGCTCTTTCGACCACACTGCCCAAACACGGTGAGAATTTTCTGCAAGGGAGAAAAAAAGAGGACTAATATGACCAAGAGTCCTTCCCCTTTTCCTTAAACAGACTTTAAAGATGTTTTGGTTTGTATTTATAATTTTGTGCAGATTTTTTTTTTTTTTTTTTTTTTTTTTTTGAGGTAGTATCTTGCCAAGGCTGACCTGGAATTCACTATGTGCTCTCAGGCTGACCTCAAATTCATGGCAATCTTTGTACCTCTGCCTCCCGAGTGCTGGGATTAAAGGCATGGCTAGCCATTTTTTTTGATAATTTTTTTATTTAATATATTTTTATTAGTTATGTATATAGTACATATACAGCCATATGGTACCATCATTAGCCTTCTCCCTGTCCTCCCCCCATGGGTAATGTGGGTCTTGCCTTATGGGGGTAGCCATCAGTTATGTGAGAGAAGCAATGACTCTGTGCATAATGACCCAACTCATGGCCCTAGCTGGTCATTTTTAGTGATATGGGAAGGCCGGCCTGAGGAGTTCTCTGCCCCTACTTGTGACTTGTGTGTGGCCAAGTTCATTAAAATTTCAAAGGGAGATAAGAGTGGAGAGATCCTTGCTAGGAGGTTTAAGAGGGAGAGAGGAACAAGGGTACTGGGACGATAGCCAGGTTCAGTTCCTAAACCTGCTATGTAAGCCGGATGCAAAGGGTGACGCAAGCATCTAGTGTTCTTTTGCAGCAGCAAGGGTTCATGACATGTTCCCCACATGCATGTGTAAATAAATTTTTGGCCTGTTTGATGTATGTATAAAACAATGTTGTCCAACAATAAACTACAATTCTATTTTGTTGTTATATAAATTAACATTTTCTCTAATAAATTTTTCATAGTGCTATTTGAGTATACCTTTTTTTTCAGTTGTAGAAAATAGACTTTATTATTATTACTATTTTTATTTTCATTTTTATTTTTTTTAATTATTGTTTTTTATTGACTTTTATACTTACATACAAAAAAAACCCACCTGATATTTCTCTTCTCTCCCCCCATTCCACTTTAGAACTCAAGTCTCCATCATATCCCCTCCCTCTCTCCATTAGTCTCTCTTTTAATTTGATGTCATCATCTTTTTCTCCGATTTTGAGGGTTTTGCGAAGGTATTGCTAGGCACTGCAAGGTCATGGATATCGAGGCCAGTTTCTGTCTGGGCAGTTGCATTGTAAGAGGTCATACCCTTCCTTTGGCTCTTCCATTCTATCTGCCCCTTCTTCCGCAATGGTCCCTGAGCCTTGTAGGGTGTGACAGAGGTGTTTCAGTGCTGGGCACTCCTCCATCCCTTCTTCTCAGCACTATGTTGCCTTTTGGGTGATCCCAGTGGTCATCACCATCTGAAAAGAGAAGCTTCTCTAACCAGAAGTGAGAGTAGCATTAATATGTGAATATGAACATTAAGTGTAGTGCTTTCAGGGCAGCTTGGTGAGAATAATATATACATTTAGTCAGATAAGAGCAGGTTTATACCCCTAAGGCTCCTGACCTCACCTACCATAGACTTTTACTTAGGTTTTTCAGTACCAGGTATGTATTCCCTCCCATAGAGAGGGCCTTCAGTCCAATTATGGAGCAGTTGGTTACCCCAAGAGTAGACATGCCACTATTGCACCCGTTCAGTCATTGGCCCTGTCTGGCCAAGCTTGAATATTCAGCGTCCACTGTTTTCACTGTTGATGGCTTCTGTCTCCCATACGCTGCGTGCAATGCAGCTTTTTCCAGCTTTCAGATGGGGCTGGTCTACAGGGAGAAGGTTTTCTGCTCCATACCAGCTTGCTTTCTCAGTGACCATGCATCTCAGGCATGAGATGTCTTCAGCAATAGGGTCTTACTATCTGTTTCTCTAGGGAAACCAAGGGCTTTGGCAAAAGTCTTTAATGTTTTGGAGGCTACCGGGACCTCCTTGTATAGCTCCTTGTATAGCTACTGACTTTATGTTTTTTTTTAAATTTTTTTAATGGAAGCTAGGGAAATACCAGTGCATTGTTGCTTTGTGAAAGACAATAAAGGCAAAAGGAAAGATGTTTTGCTGCTATTCTATTTCCCACTCACAGTTTGCACCTGGAACTTCCTCCTCCCACCTGTTAGTGGCTGTCAGTGCTCACTCTCCCCACACTACACTGAGTGTTGTCTTTAATAGCACATTTAATCTTCATCACAAATACATGGTAGGTGATATCTTCAGAGAAATGGAAGCACAAAGGAACTAAGGGAGTGGCCCACCTTTACGCAGGCAGCTAGTTGATGGGTCAAGCAAATTTCAACCTAGGTAAATGGTTTCAGAGGTTGTGCTATTCACAGTATAGCTCTTCATGATAGCTATCATAGCTGGAGAGGAACTTAGAAACTACTTCAAGCCCCCCATTTTATAAATCCATCTAAAAGGAGAGTTAAGTGATTGCTCTGACAGAAGTCTGTCTTGTTTTGGGAAACCATGTAGGTCTCTCTGATCAACAGCTTATTGTGGATGTTAACCACATGCTGGTACTGGTAATTATAGGCCAGCACCATGGGAAAAGAAAGAAGAAAAAGAGAGAAAACAGAAAAAGGTTAAAAATAAATAAAACAGGAGACATTTAAGGTTAGGTTTCATCTTACCCTTTCTGAGACTCTTCCATTCAGGTGCTCCCCCTAAGGTCCTGTTGAGGGTTCAACCTTTTAGTCTATCTTCCAGGATTCTATGGTACCAGTTCCATTTTGGTTCAGTTTTGTGCCCCCCTAACCTTTCCCCTCCCCTCAAGCCCTACCCCTCCCTATTGTCCAGGCCTCGAGATGTCTATTAGGTATGCCCACAACTCAGGCTGATCAGGTTTAGAAACTGCAAATGAGTGAGACCATGCAATAATTGTCTTTCTATGATTGTGTGAGTTCACTATGATCTGTTCCATGTTTAACCATTTTTCTACAAATTTCATTGTGTCATTTTTTTCCTAAGTGTTGAGTAGAGTTCCATTGTGTAGATACACCATGTTTTGGTTATTCATTTGTCCAATCATGGGCACCTGGATTGATTCCATTTCTTAGCTATTATGAATTGAGCAGCTAGAAACATGGTTGAGCAAATCTCTCTGAATTGAGGTGTGGAGCTGTAACAGACAGCTTCAGTTTCGCTGAGATGAACTTCCAAACCAGGCACAGTTATGGAGGAAGGGATATTATTTATTGAAGCTTACAGATCCAGGGGAAGTTCCATAATGGCAGAAGAAGTGGCCTGCTCTCCACAGGACCAGGCAAGAGAGAGCAAAGCCCCCAGCCACACAGCACACAGAGCAAAACTACAGCCAAAAGCTCACACAGTATACTTCAGGAACTCCTGCTAGGCACATTTGCATATCTTTACAATGGAATCTCAAACCCACACCATTAGCACCTTAAGACTGGCCCCCAGTGACATTGCCTCTAGCAAGGTGATTGCAGATGCAAACTATAACTAGTAAAACACTGAATATATTGGGGGACATATATTCAAACTACCACAGGAGCTTTTAGGGTAAATGCCCAGTAAGGGAATAACAGTGTCTGTTGATAACTCTATAGTCATCCTGTTCAGGAGTCTCCATATTGATTTCCATAGTGGATGTATCAGCTTATATTCCCACAACAGTGAATGAATATTCCTATTTTGCTACATCCTTGCCAACATCTGTTTTCTTTGATTTTTAAATGTTTGTTATGTTTACTGGGGTAAGGTGGAATATCATGGTTGTTTTAATTTGCATTTTCATAATGGTTAGGAATGTCAAACATTTTCTTAAGTGTGTGTTAGCCATTTGTAATTCTTCCTCTGAGAACTCCTCATTCAGTTCTCTGCCCCACTTTTTTGAATTCTTTGTAGATTCTAGATAGTAGGCTTTTTTTTTTCTTTCTTTTTTTTTTTTTTTTTTTTGGTTTTTCAAGGTATAGTCACGCTTTTGCCGAGGCTGACCTGGAATTCATTATGAACTCATGATGATCCTCTTTCCTCTGCCTTCCAAGTGCTAGGATTAAAGGCATGTGCCACCACACCCAGCTTAGATATTAGGCTTCTGTCAGTGGTATAGCTGGTGAAGATTTTCTCCCATTCTATAGGTAGTCTATTGGCTCTGCATATGGTATGTTTGTCTGCAAAAGCTTTTTAGTTTCACAAGATCCCATTGGTTCAGTGATTAAGGTCCTTACCTTCTGGGGTTTTGTTCAACAAGTCTTTCCCCATGCCTAATATCATGGAGCATTCCTCCTAGTTTTTCTTTCAGTACCAAAAGACTTTCAGGTCTTATATTGAGGTCTTTGATCCACTTGGACTAGATTTTTGTGCATGGCAAGATGTGTGGGTCTAGTTTCATTTTTCTGCATATGGTTATCCAGTTTGTCCAGTACCATTTGTTGAAGAGGCTGTCATTTCTCTATTCTGTTATTGGGGCCTTTGTCAAAGATAAAGTAGCTGTAGTTACTTTATCTAAAGTCTGGATCCTCAATTCTGTTACATTGGTCTATATTCCTGTTCTTAATGCCAGTACCGTGCTGTTTTTGTTACTATGGCTTTGTAATATACCTTTAGGTCAGGTATGGTGATACCTCCAGACATATTTCATTTGCTGAGGATATGCTTGGATATCTGAGGCCTGTTGCCATTCCATATGAATTTTGAGATCATTTTTTTCTATCTCTGTGAAGAATGATGCTGGGATTTTTATTGGTATTGCATTAAATCTGTATATTACTTTTGGTAGGATTGCCATTTTTACAATGTTAATTCTGCCTATCCAGGAGTATGGGAGATCTTTCTATCTTCTCAAGTCCTTCTCAATTTCATTCTTGAGAGTGTTTATGTTCTCATTATATATGTCTTTCACATCTTTTGTTAGTGTTATTCTAAGGTATTTTATTTTTTTGTTGTTGCTATTGAAAATGGGACAGTGTTGCTAATTTCCTTCCCTGTATCTTTGTTCTTTGCATATAGAAAGGCTACTGATTTTTTTTGTGTTGATTTTGTATCCTGCTACTTTGCTGAAGGAAGTGATCCCCTTTAGAAGTTTTGAGATGGAGACTTTTGGGTCACTTATGTATAGGATCATGTTGTCTGCAAATAGTGGTAACTTGATTTCTTTATTTCTAATTTTTATCTCTTTTATTTCTTTCTCCTATCTTATTGCTTGGGCTAGGACTTCTAGTCCTATGTTGAAGAGCAGAGGTGAGGGTGCACCCCTGTCTTGTCCCTGATGAAATTCCTTGAGTCTTTCACTATTAAGTATTATTTGGGCTGTAGGTGCTTTATTATGTAGCTTTTATTATATTGAGATATAAACTATCCATGCCTCTTCTCTCTGACGTTTTGATCATGAAGTGATGTTGTATTTTGTCAAAGGCCTTTTCTGCATCTATTGAAATGATCATGTGGTTAAGCTTATTATGTGGTGTATTACACTGACAGATTTCCATATGTTGAACCAACCCTGCATTCCTGGGATAAAGCCTACTTGATCAAGGTAGATAATGTTAAGCCCCTATGATTCTTCCAATTTCACATGTCTGTTGTGAGCTCTTTTTTCATTTCTAGTTTTGAAAGTATGAAGTGTCTCTCTTTTTTTTTGGTGATAAACCAGGGGTTTATCAATCTTGTTTATTTTTTTCGAAGAACCAGCTCTTTGTTTCATCAACTTTCTTAATTGTCTTCTTAGTTTCCAATTCATTAATTTCTTCCCTGATCTTGATTATTTCTTTCCATCTGGAGCTTTTGGGTTGTATTCTTCTTGTTTCTCCAATGCCTTTAGATGGATGATTAGATTACTGATTTGGGATCTCCCGGTTTTTGTTATGAAGGCGTTTAATGCTATGAATTTACCCCTAAGGTAAATTCCCATAAGTTTTGTTATAGTGTGTTCTCACTGTCATTCAATTCTAGAAATTTTGAAATTTCATTTTTTATTTCATCCACTATCTATTTATTAAAAAGTGTGTTATTCAGTCTCCAGAAGTTGATGGAGTTCCTGGCATATCTCCTGTTGCAGAAAATTATGCTGATTTTCTGGAATATATAGAGGCAGGCTTTATGGCCCAATATATGATCTATTGTGGAGAAGGTTCCATGGGATGCTGAGAAGAATGTGCATTCTGTGGGTTTGGAGTGGAATGTTCTATAGATGTCCATTAGGTCTAGTTGATCTATGGTGTTGTTGAGCTTTCTTACTTCCCTATTGATTTTCTGTTTGGATGATCTATCTATTGATGATAGTGGAGTATTGAAGTCCCCAACTATGATGGTGTTGGTGTTTATTTCTGTTTTGTTTTCAAGTAGGTTTTGTGTTATGAATTGTGATGCACCTGTGGTTGGTGCATGTAGATGGATGAATATGATATCCTCTTGTTGGATCATTCCCTTGATGAGTAAGAAGTGGCTCTCTTTGTCTTTTTTTTATTACTTTTGATTTGAAGTCTATTTTATCTGATATTAGTATAGCAATGTCTGCTTGTTTCTTATTTCCGTTTGTTTGGAATATCATTTTCAACCCTTTCACCCTTAGGAGGTGTCTGTCTTTAGTGGTGAGGTTGGTTCCTTGAAGACAGCAGATTGAGGGATCCATTTTTCTGATCCATCCTGTTATCTTGTATCTCTTGATGGGTGAATTAAGGCCATTAATGTTTAGGGTAATAATTGTGAGGTTTGATTTAATCCCTGACAAATTGTGGTGCTTTAATGGGGTTTGGTGTTTTCATGGACTTTGTAGTTTTTTGAGCCTTCTCTAGGTTTGGTTATTATGGTCTGCTTCTTGTAGGCTCTTAAGATTTGTTGTTTGACTCTTCTGTGTGGAGAATTCCCTGAAGTACTCTCTGTAGGTTTGGCTTTGTGTTCACATAGTTGTAGAGCTGGCTTTTATGATGGAAAGTTTTTCTTTCACCATCTATTATGAAGTATACTTTTGCTGTGTACAGTAGTTTGGGTTGGAAGTCAGATTCTTAGACTTTGTAGTGTTCTATTCCAGGCCCTTCTGGCTTTCAGGGTTTCCACTGAGAAATCTGAGGTAATTCTGATGGGGTTACTTTTATATGTAAGGTGTTGTTTCCCTCTTGCTGCTTTTAGGACTTTCTCTTTGTGCTGTTTAGAGTCTTAATGATAACATGTCTTGGAGAATTTCTCCTTTGGTCCAGTCTATTTGGAGTTCTGTTAGCTACTTATATCTTGATTGGACTCTCTTTTGAGAGGGTGGGAATGTTTTCTTTGGTAATTTTGTTGAATAAATTCTTGATGTCTTTGGTCTGAATTTCTTCCCCTTCTGGTATACCCATGATCCAAATGTTGGGATGTTTAAGGGTATCCCACAGTTCCCTCTTGTTCTGTCGCAAAAAATTTGAACTTATTCAAGTTTTTTGGACTAGTGAACTGTTTCTTCTATCTTGTCTTTGACTTCTGAGGTTCTGTCTTCCACATATCTGACTCTGTTCTTGAGGGCTACTAGAGAGGTGTGGACTTGTTCAATTTGGTTTGTTTTCTATTACCTTTTTCTGTATAGTATCCATCCCTCTGTCAAGTTCCCTTTCCAGGTCATTTTTTAAAATTTTCTTAAAGCTTCTTGGAAGTCATTCTTGCACTTATTTATGTCTTCATTGAGCTTAGACAGCTTATTATTGAGGTCTTCTGTTTTTTGGCTTGCTTTCAGATCACATAACTCTCTTTTGAAGTCTCTATTAGATCCAACTAGTGAGGAAAGCATTCACACAATTGTGGGTCTTTTGTTGATTTTCTGCAAGTTCTGCCAATTGATTGGACAAGGTCACATATCTTGTGACTTCACTTTGGTTTTCTATTCCTGTTGTCTCTTCTATGTTTTGATTAGATACTTCCATTGTGGGACTAGGTAACCTTGTTGGGGGTTCTTTCCATTTAATGTTGCATGTTGTTCCATTTGCAATATGGTCTGCCGATCACAGTTGTGAATCTTATTTAATACAGGAGGAAGCTGTAGAGTACTCTCAAAGTGTCTTCAGTGATTGTTTACTTTTATGTTTGACTAGATTAGGCTTTTGATGGCCAGGAGGCCTGTCTGCTCAGGTGAGAGGAGTCAGTGCAGCCCCAGTAGGGACCCAGAGATCCGGTGGCAGTGGTGGCAGGGAGAGGAGATGGGAGATGGTATGGTCCTGTTGGCAGGTGGCAGGATAAGGACATGGTATGATGCAGACCCAATGGCATGGCAGGGCAGGGGGATGGGACAGGGCAGACCTGGTGGCAGATGGTGGAAAGAGGACCCAGTGGTGGGGAAAGAGAGGAATCAGGGAGGAAAAGTGCAGGAGGAAGGAACAAGACCCGCTCTGCCTGGGGAAAGGCGAAAGGTGAAAGGGCTTGGCTTGGCTTGGATCTGTAGAGTGCACAGGTATTGCAGCGGAGAACCTGGTCTTCAGTGTGGCAGCTGGGAAGGGTGCTTGAGGGATCTGGGGGACTAGTGGGCTGCCTGAGAGTGTGGGAATCAGAAGATTCCCTACTTTGCTCCTCTATGCCCTCTCAATGGAGGTCTGCTGACCCTGGAACCCCACAAATCTTGCATGGTAATACCCTAGATGCTGAAGCTTGGTTAGGTGGATGCCATCTTGACCAGAAGTCTTTTTGTACCTTCTTAATTCAAAAGCAGGCTTCTCAGTTTCCATCTCATCAACTTACATATCACTGAAATAATGCAGAATATGAATGAAACTCTCAGCTATCACTGCCAATTTCTTCAGCCCCACCTTGACTCTGCTTTCTGCCCCATGAAGCTGACTTATGCTTGCACCACTGGGCTTCCTTGCTGTCTAGATTCCAGCTGGGTTTGGTCAAAAGGGAGTACTAGTAGAATGTTGAGGGTAGAGGGCATTTGTCTGAGAAGCTGTGTAATTATCTACAGTGAATTAAGACATTATCCCAAATTATTCCTATAAATAAGCAATTCCAAACCCAAATTCTCTAGGTCAGAACTTCAGATGGAGAGCTGAGGAGGTGGCTTCAAGGCATGCTTGTAAAACCTGCTGGCCTGTGTTCAATTCTCCAGTACCCATGCAAAACCAGATGCACAAAGTGGTGCATGTATCTTCATTAACTGGTAGTAGCTGTGGTAGTTTGAATGTGTGTCCCCCACAGATTTAGGTGTTTTATTAAAGCTTATAACTTGGTCTCCAGCTGCCCAGGGTCAGATTCTGGGGTCTGGCCCAAAGGTGTGTTTGGGGTTGGATCTGAATTCCAGCCTGAAGATATGCAGAAAGATTTGAGGCCTGGGGGTTCTGGTTGTTGCCAGTTTGTATTCGCTTGCTTGCTCCTTTCTGGTGTTATTGGCTGGTGGAGTTTTTTCTCTCTGTTTGGATTTATGAATGAGAGCCAGCTTCTTCTGCCATTGATGGACTTTCCTCTTGGGTCTGTAAGCATCCCTGTCTGCCCATAAACTGTCTGGCTTGTATGTTTATCTCAGCAAAATGAAACTGTCTACAACAGTGGCAAAAGGCCCCAGTGAGTGCATTCTCTCCCTCCCTCTCTCCCTCTCCATCACATAAATATAATAATTGTTTTTTTAAAAGAAATTCAGAAGGAACACAATGCAGATTATGTGTTTTTTCTCTTACTACAAATCTTATCTGTGACTCAAGGGCTGAAAGTGACGTTGTAGCAGAGAGCTACAATTATTTAAAGGCATATTTACTTGAATGCTGGTGTTAGTCATTGGGCTGGGACCTCAGCTGAGTGTTTGGCCAAGTCATGTACATGTAGCCTGTCCATGCTGAGAGCTCAAATCTGAGTGAGTCTGGGCTTCCTTACAGCATAGCTGCTGGACTCTAGCAGTGAAAGTTTCCCCAAGAAAGTGGCACTTTTATGTCTGATCCTTTGATGTTACATAACATCACTTCATATGGTAGCATATGATGTTTTTTCCCTGAGCTTATCTTTTTGTGATTTGCGCTTTGAATCAGTCCTTAGGCTCTGTGAAGGTCTGTTGTTTGCTCTGTGCTTCTGTAGCCCTTGGGTGTTGGGGGTTTGATAGGGAGGGTGTTTAAGCACTGTGGAAGCCAGGAAATAGAAATGGTGATATTTCAAGTTGTTGATACTGATTTTTTTCTCCGGAGCAGTGTGAATGCCTGGGCCATGCTGTCACAGTCAGGTTCGCATTACTGGCAGAAATCACACAACCAAGAGCAGCTTTGGGAGAAAGGGGTTTATTTTGGCTTACAGACTTGAGGGGAAGCTCCATGATGGCAAGGGAAAATGAAGGCATGAGCAGAGGGTGGACATCACCCACTGGCCAACATAAGGTGGACAATAGCAACAGGAAAGTGTGTCAGACTCTGGCAAAGACACACTGGCTATAATACCCATAAGCCTGCTCCCAACAATACACTGCCTCCAAGAGGCATTAATTCCCAAGTCTCCATCAGCTGGGAACCTAGCATTCAGAACACCTAAGTTTATAGGGGACACCTGAATCAAACCACCACACACCGCCCTGGCCCTCATAAACTGATAACCATCCATGACGTAAAATGCAATGCATTCAGTCCAACTTTAAAAGTTACCATAGTTTTTATCAATCCTAATTATGTACAAATATCCCCATAACCCAAGGTCTTTTAACTGAGCCATAATACAAAAAAAAAAAAAAAATCCCCCCAAAAACATAATGGCACAGAATAAACACTCATACTGCAAAAGATGGCACTGGGCACAGCACAAAAAATATTCAACCAATATGAGATTTAAACAGGGCAAACATCACTCTGTAGTTCCAAGTCCAACAACTATAGTCAGTGAAACATCTCCAAGTCTGATAATTCTAACCACTGACAAGTCTCTGGAGTTCCAATTCTACCCTTCTAGCTAGACTACTTACAGTCCTGAAAAACTTTATCTGGGGCTGGCAGCCTTCCTCGGCAGCCATTTCGTGGTCCCAGAATCTCTGCTGCAACCCACAGTTCATCCTCACTGCTCCATTGGGTCTTCATACAGGCAATCCTTGGCAGATCTGTTTCACACTGCCCATGGCCTTTTCCAAAACACAAAACTACATTGCAAACGCAACGACCCTCTGTTTCCTGCATTTCTTATACTCCACAATACCAGGTAGGGTGCCAATTTGCAATCCAGGTGGGAATAAAGCAGACTTTGAAGAATAGGACACTCCTTGAGCATTCAGGCCCCTTCAAAAGAGTCTACATTCTTCTTGTTGCCCCAGTGCAGGTCAGCTGGCCCAGTCTCAAAGGTTGTAATCTCATAATTGCAGCTGAATGGGCAGCAGTTTTGGTCCAAAGATTGCATCTCTGTGCCATATCCCTCTGCTCACACCATTTCTACACAAAGCAACCCTGCACAAGTTCTCAGGACATGGGCATAACAGCAAGCCTCTCACACAAACTTCTAGCCCAGTCCAAGCAAAGCCCTTTCTCACCCTCATAAGCCAAACCTGACAATCTATAGTTCTTACTGTGTTCAGGTCTTTTAATTCTGACCAGAATAGTCCATCAAGTGGTACTTATAGCACTGAAAGGCATCTCTTAGGCCAAGGTTTCAAATCTTCCACATTATTCTTGAAAATCAGCTCCAAAAGGCCAAAGCCACGCAGTCAGGTGTCTAGCTGCAAATGACACCACTCCTCGGTACCAGCTGTATTGTTACAGTCAGGTTTGCATTGTTGGCAGAAATCATCTGACCAAGAGCAGATTTGGGAGAAAAAAAAAAGGGGTTATTTTGGCTTACAGACTTTAGGGGAAGCTCCATGATGGCCGAGGAAAATGAAGGCATGAACAGAGGGTAACATCACCCTCTGGCCAACATAAGGTAGACAATAGCAACAGGAGAGTGTGCCAAACTCTGGCACAGGGACACTGGCTATAATACATATAAGCCTGCCCCCAACAATACACTGCCTCCAAGAGGCATTAATTCCCAAATCTCCATCAGCTGGGAACCTAGCTTTCATAATACCTAAATTTATGGGGGACACCTGAATCAAACCACTACACACGCACAACAGAATTTGTGTCAATATGTGATGTTAGAAAACTCTAGAAACCAGTTATCCCTGAATTTTGCTATCTCTAAGTCACATCTAGTCACATTTATGGAAGGAAATATCCTTGATAGTAGGCATATGTCCAGAACATTCAGAGATGTGGCCATAGCATTCTTTCCAAGGAAGAATGCCTGGCCTGTAATCAGTTAAAACTGTGTAGAGATGTGATGGTTAGATAACTATGGAAACCTGTCCTTTCTGTGCGAGGCTAACTTCCCTCCACATTCCTGACCTCAAAGAGTTTCAGTTCCTTCTGTTATATAATGCATCATCCTAGGAGCTTCTGTTTTGTATGACTGAATTTGACATTCTTGCTTTTGAAAATATGGAGTTTTGTTGAGGTACAAAGTATTCATGATATTTTATTTTTACATTAGCCTTCTTTTTTTGAGGAGATTGTCATTTCTAGTTATTCTTGAAATTGCGTGTCATAAAATATAGTCACCCCACCTTAAAATACTGTTTATTTCTTTATTCAGTAAACTTGGAAATATGTTTAGGATCAACAAACTTAAATGCTCCCTAAATATTCCAAAAGAGTGGTCAGAAAACAATATTGTGAAACATGGTTTTCTATAATTTTCTCTAATATTCTCTCTTCTCTACTTAGTACACCAGTAAGTTAGTAATTGAGGAGTCGCCAGCTAGAATCATGTGACCTTTCCTAACACAATAGGTCATACTGTTTCTAGGCTTTGCCTTCTTACATTGGAAGCAATGAATAGAGTCCTGGAATGGCCGGTCAGTAGCCCTGCATTATGGTAGGTGCTAACAAATAAAACAGATGACCTAAGAGGTCAGTTATTAGCATGGCCTTAAGGTCGGAAATGGAAAGCTCTTTGCCAGCAGGAGAATGGTGAGAAGCTTAGATTGCTGTTGACCTCAGAGAGAGACATTGTCTGTCTAGCACTTTTAATTATCCAAAAATTTTCCTTCTGTTTCAATGATCTATGGTCTATGAGGGTCTTCCGTCGACTTGGGGGCCTAGAAAAACCTGTGCATATTTTTCAAGACTTCTATATTAAGCCTTTTCTTGTTTAAAACAGGGTCTCAAATAGCACAGATTGTGCTCAAACATACGATAGAGCCAAGACTGACTTGAATTCCTGATCCTCTTTTCTCTATCTCCCCATCACTAGGATTAGAGTTGTATATGACTTAAGCCATATTTTTAAAACTTTATGTATGTATTTATTTATTTGAAGGAGAGAGAGAGGCAGAGAGAGAGAGAGAGGCAGAGAGAGAGAAAATGGGCATGTCAGAGCCTCTAGCCACTGCAAATGAACTCCAGATGTATGCACCACCTTGTGCATCAGTCTTACATGGGTACTGAGGAATCAAACCTGGGTCCTTAAGCTTCACAGGCAAGTGCCTTAACCACTAAGCCATATCTCCAGGCCCCGTTTTTGACTTAAGCCATATTTGAAGTTATGCTTTGTCTATGTCAGATTCATATGATTGGAATGGTGGATATTAAAGTTATTAAATAAACTTCAGGAATACTGTGGACACAGCTCATATATTTTCTGCTTTATTAATTTTCAAGTCTATGGTGGTACTAGTGTTGATTCTATAGAAATTCAGATTAAGTTCCAGAGCACCAACTTTCTCCAAATACGTGCTTGAGTTAAGAATAGAAATTTGGCTGAGCATGGTGGTGCACACCTTTAATCCCAGCACTTGGGAGGCAGAAGTAGGAAGATCACTGTGAGTCCAAGGCCACCGTGAGACTCCATAGTGAGTTCCAGGTCAGCCTGGGCTAGAGCGAAACCATACCAAAAAAAAAAAAAAAAAAAAAAAAGATTAGAAATTTGAATACTGTATATTCAAATTTCACAATCATAGGATTGTTTAATGTATTGCTTTCCTCAGGAGAATTCTTTTTTTTATAATTTTTTTATTTATATTATTCTAATTTTACATTCATATTGGTGACTCCATTATCCTCCTCCCTGTCCTCCCTCTTCCAAAGGGACCCTCATCAATAGGGAATGTGGGTCATGCATTGTGGAGGTAGTCAATAGTTATGGGAGATAGGCCAAGTCTCTGTGCTTAATGACCCAACTTGTGGCTCTAACACTCTTTCTGCCCCCTCTTCTGCAAATTTCCTTGAGCCATGTTGGGGTCATTTTAGTTCTACTTCAGTGATGAGGTTTTGGGAGCCTCTGTGTCTCTGGATATCTGGCCTAGAAGGAGTTAGATGTTCTCTGTGTTTATCTCCTTCAGCCTTTTTCTGGTGTCGTGATCCTCAAGGACGCTGAACTCTTGCCCTTCCCCCACTTTACTCTATGGTTTCAGCTGGGGCCCTGGTGAGGTGTGATAGGCTGATCCTCCCTTCAGGTTCATCATCCATCTGAAAAAGATAAGCAAATTGTCCAACGGAGAGAGAAGTTAGTACTAGATAGATGGGATGGCCATAGTTATTTTAGAGAGAATTTTATAAGCACAGGCCCTCTTCTAGCCCACATTTGGTGGGAGCTTGATCTTGGAGACTGGGCTCATTTTTTGGACATGGTTTTGACTTATTTCCCAGTTCCAGCAATGAGCTCCATTCTACTGAGTGGATCTATTAGCCAAATCAAGAGCAGTTGGTTACCCACCATGGCTGTGTGCCACTACTGCACTTGTTTGAGCATTACGTCAGGTTGTTTCCTACTGGGTAGCTTAGGCTATGAGTTGTTTGGACAGATGTCGGTCATTTTCCCCCAGTCGCTCATGTAGCACCCTCTGGCACTAGACTAGCTAAGTGGGGAGTGACCCTCTTCCAGATTCTGTCCAGGTCTCTCCTCAGGAGAATTCTTAAAACTTTTTCTTAACTAATATTTATGGGAAGCAAATGTTGCTTAGCATGTAATAAACTACTGATGTCTTCTACATATTAATAATTATTATCTTATAATTTTTTTTGATTTTTAATAACATTTCATGGGAATGTGTCTTATTTCTTTCTGTCTCTCTGATTCATTTTTATTCCTTTCTTTCATGCACTGTGGACTTTCCCCCTCAGAATTAAAATTGCCTGTAGTTAAGGTGTGTATCATGGTGATCTAAGTATGTTTTGTGTAATGATTAACACAATGGAGTCAGCAGTCATCACCTCAGCTACCATTTGTGTGTATGCATATGGTAAGAACACTTGATGCCTCTTTCTTAGCAACCCTCCAGTATGTCACAGTGTGTTAACTACAATCATGCCACTATACAGTCAATCCTAAGAACTTAATCATAACGGACTGAAAGTTTATACTCTTTAAACCAGCAGCTTTACATTTCCATCTGTTCCCAGATGCTTTATGCTCTTCTTCTATAAATTCTGTTTTTAGATTTCACATATAATTGATATTGTGCAGTCTGTATTTCTTTATCTTATTTCACTTATCACAACACCCACCAGGTTCATGTATGTTATCACAAAGGGCGCATTGCCTTCATTATGGCTATCAAAAAAATATATAAAACAACCATCATAAAGCTCTTTCCAAATTCAAAGGTCAGAAACATAGACGCCCAGTGCTTCATGGGAAAGCCACAGCCATATTATAAGAAGAATGTGGGGAATGAGAGGGATTTTTCAGTCATCTTTAGAAAATACCACAGTGATTCTCCACTTTGAGATTTAAGGACTGAGTTAGTACATATGAGTGAACACAACTGGAAAGTATATTCCTAAAACAGAAGGAATATACTGAATAAATTATGGGAATGTCGAGAAATACATAGCTGTTTTTCAAGGAATCTCCAGGGCTTAAAAGATAGGTAGATTGGATAAACAGATAAACACAGACAGACACACAAATGGTAGATAATATGATACGCAGAATGGCATTCCTGAAATACCTCAGTTCCCCTGTGATGTGTGTATGTTCTTGACTACATTGTGAGTGTCCTCTGAGAGAACTTCTTTTCTCCCTTCTCACTGTGGGAGAAGATACTGTGAAAACGGCAGGGGTGGTGGCATTTTATTTTCAGCCAGGAAAGAAAAGACGCAGCATTTCCCCTTGTGTGCCTCCAGTAATCTTGCTGTAATATGCAAAGCAGTGTTCAGAATGGTAGAACACAGAGTTTGGTTCTTCTGGTATAATGTCAAGGAGGCAACTAATGTTCACATAAACATTATCAGATGATATTTGGTAAATATGACAAGCCTAAAAATAGGCATAGCATAGTCGGCTGATGGAATTATAGAGGGAAAAAGTCCTTGGAATGTGCTTATGGTCCAATGCCATCATTCTGCAGGTGTGGAGACAACACAGGGAGGTCAGTAATATCCTGAGTTTGCACTATTTAGGCTTCTGAAGTAATGACCTATTTGAAATAGGTCAAACTTGCTTTTCTCAAAAGTGTGTGTGTGTGTGTGTGTGTGTGTGTGTGTGTTTAAATAAAACCTTTTATCTGGGCTAAAGAGATGGCTTAGCAGTTAAGGTGCTTGCCTGAAAAGCCAAAGGACCTTGGTTCCATTCTCCATTACCCACATAAGCCAGATGCACAAGGTGGCACATACATCTGGAATTCATTTGCAGTGGCTGGAAGACCTGGCATGCTCATTCTCTCCCTCTCCCTCTCTCTCCCTGCCTCTTTCCCCCTCTCAAATAAGTAAATAAAAATTAAAACAAAAAAACCCCAAAAGGTTTTATGTGTAGATAGTTATAGACCCACATGCAGCTGTAAGAAATAATGAGCCGGGTGTGGTGGCGCACACCTTTAATCCCAGCACTCAGGAGGCAGAGGTAGGAGGATCACCAGGAGTTCGAGGCAACTCTGAGACTACATAGTGAATTCTAGGTCAGCCTGGGCTAGAGTGAGACCCTACCTCAAAAAACAAAAAAAAAAAAGAAAGAAAAAAAAAAAGAAATAATGCAGGGGTCTCATGCATATTTTATCCAGTTTTCTCCTGTGATAACATCTTGCAAAAGCCTAGAGCATGGCTCCTTTCTAGCTTCTTGCTCTCTACTGACTCTTAACTCTAACGTTCCTACAAATCTAAAAATCTGAAATTAGAATCACATATGAGAAAGAACACAAGGTGTTTATCTTTCTGAGAATGGGTTACCTTACTTAGTATATTTTCTAGATCTACCCACTTTCCTGCAAATTTTGTTTTCATTTTAATTACAGTGGAATAAAACTCCATTGTGTATATGTACAACATATTCCTTACCCATTCATCAGTTGATGATCATCTGGGCTGATTCCATTTCTTAGCTGTTGTGAATAGAGTAGCAACAAACATGGCTATAATTAAGTGTAGAGTCCTTAGAGAAGTACCCTATGGGGTGGATAATGCCATGCCCAGGTGCCATAAGTTGTTACAAAAAAAAAAAAATCCAAGTGCCAGGAGTAGCAATGCCTCCCAGTGAGTTGTTGCTCAGGGAGGTCCCTGAAGATCCCCTCCATCAACAATAAGCCTGTTCTCCAATTCTATTGGCTGCCCACCAGAACTAGATGGTAAGACCCTATTGCTAAAGATACCACGTGCTTAGGTGACAGGGCACTGCAAAATTAAACTGGAGCCTTTTACTCCCATCTTTCTGACTGACTGACCCCTTGGTCCCCAACTCCTTGTTCCCTTGTGCCAGAGGGTGCATGTACCACTGTGGGTGCTGGCCTTTTTGCTCTTGGCTCCCCAGCTTCCCAGCTCCAGGTTTCCCAATCCCCAGTTCCCTTGTGCTGAAGAGTGCACCCAAAATAGAGTGAGTAGTCCTGAGCTCCCAGCTCCCCAGGGCCTCCTGTTGCACTTGCAACCTCCACAACCTCCACATCTGCTGTTATAAACCCATCCTATCCCAATCCTGTTCGAATGTAAAACAGAACACTCAACGAAGATCCTACCAGGACAAATACTTTTTACTCCTTAATAAAGTAAGACTTCTACCAGGCGTGGTGGCGCATGCCTTTAATCCCAGCTCTCAGGAGGCAGAGGTAGGAGGATCACCATGAGTTCGAGGCCACCCTGAGACTACACAGTGAATTCCAGGTCAGCCTGAGCTACAGCAAGACCCTGCCTCAAAAACAAAAACAAACAAACAAACAAACAAACAAACCTCCCAAAAATAAAATAAAATAAGACTTCTGCCCTGAGATGAGTAGACCACAATTCAAAAAAAAAAAAAAAAAAAAAGAAAAGAAAAGAAAAGAAAAGAAAAAGAAAACCACAAAACACACAAAACCCCTACAAAAGTTGGAAAACCAAGAGCTATCCACCAAGGATGCTTAATACCACAATGGAAGCCTCCAATGAAAACAAAGGAAACAATCGAAATTGAGCCCCCAAATGAAAACACAACAGGCTACATGACCCTGACCAAATGAATTGCTGAACTGGAAGCAAATCATTTAAAAAAAATTAAATAAATGAAATTGAGCAGAATTGTCTCTTATAGCACACAGCTTTTGTCATTAGGCTTATGAAATGAAGAGATGGTTCTTTGAAAAAATAAACAAGAATGATAACCCCCTGGCCTACTTGATCAAATGAAAAAAAGAGAAGTCTCAAATTAACAAAATGAGAAATGAAAAGGGGAGGTCACAACAGACATCAATGAAATTAGAAGAATCATGAGCACAAATTTTTAAAATCTCTACTCCACACAATTGGATAACCTGGAAGAAATAGACTAATTCCTAGCCACATACCATCTACCAAAACTGAGCCCAGAGCAGTTAGAGCTCCTAAGCAGACCCATCACATCCATCAATATTGAAAACGTAATCAAAAACCTCTCCAAAAAAAAAAAAAAGTCCAGAACCTGATGGATTCTCAGCCAAATTCTACCAAACCGTCAATGAAGAGCTGAAACCAATTTTTCTCAAGCTATTTCATATAATCAGAGAACAGAATCCTCCCCAACTCCTTCTATGAAGCTAGCATTACCCTAATACCAAAACCAGACAGAGATACAAGAAGAAAATAAAAATATAGACCTATATCCCTGATGAACTTGGATGCAAAGATCCTGAACAACATCTTCACAAACCAAATTCAACAACATATCAAAAGCATTATCCACCTCTTTCAAGTAGGATTTAACCCAGGGATACAGGGATGGTTCAACATACAGAAATATACGAATATAATACACCACATAAATAATCTTAAACACAAGAACCACATGATCATTTCAATAGATGTAGAGAAGGTCTTTGACAAAATACAACATCATTTTATGATCAAAACACTGGAGAGGGTTGGAAAGATGGTGTTGCAGTCAGGTTCGCATTGCTGACAGAAATCACCCGACTAAGAGCAGCTTGTGGGAAAAAAGAGGTTTATTTTGGCTTACAGGCTCGAGGGTGAAGCTCCATGATGGCAGGAAAAACGATGGCATGAGCAGAGAGTGGACATCACTCTCTGGTCAAAATAAGGTGGACAACAGCAACAGGAGAGTGTGCCAAACACTGGCAAGGGGAAGCTGGCTATAATACCCATAAGCCCGCCCCCAACAATACTCTGCCTCCAGGAGGTGTTAATTCCCAAGTTGTCATCAGCTGGGAACCTAGCATTCAGAACACTTGAAGTTTATGGGGGACACCTGAATCAAACCACCACAGATGGCTTAGCAGTTAAGGTGCTTGCCTGTGAAGCCTAAGGACCCATGTTTGATCTCTCTCCATGTAAGTCAGATGCACAAAGGTGAGGCAAGCACAAGGTTGCACATGCCCACTTTAGGTGGCATAAGAGTCTGCAGTTTGAATGCAGTAGCTGAGGCCCTGGCACATCAGTCCTCTTTCCTCCCCCTCTGTCTCTGTCTCTCTCAAAAAAATAAAAAATAAAAACACTGGAGAGACTAGGTATGGAGGGTTTATCTCTCAACATAATAAAGGCTATATGCAAAGCACCTAAAGCCCAAATCATACTTAATGGGAATATAGTTAAGGAGTTCCCACTAAGATCAGGAACAAGGCAGGGGTATTCACTCTCACCATTGCTCTTCAACATAGTACTAGAAGTCCTAGCCCAAGCCATAAGACAGGAGAAAGATAAAAAAGGGATACAATCTGGAAAGGAAGAAATCAAAATTGCAGACAACATGATCCTATACATAAATCACCTGAAAGATTGTACCTTAAAACTTCTAAAGGTAATAAATTCATTTAGCAACTTAGCAGGATACAAAATCAACACACAAAAATCAGTAGCCTTCCTATATGCAAAAGACACATGTACAAAAATGAAATCAGTGAGAATGTCCCAATCAAATGCCTTGGAACAGTAATACTATGGGTGTGTATATATATATATGTGTGTGTGTGTGTGTGTGTGTGTGTGTGTGTGTGTGTGTGTGTGTATGGCTTATATAAGAACTATTAAGCTATTGAAATATATATATATGTAGCTTATATAAGAACATAAAGTAGTGTAGGGGACATAAACATAAAGAACATAAAGTAGTATAGGGGACAAGTTGTGTCCTCCTCAAATTCATATGATGAATTTTCATTTGACAGTGGTCCCAAAACTCAAAATGTGACTGTATTTGAAGAGGAGACAGAGCCCTTAAAGAGATGATTAAAATACGGTTATTAGAATGGGCCTTCTCCACTATGAATCATGTTCTTATCATAAGAGGAGATGTGTAGGCACAGACACATGCAGAGGGAAGTGCACATGGAGATCCAAGGAGATGATAACTATTTACAATCCCAAGAGAGAAGCCTCGGAAGACAAAAATCAACAACAAAAAAAGCATGATAATACCTGGAATCTCTAGACTCTTGGACTGTGAAGAAAGTAAATTTCTGTTGTTCAAGTCACTCAGTATGTGGTGCTCTGTTATAGAAGCCCTAGCAAGTGAATAGAAGCAACATAGCATGGCAGAATCATAGACATTTGCTCCTGAGTCTCTACAGAGTAAAGTTAACTAGAAATGTCATCTCTAAAGATTTTTTAAATTGCTTTTCTTCAAGGAAGAACAAGTCCTTCCTTCTCCTTGAAAAAAGTCTATGATAGAGCTTAAGACTTTGTTGGTAAATCCTAAATAATTTCCTAATTTTATCCTAATTTAATCCTAAATGCTTGTATCTCAGGCTGGAGAGATTGCTCAGTCATTAAGATGCCTGCCTACAAAGCCCAAGAACCCAAGTTCAGTTCTCCAGGACCCATGTAAAGCCAAATGCACAAGGTGGCACATGCATCTGGAGTCTGTTTGCAGTGGCTGGAGGCTCTGGCACACTCATTTTCACTGTCTGTCTCTCTTCTATCTCCCTTTTCTTGCAAATTCATTAATTAATTAAAAATGGTATCCCAATTCCACCAGTATATGCTGTTTTATAGTGAGTGTTGATAAATTATTTCCTACCTTAAATATGCACACTGATACTTGTTCTTTGGAATTCATAAAGATTTGAGATCCACTTCTCAAAACCATTAGATGGAGATGACTTGGAATGAAATTAAGAGAAAACAACAGGGCTGGAGAGATGGCTTAGCAGTTAATGCACTCGCCTTCAAATCCAAAGGACCCTGTTTTGATTCCCTAGGATCCATGTAAGCCAGATGCGCATGGTGGCACATGTGTCTGGAGTTCATTTGCAGTGGCTAGAGGCCCTGGTGTGCCCATTCTCTCTCTTTCTCAAATAAATAAATACAATATTTATATAAAAAAGAGAGAGGCATGTTTGTTTATTAATCTTCACTAAAGAATGTGGAATATTCCGAGTCACACTTGAAGCTGAAAAGCTTTAAAGTCTTGGTGAAAGGGAAATGTGCAGAAGGATGAGACCTTGACCAGACAATGATCATCCAGCCAAGGAGACCAGTGTTGGTTACCTGGAAGTGGGTCTCCAGCATGCTTCACAGCATACTACTCCAGTGACTATGTGTGGGGGCTCCAAACCTTGATTTGAAACTCAGAAAACCACCTAGGCACAATATTCCTCAGTATTCATTTAAAAACAAATTCCAGATAAGAGCTGTCCCATATCAAAAGGAGTGATAGATATCTACTCTGGAAGTTACCCAGGCAGTGGAGAGTCTGTGGGGTTAACACCTCCAACCTCTCACTTCATTAGCAATGACAACTGGTTCATACATCTTCTTTCACTCTGCAAAATCAGTGTAACAAGCCAAGAGAAATCAGAGATAATGAGATAAAGTCATTAGATCTGGGGACCTTCATCAACTAGTCCACTCCTCTCATCTTTACAAGGAGACAACTGGGACCCTAAAGTGCTCATAGTACATATGTACATATGTGTCTGCTTAGTATTTATAGCATTCTACCTCAGTCTGAAGTTAGAGATAAAGACTCCTTAGAGAAATACCATGCTGAAAATTTCTCATGCTATGAAGGGAATTTTGGATTCTCTTGATAGGCCTTGTCTAGTATCTGAGAAGGAAATAAATTTAAGTGATGCTCCAAAATTAATTGCTTATCTTATAAAGCTGGGCTAAGTTAAGATTCTATCAGTACTACATCTGGAAAATATAAGAAGATTGATTAACACTTAGAGAAAGCTGTACTACAAATGAAAAATACCTCAATTTCACTAGCATATACTGTCCTATAATTATGCTTGGTGAATTATTCCCACCGCAATGTGCATAGCTACAGGTACTTGCACCAGTTGGTACATGTGGCCTGGCTGTCCAGCTGTAAAACTTGCAGGATGCATTGCTGGTTAAGACTATTGATGACTTTTCTCCCTTAACAGTTCCATAGGCCTACCAGCATCCTGATAGCTAGTCAACAGGGAGGAGGCTTCCAGCTTAGCTCTAGCTTGATTTCTCAGTGACCTGTATCCCAAGCATGTGGTGTCTTCAGCAGTAGAGTCTTACAATCTAGTTCTGGTGGGCAACTAAGAACCTTGGCAATGGCCTGTAATATTTTGGGGACATCAGGGGCCTCTCTGGCCAACAACTTGCTGGAAGGTATCCCACCTCTGGCATTGAAAATTTTCTAAAAACAACCTATGGCTTATGGGCACAAAAATTATCTATTTCCACAAGCTACTTCTACCCAAACTCTCTTTTTATTTTTTTATTGACAACTTCTATACTTATAGACAATAAATCATGATATTTTCCTCCCCTCCTCATTCCCCTTCAGAACTCCACTCTTCATCATTTCCCCTCCCTCTCTCCATTAGTCTCTCTTTTAATTTGATGTCATCATCTTTTTCTCCTATTATGAGGACCTTCTGAAGGTATTGCTAGGCACTGCGAGGTCATGGATAACAAGGCCAATTTCTGTCTGGACAGTTGCATTGTAATGAGTTGTAGCCTTCCTTTGGCTCTTCCATTCTATCCGTCCCCTCTTCCACAATGGGCCCTGAGCCTTGGAGGGTGTGATAGAGGTGTTTCAGTGCTGGACACTCCTCCATCCCTTCTTCTCAGCACTATGTTGCCTTTTGGGTCATCCCACTGGTCATTGCCATCTGAAAAGAGAAGCCTCTCTAACCAGAAGTGAGAGTAGAATTAATATGTGAATGTGAACATTAAGTGTAGTGCTTTCAGGGCAGCTTGGTGGAAATAATATATGCATTTAGCCAGACAAGAGCAGGCTTTATACCCCTAAGGCTCATGACCTCACCTGCCATAGACTTTTGGTTAGGTTTTCAGTACCAGGCATGTATTCCTCCCATAGAGAGGGCCTTCAGTCCAATTATGGAGCAGTTGGTTTCCCCAAGAGCAGACATGCCACTATTGCACCTGTTCAGTCATTTGACCTGTCTGGCCAAACTTGAGGTTTCCAGTGTCCACTGTTTTCATCGCTGATGATTTCTGTCTCGCATATGGCTGCATGCAGTGCAGCTTTTTCCAGCTTTCAGTTGGCTGGTCTACAGGGAGAAGGTTTTCTGCTCAGCACCAGCTTGCTTTCTCAGTGACCTTGCCACTCAGGCAAGTGAGGTCTTCAGCAATTAAAAAAAAAAAAGTGAGGGTCTTACCATCTTTTTCTCAAGGGAAACCAAGGGCCTTGGCAATAGCCTTTAATGTTTTGGAGGCTACAGGGACCTCTCTGACCAACAACTCAAACTCTCTTTTTTAACATATACAGTATTAGCTAGCAATGAAATAGGTTTCCATATGACTTACCCATAAATTTAAATTTAAAGTTTTGATTAGCCCTCTTCTCCTCCATCTGACTGAATTCTTAATACTCATTTATAAGTCCTAGCTATGAAGAGAACATCATGCTTGTTTATGTTTGGCAAGTTATACATAGTCACAAGTTATCTTACTTTCTATTAGTACATATTCATTATAACTAGTCAAGGGTTTCATAAATAAACTTTCTTTAAGTATGGCATGGACTTTGACCATATGGCACTTCACTTTGGATTGTGCAACTGGCTCCTTTTAGTTCTTAGCAAAATCTAACATGGAATCTAATATTGTAATGTGAGTAAATATGTCACTAATGTGAAAAGTGAATGCTTGTGTTTTTTTAATCAAGTAACACTGCCCATTTAGAGGAGATGGTATTAATAAAAAACTTCTTGTAGGGCTGGAGAAATGGCTTAGTGGTTAAGGCGTTTGCCTGTGAGGCCAAAGGATCCTGGTTCCATTCTCCAGGACCCACTTAAACCAGATGCACAAGGGGCGCATGCATCTGGAGTTCATTTGCAGTGGCTAGAGGCCCTGGTGTGCCCATTCTCTCTCTGTCTGCCTTTCTTCTACCTCTTTCTCTCTCTTCTTGCAAATAAATAAGTAAAAATTAAAAAAAAAACTTCTCACAAAACTGGCACTTAGGTTGAGTTCTAAAATCACAATTTAGTAAAATAAGAAAGAAGCCATTCCAGGTTTGGTTGCTTTCAACTACAGTGACCATTTCTGTCTCTTGGGGTTTGTGTGACACATAAAGTAGCTCTTATATTCTATATTTTAGCAGAAAATAAACACCAATCTTTCAAACTATGAAGTAGTCTTTTCAAGAAATGTGTACTTGAAGAGAGTCTCCAGGGAGACTTTTGATAGGGAATGCATGGACAGAGAAGCAGGTTAAATGATACTAACACAAGAAAGCAAGTATATTAACTCATGCTGAAGAAATGAGTTCTTTACTGCAAGATAACAATGGCTGGGCAGAAGCATAGGAAAGGGGCAATTTCATAATGTAAGAAATAATCTGCTATAATGTTTTTACTTTGTAGATGATTCTAAGGAATTATTAATAATTTCATTAGGTAAAATCTGATATTGTGGTTAAGTAACAGCCTGCTTTCTAAAAGCTTCCTACTGAAGTATGTCATGATTAAATGGCAGAATGCCTGATATATATTCTAGAGAGAGGAAGAGATAGTGGGGGGGGGGGAGAGAATTGGTACACCAGGGCCTCAGCTACTGTAATCGCATGCCAGATGCTTGTATCGCCTAGTGGATATGTGTGACCTTATGCTTGCCTCACCTTTGTGCTCCTGGCTTATGTGGAATCTGGAGAGTAGAACATGGGTTCTTAGGCATTGCAAGTAACTGCCTTAATCACTGTGGTGGTTTTATTCAGGTGTCCCCCATAAACTTAGGAGTTCTGAATGCTAGGTTCCCAGCTGATGGAGATTTGGGTATTAAAGGCTCCTGGAGACAGAGTATTATTGGAGGTGGGCTTACGGGTGTTATAGCCAGTTTCCCCTTGCCAGTGTTTGGCACACTTTCCTGTTGCTATTGCCCACCATATGTTGGCCAGGGGGTGAGGTCCACCCTCTGCTCATGTCATCATTTTCCCTTGTTGTTGTGGAGCTTCCCCTCGAGTCTGTAAGCCAAAATAAATCTTTATTCCCACAAGCTGCTCTTAGTCGGGTATTTTGTGGCAGCAATGCTAACCTGACTGTAACACCACTAAGCCATCTCTCCAGCCCCCAGTATATATTTTGAAACATTTAGCAAGGAGAAAGTCAAGAGGACATTAAGGTAATAATGAAAAGATCTTTAATAACCACTGGATCTAGGCAATTTGTTAGTACAATTTTTTAAATAACTTCTGAAGTTTATTTCATGTGCATCTTTCTGGTTGGTGGGATGCTTTCCTTCTCATGATGCACCAGGAACATCAAATGTTTCCTCTTACAGTTATATCCTCTTGTGGGGCCTTTGAGTTCTTCAAGACATATGGGTAGAAAGAAGAGAATGTACCTACTGCTTGGAACTACAACCTAGAAGTGACATATACCCTTCCACTGCTGTTCCATTAGCAAAAGCTTACCACATGATTGTATCTGGATACAAGATTGTCTCTGTGACTGTTTCCAGAAACTGCACTACACCATCATACAGAAGAGACAGAGTCATCCAGCAGACTGAGTAAAGCATCTTGCCATCTGCTTCTTCAGCTTCCCTTTATCACTGATATGAAGCATGCTGAATATCTTGCATTTACCCTCTTGAACCACACTGACTCTTTCAGTCCTACCCTGGGTCTTGCTAGGCTGCATAAAGCCCCTGGAGTTGTGGCTTCCAGTGGGGTTTCAGAGACTGGAAGGAGGGCTGAACTGGAGAAGTCACCTCCCTCTGCAGGATTGCTAGGTGGTGGCTTCCCTCCCATAGAGTGGCAGCTCATTCTACTTCCTCTGTAGTCTTTTTGATGTTCTGGTAATTGCCTCCTACACCTAACCCTCCAGCAACACTGTCCCACAAAGCACTACTGTTTTAAAGATTTTTAAAAATTTTTATTTACTTACTTATTAGAGACAGAGGAAGAGAAAGAGAAAGAGATAGAGAGAGAGAGAATGGATGTGCCAGGGCCTCTAGCCACTACAAACAAATTCCAGATGCATCTGGCTCACGTGTGTACTGGGGAATCAAGCCTCAAACCAGGGTCTTAGGCTTCACAGGCAAGCACTTAACCGCTAAGCCATCTCTCCAGCCCCCAAAAAGCACTACATTATCCACTGTGGCTTCTCTATCCTTTCCCATGCCCAAGTAAATAGTAAATAGTGATTTTATTAAGTTATCCTTACGTGTTTCTGATGAGACCCTGGCTGATTCACAGGAGGTCTATGGACAATGTTGGGAAACACTAGATCAAGGCAGGATAGGCCATATGATTAACACATTAGAACTACAAGTCCTTGTTATGTGTGTGTGGTTGTGTGTGTGGTGATGTATATGCATGTATAGGTATGTAGCCACATGTGTGTAGAATATATGTGTGTGTTTATGAATGTAGAGACCAGAGGTCAACATTGGGAATCTTCCACAATGACTCCCTACCTTAGTTTTTGAGGCAGGTCTCACACTGAACCTGGAGTTTACAAATTTGGCTACACAAGCTATCCAGCAAACCTAGGGATCCTCCTGTCTCTGCATCTCCACCACAGAGATTGTAGGTGTGCACCACCACACCCAGTTTTTATGTGGGTGCTGGGGAACTGAACTCAGATCCCCATATTTACATGGAATGCACTTCACCAACTGAGCCGCTTCTCCAGTCCCCATAAGGACTTTTGTACAGCTGGAGAAATCGGAGGGAAAGTGAGAATGAAGACGTGGGCAGGACCACCATGCATTCACATGCCTTTGTGCCTCTTGGATCATTCTGTCAGCAGGAATAAGGTTACTTCAGGAGGATTTGCAGTAACTGAGGTGAGAAATGAGAGTTCCAACTAAAATACAGTGACTAGACAAGAGAAGGAGAACATCAAGGTCCCCTGATATCACCTGTTCACAATGTTGCTTGGCTTGTGAACTGAGGATCCCAGAAGCAGAACAGTAACTGCCAGTGAAGGCAACCCCCATGAAGTAGCTAAAGTAAGATCCTGGTTTTCAGAAGAGAACAAGGAGAAAAACACTGCCAGGATCAGCAGGATCTCCATCATCTCAACTCCACTCGCTGTTATTTATCACCAGGGGGTTGTATTCAAGCTCTGGAAGCGTCCTCTACAACCCTTCCTCATGGGGAGAAGATTAATGAGCATAGGGCCATTTATTACAGAAAAGAAAATGATGGGATTTGTTGTACATCCAGTTTTCCTAAACTACATTTGTTATATGAAGTGAGAAATATCCAAAATTGGAAGACTAAAAGCTGGAATGATAAATATTGTTTGCTCAGCAGCATAATGATTTAATGTTACAGAGGCCCAATGCTATGGAGACTTCTTATAAAGTATTCCTAAAGACAGCTAATATTTATGCAGGACTGTAATAAGTTTTAGACATAAATTTTATGTCTTCTCTTCCTCATATTATCTGTGTAGAAACTGACATTATTATCTCAAGGTAAAGGAACCTTGCATTATTATTTTTTATCATAATCATTTTCAACCAGTTTGTTTATAATATTTTGCCTTTCCCAATTCTTTCCTGTTTAGAATGTATTAAGAATTTTACATCAAAATTCCAGGCATATGTAAACTTTAGATATCATTTTACCATCAACTTTTCCCTTAGGGCATTGGAAGATTTTCTGACTTCTTTAAAAGAATGAGAATTGTTTCACAATAGAGGAAGCAAAAGCCTCTGTATTTCTTTTTCTTTCTGTCGGTGGACCATGAATTCAATTAGATTTTCTAACTTTCTATGAGTTACAACACCGCCTAAGTCTTTGTGGTATTGTACTAAGGAAGGGATCCTGGTACCAGAGCCATTTTCCATTGGAATAATTTTTGATGTATTTCAAAACATGATTTATTTTTCATTTGAAAGTGTCTTTTACTAGTTCAATTGGGCCATAGTATCTAGTCAAATGGAAATATGCTTTAAAAATTCAGGGCTGTAGAGATGGTTTAGTGGTTGAGGCACTTGCCTGTGAAGCAAAAGGACACAAATTTGATTCCCCAGAACCCACATAAACCAGATGTACAAGGTGGTGCATGTGTTGGAGTTCGTTTGCAGTGGTTAGAGGCCCTGGCATGCCCATTTCTCTCTCTCTCTGCCTCTTTCTCTGTCTCTCCTTCTCAAATAAATATAAATAAATAAGTAAATAAATAAAATATTTAAAAAATTCAAGCTATGTTCCAAGTTGGCCTACTTCTTTTAGAATTTGCACAAAAATGTAAGCTGTATTCCACATTTGTATTGCTTCTGGATATGTCAGTCAGGGCCTACTTTACTAGAATGCCCAATGACCTGAGAGGACTAGTTGAAAAGCCTTCCGACCCAAGGATTAGACATTGATTCAACTCATCTTTTCATGCTATTCTATTTTATAAATTAAACTAGAGAAATGGACACCTATTGATGGTGGTAGCTGAAAGACCTTAAGGTGGAGTTTGCTGTACCTATAACACAAGTCTATCAATGGAGGTGTGGTGGTTTCAATCAGATGTTTCCACAAGCTCATGTGTTTTGAATGACTGGTTCCCAACTGGTGGTAATTTGGGAGGTGGGAGCCTTTCAGAGGAAATGCGTTTCTGGGGGTGCCAGAGCTTGGCTCACTCTCCTGCTGCTGTTTCCACTTACTGTGGCAAGGAGGTGATGTCCAGCCTCTGCTCATGCCATGCCTCCCCCTGCCATTATCAAGCTTCCCCACGAGACTATAAGTGAAAATGAACACTTTCCTCCTATCAGCTGCTTTTGGCCAAGTGCTTTGTCCCAGCAATGAGAAGGTAACTACAACAGGATAAAAGTAACTCAGCCAAAAAATCCAAAGCAGAACCATTCTTGAAATCAAAGGGCTTTAGCATTGGCCAGTCTATGAACTGCTCTAGCCATCCCTGTTTCTATAATAGTCACAATGTGAAATTAGCTTGAGTCAGTCCCATTATGTCACATGGTCTTTGTTAACTTCTCCCAAAAGTGCCTTGTAATTCTAGGACCTTTTGTATTTTACACTCAGACTTCAGAATTCAGACTTTATGAGACTGATGTGCTGCCTGCTGCACTAAGGAGGCAGATCAGAGTTCACATTTTAAGAGATATTTCCAAACTAACACTACAACAATTTTAATGGAAAATCAATGAGGAAAATAATTAGCAATCATGACTTCTAATCAAATTGACAATAGGTGCTGGTACAGCATTACAATCAATCCAAACAAAAGTAAAGAAACCACATTTGAAGTTACTTATGAAAAAGCTGAGAATGGTAGTAAATTCACATACTTTCATGTTATTTTAGGAAGCTTAGATCATACACTATGATGCAGTTCGTGATGCAGCATTTGAGATGGAATATAACATTGGAAATCTTTTGAAGAAGTACTCCTGATATCTAAAAGAATGGGAGGGAGAGGAAGAGAAAAAGAGTGTCCAGTTATGATACAGGCTCAGCAATAGCCACATGTGGGTCCTGCAAGACAGCTGTGGAGTTGAAATGTCTGCCAGGCATTACTGAGCTGGGCTGAGATGGTGAGGGCTGTCTGCTCCCTCAAGTGATCAGTCGGGTTCAGGTCATGGTCATGGTAGGAAGAGTCATGAACTTATACAAGGTGGCTTTCGGCATCAGATTCAGTCTCTGAAGGTCCTGACAGCTAACGATCATCTTCTAGGGTGACATCTTCCTTTATGGCCCCACTTCTAACAATGAAATATTTCATTCCTAAGTATTGGTCAACACAGAAGAGTCAGGTACCTTATTATATGTAAACAGAACCTCAACAGCTTGGGCATGTCTTTTACTAAATGGCCACATGACCATCACAACACTAGGAGTGCAAGGACCTGGTGCTGGAGCTCAGTGTTGGCCCAACTTCTTTAAAACACCAGGTATTAAGCACAATTGCTGTGTTAAGATGGTCACATCATCTGGGCTCTTTAAAAACCAACAAGTGACCACAATGCCTTCTTTCTTGTCTCCAAAATGTTAGTGGACAAAATCAGATCACACATTTTTGGAAAGAATTCACAATACCACAGTCTGACACTATCAAGTTATTCTACGAATACATTTTCTGATATTGACGTTTCCTTTTCTCTGCTGGCCATAGCACATTCTTGTAAGGTCTAGCATCCTGGCACAGAGTAAATATACTTGGAAACAATTAGTCTATTTCAAAATCTAGATTAAACAGCCTATCTCAATAACCAAGAAAGGAATTTATATTGTTTATGTTCATATTATAATGATGACCAGGCATGCAGAGTGATGGGAAAAATAAAATGAACAGTAAAGAAACCATCTGATTGATTTGACAACAGTCTTTAGTATGCATGTGGAGAGCTTGATTCTCCTTTCCACCGGAACTTCCTGGCTTGACTCCTTCCTCTCCAGCACTCAGTCCTTTGTCCCCCAGCCCAAGAAAGTGCTGTTTCAGTCAGTCCATCTTCCTGGCTGATTATCTGCAAGAGCCAGACTGTGAAACTCAGTGAAGCAATAAAACAGCATAGTGTCATTTACTAGTAAGAAATTAAGTGGCACTCCTGGCAGAATTGAAAAAGAACCAGTATATTTCCAGGTAAACGAGCAATCCAAATGGCTCAGAGCAAAATTTCAATGGTGGTACATGAGATTCAAGCTTGATCAGTTATAGATAAATGAAATACCTTCACAGCTGTGAAAGATGCTTTCAACATAGTTTTCATAGATGATCTTTTGGGAATTGAAAATTTAAAGAATCGTCATGTCATGAGTCTTGGGAGCTATGTGCAAATAGTGAACACACTTGTCTCTTCTGCCTTCTCAATCTTAAAATGATAGATATACAAATAGTTTTCTAGTTGCATACTGAGGGCAACTCAAAACGGTAGATGAATTTGCATCATTGCATGTATAGATTTTATTAGGTTTATATGTTTTTGTTATTTGTGTTGGCCACAGCTTTTGTCTTTTAAATCTGCATCTTAAAAATCAACTTTAATTCCAGGACAGAAGTCATTTCTAACAAACATTACCCCATCATTTATTTTAAGTAATTCATTATATATATTAAGTAATTGGTGAAAAATGAATCTTCCTATCAACATGAAAAATTCACTATAATTCAATGAATTATAATTCAATGAATGACTAATCATTGCTTAAAAAAAACTAAGCTCTGTTATTAAGACACAGACATGAAAATATTGGACCTTTCATTGATTGGCATGGCTGGATTATGAGAACATTCATAAGAGTATTGGACAAGCTATTTTCTTTTCTTTCTTTCTTTCTTTCTTTCTTTCTTTCTTTCTTTCTTTCTTTCTTTCTTTCTTTCTTTTTTTTTTGAGGTAGGGTCTCACTCTAGCTCAGGCTGACCTGGAATTCACTTTATAATCTCAGACTGGCCTCGAACTCATGGCGATCTTCCTACCTCTGCCTCCCAAGTGCAGGGATTAAAAGCATGTGCCACCACGCCCGGCTCTGTACAAGCTATTTTCTAACAAGGAAAGCAGATAACCATCTTGCCTAATGTTAACACTTTTATTCATTGAATTTTAAAGGTTGGTAAGATTTGTGGGGTTTTAAAGTTATTCCTAGCAATTTAGGCCACATAATAATATTTTGGGAAGGCTGTTTCCTTAAAATATTTCCTCTTTCCAATAGGCTAGAAATAATTCTTTAGTTAATACCAAGGGTCAGTAATATGAAACTTGTTAGATATGCAACAGATCCAACTTGAGCTTCCTTAGGTAAACCCACAACTCACAGTTTGTTGCTTGATATAAATGAGGTTAGTAATAAACCATAAAGCAGAGGAAGCTGAGTGGTTCCTCGTGATTTGAAATACCTTGTCCAAACAACTCACTGGAACCAATTCCTGAGGTTGGCATTCCAGGAAAAGAAAACAGAAAATTAAAAGCAGGAACAGTCCAGCTATAGACTATTATTTGCAGTCTGCTATTTAAAATTAACACCTCTGTTGATAATACAAATTAACTCCGAGAAGCCAATGTTAGGGCAGAATAAATTGTTTCTCTTTTTTTTTTTTTTTTTTTAAATTTTTGAGGCAAGCCTAATAGACATGCCTTTTTCTTTTCTTTTCTTTTCTTTTCTTTTCTTTTCTTTTCTTTTCTTTTCTTTTCTTTTCTTTTCTTTTAAATGTGAGAGAGTGAGAGCAAGAACAAGAGAGAGAACTGTCAGGGCCTCCAGCCACTGCAATCAAACTCCAGAAGCATGCACCACCTTGTACAAATATGCGAGCTTGTGCGCTTCTGTTGTTTTGTGCATCTGCTTTATGTGGGACCTGGAGAGTCGAACATGGTCCTCAGACTTCTCAGGCAAGCACCTTAACTGCTAAGCCATCTCTCCAAGCCCTCTTTTTATTTGGAAAGTATGAGAATTTTCTATGTGCAGGCAATGTGATAGAGACTGGATATATAATGAAAATAAGGTAGTTTGGGGCCATCGAAAACTAATAGGGAAGTAGATACTTGAGCAGATCCCTGAAGAATGAGTCCGTGTGAGGACTATGCACCAGGGGAGAGCTTATTAAGAGACTTCCTGAAAAAGACAACACTTGAGCAGAATCTAATTAAGTGAAATACCCCAAAATAGGAACTGGAAGAAGGTAGTGTTTTAGTAGTATGGCTATAGCAAAAAGGTACAGATGGAAGAGGGACCAGAAGTGATGCTGAAAGCCGCAGAGCTCACCCTTGTGGGATCCGGAATGAAGTTTGAGTGTGATCCCATCATAAAAGTTGAGAAAGACTGAGATAGGGAAACTATTATTTGCCTTTAGTCTGTTATCCAAGAATGTGTCTGAAACAAAGGAAGGGCAACATCCTATTCAAAGTTCTTGTCGAAGTTATTAACCAAGAAAGAATAAGGGATACACCCTTGGATTATTTATCTTACTAATATATTACTTATGCTATCAGAAATCACACCAGAAGTTATGTGTATGTTTACTTGGGTGAGGCTGCTGTGATTGGTGGGTGGGCATTGAAAGGATTTCATAGGGAGTGTGAGAATAATGCATCACGTCTGTATTACTCCCATCACAGCCTCATAAATTATGTTTCCCAGGATTATCGTGAGCAAGGCAGAGAACATGACACTGGTGATGGCTTTCTCCTCCCAACCTCCCATAGAGGGGCTCAGGAATCACACCCTACTTTCTACCTCACTAGGACTCACTGACTTTGCTTACTCTCATTTTGCCGTGTTTCAACTAAGAACCCTTAAGTTGTTCTTTCTCTCTTCCCTTTCTCCTCTTCTTATTTGTGAGTGCCTTAATAAGAGCACAAAAGATTACAATCCTAGTAACATCACTAGGCAATTTAGCAGCCCTGTTTTCCCTTGTTTTGTAACATCTCCTGTTTGAAAAGGACAAAAAGAAAGCATGTCTGATGTCAGGCTCTCAGCCACCAGGGCTTCTTATTCAGGGAATATTGTTTGTAGGAGTGAAGTTGGTACAGCTGGGAGGTCTCTGCTTGGGATGACACTAATCATTAGAATTAATCCCCACCAGCTTGCGACTCCAGCCTTGGAGCTGTAAAATATTCATTTTTTTCACATAGTTTTTCTTCCTTTTGCAGCCTCTAGGCCTGCTGACCATCCTGTTTGTATGAGTAATAGGCTTCGAGCAAAGAATATGCTGAAGAGTGCTGTTAAGTCATCACACATGCCAGATGATGTGCTGTTATGCACAAACAACTGATTTGATATAGTGTCCGGCTGAAGCATCCAGAAAGGGATGGAACTGGGTCAAGCAGCAGGCAGACAGGAAATGTGATGGCAACAGTTGTACAACATGAAGTAAATGCCGCACAACTTCAAGAGCTCCAGCAGAAACAACCTCACGGTCTTACGAGGCTCAGGGAACATTGTGGAAAAAAATGAAAGAAAGAATGTATGACTCAAAGGCTAGGGAGGAGTGCTTTGGATCACTGTCTTCCAGACACCAAGTGGCCATTGCATTCAGGACTTCACAGTGCTGACTTTCCCTGTGCAAGATCTGCCCTCTATTAAGCCCATCAGCATGTTGGCCGGGGGTGATGGAGGAGGGGAATAAAGGACATCAAAACAGAAGAGGGACTAGTTGGAAAGAAGTGGTTCAGTGAAAGGATTATGGGGATGGGTGGAAAAAGAAAGTAATGGAAGAGGATTTTGAAAAAAAAAAACAACTTATTATGTTTAAGTAAAAAAAAAGTCAATTGAAAAAAGATGTAAAATATGCTCCCGAGTATAAGCGCTGAACCATCTACCTTGCTTTTTTTGCTATTTAAGAATGTGGGATGGTAAATGGTGGGGCTATTGTATTTAGAATCCAGATCTTTAAATACAGTATGCGTTAAAGTGAACTGGAATAGTGGGTAACTGGCGTTCTTGTAAAAGTCCTAACTTGCATGTCACTGTATACTGAAGGATTAATGTTCTAAAGCTTTATGTCTACTTAAGGTGAGGGTAATACCTTAAGCAGATATAAAGTTGGAAGCACAGATCTATTTTGTTTAAAAGATCACTCCTTTATATAGCATCCATAATGAGCCATGAACAAAAGGCTGGAAGAATGAGAAGAGATTTGAAATAACACACAAAAGAATTTAAAGCATGGCTGAATGAAGAAAATCAACAAAAAGAACTAAAAATGAATTCAGGAGTAGACTCTGGCTCCCAAGTTATGCTGTCTGTGGCACATGCATGTGAGGCAAATAGGCCCAGGCCTCTGGTTCTCCTGGGGCTCCTGTGTGGTGGGTAGGGCCAGGTGCATGGGCAGTTGAGTAGGCCCTGACTCCCAAGTTCCCTACAGGTACATGCATGTGGGGCTGGTAGTGCCCACAGCACACTTAGGGCAAATAGGGCCTCCCTCTACAGTTCTACGGCAGAGTGTGTGTGTAAGGCAGGGAGTGCACAGAGCATGTGTGGGATGAAAAGATCCCAGCTCCCCAGTTCCCCAGCAGCTCCCTCCTGCGTAGTGGGTAGGGCCCAGTGTGGAGTGCGTAGCCCTCACCATGTTCCCTGGAGGGATGCATGTGGAGCAAAGAGGACCCAGCTTCCTAGTTCTCTGGAAGTTTCTGTGTGGTGGGTATGCCCGGGGCTCATTGTGTAAGCCTAGGATCCCCAATTCCGGGTGGGGCATGTGTGTGGAATGAATAAATACCAGCTTGCAGTTCCCCAGTGGCCAGTGTGGCCACAGCCTGCCTTACCAAGAACCAAGAAGCTAGTACTAGAGAGACAACCAGACTCTCCCTGGTCACCAAGTTGGCCAGGCACTCCAGGAAACCACCAGAATTCCCAGGACAATGAACACACAAGAAAGACCCAGCTCAGGCCCAAGAGCACCCAACACCACAGTTCCACTCCTACCTTTGATCAAACCTGAAAAAGGCAGTCAAAGCATACTCCACAAGAGATACTAATTACCACAGTCCTGCCCCCCCCCCACAAAAAATAACAACTATGTGCTGGAGGGATGGCTTAGCGGTTAAGGAGCTGGCCTGCAAAGCCTAAGGATCCAGATTTGAGTCCTCATACCCACATAAGCCTGATGCACGAGGTGGCGCATGCATCTAGAATTTGTTTGCAGTGGCTGGAGGCCCTAGTACACCCGTTCCGTCTCTCTCCATCTGCTTCTTTCTTTCTCTCTCTCTCTCAAATACATACATATAAATTAAAGCTATTTAAAGAAAGACAACTACCTCAAACTGGGAAAATCCCAACACAAAACAAAGAACACCAAGCCAAAATATCCCCACTAGGTATCTGGCTTAGTTGGAATTGGATGTTCTCTGTGTTTATCTCCTTCAGCCTTTTTCTGGTGTCGTGATTGCCATGAACGCTGTATTCTTGCCCTTCCCCTGCGTTGTTCTATGGTTTCAGCTGGGGCCCTGGTGAGGCGTGGTTAGAGTCACAAGTTGGGGCTTTATGCACAGAGACCAGGGCCTACCCCCCAGAACTCTTGACTAACCTCACAATGCATGACCCACATTCCCCATTGATGAGGGTCCCTTTGAAAGAGGAAGGACAGGGAGGAGGACAATGGAACCAATACTATGAATGTAAAATGAGAATAATATAAATAAAATATATATATATATTTAAAAAAATATATCCCCAGTAGGGCACTTAGTCCCATAGTGGAAGCCTCCATTGCAAATCTAGAGGAAACTCCAGGCATAGGACCCCAAAATGAAGTTCTTACAAGTATATTCAACAAACTTAATGAGGCCATGAACAAAAGGATGGAATAATTGAGACCTGAAATAACTCACAAAAGATTTTAAAGCATGGCTGAATGAAGAAACTCAACAAAAAGAATTCAAGAATGAACTCAAAGCATGGCTGGAGGAAATGGAAATAAATCAGTAAAAAGAACTCAATGCACATCTCAAGAAAAAGTAAAGACAATCAAAAAGAACTTGATAGAAAGATAAAGTAGGTGGAGGAGAACTAACAAAAAATGTTCTTAATGGGCAGTGGAATAAACTCAGTGAAGAAATAATCAAATGCAGGAATGCTCTCCAACAAACAACTAGCAAGTCTAATGGAGAAATGAAATTGGAATTCCACAGAGATGGAGATGCTGAGAAATAACATAAAAGAGAACCACAATGAAATAAGTCTTTCACGAGGCTCCCAAGAAAGCCTCACCAGCAGAGTAGACCACATAGAGGATCAGAGCTTGAGGACAAGTCAGACAAAACAGTCTAGCAGTCCAAGAACAATGATAAATTCCAAAAATAATGTGGTGACACCTTAAAGAGACCAAATTTTGGATCATTGGCATACATGAAGGGGAAGAAATACAGACTAAAAGGCATAGAGAATATATTCAACAAAGTTATCAAAGAAAATTTCCCTAATCTCACAAGAGACCCCCATCAAAGTACAAGATGAATTCAGAATACCAAACAGACAAGACTAGAGAAGAAATTCCCCACATCACATAGGTAAAACTCTCAACATTGAAAAAAAGAAGGGGTTCTAAAAGCTGCAAGAGATAAATAACTTGTTACATACAAAAGTAAACCCATCTGAATTACCTCTGATTTTTCAATGGAAACTTTAAAAGCCAAATGGTCTTGGAATGGAGGCTTTCAAATTCTAAAAGATCATGGCTGCCAACACAAAATACTAAACCCAGTAAAATTATCCCTCATAATAGAAGGCTATATGTTTATATGAGTACTAAGCCAATCTGAAAGGGAATATTGCATAGAATGTTCCATGCTGAAGAGACAAACACACTAAGGGAACTATGGGGAGGAAAAACAATAACCAAAAGTAGAACAGACATGAAAATACATAAAGAACAGGTAAACACCCAACTCTAGAAAGGCTTCAACTCAACAGAGATTAACTCACAGTTATAACTCTAAACATTAATGGTCTCAACTCCCCAATCAAAAGACTTAGGCTAGAAAGCTGGATCAGAAAAATGGACCCATCCACTTGCTGTCTACTAGAAACCCACCTTAGAAAAAAGATAGACACCACCTTAGTGTTGGGCACTGTCAAGCACAGGCTGGAGCCTTCAGGAGGTGGGCCTGAGCTACCAGATGTACCAAAGGGCCCTGGAGCTACCAGAGGAGATAGTAGGCCTAGATCCCAATCTGGTCCTGAGGCTGGTAAAAGTGGGGCTTCCCACTCTTCGTGAGGTTGAGGCACGCCTCACCACCCGCCCCACAACCTTGCCCAGAGATGCCGGTGAGCAAGGCTGCTCCATCCTCAGGCCCCAGACACTGGACATTCTGGTAGCCTTAGGTTTTGTTTTCCTTACAGCCCGTGACCTTGTGGCCCATTGCCCGAGTAAGTCCTTATATGGCAACAGGTAACTGTCTTCCTACAGCTGCAGGCTTCCTCTATGTGATTTAGGTCATGTAGCCCTTCCTGCCACTGCCTAAACCATGTGATCCTTCCCCACTCCATCCCAGCATACCGAGATGACATCAAGAAGCAACCTTTAAACCCACCTGTGTCCCTTCCCGCTCACAACTGCTTATAAACCCATGTCTCTGTTGAATAAACGAGTTCTTCCCTGAAGAGCCACTCCAGACCCTGCTCCACAGTTGCCTTGGTGCCTCTTCAGAGCCGGTGGGCAAGGGCTCCTTGAGGAACCAGAGGCCCACATCTGGCATCTGAACAGGGACCCTCCAAAATGTGCCGGGGGTAGGTGAGTGCTACCCCAGAGAGACAATTGTCATCTAGGGGGACATCAGTCCCCTGTGGCCTGTGCCTCCACATTTTAAGGGCTGGCAGGATCTTTCCTTTTTCCTCCTTTACTTTCCTTTTGCACCATCAAGTGGGACCCTAATACGGCTAGCGAGCAACTGACGTCTTTTGGCTGAGGCTACCCTTTGGCATTGACTGAAGGCTCCTAGCCCTCTATATGGACCCGACAGCCCCCTATATCTCTCTCTTAAAAACAAAAACTGGTAATGCAGGGGCTGGAGAGATGGCTTAGTGGTTAAACGCTTGCCTATGAAGCCTAAGGACCCTGGTTCGAGGCTCGATTCTACAGGACCCAAGTAAGCCAGATGCACAAGGGGGTGCATGCATCTGGAGTTCGTTTGCAGTGGCTGGAGGCCTTGGTGCACCCATTCTCTCTTTCTCTCTCTCTCTCTCTACCTGCCTATTTCTGTATCTCTCTCTCTCTCAAATAAATAAATAAATAATAAAATATTTTAAAAAACACTGGTAATGCATCCACCATTTAAAAGCCCTTAGGGCAGTCACTGGACTCTTAAACTTGCAGACAGGCTTGCGTCCAGACTTTTGGGGAATCCCCCCAGTGCTATTAAGCCCTTGGGAACATTGCCCTCTGGTCTTGGCATTTTCATTCTTTTTCTATCATGGGCAATATTGCCTCCCACCAAAAGGAATCACAGATTTGAGCACTAAGGGATTTCCTGAAAGTTAGAGTAATTAAGCTCTTCCAAAGAGAGGCTATCTCTGGGAAGAAGTCATCTAGATCGCACCATGAATGCTTTCTGGGGATTCCTATGATAGAGACACATGGACCTGCATAGCTTATTTAGCCAGGAGATGGGAGGTTCAGGAAGGAAACCCCCCCTCTTTTCTCCCAATTGTAGCAGCTGTTAGGCAATGTGTTGGCACCCACCTCCCCCCCAGACCTTTCCCATGCAAAAGTCAGATAATGACTCCAATGAGGAGAGTCCCAAGGACTGACCAGTGGTGGACCTCTGTTCCCTTGAAAAAGCAATAGAAGAAATTAGAAAAAAAATGACCCTAAACTCTCCCCTACACCCACTCCACTTTATCCACCTTTGCCACTGTACCTGTCTTCTGATCTGGGCTGCCCCCCTCCTCATTCATGTTACATAGGCCAAAAGAATCCCAACATGATAAACTCCCCTGACCAGGACCTTCCTCCATTCCCCTCCACCCCACACTTACGATCACACAACAACTATGTGAGGCCCTAGATAACAATAGAAAGGCATTTGATCAGGAAGTAGCAGCCTTTCCTGTTAATGTTCAACCAACTTGGGCTTGGCCCCTAGACTGGTATCCCATCAAGCCGGTGATCTTAAAGAACTCAGACAGGCCATTAGGAAGGATGAGATCCATGCGCCATGGACTAAGTCCCTCCTCCAGAGCCTATAGGGTTCCATTAATACCCCCCAGGACTGGCATGATATCTGCCGGTTCTCACTGCCTAGTCCCCTGTTCCTTCAATGGGAAGCCCTCTATAGAGATGAATGCCTACAACAAATAAAAAGAAACCAAAATCAACAAAATATTCCCTGGGGGTTTGATGAATTATTTGGGCAGGGCAATTTCTCCACAGGTCTTCAGCAGGCCCGACAGCCCCGAGAGTTCTATGACCAAGTTTGCCTCTGCCCTCCAGGCGTGGGATATAATAACCCCCCACACTAACACCCAGGACAATACCTCTTCCTCACTGTCTCTTTGTCAGAAGCTGGAGGAGACCCTCTCTGATTTTATACTAAGTACAAAAACCAATTGAGAGGCCAGGGACCTCCTTCTCAAAAGCATTATTTGGGAAGGTATGACTTCAGAATGTGGACTAGCCTTCCAGGGCCTTAAGGATGAACATTATGATAAATGGATAGTTGCTACTCAGGATATAGGAACTGCCTCATATAAGGCTGCCTCTTTAGCACAGGCCTTTGCAGCGGCCTTGAAAATTAAAGGCAAATGCTTTAATTGCAGAGAAAAAGGACTCTGGAGAGGGGAATGTCCTCAACATCAGGCCACTAAAGGTGTCCCCCCTCAAAAAACAGTCTGCCCTAGATGTCACAAGGGGTATCATTGGAAAAAAGACTGCTGCTCTACTTATGACAAAGATGGCAAACCCCTAGGGCCTTTAAACTTCAAAACGGGCAACCTCAGCCCCACCAATAAGAGGGAAAACCTATAATATACAATGGGTAACAAGTATCCCAGAGGGGCCCCGCCCAAGGTTAGCCTTAGAGGTTGGAGGAAAACTTTTCAAATATAGAATTGATACTGGGGCAGGTAAGACAATTTTAAAGTGATCTGAAGTTCCCCAACACTGGGAATTAGTTCCCGCACCGCAATGAATGGGGATAGGCGGTCCTTCACAGGCATATGTTACCAAGCAAGCCTTTAAGTGGAAGTACCCAGATGGAACTACAGGTCTCATGTGATCCTTAGTGGCCAATGTAACAACCAACCTGTTAGGGAGAGATATTCTTGGAGCCCTAGATGTAGTTATTGCCAGTAATATAGAGGGAGAATGCATTGAGATGGAAGATTATGAGAGATACCTTCACTGGTATCACCGCAGATCCTAAAGGACTGTTAAGTATGAAACTCCCTGCCTAGAATGGCTCTCTGATGGGCCAACCTAGGTTGAACAGTGGCCTCTGCCAAGGGAGAAACTTGAAATCTTAAATCAGTTAGTAACAGAACAACTCCAACTCCAACTTAATCACATCTGCCCCTTGAAGAGCCCATGGAACCCTCCTGTGTTTGTAATTTGAAAGGGCTCAGGAGGACAGAGGTTACTATAAGATCTTAGGGCCATCAATAAGGCCATGCTCATTTGGAGTGCCCCTCAAAGAGGACTGCCCCTTGTGTTGGCCATTCCAGTCAACATCCCCCTCCTTGCTATTGATATTAAGGATTGTTTCTTTTCTATCCTCCTGCACCCCCAAGACTGACAATGCTTTGTGTTCTTAGTCCCCTCAATCAATAATGCAGGACCCGCCAAACGCTTTGAGTGCATGGTTCTGCCCCAAGGTATGGCTAATAGCCCCACTATATGCCAAGAAGCTGTTGCTATGGCATTAAAGCCACATTTAGATCAAGGCCTTAATATCTATCATTACATGGATGACATACTAGTATGGAAAGACTCCTCCACCTCACCAGCTGAGCTAAAGGATCAATTAATATCTTCCCTCATTGAGGCAGGCTTCAAAATTGCCCCAAATAAAGTCCAACTTATCCCACCTATAACTTTCCTGGGGACAGAACTCTCCCTCACCTCTGCCCAGCCTCTTAACAGCTCACATTGGCCTCACTTCAGAGCTTTCTGGGTAACCTCAATTGGCTCTGGCCATGGCTCCCTGTCTCCACAAGTGACTTGCAACCCTTATTTGACATGTTAAAAGGTGACAAAGACCCATCCTCCCCCCCGCCTCCTAAGTCCAGAGGCAAAACAGGCATTAACCAAGCCAATTCAGCTTATGATATTTAACTCCTCCCCAACCATCACAGGAGCGTTATACCAACCCCAAGGAGTCCCAGAATGGCTCCACACTTCCATTAGTGGTGCCCCACACATATTAAGAGATTGATACCCTCGTGTCCATGATCAAAACCGGGTGAGACAGGGCTCCCCAAACCTTGGGCAAAGATCCTGACATGATCATAACACACTTCTCCCTTGCTGATATATAGTGGCTATTCAGGAACCACTCCCAATTTGTAATCAGCCTAATAGGCTTCCCTGATCAAACTGACAACCACTACCCTAATGAAAAATGGGTTCCTGCAATACCCCTTTTAAATTGCTCCCACCTGCCTCTTTTCAAGAAAACCAATTCCCAGAGCATCCCCATTTTTACAGATGGGAGAAAGAGGGGAGCAGCTGTAGTTCTTTACCTCCCAGGGGATCAACCTCCCACTATCATTTTTTAAAAGATTTTTTTAAGATTTATTTTTATTTCTATTTATTTATTAGAGATATAAATAGAGAGAGAGAGAGTGGGAATGAGCATGCCAGGGCCTCTAGCCACTGCAAACAAACTACAGATGCATGCACCACCATGTGCATCTGGCTTACATGGGACCTGGAGAATTGAACTGGGGTCCTTAGGCTTCACAGGCATGTGCCTTAACCACTAAGCCATCTTTCCAGCCCTTCCCACCATGATTTTTAAGGAACTTCCTGACAGATCCCCACAATACAAGGAACTGTATGCCACCTATCTGGCACTCCTAGAGGAAGAAGTCTCCGTTAATCTCTTTTTGGACAGTATTTATACTGTTAAGTTACTCCCCTGGCTTGCTCACTCACATATCCAACTAGATGAAAACCTTCTTTCACTGCTGTTGATAAAAGTCTCCAACCTCATTTGCAAAAGAAGGGCCCCCTGTTTTTACAACAAATAAGGTTTCATAGTCCCCTACCTGGTCCCCTCACCCCCTCACCTAGGGAAATGCATTAGCAGACCAGGCAGCCTCCTATGGAGACTCAACAGACATCTTCTTTGCCACCCTTGAGGAAGCAGAAAAATTTCATGCTAACACCCACGTGAACCTTAAGGGATTACAGTCACCCTTCCCTCTGATTCCTAAAACTCAACTCCAAAATATACTAAAAACCTGCCACACTAATAACAACACCTGCCCTTCAGACGATGGGCACTAATCCCCAAGACCTCAAGGTCAATGCCTCTTGGCAGATTGATGTCACTCATATTCCTCAATTTATCCATCAGAAATATGTCTTTATGACTGTGAATACTTACTCCCATTATATATGGGCCATGACACAAACAGAAGAAAGCTCAAAAAAACTCATACATCATATGTTCTCTACCTTTGCCATCATGGGTCTCCCCCATCAAATAAAAACTGATAATGGCCTGGCTTTTGTCAGTCCCTCATTCAAAGCCTTTTGCATGCAATGGAAGATTACTCATCATATGGGAATCCCACACAATCCACAAGGCCAAGGTATAATAGAAAGGACACACCAAACCTTAAAGGCCCAATTTAAAAAATACCAGCCCAACCTTCAGTTAGCCATGGCTCTGGCTACTTTAAACATTTTTAACATATATAAAACTCCCAACACCCCCCCCATCACCCTTCACTGGAATGCACCAAAGACTGCCCCCCCATCCTGGTACGATGGCGAGACCACCTAGATGGAAAATGGAGAGGGTTAGATCCCCTCCTCACTACAAGGAGAGGATTTGCTTGTGTTTTTCCACAGGATCAACTCAAACCTATTTGGGTACCAGCCAGAAATGTCTGATTTAACCCCATCAACCAAGGAGATGGCCCACCTGACGCTATCAGGCCAGAGATGAAAACACCTCCCCTGCCAATGCCATTGGAACCAGGAGAAGACCCTCCAGAAGGATGTCCATGAGCTCATAAAAGCAGCCCAAGCCATGTGTACTCCACAAGCCCCCTCTCTTGGTCACCCTGCTCACAGCCCTAACGCTTCTAACCTCCAATATAAATGTCTCTCTCGCTGCCTCTGCCCCACCCCTCTCTCCTAATGTTTTCCAATGGCGCTTTGAAGCCCAAGAGACCTATCAAGGGGTCAATGAAATCATTGGCACAGACTATTGCCCTACTCAGGGCTGTCAGGACACTGTCAGCTTTCCTGTGTATCCCAAGTCTGTGTCTTGCAGGCATGGCAGGGCATGCTTTCCCTATGGCCAAAGTGACAGAGTGCCTTAGAGACCAGGACTATTATGGAGGATGCCGCTCCCCAACTCGTTGTGTCATAGAACAATATGAGCATCCAGGCACTGTCTTCAGACCACAAATACAGAACGTACACTCATCATATGAGACCCCTAGGATGAAGGCTGGTGGGTGGGAGTAACAGGGAAACTCTATTCTCCTAGCTTCTTGGATTCCCCTCTGGTACTCTTCATATCTCTAGACAACTTATCCCCGCCTGAGGCAAACCAGTCACCATGTCCTCTCACAGGAAAAGCGGGTCACAGAAAGGAGGCAAGCCACTATAACTTGGACAAAACATCCAATGTGTGGCCGACCTTCTCTCCTTTACTACCCACCCCAATGCCTCTAACTATTTCGTTTGTGCATCCCCTACCCATCCCCTGCTGACTGTGGTCCCCATTAATGCCACCCTAGAATACCCTACATCTATAACAAACTATTCTCAACCCTGCCTCACTGATATCCCCCTCTTTGATTCCAGTCAAGGTATGCCCTTCTCCCTGTCCGGAACTGAATGCCTCCTCAATATTTCCATAACCAGGACCACTTGTGTCAGGATGCCCACTCTCGTTTGGTGCAAGGGGATAACCACCCCATGCATAAATATTTCCTCTCCCACTTATTGTTCCCTAGTCTTGATTGTTCCACAGGTGTATCTCTACACAAAGGAGGAAGCAACCTACCAGCTCAGCCTTTGCCAACCGAGAGAAATTTTCATCTCTCTCCTGTGGGCCTCAGCATGGCGATGTCTCTAGGTGCCTCTGGTGTGGTGGGAGCTGCTCTTGTGCATACCAGCCACCTAGAGAGGTACTTCCAGAACAAGCTTGACCAGGCTATGATATCTGCGACCAACAGTCTTGAATCTCTTCAGAGACAATTGAACTCTCTTAGGGGTGTCATGCTCCAAAACCACACAGCCTTAGACCTCATTAGTGCTGAACATGGGGGAATATGTGTGCTCTTGGGAGAAGAATGTTGCTTTTATGTTAACGAATCCAATGTTGTCAAACAGAATGTCAAAACTCTCAAAAAGTTCTACAAGGAGCTCCTCAACCGCCATATGCCTGATGACCTGGTTCTCTAACCCCTTAGTCACCTGGCTTCTCCCCTTCCTTGGCTCCCTCCTTGCTATAGGGACTCTGCATTGTCAAATTTCTCAGCCAAAGGAACACCTCTGGCGGTATCACCAAAGTTGATTTCAATATATACTATAAAGCCATAATAATAGCCACAGCATGGTCCTAACACAGAAACAGACACATAGGTCAGTGGAATAGAATAGAACATCCAGATATAAAAGCTCGAGTAACTATAGCTTCCCGATCTTTGACAAAAGGGCCAAAATGCTCACTGGAGGAAAGATAGCATCTTCAGAAAATGGTATTGGTGAAACTGAATAGCCACGTGTACAAGAATGAATTTGGACTCCCTCCTCTCACCTGGCACTAAAATCAACTCCAAATCGATCAAGGACCTCATTATAAGAACCGAAACTCTAAAATGGATAAAAGAAAAAAATAGGAAAAATTCAGGCATAGGGAAAAACTTTCTGAATAAGACCCCAGTAGCCTAGGGAAATAGGCAAACACTCTACAATTAGGACCTCATGAAAATAAAAAGCTGTTGTACAGATAAGCCAATCATCAAACAGAGTCAATGGGCAACCTACTGAATGGGAGAAAATTTTTACCAGCTATACCTCTGACAAAGGTTTAATTTCTAGAATCTACAAAGAAGTTCAAAAACCTGAACAATAAAAAAATCAAGCGATCCTCTCAAAAATGGGGCAGGAAATTGAACAAGTTCTCAAAGAAAGAACTAAAAATGCCCCCATAAACACCTAAAAAGATGTTCAACATCTCTACTCATCAGGGAAATGAAAGTTAAAATGACTATGAGACTCCATCACATTCCAGTCAGGATGGCAATCATCAAAAAATTAAATGACAGCAAATGCTGGTAAAGCTATGAGGAAAGAGGAACCCCTATCCACTGCTGGTGGGAGTGCAAACTAGTATAGTTACTACGAAAATCAGTATGGAGACTCCTCAAAATGCTGAAAATAGCACTACCATTAGATTCAGCTATAGCTCTTTTGGGCATATATTCTAAAGACTCGACTATTACCTACAGAGACACTTACTTGCCCATATTCATCACTGCTCTTTTCACAGTAGCTAAGAACTGGAATCAGCCCAGATGCTCATCAGGAAATGAATGGTTAATGAAGATGTCTCACATATACACAATGGAATTCTACTCAGTGGTAAGGAAATAGGAAATAATCAAATTTGCAAGAAAATAAAGGGACTTGGAAAAAATCATGGCAAGTGAAGTTACACGGGCTCAGAAGGATAAATGTCACATGTTCTCTCTTGTATATGGTTCCTAAACTGGATCAGCTTAAATTGATTGTAAGTAATAGAAAGCATCAAGAGTATTTACATAATACTAGAATACAGCTTTAAAAAAGGGAAAATGGAAAAGGGGGGAGGAAAGGCTACTTGAGAAATAAGTTGAGGGTCAGAAAAAAGAGAGAAAAAAATAAATTTAAAAAGGAAGGAAGAAATAAAAGCAAATAAGCAAGGGTGGAAAGGTCTTTGGTGGGTAGGGGGATTACACAAAGCTAACGCCAGCAAAAATCAATTCTATAGAAACCTTCCTCCTAGATAGCATTCTTGGCTGGTTTATCCCAGGGCCAGAACTGAGTTGCCCATCATAGTGAGTGTTGGTCAGGGAGACATATAAGATCCACAAAATAATGCAGGCCATTTCCAAAGCACTTGATTACCTGCCATAGCCAAAAGGTAAGACTCTAATGCTAAAGACACCACAGCCTGTGGTCACAGGACATCAATAGACTGTGCTGGAAGTGAGCAAAACCAGTTCCCTCCCAGCTAGCCCTCATAGCGCCAAAAATTAAATTCATAAGATAGTTAGGTATTTTTAAATTCTGGATCTAATATGGCAGCTTAAGGGAAACCAAACCTGGTTTTCTCATTCAGCATGCAATAATTCCCTTTCCTTTGTGAGACAGTTGGAAAAGACTTCCTCCTATTGCGGCCAGAGCAGAAGCCTCTAGTTAGGGATACTCTGTAAGAGGGAAGGCCAGTGAATTTGGAAGGGAAAATATAACTTTGTATTTCTTGTTTAATTTTTTCAGTTAGCATACAAAATAATGGGTTTCATTATGACATCTTCATACATGGTGTCATGGTCAGCTTCACACTGCTGAGATGAACCTCCAGACCAGACACAGTTATGGGAGGAAGGGGATTTATTCGAAGCTTACAGATCCAAGAGAAGTTTTAAAAAGGCAGAAGAAGCTGGACCCCTTTCACAGGTCCATGCAGAGAGAAAATACTACCAGCAGCACCATAGGCAAGCACACTCCTGGAGCCCTGGCAGAACTCAGACATTCTGTATATATCTAGTCTGGAATTCCAGAACCACCCCAAAACATACCTTAGGGCTGGACCCTAAGATCCGCCCACAGTGACACCTCCTCCAGCCAGGTGACTAAGGATCTAATGCTTTAATAAACTCCTGAATCTACTGGGGGACATCCATTTAAACTACCACACATGGGTGTCATTGAATTTTGCTCATATTCTCCCTCATTTACCCTCTGTTGTCCATTTTTACCTGAAGATAGTGAAATATATGTGCATGTTTCTGAAGCTAAATTCTATGAAAACATGCAATATTTGTCTTTTTTAAATCTGCCTTTCTTGAAATGCATATGTTTTACCAAGTAGGACAGTTTCTGCTTCAATACAATAAGTAACAATAAATACAATCCACATAAGCAAAATTTTTTTCGGGGCTTGAAGGGATCCTGAGACCAATGGTTAGTAGATATCTTTAGATATTAACATGTAATATCCAGATCAAAGAAAAATCATAGATCCTCAGGTCCCCTCCACAGCCCATTTGCAGACCTTTTCAAAGCAGCTTTATTCTGCTTTGCAATTTCCAGACAGACAGGAAAGAGGTGGATATCTTCTGCTATCATTTGCTGTTCTGCTCATAAGTCTTGTCAATAAATCATAGAAATGATTACTTTGATAGCTTAACAACTTAACCTTTATACTTATATTTATATTTGTATCCATTGCAGTAAGACTTTATTGTTCCTGCAATAATTTTGCTGTTATCACCGTGTTACACCTGAGCTCCATGGCACTGTGAGCTGAAACAGTGTATATCCTGCATCTAAAGTGAACAGTTGGTATTTAGGAAACAATGAAAAGAACCATGATTTAGCCTGGAATTTGGAGTGCCAATTCTACTTTTGGATAAGCTACAGTTTTAAAGCAGATCTTTTTACATTAGAAATTTTCTTCTCCCTATGGATTTAAGTAAAGAAGAAGTATTGCTTTAGTGCTTGATATGAATAATAAATAAAACTGAAATAAAAGAGAAAAGAATTATCTAACCACATTAGTATAATTGAAGTCAAATAGCACTATCAACTAATGACAATTAGGTGTCCCAGATACTGAAATCACTGGCATATAATCTGAACAAACTACTGGACTCCAATGTGATATGGGTTTAATTTGATTCAGTTTTCTGATCACAGTCCTCTACCATTACTTTCTTTTGTTCATCCCATCCCCCTTCCACTGGACCCCTTCTTTCCAGTGAGTTCCATTCATCATTTTTTAAAACTTTATTTTATTTGTTTGAGAGAGAGAGAGAAAGAGGGAGAAAGGCACAGAGAGAGAGAGAGAGAATGTGCAAGCCACGGCTTTCAGCCACTGCAATCAAACTCCAGATGCACGCACCACCTTATGCATTTGGCTTACGTGGGTCCTGGGGAATCAAACTTGGGTCCTTTGGCTTTGCAAGCAAGCATCTTAACTTCTAAGCCCTCTCTCCAGACCCTTTAAAGATTTATTTTTATTTATTTATTAGAGATAGAGAGCATGAGAATGGGTGTGGCAGGGCCTCTAGCTACTACAAACAAACTCCAGATGCATGTGCCACCATGTGCATCTGACTTACATGGGACCTGGAGAATTGAACCTGGGTTCCTTAGGCTTCACAGGCAAATGCTTTACCCCTTAACCACTAAGCCATCTCTCCAGCCCCCATTTTTTTTTTTTTTTTTTTTTTTTGAGAGAGGATCTCTCATTGGCATAGAGCTCACCAATTATACTAGACTGGCTGGCCCAGGGATCCTCTCTTCTCTGCCTCAGTGCTGGATTTGCAAGTGTACACCAACAAATCTGGCATTTTATCTGGCTTCTTGAGACTGAGCTCAGATCCTCTGTTTTCAAGGTAAGCACTTTAGAGCTATCCCCTGAGCCTGTTTTCCTTTTATTTTTATTTTTTTAGCTTGTTGGCATATTAATAGTATATATGTTGTGTTTTTCAGCTAGAAATATCAGGGTATTAATCTAAAATGGCAACTATTTAGAGTGTTCTTTTCTTACAAAAGAAGGACTCCAGAGGCAGTGGCTCTAGTGTGTGTCTAGAATATCAATGATATTTATCCCTTTTGTCACCCCAAGTGTCATACTTTTATTCAGAGCTCAAAGATTATGGCAGTAGCTTTATGCATCACATCCTCATATAAAGTCCAAAAATAGGAGAAGAGATGGGTCTATTTATCAACCTCTTTCTCTTTATATTGAATAAAGAAAAAATGTTCACATTTTTCTTTATGGCTCCTTGGCTACCTTAAACTAGCATCCAGAGAAGCTGGGAAGTTGATTATCTCATATGATCACCTTCTGTTGTGACGTAAAACAGTGAGAAAGGAGAGTACTCATGAGACAAATACTGACGGAGGAGAGCACTCGTGAGACAAATACTGAGGGAGGAGAATACCCTTGAGACAAATACTGAGGGAGGAGAGTGCTCATGAGACAAATACTGAAAAGAGTACTCACGAGACAAATGCCGCGGGAGGAGAGTACTCGTGAAACAAATACCAAGAGAGGAGAGTACTTGTGAAACAAATACCGAAAGAGGAGAGTGCTCATGAGACAAAACAAAGCACTGAAGACAAATACTGAGGGAGGAGAGTGCTCATGACCAAGAGACAAGAGCAAGACTGACTGAGGGAGGAGAGCACTCGCGAGACAAATACCAAGAGACGAGAGCATTCGTGAGACCAATACCGAGGGGGGAGAGTACTCGTGAGACAAATGCTGAGGGAGGAGAGTACTTGTGAGACAAATGCTGAGGGAGGAGAGTACTCATGAGACAAATGCTGAGGGAGGAGAGTACTCATGAGACAAATACTGAGGGAGGAGAGTACTCGTGAGACAAATAGCGAGGGAGGGGAGTGCTCGTGAGACAAATGCCGGGGAGGGGAGTACTCGTGAGACAAATACCGAGGGAGGGGAGTACTCATGAGACAAATGCCGAGGGAGGAGAGCACTCATGAGACAAATACTAAGGGAGGAGAGTACTCATGAGACAAATACTGAGGGAGGAGAGTACTCGCTGCAGTGTTTACCACAGAGATATAAATGAAGGCCATAGGAATAGAAAGTTTAAGCAAAACAGACTAAATAAGGATGTGATATGGACATTGTGGTCATGCTTAGGATAATAGGAGTTAAGTCAAGGATTATGAAAATATCCAGGTTCCCCAATCCTCAATCTGGGCACACTTGAAGTTTTGGGAAAATTAATATGACAGCAATGATGACAGATATAACAAGTACTCAAGGGAGTTTATCAGAATGGTCAGAAGGTTAGAGAACTGTAACACCATCATTCAGCTCCATCCCAGATCTTGAGGTCTTCTGGGAGAATAGGTAGATTCTTCACAAGTAAATAATCAAAAAAATAGTACTTCCTGGTTAAAGCAGAAGGAGCAAGTTTTACCATGAAGTATGTATGGAAGTTTATTTTGAGGGAAAAAATGAAAGCTGTGGTTGATGGTGGAAGTGATAGAGAAATAAACCATTTTTAACCTGTGGCTTGGAGGGTGGGGAACAAGCAGGCAGGAAGGAAACTGGGAGGAACAAACTGGCAAAAGTCAATTTCCTGCAAGGTTTCCACTACAGCTGTTGGCAGGATGACAGGAATTCAAGGGAATGGGAAATCAGAGATAAAGAGGAAGATTATGCTTAAACCTAACCAGCTCAATGAGTTATGACTCTATTGTTGAGCAAAACAGCACCTGATTTTTTGGATCCTAGCTACAAATGTATAAACTTGTGTGTGAGCTGGAACCAAAACTTGGTAGTAGAGGCCAGGAAGCTAGAAAAAGGCTATAAGGGAGAGGGAAGGACTTAAGGGGATGGCATTGTATATATGTAAGTAGAAGAACAGATTACAGGGAGTGGAAAGGCCTAAGTGAGGCCAGGGGAAGAGTATGTTTAAAAGAAGGGTGGGGGGAGGATCAATCAAAATTCAAGATATTATGAATAAGATATATGAAAACCTACTTTTTAAAATAATGGTACATCCAGAAGCCATTGATTGTTACTAAAAATTTTCAGTGCCAGGGATAGGATACCTTCCAGTGAGTTGTTGGCCCAGGAATTGCTGTTGCCTCCAAAATATCACAGGCTATTGCCAAGGCCCTTGGTTTCCCTTGAGAAACAGATGGTAAGACCCTATTGCTAAAGATTTCACATGCCTGAGTGGCAAGGTTACTGAGAAATCAAGCTGGTGAGTGAGCAAAAAACCTTTTCCCTGTAGACCAGACAACTGAAAGCTGGAAAAAGCTGCACTGCATGCAGCCATATGGGAGACAGAAATCATCAGCGATGAAAAAAGTGGACACTGGAAACCTCAAGTTTGGCCAAACAGGTCCAATGACCGAACAGGTGCAATAGTGGCATGTCTGCTCTTGGGGAAACCAACTGCTCCTTAATTGGACTGCGGGCCCACTCTATGGGAGGGAATACATACCTGGTACTGAAAACCTAACCAAAAGCCTATGGCAGGGGAGGTCATGAGCCTTAGGGGTATAAAGCCTGCTCTTGTCTGGCTAAATGTATACATTATTCCCACCAAACTGTCCTGAAAGCACTACACTTAATGTTCATATTCACATATTAATATGCTACTCTCACTTCTGGTTAGAGAGGCTTCTCTTTTCAGATGGCAATGACCAGTGGGATGACCCAAAAGGCAACATAGTGCTGAGAAGAAGAGATGGAGGAGTGTCCAGCACTGAAACATCTCTGTCACACCCTCCAAGGCTCAGGGCCCATTGTGGAAGAGGTGGCAGAAAGAATGTAAGAGCCTTACAATGCAACTGTCCACATAGAAATGGGTCTCGATATCCATGACCCTGCAGTGCCTAGCAATATCTTCAGAAGGCCCTCATAATTGGAGTCAAAGATGATGACATCAAATTAAAAGAGAGACTAATGGAGAGAGGGAGAGGATATGATGGAGAGCAGAACTGTGAAGGGGAAAGTGGGGAAGGGAAGGGAAATATCATGGTTTGTTGACTGTAAGTATAGAAATTGTCAATAAAATATAAAAATTTAAAAAATCAAAAAAAGAAAAGAAAAAGAAAGGGGGTCTGTTGAGCAGACTTTAAGGCTAAGGCTGCTAAACCTCATACAGAGCCTTGTAAATAGCCAGAACCCTCCCATGTGATTTTGTGTATTTGTTCATCTGCTCTCCCAGGCCATGGACAGAACACAGCCACACATTGCATGGAGCAGAAGGTGTTTGGGTAAGAGGTGGGAAGAGTGGAAAGAAGGGATGACACCCATTCCTTTGCCAACAAGGATATCTAACAGAACCATCCTTCTACTTACTGCAAGAAGAGAATGTGTGGGTCTGACTACTGTGATCACAAAATAAGTGGCCAATAACTGATTTCAGGAATCTGGAAGTACCTTTTAGTAAATACCATAAGAGAAACTACCTTTTCACTAACTAAAAAACAAACAAACCATCTAGATCTGGTAGGATAGCATGAAACAGTGGAAAGAATAAACTCTAGATTTGGAACTCTAGCTGAGTTACTGAGAGAACTCATTTCTTTCTTTTGTTTCTTTCCTTTCCTTTTCTGTTTTTTATATTGTTGTGTTTTTTTTGTACAAATAAGGAAACAAGTAGGAAAGAGAGAGAAAGAGAGAGAGAGGTCTTTGAACTTAACAGAATACAGGGCTGAGATGATTAATTAAGATGGCATAATAGCACATGGGAAGCAGAACTCAATACAAATATTAGTAACAACCAGAAATTGGCAGGAAATGTTTAGATAATGGGCCAAAGGGGAAGACTGTCACTTAAGCTAAGTGTGGTCCTCTCATAGCAAGTGACCACTATGGAGGCAGGGGCAATAGAGCTGGACTGTGAGGACTCAAAATATAAGGCTACTCTTGATACCAGGCCAGCTATCATCATGGAGACGTTCCCTTATAATAACATTTCTAATTGGCAAACAGACCTTTTGGAGGGGGGAATTTTTGGGGGTACAAGACCAGATAGAACACCTGTAAACTAAGCTGGTAAATATAAAATCACTTGGTCAAAAGTTTAAGGACCTCACAAAGCAGCCTCACCTCACGTTGGGTTGGTAGAAAGAATTCTGTTGCAAGGAGTTGACTTGTAGGAGAGGGAGGTGGAGTGTGGGAAAGGGTACAAAAATCCTTACCCAATGTCCCTGGACCAATTGTGTTCAGCAGACTGTGGGTGGGAGCGATGTCCTAGAAATGAGCGCTTGGGGAATTTTTTTGTTTGGGATTATATTTGTTTGATCTAGAGATCATCAGGGTAACATCAAGAACATTAAAACACCAACAGGCATGGACCTTGCAAGAGAGAGCCTTGAACGGGAAAATCAGCTTGCTGGGCCAGTTCTTCCAGGAGCTAGCTGGGTCTCTTCATGTAAGCCCTCCAAGTCCTCTCAAGAGCAAGCCTCCTACATTTCTTTACTTTTCACTCTGTATGTGTAGTCAAGGACCTCAAGACCTCCGATTAAAACATGAGTTAGTTGAGGCAGACAGAGTATCAATGTCCTTAGACCAATACAGCATTCTGTGGTTCTCTGACTAGTCCACTACTGAGAAATACAATCCTCTCAGAAGGCATTGGTCTCAAACAAGCTCCATGGAGCCACCAAGCTCTTCAGCAGAACTCCCCAGAGCCCTCAGCTGTCATGAGAACATGAGTGGTATACAGTGTACACATTAAGATAGCTGGTGGCCAATCTAACCCTTGGTTAGGTATGGTCCCGTAAATGAAAATCTACATTGTTTATTTTAAAGATAGGGAAAAGGCAACAATAACTGAGGCAGGAGGAGAAGTGAGGAATAAAGGATAATATGTTTAGAATAAAGTCTTAAAAGTCCATCATGAGCCCAAAGGGGAATCCCACCATTTTTACATGAATCTAGTTCCTCTTTTACATACTTGGGTGTATGGTATAATGTGTTAGGGAGACTGAGCAACTTCAAGGCATTTGGAAGTCCCCTCTGGTCCTCATTTCAAAAAGAGTCTCTTAATTTGGTTCAGAGTCCTGACCACAAATGTGCTGAATCAGATCTTGGATGCCTTCAGTCTGCCAGCAGGAATGGGACTCTTGGAGGTAACATTTAGCAGGAAGCTCAGTTCACTTTCTGGTAAGGAAAATAAAGGGAATGACCCTAAAATTTGGGCTATGCCAGTACACTCAGATGACAGTCTGTCAGTTGCTGATTGCACATATTTCCGCCTCATTCATTGCTACCTCTTCCCCAATCAAGTGGACTACATCCTCATCAAAAACAACACATGATCCACATCCAAAATCAGACACAAGAGTCAGACTGAAATCTGGTAAAAGGAACTTTGCTTAATTTGCTATCTTAAATACTTATGATTGCATTCACAGTAGGTAAGCATGAATCCTATCCCATATCACCACCATAGGAGTTGACTATACCTCCTTCAAAGACTTACAGAGAGCATCAAATCAGCCAGCAACTTTTTTTTTTTTTTTTTTTTTTTTTTTTTTGGTTTTGCGAGGTAGGGTCTCACTCTGGTCCAGGCTGACCTGGAATTAACTATGTAGTCTCAGGGTGGCCTCGAACTCTCGGCAATCCTCCTACCTCTGCCTCCCGAGTGCTGGGATTAAAGGCGTGCGCCACCACGCCCGGCTCAGCCAGCAACTTTTAATCTTTAGCTGCATTAGAATTAGTTACAATGATGGGCTAGAGAGGTAGCTCAGCAGTTAAAAGCACTTGCTTGTAAAGCCTTACAGTCCAGCATTTATTCCCAGTACCCATGTAAAGCCAGATGCATCTGGAGTTCCTTTGAAGTGGCAAGACGCCTTGGTATACTCATTCTCTCTTGCTTTTCTCTCTCTCTCTCTCCTGATAAGTAAATAAATAAAACGCACTTTAAGAATTACTTTTGATGAGATGGAAAAGCTGTGAAGAATATTGGCAATGCCAAGGCAACGTGGGAGACTCTAGGTGCTGGCCGATGAAATTATTCGAAGATGAAAGGACTCATCTTGCTAGAAGTGTGCCTCTATAAAGGCAGGAACTACTGTTGTACCTAGAAGTAAGAGACAGTATCAATTTGGGTGGCAAAGTAAACTCCTGGGTTGATATGGGTATAAATGAGTCAACAATGTCAGACTATGAAAAGGGTAGAAATAGATTTTAAATTCCAACAGGAGCAGCCAACATCAGGTTCCCCTTCATACATTGTTGATAACCTTTTAGTGTCTGTATTAGAAAGCATCCATCCTTGTGGGCTGTCCTTCTATCTGGCTCATAGGAAAAGAATGTGTCATGAGCCTTCTTCATAGGTTACTGTGGGTAAGGCCTCTTGGCAGCCCTCTGTCCAGACTACCCATTGTGCTCATTGTGCCCACTTTGTTCCAAGGATTCTTGACTTTTATTCTTCTGGGATCCCATTTACCCCATTTCTGCCTGGAGCTCATTTGCACAACATCTCATAGTATCAGTTCCAGCTCACAGTGGTCAGCTCATTATCAATGTTGGCATCACTTCACCAGCACACCCATGAAAGCCTTGGCTGAAAATACTGTTCTTTAGGCTCTGTTGAGGAATGTGATCAATACTTACAGAGTAGATCGTGAACATAGATCCTATATAATAGATCCCTTTCAGCATAATTCCTTTCTCAATATCCTGTCTAAGCAGTTCTAGTATCTCTACTGAATGTAATGTGGGCCATCACCACTTTCAAGCTCCTAAAAGCTGTTCGCACATGATTACTGGGGGTCTTCTCCAGGGCATTAAATCCAATGTCAAGAAAGAGTCGCCACATTTAAAATGCTCCTCCATGTCTGGGTTTATATTTCTCCCCTAGCTGTCCTAACATCCTCAGATACATTCCCAGGTATACTTCTCTGGCATTCCCTTGCATCTTATGTAGGTTCTATAGCTCCTTTAGCATCCCTCACATGTTTGACACTTCCTTACAAAGGTTCTGCTGAGAGATATCCTAACCTCTGGATCTGCTGTGTGGGGGCAGAGCCTGAGTTGGTGAGAGTCTTATAAGGCATTGTCAATTTGACTGGATTTAGGATCATCATGAAAATACACCACTTTGTGGGTATGAGTGTTTCCAGAAAGGTTTAACTGACGAAGGAAGGCACATCCTGATTGTAGGTGGCACATTCCATCAGCTTGGGTCCCAGAATGAATTACGGGGACAAATGACTTAAGCACTAGAATTCTTCTCTCTCTGCTTCCTGACTATAGATACAATGTTACCAGCCACCTAACACTCCTGTCCATATGTTAACTTGCTTCTTGTCAGCCATTTAGACACAGCTATGAGGAAAGTAACTAACACAGAATGTCTGATTTGGAGGCCTCCTAATGCTTGTCTAGGGAAATATGGAGTTCTGTATTCCATTACAGGTGTGAACTACTTCTGCAAACCAAGAGGACTTAGGGAATTGGGAAACTCAAATATATCAAGTCCATCTCCTCTGACATTTTCATCCCAAATCTCAAATACTTACCTATCTCTCCATAGAGCCACAACTTCTTTAAAACTCAGTTTAATTATATATATATGTTACATAACAAGTTATACTTTTATTCCCTCTTCCCTGCTCCCATTACCCTAGAAACCCTCCTTGGTGATGTTATAGTATTTCCTATGAGGTCATGAAAGCCTCGGTCAGTCTCTGTTGGGGTACTGTGCCTCAGGGTATTCCTACCAACTCTGTGGCTTTTACAATCTTTTTGCCCCCCTTCCACAATGTTCCCTGAGCCATTGTCAGTCTGATTTAGTGTTAAGTTCTCTGTAGCATCTGGATTTCTGCTTTGATGAATTTTGATTGATAACTCTATCTGTCACCATTGTCCTGGAGCTGGTTATCAGACTAGCAGTAAGAGCAGTATTCATGTCACCACTTCCTCAGCAATTTCTCCTGGGCCCCAGGCAGATGTGGTAGAGGTGACACATATCGTGGTGGGCAGTCAGGTATCTTTTGGTCTGCTCACTGGATCTTGGTTCTCCTCTATTTCCTCTGCCTTCGCTGATCTTCCCACAGTTTGTTCTCTCCCACGCTCCCAGGCAGCCACCTTAGAATGGCTAGCCTTGGCACTCAACCCCTGGTACTCCAAGCAACAAGTTTTATATATAAGATTCTGGACCTGAATGGGAACCCAGCCTTTTCTGAAGTCCTGCTCCTGTTAATATTAACTACTATACCTGATCTTCATCCTGCTACAGAGTTGGATCTAAGGTGAGTCAATCCTGCTACAGAGTTGGATCTAGGGTGGATCTATGGTGCAGAATTTAAGGAGTTGCACATACTCAGGGTCATGCCAGTATTGGTAATACAATGATACAACCCTTAGCCTTCTAAAACTTTATGCCTTTAGGGATTTCACTTGCCTTAGATGCTTGGCTCTAACTCAAGCTGAAATTCTTTTAAAATGCCAATATTTAACAAAACTCAGTCTCTCATGTTATTATTTTATCAAGACATTGGCACTAACCAACTATAAGTATGTAAAATGGGTGAGTATTTCTCTCCTCCCCTTCTTATTTTTAAAAAATATTTATTTGTTTATTTATTTAAGAGATAGAGACAGAGAGAAAGAGGAAGACATAAAGTGAGTATAGGCATGCCAAGGCCTCCTGTCCATGCAAACAAACACTTGATGCATGTGCTGCTTAGGGCATCTGGCTTTATGTAAGTACTGGGGAATCAAACCAAGACCACCAGGCTTTGCAAGCAAGTACTTTTAACTATTGAGCAATCGCTCCAGTCCTTACTTGTTAATGGGTGTGTGTGTGTGTGTGTGTGTGTGTGTGTGTGTGTGTTATGCATGTGTGTGGCCCTTACAGTGTCCCATGGACTCACTTGCAGTTGGGGATGCTCACCTGAAGTGGCTGGAACAGAACATCCAGGGTCCTACTCCAATGATCTTCTGCCTATTGTTATTTTGAGCTGTAACCAGAGCTTGCTGTGTCCTTTTATGAGCCCAGGCTACTCCCTGGTCTTTGCTCCCCTTTGCGGGACTGGGGTTACAGGTGCGCATGGCACACCCAGCTATTTATGAAGATTCTGGAGATTCAAACTCAGGATAGTTTCAGGCCCGCCCCCCAGGTCTGCATGCTTGTATAAGAAGCACACTTAACTGTTGAGACATCTCCAGACCTCCCTTACTTCTTAAATGCCCAAGATGTGCTAGAGTACTCTCTCACATCTATGCATTTTAGGTAGCCTTAGCAAAACCACTAGCACTGGGACTATGCCTACATCATGTACTTATTGCAACACTGCTAGTGAGTGATTCCACTTCAGAATCCCATCCTGGAATCTATTTCCTCTGTTAATTGTCTTAATTTGGATTCTCTAGAACAAGTTGCCAGGTTTGTGAGTACTCAGAGGAAAAAGAAAATAAAGAAAGCAAGGCACAACAAGGGGAAAGGGTAGACAAGAATGTAGATCTCATTGTTATTTCCCTTCAGTCTGGTTCCACAGAAATTATGAGGCACAAATTGTACCACAGAACTAGTTGTATTGCATAAGGAGGTTGGTTATCTTTTTTGGGCCTGTAGACAATCATTGGCCAATGCCTGGCTCAAATGAGAGAGTTGTGGGGTTCAGGGAATGGGGGTATAATATAACTGAACATCAATTTCTGCTTGCCCAGAAACAATTGTCTGGAGAAATGGGCATCTGTGAGCTCCTACTGACCAACATTCAAGGAATCTCAGGGATGGATGTGATTATGGCTTGAATTAGAAATGTCCTCGGAAGGCTTACATATTAATAGCTTGGTTTCCAGATGATGGGCTTTGGGAAAGTGACTGGATCATGAGTGCTCAGCTCTAATCAGTCAATTAAGCCTTTAATGAATCGTAATCTGATGACATTTATTAGAAGTGACGGAAAATGGGAGGTATTTCGTGGTTGGAAATGCTTCTTATGCCTTCATTCCATCTCTCTACTTCCTGTTCATCATGAGGTGAACTACTTTGTTCCACCACATGCTACCTACTATGATGTGCCTCACTTCAAGTCTACAGCAATGGAACTATCCAACCACTGAATACCATAAACAACGTGAACTGATGGGTCAGAGAACTTACTTTGGGCTAAATGCTCCTGAGAACCAACTAGAAGAGCACTTTTAACGTTATAGATTTAGAAACAGAGCTACAAAGAAAAGTATACGAACTCAGTTCTACATGTGATTTCTAGCCTTATGTAGCTCATGGTAAGTCTACTGGTTATACAATTACTAAGATTTGCCTGTGGGGAATTGAGATTGGATTCAGGTAAGAGACATGCACAACCTCCCACTTTAAGCATTTATTTGGACGTCTCTGCCTGAGTTTTGCCCCCCTCTGGTACCACAAGGGCTTTATCTGTGTACATGGAAGTCTGGAAGTGCCAGAGATTTAATGTCTCATAACAATCCCCAACTTATAACAGGCATCACTGAAGAAATACTCCAGCGTCTCCATCCCTTCCTAAGATAAATTGGAGGTATAATATAGTGGATACTTAGATAGTCCCAGTGAGAATTAAACTCAGTTGCCCTCAATATATTTGACTTTCATCTTGTGGTGTACAAGGAGTTGCCCTGGACAGTGATTAGAAGCTCCAGCTATCAGCTCCTTCAGGGTCTTCCTCAGCCTGAGAATTGCCTCACCTGAGGTCTTGCTCTTCCTGGACAGCCCACATGTAGTGACAAGTAGAGATGAAGTTTCAAAAATGTGGCCATTTTGGTCCCATGCAGCATCTTTCCAATGGGCAATCCTTTCTTCAGAGCTCCTTGCGAGGGCTGGCCAAGGCACAGTCAGACTTGACTGTCTAATCCTGCTTCTTCATTCCTTTCACAAGTGTTGACCCCTTAGAAATGCCTTTATTGCAAAGTCTGCATACCCCTGCCTCTCAAAAAAAGAAAAAAAAAAACAAAACTATAACACCTGTTCTATCTCACTGCAAACCTCTTCCTTTATATTAACTAGAACCATGAATAAACATTCTGCACTCAATTCCTTTCTGTGTGGAGGAGACTCAGACTAGAACCAGAGGGAAAGAGGAGACAATCTTCCTCATTCTTACTTTTCTCTTTCCTACAGAGGTGGTTCCAGGATCTAAATCACTCTTGCCTTTTCTCTCCCTACTCATTGCCTCCTCCCTGAAAGAGTGGACTGGGTTTTCACAGCTCAGCTTGTTCCTTTTCTTTCAAGAGAGAACCCATACACAGAAATCATATGTGGTCCCCATTCCCACATGCTACCAGTTTTCCAGAGACAACTTGTGTTTTAGACTATCCTGAGATAGCCTGGACTAGCCATGTGCCTAATTCTGGGGCTTAGTTTTAAGAAGTCCACTTGCCTACAATATTTTACAATCCCTGGTTTATTTGTAGGAATGATGTTATATTCACCCCAACCTGCTGACTTTGTCTATATTGTATAAAGACTCAGGCAAGACAGAAAATGATCATTGATGATATTCCATTACTATGAACTCACCTTGACAGCAAGCTCCAGCCCAGTAGAAGCAGTCACTAGGATATCCAGGCCTGGAGAGTTGATGGCCACGTAGTTGCCCTGCTCATATTTCCCATTTAGAATGCAGCAGCGGGAAACAAGACTGTCATGGTTTACATGATAGAATTTATACATTCCCTGTAGGTTCATATTTTGCACACTTGATCCATAGCTGATGGTACTATTTTGAGAGGTTCTGGAAACTTTGGGAAGTAGGACCTGGCTAGAGGAATTAGGCAACTAGGGGTGGGTCACTGGGGGTAGGTTACTCTTGTCCACATCTGTTGTTCTCTCTGCTTCCTGTCCATCATGATGTGAATAGTTCTCTACCACATGCCTCAGCCACCATAATGAACTGCTCTAGTTTTAGGGGCAATCAATCCAGGAAAAACTATCTGAAACTATGAGTCCAAGTAAATATTTTCTTCTTTAAGTTGTTTCTATGAGGCATTTTTGGTCACAGTCAAGCAAATGATATCATCATTAAGGGCCTCAGGTTGCACCTTTGGATCCAACATGATGTCCACTAGACCAGTGAAATCAGGGCTCTAGCAGACAAGGGAACACAGCAGTGGTACTAAACCAGGCCTGCTCTGCCTGCCCAATGTAGGCTCCATTCAGCAGTTTTAGTTTGGAGACTCTATCAGCCTGGTTCCAATTTTCTCAGATTGCACTGTACTTTGTAGGATCTTTTCACTCAAGCATTCTTTCTTTCTATCCTTCCACCCACCTCAGACCAGCAAGGTTGTCTAAAGGCTCTCCCGCCTTCCCACAGCTCTTCCTTTCTTTGTACAGTATGAAGCATCTCCTGAGATTTGCATATATAATTTACCTTGTATCTGCTTCTTGAAGAACCAGAACCAATAGAGAGGAACTGCTCTAAGCAGAACAGGGAAGCTCCTCAGGACAGGGCCCATTTCTTTCTTAGTGGCAGCATCCTGCTTTGGGAAGCCCAGTTTGTAAGGCAGTCCTGAATTTGGGGCTCTTGCATCATAACTACAGGATTTTTTCCTCTTAACTGTTCCATTCATTTAGTGAATATAATAGAAATAGTTTTAATTGAATTTCTAAATCCTCTGCTTTCTGAGTATTTCGTAGTGCCTTGATCAAACCTTAGAAAAGGTAGTATCCCTGATGAGTCATTTTTATAGGGTTAACTGGAATCTCAGCTTCTCATGCCATCCACACATCCTAACATGAACCCCTACAGTTTCTTCTACCTGGAGTAAAACTGGTTTTACATAATGACTAGGTATTTTTTTTTAAAGCAACACAAAAACTTTTAGCATATTATTTTTTGGCTCAAATAGTCCATGGCCAAGCAAAGAAGGAAAGAAAAGGGTTGTGCACTAACATACCCTGGAGACCAAAGTGTTCAAACCTGTTAGCCTTAGGAGAGCATTTCACATTCATCCCATAAGAATTCTACTGGAGTCTGTTAAGTGTGCAATAGCATTATGTCTAAAAACATACATACTATAATGTAAAATATGCTATTATGCCAGGTGTGGTGGCACATGCCTATAGTATCAGCACTTGAGAGGCTGATGCAGGAAGATTGGGAGTTCTAAGCCAGTTTGGGCTCCATAATAAAACCTGGTCTCACAAAAATAAATAAATGAATAAATAAAATAAAAATACTTTATTGCTAAAAATGTTATCAATCACCTGCGCTGTTATAAAATTAATGCCAGCCAGGTATGATGGCATATGTCTCTAATCCCAGACTCAAGAGTCAGAGGTAGGAGGATCACTGTGAGTTCGAGGTTAGCCTGACAATTCATAGTGAATTCCAGGTCAGCCTGTGCTACAGTGAGACCTTACCTCAAAAAATAAAAGTAATAGCTGGGCGTGATGGCGCATGCCTTTAATCCCAGCACTTGGGAGGCAGAGGTAGGAGGATAGCTGTGAGTTTGAGGCTACCCTGAGACTACATAGTTAATTCCAGGTCAGCCTGGGCCAGAGTGAGACCCTACCTCAAAAAAAACAAAACAAAAAAACAAACAAACAAACAAACAAACAAAAAAAAAGTAATGCCAATTGGACTGGAGCAATTGCTCAGTGGTTAAAGTGCTTGCCTGCAAAACCTAATGACCCAGGTTTGATCCCCCAGTACCCACGTAAAGCCAGATGCACAAAATGGCACATGCATCTGGAGTTTGATTGCAGTGGCTGGAGGTGCTGGCATGCCCATACTCTCTGTCTCTCTTCTATCTCTCCCTGCTTGCAAATAATTAAACAAAATATTTTGAAAAATAATGCCAATAGATTTGTTGAATACAGTGTTGCTAAAAACATCGAATTTATTAAGAAAGTAACATTTGTGAGGCAGTATCTGCAAAACAAAATATCACAAGAGTGCCTATCCAACATAGTAGCACAGTCCTAAAGCATGTGTGCTCTTGGACTGGTGGGAAGACTCACACTGAAGGCAGGCCCCTTAAGACCACTTGAATGGTAACTTACTAAGGTCACTGTGCATCCACGTTCCAAGGAGAGCAACATAAACACAATGAATATATGGTTCCTGCACCTGGTTATGGAGCATAGATTTTGATTAGTTTTATTTCCCTTTAAAAATATTTCATTTGGACATAAACAGGATTATTGTACTGTCGCTTATGTTTTCTAGGCCTCTGCTTAATTTGAGTTCCCCAAAAAGCAGGCTCAGAGAAAATAAAGTAGTGTATCTAAAATGTAGAGGGAACACAGGTGAGAGAGTGAGAAAGGAAGACAGAGAAGCAAAAAGTGTATACGATCAGGCCAATTATCTATTGTGGGTAACTGGAATACAATTCCAAGAAGCAATTCTGTGTGCAGTCGTGGTTAAAGCTGTAGAATCTTCAGACAGAAGGACTAAGCTGGTAGGAGAATGTCATGAGGGGCAGACATTTAAAGGTTTTATATAAAATCTGCCTCTAGTTCTGGCCCTGTTCTCTCTGCTTATAATCTGACACCATTTGAACAGCTGCCTCCACTCGTTCCTTCCACTATGAACTCTGCCATTTTCCCCTGCTATGATGGGCTGAGATCCTTTGAAACCATGAGCCAGAATAAATCTTTTCCCCATTAAGTTGTTTCTGGGATAGAAGAGTCCCAGTGTTGTTAATTGCACAATAACAGGGACTCAGTATTTGCATCTGTTTCTGGATGTTTGACATGCAGAAGCATTAGTCACCTCGAGAAGTGATTCCATATTGCTAGGTCTACACATAACCTCTGCGTCTGCCACTCTGGGCCTCTGTTCATAAGCCCATCAAGCCATTTCTGGGGATGCACATGGCAAAGGCTGACAAACACCTGACACAGTTTTGGAGGTGGAACAAGGATTATGTAGTAACCACTCTCTGCCTTCTCATCTGTTCATTCCTTCTTCTCATTCTAGGTATTAATCAATATCCGCATTGAGTTTTGATGTGTTTTGATACTGCGAATGTTGTGTTCTATTATCCATTTCCCCAAATCTCTACAAGTACTTCTCTATGACCAGTAGTCCAGCCTTGTCTGCCAGTCTAATTGTCGTGACACTCCTGGCTTTGGTAGTTGAGGGCTACAATGTGGCTGCCATGTCTCGCAAACATTACCATACTATAACTGCGTTTCTTATTATCACTCGCTTGCAGAGAATAGTGCAGTGACTGTTCAGCTCTGTACTGGTGTTGGTACCCCTCTTGCCCATGCATTCTGAATGACCTTGATGAATAGATATGTTGCTTTTCCAGATAAATGCTAGTACCAATTGTGTGAGTATTGTTGGGAAAAAAATGCTGGAATGTAATTAGAAGTGTGAGAGGTTTATCAGACAAAATGTTGCATAGAGTATAAAACAGTAGAGGGCTGGAGGGATGGCTTAGCGGTTAAGGCATTTGCCTGCAAAGCCAAAGGACCCAGGTTTGATTCCCCAGGACCCACATCAGCCAGATGCACAAGGGGGCACATGTGTCTGGAGTTTGTTTGCAGTGGCTGGAGGTCCTGGCACACCCATTCTCTCTCTCTCTCTCTCTCTCTTAAATAAATAAATAAATAAATAAATAAATACAGTGGAAACAGGGAAAACGTATAGCCAGTCTGGGATGAGTATGATTATACATGCAGAGGAGTTTTGGATTATTTAGTATGCCTGCTTCCCTCATCTGTTACCTTTTTCTTCTTCAAGCCATCCTGTGTCCTTGATTATTTGAACTCTAAGAGCACTCCTATTATATGTTGCCTGTTACTGTGTTGGATTCAGAAGGTGGGAAAGGGAAAAATACTCCAACCCAGATCATGATGGCTAATGATAATCAACCATCAAAGGATTTTATCCTCAGTGGCTTTAACATCTGTGTTCCTCTCGTTACAGACTTCTTCCTGTTTGCTCAGCCTGGTGTTTATCAGATCCAAGGAATGAGCCTTTCTGGTACCACGGGACACAGAACAGCATTTGTCCTCCACCTGTGCAAAACTGATGCTTGGCTAATAGTGGGGTCTGTAAACGGAAGTCGCCTGGAAAAGCCACATCTGTATTGAAGATGCAATCCTATTGACTGATTAGAGCTTTGTAATTGTTGAGAAATGGAATGTTGCAGATCAAGAGCCAGAACTACCTTGGGCTATCTTTAGATTCTTAAATGGCCATTTATCATCCACCTCTGTATCTGACTCAACATCCTTTTGGTTTTCTGATCAAACCTTTGCAATGTACTAATTTAGCAGACCACTGATTTCCACCAACCCAAGAGCTAAGAATTTCATCAGATAGCATCTGAAAACTAGAGCAGAGTTCTCCTCCCTTTGCTGTAACCTCCCTATGCAATTCTCTACTAATATATTCAGTAAAGTATCAGTTTATGAATTTCTTTTTTTCTGTGACTATAAAAGTTTATGTGGTTACTTCCACTGTGGAACATGCCATTCAGGGTGACCTGAATTCATGGTCTCAGGCCAAGGTCAATGAAATTTGACTAAGAACAAAACTATCTACTCTCTGTCCCCACTCCCCAAAAAGAATTATGAGACTTGGGGAGGGGAGAAATGATCTGTGAAAAAATAAGAAGAGGACATGAGAAAAGGCTTGGAAAAAATTTGGTTGGACCAGAAATGGACGGGCAGGTCCTAGTATCCCAACTATGCTAATTTATTGGCTGGAAATTGTTTGAGTCTTATAAGCTCTGTAGAATGAGGTTGTCAACTTTCCTCGCATGTTCATTGTAAGTTCTTTTTTTTTGAAGAAGAAGAAGAAGAAGATGTGAACAGAGCATCTCCATGGCTCCCACAGAATGCCTGCGAATGTCATAAAGAAAATTTCCAAAATTAGCCACTGTGTCAGAACTTAGATCTGTTGAGCTCTACATAAGCTTAGGTTTTCCTTAAAATTAAGGAGAAAAATATCAGTTTAAAATTAGAAAAGAATAGCTGTGGGGGGGCAGGAAAGATAACACAGGCATCACGATACACAGGCTCATAAAGAGAAGTTAAGAAAAAAAGGCTGGAGAGATGGCTTAGCAGTGAAGGCATTTGCCTGCAAAGCCTAAGGATACAGATTTGATTCCCCAGTACCCATGTAAGCCAGATGCATATGGTAGCACATGCATCTGGAATTTGTTTGCAGTGGCTGGAGGCCCTAGGTCCCCACCTCTCTAATAAATAAAAACAAATAAAATATTAAAATTTTTTAAAAGGAAAGGAAATACCAACAAGTGAGGAATCATGACAGTGCTCAGAGTGTACAGAACATGCCAGAATACACCTTTCTTATTCCTGCACAGAGGGAGAAAACACACTGAGTGGCAGTTCCCGAGGTCAATAATTCTCTTCATTTCTGGTCTTCTCTTTGCTCTCCAGCTGAATGATACATTGGTATGCTGTGCGTTCCCTCATGTTTGTGAGTTATAGGGTTGTTTTTCCTGTGTGGCTCTTGAACCTAGGGCTTATATCTTAGTTTGTAACTCCATCTTAGTCTATTTAGATTCCATATCAAAGGATCATAAACTGGATGGCTTATAGACAACAGAAATTTCTTTGTCACAGTCCTGGAAGCTTGGGAGCACAAAATCCTGGTCCTGGCAAAATTGTTTGTTGAGTTTTCATTTCATAATTCATAGATGGTCATTTTTTGACTGTGTCTTCACATTGTGGGAGGGATGACTGAGCTCCTTCTGGCCAATGTAAGGTCACCAATTCTCTTCACAAGGGCTCTGCTTTCATGACCTTAATCACCAAGTCCCCGACTTCCTAATACCATCACCTTGGGCATTAGAATACCACATTAATTCTGGGGGACACATTCAGACTTCCAAACCCTAATTTCATGCTCTACTTTTAGGGATTGCCTTTGAAATATGCTGCCTCACCCTGAAAAATAGGAGTTAAAGGGAGAAGAGGGAGACAGGGAAGGAAGAAAAGCCAACACGAGCTGCAGTCATGAACTGCACTCCCACTTTACCTTTGAGGAAAAATCCACTGTTTTTCAAACTTGCTAGGAACAGAGTTTCTTCAGCTCTTCCAGGCTGCATAGGAAAGATCCTGGCATGGGAGAAGGATGGGGGAAAAGACACACCCACCAAAAGACAGTCCATGTGCGTGTGTCTGAGAAGCACAGTGCCACCATGAAGTGAGCTATAAATGTCTACTGCAGGTGTGGCTGGAGTCATGGATTGCTGAGAGAATGCAATATGGGCATCTAAAGACTTCTGTGGCCCATTTGGTTCAAATTCTACTCATTTAGTTAAAGCCATTCTATTTAAACAAAACAATGACAATGTGCAGTCAGCTTTCTGCTACTGTAACAGAATGTCCAACATTCAACTTCTAAAAAGAAAAGGTTAGCAGGCCTGTAATTCTGGCTGCTCAGGAAGCTAAGGCAAAAGAATCACAAGTTCAAGGCTAGGCTGGGTCATTTAATGACAGTCTGTCTCAAAAGTTAAAAGAGGGTTAGGGGGATGTAGTTCAGTAGTTGAGTGCATGGTGCTGGTGTGAGGCCCTGTGTTCAAGCCTAAGTATGAGAGAGAGGGAGGAGAGAGACAAAAAGAAACAGAGACATTGGGTGATGGAGAGGTTTGTTGTGGCTCAGAGTATCAGTGGTTCCAGTCCATGATCAGGTAGGCCTGTTACTTTAAGGCTCTGGTGTGGGTACTGGGTAGCAATGGCAGGATCCGGGTGATGGACAAAGCACCTACCTCATGGCATGGAAGCAGAGGGGGACATATAGGAGCTTGTGATTATTAACTTGGCAGGACTTGGAATCACCTGTGAGGCAGTATGGGCACTAGGAAGCCTCTGGAAAAGATTATCTTGATTAAAGTGGACAGAAAAACCTTAAGTGTGGGTGGCACTGTTTCTTTGGCTAGGGTCCTGGACTGCATACAAATGATAAAAGAAAGATAAAATTGTCAGTTAGAAAAGTTGAAAAAACTGGAACATTCTGGCTAAGCACAAGCTCGGCTTCCTCGCTGTGGACTGAATGTGACCAGCTGCCTCAAGTGCCTGCAGCCATGTCGTTGTGACCACAATGGACTGTCATCTAGCACTGGAAACTGAAATAAGCACTTTCTCCATTAAGCTGATTTTGATCAGATAGTTAGTCCAGCAATAAGAAGGTAAGTGATACAAGCCCCCAAATCCTCTTTGATTGCACACCCTTAGGCCCCACCTCTTTAGGGTTCTATCACCTCTCAGTAGGACCACTCTGGGGACAAAGCACTTAATAGAGAGTGTTAGGAGACATGCAACATCTAAACTATAGCATGTATATTTTTTCCAAAAAAAGGACACATTGATCTGGATGTGAGCTATGATAAGGAATCTAGAGGCAGTTTCCACAGGTTGGTAAGTTAAGAAATGCCTAAGTGTGCAGTGTTAAGACGGCAAGGACCACTAAAGACACATTTGATTAAGATCTGCCCTACCTTAGGGATTTCCATGGCTCCCTCAGGAACATCCCTCAGAACCATCCACTCACTAATTCCCTGACAGCTCAAAAGTACTTTATGACCTTGGATTTTGATTATTTTGTCTCATGGTGTGATTTCCTGCCTAGTTACAGCTCCTTCACTGGTGTTTTGGTATGATCCATCCTTTTTTTTTTTTTTTTTTTTACTTTTTATTGACAGCTTCCATAATTATAGACAATAAACCATGATAATTCCCTTCCCACCCATACTTTCCCCTTCACAAATCTACCCTCCATCACATCTGCTCCCCCTTTCAATTGGTCTCTCTTTTATTTTGATTTCATTATCTTTTCCTCCTATTGTGAAGGTCCTGTGCAGGTAGTGCCAGGCACTATAAGGTCATGAATCCATCTTATTTTGAAGTATAAATATAATAGATATCTAAGAAGGGCAATGCTAGTCTTGCTTCTTGATATTAGAAGGAAAGAGTGTCCACCATGGACTATTTTGGATAGACTGTGGGACAAATTTGTGTTCTGCAATTGGACATTTAGAAGGACTCTTGCAACACCAACAAACCAGTCACGTGAGATGGAGAGCCAGTTTCATCGGCCTCGTTCCCCTGAGCAAGGTGCTAAGTAGATGGGACAGCTACGTGTGAGCTCACGGGACCTGAAAGAGTGTAGGTGTGATTTCTGTTGAACTAGATTGTGTTGTGGTATATGAACAAATGTCACTGGATCAAATCAGAAGTCCTGGAATCAGAGCTGGTCCAGCTTGCAGCACTGAGCTATTATAGGAGAATCATTTCCTTGTGTATTCCAGGAGAATTTGCCAATGGTATATATGACCATTAGATATTTATTATCAAATGGAGTTATATAAAATGTGCCTTAATATGTATCAAATACTATTGTAGTAAGTTATTTTCTTAGACATTTTTGACTATTAAGCAAGTCGCCAAAGCTTATAGAGTTTGTACCTTAAAGCAAACGTTTCCATGCTGATACTGACTTGAGATGCTCATGAGCTCTCACATCTTACAAGGCACAGTAAAATTAGAGAATTAGTTAATAGTATTATTGTATTTTCTTTCTGTAGTGCATAGTGTGCCTTTTATCATTACTGTCTTCTCCCATTTATCTAGTAGTTCCTAACACAGCTCATTGATATCAGGTATCTTTCTTTGGCAAAAGAGCAATCTAAGGGCTGGAGAGATGGCTTAGCGGCTAAGGTGCCTGCCTGCTAAGCCTGAGAACGCTGGTCCCAATGTCCAGCTGTTCCAATCTCCAGGTCCCACGTTTAGCCAGATGCAAAGTGAGGCAAGGGCGCAATGCCGCACTTGACCACAAGGGGGCGCACGCATCTGGATTTTGTTCACAGCAGCTGAGAGACTGCTGGTGCCCATCTCTGTCTCCCTCTCCCTCTCTGTCTATCTCTCTCTGTCTCTCTCTCTCCAAAAATAAATAAAAAAAATAATAAAATTTTTAAAAAGGAGCAATCTACAGAAAGGAGAAACCCACAAAGAAAGCTGCCCACATTGCCAGGGGCATCTCTCCCAAGGTACCTAGGAGAGGTCATGTGCCTTAACCAGAACTTGCTCACATGTTGTCAAATATGCTGGCTCAGCATATTCCTGGAGCAAAATACTTGTTTAGTGAAGGACAGGCCAATGGAGCCAGTAAGCACTTTGACACCCTCACAACTCCCCCTCTGACAGACCTTGTCTTTCCTCCAGCCTCCTGGGACAAGGTCACTTTGGAGACATGCACCAGTTGGTCCAAATCTTCCTTTCGCTTGGCTCTGCTCTACTCTAATGTTTCTGTAGCTCCTCCCTCCTGGAGTCCTTTCTGTGGATCATCTCTGATTGGATCAGTTAGTTCACCCAAAACTATCTTCACCAATAGCTGTAGAACTTAGATGTCTCTGACTGCTTGAATTAGTGGCTGTGGTTATGTCTTTGCTGAAACCATCTCAGAAGCTTGCCAGCCATGGCTCCATCTACACCAGGATGCCTTAAAACTCAGGGAGCTCTGCTCTGTGATTAGATACTGCCATCTCCTGGCCAAAGCACTTCTTTGTCCTATCAGGCTTGTTACCAGAGTTCTTCGCCCTTGGGTTGAATTACGTCATTTTCCCATGTACACTGCCAACCAGAATTGAAGTTATGGGCATGGCTTCCCATCTTACAAGGCAGAGAACGCAGCTAATTAGCTGAGGATATTACCCTGTGAACCCATCTAAAGTCCACACTTCCCTCAGAGTCCAGACACTTTCCCCACAAAGGAACATTAGCTTTGGAGTCCTAGGTTATATCATTTTATCTTCAATCTTGATGGTCAAATGAGTCACCTGAAAAGGATTTTTACAAATAATCTCTTAATTTTGGACATGTACATGAACAGGATTTCTAATCAGTAGTTTTTTTTTTTTTTTGCCACAAGAATTAAGTCTGGTTTTGTGGAGCTGGAAGGTGGCTTAGTGGTTAAGGCACTTGCCTGCAAAGCCAAAGAACCTTGGTTCGATTCCCCAGGACCCACATAAGCCAGATGCACAAGATGGCACATGTGTCTGGAGTTCATTTGCAGCCATTCCCTTTCTCTCTCTCTCTCTCTCTCTCTACTTGTGTCTTTCTCTCAAATAAATAAATAGAACAATAAAATATTTTTTAAAAAGAATTAAGTCTGGTTTTGTATAATAGCTTTTGGTATGTATGTTGTGAATTTGTGTGTGTGTTCATATGTGTGTGGGTACATGTGCATGTGTATGTATGTACATGTGGATGTTGGGCATCTTTCTAAATAGCTTTCCACTTTATTTTTTTCAAATTCATTGTTTTATAGTGTGTGTGTGTGTGTGTGTGTGTGTGTGTGTGTGTGTGTATGGAGGTGTGCATATGGAAGTCAGAGGATAACTCTGAGTGTCAGTTCTCTCCAACAATCTTACTTGAGGCAGGGTATCTTTTTATTATTTATGAATTTTATTGTATGACCAAATCATGTGTTGGTCATATTCTCCATTCTAACATTGGTAATCACTATGGGGTTATGAATGCATCAGTCGGTTTCCATGAGTGCAGAACAATGCCTCAGGAGACTCCTTACCAGCCTGTGGCTCTTACAATCTTTCTGCTCCCCTCTTCAGCAATGTTTCGTAAGCCTTGGCAGGTATATGATAAGTATATTTCTGTGTTGGGCTATGTCCTTTGGATTTCTGATTTGATGAGTTATGAATGTCCTCAGTGTCTATCACCATCTCCCTGGAGCCAGTTGTCAGGCTAGCAGTAAGAATAGCACTCCTGTTTAAATTGCCACTTCCTCTATGATGTCTCCAGGCTCCTGGCAGATTATGTGTTAGGTGTAGTTCATCTCATGCTAGGCAGTCGGCTATCTTTTCTATCTTATGACAGATATTGATGGATCTTTGTTCTCCTTGCATAGTTATTTAAGAGACTATTTGATTTGTACAGCTACACTTCTTGGCTAAAGACCAGTGGGAGCTTCTCTCAAAAGTTTATGACCTCCTATCCATAGCATTCTGACGTGGTTCTCAGTACCAGGTATGAGTTCTTTCCCTCTGAGCAGTCCTCATATCCAATCACAGAACTGTTGATTACCAAGGTAGGTTGTGTGCCACTATTGCACAGATGTGTACATCTTGTTCTGATGGTTGATTTTGTAGTTTGTAGGATCCCCTGCTTGCTCACACTGTTGCTGATCATTGTCCCCCAGCAGTTCACATAGCACTTTGCAGCACCATGGAGGTTAGTCAGCAAGGAGCTGGTTTTCTTCTAAATTCCAGTGTGATCTCTTGAGGTGAGGCTGGGTGTCTTGTTCTTACTGTTCATAGCTGCATTTTCTGGGCTAGCTGACTCACGAGCTTGAGGGGTGATCCTCCTTGTCTGCCTCTTTTTTGCCACAGATACACTGGGATTACAGACACTTAACTATAGCATGCAGTTTTACGTTGGGTCCTGGGAATCTGAACCCACATACTCGGGCTTCAACAGCTGTCCCTGAGCCATCTACTTTCTATTTTCAGGGACAAGTTTTGTCACTGAACTTGGAGCTCACCAACTGGGCAAGACTAGCTAACCAGCAAGCTCTAGGGATCTGCCTTTCTCCCCAGCACTATAATTACAGGCACATACTACTGTGCTCAGATTTACATGGGTACTGGGGATCTGAACTCAGGGTTTCATGCTGCACAGCAAGCACTAACTGAGCCATCTCTTTGTACAATAGCTTTTATAATTAGTTTTTGTTTGGACTTTTTTGTTTAGTGCTGGGTATTGAACCAAAGTAACTCATACTTGCTAAAGAAGCACTCTATCCCTAAGTAAACCCTGACTGAGCTCAAGTTAAGTTCCTGTGAAGGACATAAAACAGTCTTCTGTTGAGTTGCTGGTTCCCTTAGGCTTTATGTCTACTGTACTCCTTTCACTACTTCCCCAAGTGACATATTCAACATCTCCACCAAAGCCTAGAAGCAGAGATCAAACAAACTACTCATCCTACTCCTGCATCAGCTGACCCCACAGTATCTATCAGACTTTCCCAGTCCTCCTTCTTAATGGCACATGGGCTGCCTGTGAGAAGACCTGACTTAAACTTGTGACATACACCAGGACCTATACACAATCAACTCTGCCTTAGGAGTTCTTTCAGGAAAACTTAAGAGAAATATGTCTATCCTTCTAGCTAGAGTGTGTGGATACCACTGGACAGGGATCATCCCTGAAACCAAAATGAGGCTTTTAGAAGCTCAATGAAAATGCTAGAAGGAAGTTTCTAGAACAACCTATCATAGACTAAAAGGTAACCTTCCCCCACCACAACCAAATATATATATTAAATCCCTAACCCTCGATTTGGTAGTATTTAGAAACAGAGACTTTTGGAAGGTAAAAACATTGAATGTGATGATGAGGGTGGGGCACTGTGGTGGTTAATCTGGGTTGTCCACTTGACTGGATTTAGAATCATCATGGAAACAAAATCTGTAGATGTGTTGGTGAGAGATTGTCTAAATTAGGTTATTTGAGGTGGAAAGACCCACCCTAAATGTGGGTGGCACCATTCTGTGGCCTGGGGTGCTGGACTTAAAAAGGTCAGAGCTAGCTGAACTTTCATCCTTCTCTGACCCTCACGGCAAACAGTGTGACCAGCTGGTTCGTGCTCCTTCCCCCATGCTTTCACTGCCAACGTGGACTTATCCCATTGAACTGCAAGCTGGGACAAAGTCTCACCCCGTTAAGGCCTTTTGTCAGGTATTTGGTCACAACAAGAAGAAAAGTCACTGGTTTGAGGGGACAGCATTGTATATATGTAATTAGAAGAACAGATTACTGGGGGAGGAAAGGCCTAAGTGAGGTGAGCCTGGGCTAGAGTGAGACCTTACCTCGAAAAACCAATAAAAACTTAAATTGACATAAATTTGGTTTCAGTTTGTAATTGAGTATTCAGTTGACTACAGATATTAAAAAGTTGCATATTCGAGCCAGGCGTGGTGGTGCACACCTTTAATCCCAGCACTAGGGAGGCAGAGGTAGGAGGATCGCTGTGAGTTCAAGGCCACCCTGAGACTACAGAGTGAATTTCAGGTCAGCCTGAGCTACAATGAGACCCTACCTTGAAAAAACAAAAACAAAACAAAAAAAAAATTAAAACCTACCCTAAACAAAATAGATAAGATTCACTTCATGGATAAGGTGTTTGATTGCTATAATATTGGGCAGTAACAATATTATATCCTCTGTAAAAAAAAAATGACTCAATTTTTGAATGAGCGTCAGTTCTACTCCACATTCTGACTAGAGACTAATCTCAAATCATCTGCTGCCTCTTTCCAAGAGCGTATTGGAAAGAAGTGATGTTGATGAAGAATTGATGGGAGGTCATATAGCACAGCCAATTCTTGTTATCCCACATTCCGTTCTACAGTTGGATAGGGCCCTCATGTACTGGTAATATTTTCTTGGCTTTACACACAGTCTCATTTGTTGGATTGTTTTTCAGCTATGCCTTCAGCTTTCATCAAGGGATGATACAAAAAATGTATTAATGAAACCCATTATTCTCTTTGTTCTGAAAACATGGAAGATATTGCCCACTACATCCCTCAGCGCCTCTTCTAGAAAGCCTCTCGTAAAAATTTTCTGACAGTTTCCTGCTAGGCAAGGCTTTGCATCCCTTGAGTAAGAGACACAATTTTTCCTCAGTTGATAAGAGCAGAGTAATGGTCTCTTTTGGTACTTTGCCTAATGGCAACTTAGACTCTTACTTAAGGGTTGAATACTCTGGCTGTAATGGGAAGAGATGGCATATCTATGCAGCAGTATGGAGTTGGGTCCCAGCTGGAGGCCTCAGGTGGGAAACTCCAGATTATAAGGCTTTGGGAGAACCACCATGAAACAGTAGTCAACAGTGGTTCTGAATTCAATGGCCAGAAAATTTTTTTTTGAGTTAGGGTCTCAGTCTAGCTCAGGCTGACCTGGAATTCACTATGTAGTCTCAGGGTGGCCTCGAACTCATGACGATCCTCCTACCTCTGCCTCCCAAGTGCTGGGATTAAAGGCGTGCACCACCACACCCGGCTAAGATTTTTTTTGAATGACCTTACCCCAACAGCCTGTGAAATTATTGAACGTGGGGTTGACACAAGTAATTTACTGAATGCCTCAGATTGCAACTATTAACTTCCCGCCTTCCCACAGGCTTTGTGTTAAACACAGCAGAGAATAAGACATTAACTTCCAGCTACATGCAAAGGCAGAACTTCATGTGCTATGGAATAACCATTGCACCTCATTCTACTACACCCTCTTGCTTGACCATTGTAAGCTACTTTCCTGAGCTACCAATCCTAATGAACTCATCACTGCTTCTCTGTTGAACAAAGCTTCCTCTTGCGTTGATCTCCATTGATATCTCCCTTTGAGAACCTGGAAGGCAAAACTAAAACCTACATGAACCGAATGTTGGTTTTGCTTCTCTGTAGCAGTGGCTAAGTTTACACTTGTTCTGCAGAGTTTAGAGGCTTGTCCTTGAGGTTGCGGCTCTGGATCCCAGCTACTTACAAAGGGATGTGCTATGGTTCAAATACAGGTGTTCCTCCAAAATGTGTATGTCAGGAACTTATGCTGAATGTGATAGTATTAGAGGGAGGACGTCTTACAAAATGATTATGGTGGTCTGGAGAGATGGTTTAGTGGTTAAGGTGCTTGCCTGTGAAGCCTAAGGACCTAGGTTCTATTCTCCAGGTCCCAAGTAAGGCAGATGTACAAGATGGAATATGCATCTGGAGTTAGTTTGAAATGACTGGAGACCCTGGTGTGCCCATTCTCTCTCTCGCTCTCTCTTTCACTCTCCTTCTTTCTCTGCCTCAAATAAAAATAATTTTTTTAAAAAATGATTGTGTTGTGTATATTCTACCATCAAGATTAGAATTAGTGGGGCTGGAGAGATGGCTCAGTGGTTAAGGTGCTTGCCCACAGAGCCTAACAACCTGGGTTCGATTCCCCAGTACCCACATACAAGCTAGATACACAAAGTGGTGCATGCATCTGGAGTTCATTTGCAGTGGCTGGAGGCATGGGTGCACGCACTTTCTCTGTCTGTCTCTTCCTTCTCTCAGCTTGCAAATAAATAAAAGTATTAAAAAATAAAAGAGTTATTTTTTTTAAGATTAGGAGGCTGGAGAGATGGCTTAGCAGTAAAGGTGCTTGCCTGCGAAGCCTAAGGACCCAGGTTTGGTTCCCCAGAACCACATAAGCTAGATGGACAAGACACATGAACTAGAGGTCCTGGCATGCCAATTCTCTCTCATACTCTCTCATAAGTAAATAAAAAGTATGTAGATAGATAGATGGATTAGAATTAGTAATTTTGCAATAAAGGTTGAAGGGAGTACCTTAATCTACTTTTTTGCCCTTTCATCCCTTCTCCCATGTTATGACACAATGTGAGTTCACTTTGGAAAGCATCATTCTGAAAGTACATCCAATCCTCTAGGACCTTGCTCTTGAACTTCTCAGTTTCCAGAATTGAAAAAAAAAAAAATCTTATTCTTGGGCTAGGGAGATTGCTCAGTGGTTAGAAGTGTTTTTGTAAAAAATTTATTCTATCTTCCACGTGAGAGAAAACATGTGATACTTGTCTTTGTGTATGTCCAATATTTTATTATGATTGCTTGTAAGTAATATACCTATGCTCATTTTCCTATAAATGACATAATTCCATTCTTCTTTACAACTGAATAATACTCTCCTATATATGTATATATGTGAGATTATGTATATTTGAAAGAATATATGCACATATATGTATGCATTTGAGTGCTATGCTTTATTTATTCATTTATTTGTTGATTATACCTAGGCTGATTCCACAGTTTGGTTATTGTGAAACATGGTATATAAGAGTCTCTCATGCATGCTGGCTTAGATTCCTTTGAGAATACACTCAGAAGTGGTCTGTTTAGTAGTTCTATTTTGATTTTATTTGTATTTATTTATTTATTTATTTATTATTTATTTGGTTTATCAAGGTAGGGTCTCGCTCTAGCCCAGACTGACCTGGAATTCACTCTGTCGTCTCAGGGTGGCCTCAAACTCACGGTGATCCTCCTACCTATGCCTCCCCAGTGCTGGGATTAAAGGTGTGCGCCATCACGCCTGGTTTAGTTCTATTTTTAAACTGGGGAACATCTCTACTGCTTTACATAGTGGCAGTACTAATTTACATTTCCATTAACAATGTCTAAGGGTACTTTGTGCTCGCATTCTTTCCAGCACTTGTCATTTGTTGATTTTTTTAAAGGAAAGCAGATTTTTTTTTTCCTATTTTAAAAAATATTATTATTTATTTATTTATCAGAGACAGAGAGGAAGAGGGAAAGAGAGAATGGGTATGCTAGGACCTCTAGCTACTGCGAACAATCTCTAGACAGATGCGCCACCATGTGCATCTGACTTTACGTGGGTACTGAGAAATTGAATTCAGGTCCTTAAACTTTGCTGGCAAGTGCTAAGCTATCTCTTCAGCCCCGATGTTTTGAAAATAGCTATTTTGACTGGGGTAAGAGAGAATCTGAGTGCAGTTTCAATTTGCATTTCCCTGTTGGCTAAAGCTGTTGAGCTTTTTGTAGCATTTTTATTGGCCCTTTGAACTTCTCTTGAGAAGGTTCTATTCCATTTTTTTGACCATTTATTGATTAGATTCCTTCCTCTTCTGTTGAATGTTTTGTGTTCTGGATATTAGTCTTCTGTCAAAAGAATGGCTAGAAAAGATTCCCTACCATTCCTCTGCTCGTCTCTTGCTATGTTGTTTCCTTTTCTATGTAGAAGCTTTATAATTGATCTCATTTGTCAATTCTTGTTTTTAGTTCTTCAACGATTGGAGCCCTATCCAGGAAATTGTTACATATGCAAAAAAAAAAAAAAGAAAGAAAGAAAGAAAGAAAGAAATCTTAAAACGTGCCCACTTGCCATTTTATTCTAGTAGTTTCAAAGTTTCAAGTCTTACATTTTCAACCCATTTCTGAATTGGATTTTGTACAGGTGAGTCATAAGGAACTAATTATAGTCTTCTACATATGGATTTCCAGTCTTCCAAGAACCATTTATGAAAAAGCCCAACTTTTCAACACCTGTCTTTGGCACCTTTGTTGAGACTGAGTTTCTTGTTCACATATGGGTACATTTTGGGGTCTTCTATTCTAGTGCACAGGTTAACGTGCCTTTTTTTGTTTTTTGGCTTTTCAAAGTAGAATCTCACTCTAGCCCAGGCTGATCCGGAACTCTCTCTGTAGTCTCAGGCTGACCTTCAACTCATAGTGATCCTGTCTCCTGAGTGCCAGGATTAAAGGTGTGTGCCACCATGCCTGGCTACATGCTTTTAAGTATATATACCAATAGTATGCTTTTTGTTGTTACTATGCTCCATTTTTAACAATATTTTTAAAATATTTCTTTAATACATTTATTAATTTGAGAAAGAATGAGTATGGGCACACCAGGGCCTCCTGCCACTGCAAATGAACTCCAGATGCATATGCCACTTTGTTACATCTGGATTTATGTGGGCACTGGAGAATCCAACTCAGACCATCAAGCTTTACAAACAAGCATCTTTGATCACTAACCCAGACATGTCTTATATTTTGAGGTAAACTCTTGTGATACTTCTAGCATGGTTCTTTTTACCCAGTGTTGCTTTGCCTCAACAGTCTTTAGTGCATCTGTATTAATCTTAGGATTTTTTTCCCAGTACCGTATTTCAATGAGGATTTCATTGAGTCTGTAGTTAACTTTTGGTAGTATAGCCATTTTCATAATATTAATTCTGTGTCCCATAAAAACAAATGGTTTTTCCAGCTTCTCTTCAATGTTTTTCTTCAGTATTTTATAATTTTTGTTGTCGAGGTTTTCTTTCCCAGCTAGGTTTTTGTTTGTTCATTAATTATGGTTGTTGATGATGATGGTAGTCTTGGTGTACTGTAAATGGGACTGTTTTCCTGATTTATTTCTTAGGAAGGTTGTTATGAGCGTGTAGGATGTAAACAACATTTTTTTTTTTGAGAGAAACAGAGACAGAGAGAGAAATGGGCGCACCAGCAGCCTCTCAGCTGGTGTGAACGAACTCCAGATGTGTGTACTCCCTCGTGGGCAAGTATGGCATTGCACCCTTGTATCACTTTTTGCATCTGTCTAAACATGGGACCTGTAGAATCCAACGGGCATTCTTAGGCTTGGCCAGGTGTGCGCTTTAACCACTAAGCCATCTCTCCAGCCCTAAAAAACTTTTTTTTTGTATTTATTTGCAAGGAGAAAGAGGGGGGAGGAATAGCTTTGCCAAGACCTCCAGCTGCTGCAGACAAACTCCAGATGCGTGAGCCACTTTGTGCATCTGGCTTTACATGGGTATTGGAGAATTGAACCCCTGTCATTAAGCTTTGCAGGCAAGTGCCTTAATTGATGAGCAATTTCTCCAGCCCAGTGTATAGAATTTTTGTATGTAAGTTTTTAATAAATGTATCTATTTCTTTATTTGAGAGAGTGGGAAAGAGACAAACACAGAGAGAGAAAGAGAGAGAATGGACACGTCAGGGCCTCTAGTCACTGAAAACAAACTCCAGATGCATGTACCATCTTGTGCATCTGGCTTATGTGGGTCCCGGGGAAATGATCCAGGGTCCTTAGGCATTACAGGAAGCATGTTAACCCCTGAGCTATCTCTCCAGCCCTGTATGTAAATTTTGAATCCTGATGCTAGGCTTCATATCAGTTTTAAGAACCTTTAGGCAGAGTCTTTGTGGATTTTCTAAAAATAAAATCATATCATTGGCAAAGAGACATAACGTGTCTTTCTGATTTTTATCCTTTGTCTTTCTGTTTTTTTAATTTTAATTTTTATTTATTAAGAGAGGGAAAGAGGCTGAGAGAGAGACAGAGAGAGAGAGAGAGAGAGAAAAAGAAAGAATGGGCATACCAGGGCTTCCAGCCATTGCAAACGAACTCCAGATGCATGTGTAACCTTGTGTATCTGGCTTATGTGGGTCCTGGGGAATTGAACCGAGGTCCTTTGGCTTTGCAGGCAAAAACCTTAACCACTAAACCATCTCTCCAGCCTTCTTTCTGTTTTTTGATGATTGTTCTGGCTAAAATTTCAAGTATTATACTGAATAAGTGATGGAGGTGGGAATGCTTGTCTCATTTCTGATTATAGAAAAAGTGTTTTCAGTTTCTCTCCATTCAGTATGGTATTGACTTTGTCATATGTTATGCTGAGTTTTGATTTTAGTTTATTTGGGGTTTTATCATGAAGAGGTGTTGAATTCTAGTAAAGACTTTTCTCCTGTATCTACTGAGTTGATCAAGAGGCTTGCATCCTTGATTCTGTATGTGCTGCACCACATTTTTGTTTTGTGTATGTTGAACCATCCTTGCATCCCTCAAATGGAACAGACTTGATTATGAAGTATTACTTTTTTACTGTGCTGAATTCAAATGGAAAGTTTCTTGTTGAGGATTTTTGCATCTTTGTCTATGAAGGATTTGTCCAGTTTGTTCTGTTCATTATTTCTTCTTGTTACTATCTGAATATGTTAATTCATCAACTTTGTTTTCTGGCCCTGTTAGTCTTACTCATGCTTGATCTAGTTTATTGGCGAGGCTTCCAACTGAGTTTTATTTGGTTTATTGAGCTTTTCATTTCTGCCAGTGTGGTGGCATATGCCAGGAGGATCAGGAGTTCAATGCCAACTTGAACTATTATTCATTTCTAAGATTTGCATTTTGTTATTTTTCAGTCTTTCTTTGTTTTATTGTTCACTTTATTTGGCTAATGTATATGTGTGTGTCCAGCATGTGTAAGCATGTACACAGATATGCACATGTGTGTGGAGGCCAGAGGACAAACCTAGGATGTCATCCTCAGGAACACTGTCACGTTTTTAAAAATTGAGAATTTTAATACCTGAATATATTGTAATTTGATTGTATTCTCATCCTATTACTGTCTTTTGTCCCCATTCCCACCACTATTCTGCTGAGCACCCTTCTCTTTTCAAGTATTGCTTTTCAAAACAATATTTTATTTATTTAAGAGAGAGTGAGAAAGGGGCAGAGAAAGAAAGAGAGGGAGAGAATGGGCATGCCAGGACCTCTGGCCACTGCAAACAAATTCCAGATGCATGCACCACCTTGTGCATATGGCTTACATGGGTAATCGAACCTGGGAACCTTTGGCTTTGCAGGCAAGCACCTTAACTGCTAAGTCACCTCTCCAGCCCCAAGCAGTGCTTTCCTGTTTTGATGTCTTGTGCTTTTGTCCTCCTCAGTTCTCTATGTCAGAATGTTTATGGGCTCACACTTTGTTAAGAAGAAGAGAAAGCCCAGTGCCAAGTCATCTTTATCACAGCCATTTGGGTTCACAGAACACTGCAGAGGAAGCAACAGAAGGAATATGAGTACTCTCACTGCTAGTCAGAGAAGCTTCTGGGTGGAGAGAGCAGTAGACATTGAGGAGACTCAAAGCTCATCAAAGCTCAAAACAAGAGGCTGTTGGAAGCTCAACATTAAATGAGACATCTCTATCACACCCTCAAGGCCTAGAGGACACTGTGAAAAAGGGAGCAGAAAAAATATGAGAGCCACATGGTGAGATAGAGTACTTTGGGGCACTGTCCTTCCAAAATGAACCAACTGCTGCATTCATGACCCCACAGTGGTTGCCAGTACCCACCCTCACCAACATTTGTCTGCCTTTGTTGAGACAAGACCTCATAGTGACCTGGAGTTCATCAATTAGGCCAGCCTGGCTGGCCAGTGAGCCCTAGAAATCCTCCTGTCTCTACCTCCACAGCACTGGGATTCCATACACACACCACAATGTTCAATATACATTATTCTTTAATATCATGTATTATCTTAATTAAGCTATTTATTAGTATTTTCTTTGAATTCCATGATCATAAAATCAATCTTTGAACTTTGTCTAGCAGTTTATCCATCTTGATCTATTTGAATTTAGTTACTAAAGAGTTACAAGCTTTAAAGGAGTTGTTTTTGCCTTACATTTTCACATTTCTTGGACTTATATGTTGAGAGTTAAGCATGTGTTGGTATAGATATCTGATACAGTTTTATATAAGAATGTCCTTGTTGTAAATCCCTGGTACTTCTCAGGAAAAAAAAGTTACAGTAACAACAAGCAAAAAAATATATATAATGTAGAAATGTGATTTAAAAACAAAGCAACTATACTACCAATAACAATAAAAATAACAAAAGTAAATAGAAAAATTAAGAATTAAACATAAGCCAGGCATGGTGGCACACACCTTTAATCCCAGCAGAGGTAGGAGGATCCCTGAGTTCAAGGCCACTCTGAGACTCCATAGTGAATTCCAGGTCAGCCTGGGCTAGAGTGAGACCTGCCTCAAAAAACCAGGGGAAAAAATAGAATTATACATAATAAAAGTGGGAAAGAGAAGAGAAGATTTTTAAAAGAAATTTAAAGAGGGCAAATAAGAGAATGGAACATAAAGTTTTAAAATGTAATTATAGAATAAAAATATTAGTAAAGTTAAAAAAGAAAATGAAAATGAATAAAAGTATTTCTCATAGCCCTCTAATATTGGAATTTGCCATGTATAGACGATAGTGGATTGCAGTTGGGGCCACCAAATGGGTTAGCTCTGGTATATAAGTTAAGCCCTACCCTTCACCCTTCATCTCTTGCTGGACCAGTTAGGAATAGGTTTGTAGCAGAGTAGTGTTATTCCAAATGCAATTTTTATGCATCTGCAGCCACCACTAACCTCAGAGCACTTCAAGCTTTGGTGATGCGTGGACAAGGCAAGCAGTCCCCTCCTCTGCAGGCCCTCAGTGTGTGTACCTGGGGATGTGGAGAATGGCCAGGTCACTGCATGCCTCAGCATGAAGGAAACAGACCACTGGTTTCTGTGCTGAGTTAGGGGAGCCATGGAACAGCGATCCATGGGCCTTAGATTCAGCTCTCCTTGGGAAGCTCTGTGCACTGGTCTGATTTCCCATCACAAATGGCAGGGCTATGATTGATCACTTTGTCTTCACAGCCCGTGTTCCCCACCGTTTCAACGTTTCAATGGGTTTGTAACAGACCCTAATATTCCCTACTACTGTGTCTCACAGCCACTTTCTTTTTTTCTTTTAAACATGTTTCATTCATTGATATATTCTCACTGGAAAAAAAAAAAACCAACCCAAGTCATGGAAGCCAGGAATGGTAGGAATTTTGCTTAAAACAAACAAACACACACCTTACAATCTAAATAATTAAACTGGTATTCACTGTCCAAGAAATTGGATAGATAGGAAGTTCAACTTCTGAGGAAAGGAATCTTGTTTGTGCTAATTCGGAGCTATGCAGAGTTAATAAAGAAACAATCTGGGGCCATTCTCATAGCCACTTTCTATCCAGTCACTATGGCAAGGTGCCCCAGGGACATTGGATTGTTCCATTCACCTGTTTATTAATTCATGACTTTCTTCTATCTCTCCTTGGAATGTAGTTTCTCCTTGGTTGCTCTCATAGTTCCCACTTGGAGAATCATGTGAAAGGTACTTGTATTCTGCTGTGTTACCCAGAAGTCCAAGATGGTATAATGACATTGCAGCAATGAAGAGAAGACTGGATGTTCTGTTGTGATTCCATCTACCTCCACATATAATTCACCCTCACCACCAAACTACCATTTATGCTGTGTCCTGGGACTAATAAAAAAGCATCATTCAACGACCCCCAAGACAATTTTGTGGTTTCACTGGATTAGTACAGTTTTATTTTATGGGTTTAACAAAGATGGTGGATAGTTCCCCAAATCCTTCCTGGTCATTTCACAGAGGCTATAGTTATTTTAGAAAAAATCTCCCAGGAATATTCAGGGCTTTAACCAAATAGTATGCATATATGTTCATATGTAAATCCAAGTAAACACTTCCCATCATAAGTAGATAAAAATCTCAAAATATGATGTGATTTAGAATTGTATTTGTATCAGCTATTACCCATAGTTTTGACTTTATCACAGTTTTTTATATTATTTTATTCTAATTTTATTTTTTATTGACAGAGAGCAAGAAAGAGGGAGATAGAGAAAATGGATGTGCCAGGGCCTCTAGCCACTGCAAATGAACTATAGATTCTTGCACCCCCTTGTCCATCTGGCTTATGTGGGTACTGGGGAATCAAACCTGGGTTCTTGGGCTTTGCAAGCAAGCGCCTTAACCACTATGCCATCTCACCAGTCCAACTTTATCACAGTTTTTAAATCTATTCTGTGACATAGTATACAAATTCCAACACAAGAACCAGTAGTGCCAATCTCCTTCATAAGCTTGACTTCAGTAACCACCCCACTTCACAAACATATTTAAAGAATATATCCCACATTTGTTCAACTTGATTAATGAGTTTGTATTAAAATCTTATGAATTGCCAGGCAAGGCAGTACATGCCTTTAATCCCTGCAGAGGGAGGCAGAGGTAGGAGGATTGCTATGAGTTCAAGGCCAGCCTGAAACTGACTACATAGTGAATTTCTGATCAGCCTGGGTTAGCGCAAGACCCTACCTTGAAAAACCAAAGAAAAAAATCCTATGAATTATGATCAAGCTTATGGATTTTTCTGAGGGACACTCTAAGTTTACTGTCTTGGGGTGAGGTAGTTCTTTAACAGGAATAGCGGATATATTTATTAACAGCTAACCAAGGGACAACTGGCCTGTAAAATCAGACAAAGGCTACTTACAAACCTTTCAGTCATAGCAGCACCATCATTTCAGAAATCCTCTGCTTGTTATGGCCATCTTCCTGATTTCATGCTGTGGCATGTATTTCCCAGAAAATTAAAATGCTCTTGAACCCTCAGGTCTTGACAATAAAATAAACAATAATTGCAAAACATATTTGATGTAGAGTTTGTCCAAAGAAGAATGTTTTCCGACTGAAATTGGTTCATCTAGTATCTCTTGACTGTTTCAAATTATTTAATATAAAACATTAACCTGGAGTGTGATTTATACCGACATTTTGTTATTGTGTGATGAAGTCCCAAAACAAGCCACAAGATCTATGGAGATGCCAAGTAGTGATTAAAAACAATACCAACTCAGTAATGAATTCCACAACCAAGATCATTTGTCCTCAAAATATATGTTCACGGAATTAAGTTCTCCCAAAGCCAACTCCATGGTAGAGCTGCCACCTTCTTCCCACAATCTAGGACACATAACCTTTGTCTTTCCTTCTACAAGACACTGCAGCAGGACAAGTAGGGAAGTGAGGATGCTGAGGGGACTCAGCAATGTCACTGAACTGCACTCAGTTTAAGATGCTTCCATTCAATCTTTCTTCTTTGGACTAAAATTGAGACATGCATTGCAGTGACTGTCTGCAGCCCTCTTTGTTTTTTGGGGGAGACATTTTACTTTAATGTATTTCTTATATGGTTTGAGTGCTATCTGTCTGAGCAGCGACCTCTCATGTTGTACTAGAAATGGTTTAACTAAAAAACATGGTAATATATTGATTTGCAATCAGCTTATACACTGCCCAGATCCTTGGTAGAAGGGGCACAAATAGAATATATCACAATATATTGTTTAATTAATGAAGATTTCATCAAAGAAAATAGAAATGTCCTTGTGGATGGGAATCCATCATGTATAAACTTATAGGCTTTTTGTTTTGTTTTGTTTTGTTTTTTCAAGGTAGGGTATCACTCTAGCCTAGGCTGACCTGGAATTAGTCTCAAGTTGACCTCCAACTCATAGTGATCTTCTTACCTCTGCTTCCCAAGTGCTGGGATTAAAGGCATGTGCCACTATGCCCAGCTAACTAATAGACTTGAAAGCACATGGTGGAGTGGGGTTGGGGAGTAAGGCCTACAAAGATGGCAGAGTTGACTACTTACTAAGCTCTAACCTTGAGGCCTTACAGCCAGATAACAAGCTAAGGGATGTTCGCACACAGTGGAGGAATAACTGAGGCATCCAGCTTTTGTGGTCACTTATCAGGGAGTCCTGTAACTCCTATAGTTAGGAGGCAGACTAACTGAGCTATGTCTATAAACCTAAGCTAAGTCACAGAGCGACAGACACATGAGAATATGCAGCCAAGATGTGAAAGTCAAGGCCCTAGTGGGGAAACCTAGAACCTTAAAGCATAGAATCTAGACATGGGTGGTGGATGCCCCTGAAGATACTGACTTTACAAGACCTTTCAAGTATGCATAAGTGGCCCAACGGCCCTAGAAAAGAATAGCTTTTCCTTGTAGCGGAACATGTTGTAGAGGGAAATCCTCCACAAGACAATTGCCTTCACCCCAGAGCTACCCTATTCCTCTCCTGTATTCTAGCCTGATAATTCCAGTTCGGTCTCATCATACCGAGCACATGCCCAGCTGGGTAATGCTAATAAAGGGGAGACTATCCAACATTTGTAAACATTCGCTAGGAGGTACTATGAGAGTCAAGTGATTATACTTGTTTAGATTTTTAAATTCTTATTTATTTACAATCACAGCAAGAGACAGAGATGTGTGTGAGAGAGAAAGAGAGAGAGAAAGAGAAAGAGAGAGAAAATGGGCATACCAAGGCCTCTACTCACTGCAAATGAGCTCCAGATGCATGCACCACTTTGTGCATCTGGCTTTACATGGGAACTGGGGAATCCAATTTGGGTCATTAGGTTTTGCTGGCAAGCACCTTAACCACTGATCCATCTTTCGAGCCCTCCAATATTTTTTGAATTTGTATTTTGAAGATGCCTTATTATGCAGGGGATGGGGTGGTAACAAACCTGGAAAACAAAGCATATATATATATATATATATATATATATATATATATATATATCACTCTTTTTTAAAAAAACTTTATTTTCTTTTAATTTTTTTTTTATTTATTCATTTGAGAAAGAGAGAGAGAATGGATGTGCCAGGGTCTTCAGCTGCTGCACATGAATTCTGGACGCATAGGCCACCTTGTGCATCTGGCTTACATGGGTCCTTGGGAATTGAACCTTGGTCCTTTGGTTTTGCAGGCAAATGCCTTAACCTCTAAGCCATCTCTTTAGCCCTATTTGGGACACTCTGAAGAGACTGAGTTTCATACACGGGCAGAGATCTAAGGGATGGGACAAACATGCTGCTTTGATGGTAGTTAGAAGCCTGGAAAAGCCGGGCATGGTGGTGCATACCTTTAACCCCGGCACTTGGGAGGCAGAGGTAGGAGGACTGCCATGAGTTCAAGGCCACTCTGAAGCTACATAGTGAATTCCATCCATGTCAGCCTGACTAAAGTGAGACCCTATCTCGAAAGACCATACACAAAAAAAGTAACAGCCAGAACCCAATGTAGTGGGAAAGTCTAAATTGCCTAGACAGGGGATACAGCACAACAAAACTAAGGAACACAGGCATGATGGAACATGCAATTCCACTTAATTATCCTATAAACTTTGCTGAGAAAGTAGACCTGTGAATCTTCAGAGTTTAGTTCTGACCCTTACTTGTATTTGTGCGCTTTAAAGAAGAAGGCTTCCAAAGTACTTGTCTTTTTGTTTGTTTGTTTGTTTGTTTGTTTGTTTGTTTGTTTGTTTTTCGAGGTAGGGTAGGGTTTCACTCTAGCTCAGACTGACCTGGAATTCACTATGTAGTCTCAGGGTGGCCTCGAACTCATGGCGATCCTCCTACCTCTGCCTCCCAAGTGCTGGGATTAAAGGCGTGCACCACCACACCCGGCTAGTACTTGTCATTTTTTTTGTTCATCTGTCCAGATTATTCTGTTACATACAGGATGAACTCTTACCATATCCCACAATATGTCCTCACAGCTGCAGTCTCTTCAAGCCAGACTGCAACCATGCGCTGCCTCTCTGATCTTGCTACCGATTGCAATGCTGGATCTTCTGGTTGTGTGTGATCACACTGTGTGTTGCAGAGCCCACCATTTCCCTGGTGGTTTTCAGCACTTCCAGGCCTAGCATGACATCTCCTGTGGTCAGTTCCACCCCACGGAGGGCAGCCACTGCAGAACCGCTGACTGATTCTCACCAACACATGAGTCACTGCTCTGGTACACATTATCGGCCCTATGACGTCCTGGGGAGCAGTACAGGCCAGCTGGAATTCCAAGTCGTGCCATCCTTTTGCTCGTCTTCCATCTGGTCAGAAAGACATGGGTGTGACAGTGATGAATGGCCTGGGAGTCAGCCATGCCTTCTTAGCTGCTTGCTCCTTGCTTTGCTCATGCTTGGTGATGAGTGTGCACACTCCTTTGGAACAGATAATTGCTGGTCCCACATAATCCAGGGACTTTTGAGTTCTGATTTAATCCACTTATGGGTAACACATGGCTACAAAGCTACTTGGTGTACCATGTTCTGATGCTCCAAATGTTACATAGCCAAATAGGAAGCCAGTGTTGCAAACAATGTAATTCTCAGCCACAAATGAGCTTACTCCAAAACCTTAGCAGTCTGCATTGAAACTCTCCAACTGAGGCTACTGCAAACTCCCCATAGCATCTTTCTCACTTCAGAAATGTTGATAGCCTCCTGCAGAAATGTGTCTCTACTTCTTAATCAAGACTACAGCACATCACCACATGGGTTACGCTGTGCCTGTGGAGCCTAGCAGGCCAGGGAGGGATGTCGAGGAGACGCAAGACAAGGTGCAGGCAAGGAGTCGGTGTTCTCATGAATAGGGAGGAGTTCTCACCTTATGGAACACTGTGTCAGTTCTATAGGCTTGAGAGTTTTGAGGAATTTGGTGATTTGAAAACTCCATTCTGTTACTGGAGTTGTAGCTCACCGGCAGAGCACTTACCTAGCATGCGTAGAAAACCCATTCGGTCCCAAGCAGGACCTGACCTTGGCATAGCTGGCACCTGCCTAGCAGAAAAGAAAACTTGCTTTGGAGCTCCAGGACCTGACCCTTATATATGCTGCTTTAAGGATCCTGGCTTTCATGTGTAGCTTTTAATTTCAGTTTACATACTGTCAAGATTATCTTTCCAGCACGTCAACTGTACAGAGCAAGAGTCACCTAGTGATCCTGCTGCGTTAGCATGGCCCCGTATTTCTCCAATGCCTGATGCAGTGCACCTACTCCCTCATTCTCCTTGGTTCTCCACATCAAACAAGTTAGAAATTTAAAATTCCTAACAATTTTGACCATTAAACTTTGTGCCAGCAGTCACCTGTGTTCTACCCACCATCGATGATAGGGTGGGCCATTTTCCTAGGTCTTCTGTAACAAATTATCACAAACCTGGGAGCATAAAACAGAAATTCATCCATTCACCTTTATAGAGCCCAGAAATCTGAAATCGCTATACGAGCAAGGCCAGGATCCTTCTTACCCTAGGAAAATATTCTTCCTTGGTCCTTATAGTTTCTGATAGCTTCAGGTACTCCATAGCTTATTGCAACACCTCCCAGTCTCTGCTTCCATCTTCATACTTCTGTGGTGTCTTCTTTTTCCAAGAACATTAGGCTTTAGAGCCCGTATTTATCCAGTGTTACCTCATCTCTAGCCTAAACCAACAGCAATGCAAAGTCTCTATTTTCAAATAAGATCACATCCTGATGTTGTGCGTTGGCATGAATTTTGTGGAGGTGTTATTCAAGTCACTTTAGGGTCCACATTACCAGATCTCTGGCAATGATCTGGCTTTAGAACCTATCCATCCTAGCATAGGCTTACTTGGGTCATTTCTGGTATAAACAATTGCAGGGTGTTTTTCCCAGAAACTTATTAAATGTTGGTCTTTGGGATCAATGTATGTAAAAGGGAGAGAGAGGAGAACTGACAGAAGGTGATTCAGGCCACCACTCAGTTTAAACAAAGATTTCACTAGAGGGCTGGAGAGATGGCTTAGCAGCTAAGCACTTGCCTATGAAGCCTGAGGACCCCAGTTCAAGGCTTAATTCCCTAGTACCAGATGCACAAAGGGGCGCATGCATCTGGAGTTCCTTTGCAGTGGGTGGAAGCCTTGGTGTGCCCATTCTCCCCCCTCTCTCTCTCTCCCTCTTTCTCTGTCTGCCCCTATCAAATAAATAAATAAATAAAAATAAGCAAAAAAATTAAAAGATCTCACTAGACCATAAAGGCATCTCTGAAGCTGACATAACTCTTTAGTATTGTTGTGCGTTGGGTGAAGGGCAAAAAAACTTCAGCATAGTAGGACACTCAGCCCAGCCAAGCTCCTCTATCTGAAAACTGGAGGAGCATGCTTCTTGATTCTCAGATGACTGAGGTAGAAGATGCTTCCCCTCTCCCCATTCTTTCCCTCTCACCCTTTCTTCCTCTTTCCTCCTTCCCTCTGTCCTTTGTCTGGGAGAGCATGTATTCTCAGCTGTTCTGCTCCACAATTAAGCTTTTAGGGTCTTGACATTGTTGTGGAGACCTTGATAATGTCTAGCTATGCTGGGATGAGTGGACGGGTTTAGTTTCAGGTTCAGTTATTTGCGATGTTTTAGACTAAAAGTCCACATTACTTGTCCCTACCTCTTTATCCAACAAAACAGGTCTTTGGATCCCCATTCACCAACTCCTACCTTTCTGTATGAATGAAGCCAGGTGAATGAAAGTGTTCCTATCACCCTTCCAACTCCCACATGGCCGTCAGTGTTCATGAATTTCAGCACTTTTGCTATGTCAGAGCTTTGGAACATAGGAAATGGAAAGGAAGTGGCTTCTTAACTGGTCAATAACAATGTTGGGTTCATCCAGACTTCTAGCACATGAGAGAGTCTACTCCAGATCAGTAAAGCAGAAAGGGCTGAAAAGAGGCTCTAATGATTTCCAGAACTGATAGAAGAAACAGAATCTAGAGTAACCTTCCAGGTCTGACCCTACCCACACCCAAGAGCACAGTCACAGAATTGTGTAGTCAAAGAAGCTGCTTATAATTATAAACTCAATCAGATGTCGCATGCCGACTTGTGACATGGTCACTACAGCTGCTGGCTACAGAGCCAAACTGTTTCTATCATAATCAATGCCAGGAAAGCTGGTTTTCATGGGTGTTGAGAATATGCAAGTTGCCTAACCTGCCTGCAAGTAAGCTCACTGGCAAGAAGAGGAAATTCAGCAAGGACTTGGAAACTTGAACTAAAATGAAGGGCCAACTTCCCCATATAAAGAGCTGCTTGCAATATTAATTTTACTTTCTTTAAACTCTCAAGACCTTTCTGTTACCCACTACTTCATCTGAATTTTGTGGATACATGAAAGCACGTTATAATGTGAAAATTTTTAAGGAGCTTGGGAATCTGATAATTAGTAAAATGAGTGCCATTTTCAAGCAATTGATGAGTAAATATGTTAGTCTATAATTTCTTTCTTTCTTCTTTTTTTGGGGGGAGGTTCAAGGCAGGATCTCGCTCTAGTCCAGACTGACCTATAATTCACTATGTAGTCTCAGGGTGGTCTCAAACTCACAGCAATCCTCCTACCTCTGCCTCCCTAGTGTATATTTTCTACTTTTTGTGTTTTCATACATAATTTATGTTTCCCATGGGAGAAAAACTACAAGTCCTATAGAGCAATAGGAAAATGACCAATGGAAAAATCAGCAAAGTCAATGAATTGAGGTAATCCAAAAGAAATTGTACAAAATACGAACAGACAATTTACAAAAGATGTGACTCTTGAACATAAGAGAAAAGGTACACCCTTACTTACAAAATAAATTGAGTTAAAACTCTTCCAGGCTCTTCTTCATGTTATTACTGGAGGTGTTAAGGACAAGAAGATGACAGCAGAAGGGCTGGAGAGTTGGTACAGAGCCAGCAAGGTGCCCCACATGGTTAGGTCTGTTTGGTACAGAATGTCTGAGGGGTAATGAGAAGCACAGATAGTTTATAATGTATAAGGTGAAGGCTGGGAATAACCCTGAGAGGTGGAACTGAAGATAGAGATAACAGTGTGGAGTCATGAATTTATAGTACAAAGGAATAGATTCAGCTGCGTATGTGTTTTTATACATATTTCCAAGATGTTTCTTGTAAGAACCTGGAAACAAGACATCCTAGAAGTGATAAGTGCACTTAATTCCCAGACTCTAACTTCTGAGTATCTCCTCTCACTACAAAAAGCATCATCAAACTAGGACTTTTGAGCTGAATTCAGTCCACTTTCTAATTTCATGACTTCAGTTTTGGTAAAAGCCAACCATGGCCCATTCATTTACAGATCACCAATGGCTGTGGTGTAATATAACAGCAAAATCAAGTAGCTTTGACAGATCTCTGTAATTTCAGACTTGTAATGCCTGAAATATTTACTTGATGGCCTTCTGCAGAAAATGTTTGTTGACGTCTATCTAAAAGAAACCAGGGCACTAAAGATGAGGCTAGGATAGCTCATGCCAAGGAAAAACTGCACAAACGACAGAATCTACTTGTAAGACTGGTGGTTACAATTGTTACAACCTATGTTATCAAAAGATAGCAATGGACTATAATACATTTGATAAAGTTATACAAGTACATAGTAAAATAAACATGAGAGAAAAGTAAATACCTTTCCTTACAATTGGATGTCCACTGATATAGGTGGAAAGAAATAAAGAAAATTAAAATACCACCATTCACTTCAAGTGAGAGTCAGCAATGGATTGCTAAAGCTCAGAATAGAAGTCTAAGACCAACCCAATACCCAATTTCTTAGCATAAGTCTTCCTTCAAAATGTGGGGAAATGCCAGGTTTAAACAAAGTCACCAGACCACAACACAAGCAAGTAGTCAATATTACTACTAGGAAGGGGCAATGCATCACATACTCCTAAAATAGTCTACTGAAAAGATAGTTTACCATCCAGAAATTTCTACCATTCAGAGGTCTATTATCCAAAAATCACTATTTAGAGGGCAGAAGTCTACTACCCAATGATGATATGATTTGGATATTTTCATTGTGGCTTTGTTAAATAAGAGTCCTTATTTTCCAGAAATATACATTAGAATATATATGGTTGAAAGATATCTTGCTAACAGTTTGATTGTAAGTGACTCACAAAATGAATGACACATGTTTATAAAGAGCATGGAGGGGACCAGAGAGATGAATTAGTGGGTTACAGCATTTACATGAGGTCCACAACATGAGACCTGACTTTGATTGCTAGCACCCATGTAACAAAAAGTAATCCTCTCTGGTTCTGGACCTGCAACTTTTCAACCTCTCTGTAATCACTGAAGTTCTAATCAGTCAGTCAGCCTCAGAGTAGATGTGGCCTCTTTCCGGAAACTTCAGCTAATAGAAGCATCCATTGGAATTATCCTATTGAAGACTGTACATACTATATTTGCCACCACACCCAGCTTACATTCTAACAATGGGGTGAAAGGATGAGACTTTGTCCATTATTCTAAAAGTAAAAAAGGATGTGGATACAGGAGAGATAAAGATTTGAGGCTATTTATACAGTGGTTCTTAAAGTTCAGGTTGAAGAGATAGGGAATTGTGGTTCCTTTCATCCATTCGGACCAAAAACCTAACAGAACATGGTAGAAAAATGTGCTAGTTCCAAGTCTAGGTATTAGAGACCTGATGCAGCCATGGTAACTGTGCCAAGAGAATTAGGCTCGGAATTGAAGTGTATAGAATAATACTAGTAATTCTAGCTGAAGTCACTCAAGTTAGTGAACCCAGAGAGCACCAGAACACAACAGAACCACCAAGCGATGTTGCAAGCATAATAAATGACCTGTGTTCTGAGGGTGTTGCCAGCTGCCTGAGGTCTGAGCACGGATGCGTTCGTGATTTCTCTCAGTGAATCATCACCGATGCTCCTGCTTCCCATTTTTCTGAGCCCACTTCCCTTGATCCTGATAATTTTATGAACTGAACAATGTTCTCTTATCACGTTTATCTCTATTTACATAGTCCAGTGGGCCTGTTTTCTTCCTGCGCACCCTTTGAAATTAATTAGCCAGGGTGTGAACATTTGTAGGAAAGTTATAGGAAAAGAAGGTATGGGAAAATTTTAAGATGTGTTATAAATATGCATCTACCTTTGAAACATAAGTGTATCGCAGTGTTGGTATGTTATTAGTACAGTCAAAATGGGAATTATAACTTACTGTATACCTTTGCACTGAGAAAAACTTATCTCCCAAACCTTTTACAATAGGAATACCTGTGTCTCCAGCTTTGAATTTTATTCTTAGCCCATAACATTCTCATATTTGTAATTTGTAAGTTTTGACTTCTCTCATGCTGTCTTATAAAGAAATTTGGAATCACAAACATCAGCATGAAGCCTAAATGTCTTTTGTTGCCCCTACAAGAGTCACTTACATTTGAATCTCAACTCAAGAATTCTTGAAACAGACAAGAAATTGGATAACTACCAATTTTCCCATCTCTTGGCTGTCAGTTGTCTCCCAATTAGTTTGAGGCTCAACAGAACTGTGGGACCCTGGATAAGTTTCAGCTGGCATTGATTCAATCTATGTATCTCTCAAATATATCATGTCTTAGTATCACAGTTCAACCTCTCATCTTTCATCTAGACTATTACAGTAATTTGAGATAAGATTGGAGGCAGGGGAACTAAGTTTGTGCGAGAAAATAGGCCTTCCATGAAGTGGTCCTTACTTCTAACTGCAACTTCTACCAATCCTAGGGTAAAAGGCATCTGCCTGAACATACCAATCATCTTCAGAATATTAAGTATTTACAGGTTCAGTTCCCTATTAGAATGTTCTTCCTAGTAGGTTAATATCTATTCATCCTTCAGATCCAATTCAAGCATCATTCACTATGTGAGCTTCCATGGATAGCTGAACACTCACCTCTTTTAGCCCTGCTATTTCACCCTGTTTCTGTTGTAAAATATTTATTTCATGTTGTTTCTCTGATTGTTGAGGGTTCTTCTAGACCCATGTTATAAGCTACTATACTGAACAACATTGTAGGAATAGAAAAAAATAATAGAGAAGATTCTACAGTCACAGGAGCTCCGTTCTATGCTGCAAAAATATTATAAATGTTCATTCTGCCAAGATAAAGGTCCTTGACATTTAAGAACCATATTTATAAGGAGAGTGACAGAATGAAATTACTGCCATGGTTCAAACTTTATTCTGAAGAATTCAATCAATCACACTAATAAAAGAAGAGTCCTTTCTTCCTTGCTAAGTAACTGTACTAGAACATCAGCTAACAGGGTACTGTGGAAATTTTATCATCCTTGACATCAGTTATGGTTTGAATCTAACTTTAGATAAATTTCTTGCCCTCTAGGTCTCAGTTCCTTGAATTAAAAGGACTGAGTTGTGGGTGTAACTAAAATTTTCATCCTATAGGAAAATTATTTGATGTCCATGCTATCTAATTTTATGCAATACTTAAAAAGTATTGAACTCTGGAAATCTTGGAAATTGAATATCTGTCTGTAACTTGTTTTATGGGAAAAAACATACTGAACATTTACAATTATGATCCTATGGAAAATTTTGATTAAATGTATATGCATATAAATATGAATACTTATATAAAATGTTAGAAGAACAATTACCAAAATCAAAGTTTGTCTATTAAAAATGGTATGTAAAAGATATAGAAAGAATTTCAGGACTAGAGAGATGGCTCAGTAATTAAGGGACCTTTCTTACAAAGCCTGATGGCCGGGTTCAATTCCCCAGTACCCATGTAAAGCCAGATGTACAAAGTGCACATGCATCTGGAGTTCATTTGCAGTGGCAAGAAGCCCTAGTGTGCCCATTCTCTCTCTCTCTCTTTCTTCCTCCCTCTCCTTACAAATAATAATATTTTTAAAATTATTTTCATGAATTAATATTTTGACTGAAATATTATTATGGGCACATTTTTAAAAAGAAACTTCAGGGCTGAAGAGATGGCTTAGAAGTTACAGTGCTAGCCTGAAAATTCAAAGGACCCAGGTTCGCTTCCCTAGTATCCACATAAGCCAGATGCACAAGGTGGCTCATGTGTCTGGAGTTCGTTTGCAGTGGCTAGAGGCCCTGGCATGCCCATTCTCTCTCTCTCAGATAAATAAATAAAAATGTTTTTAAAAAAATCTGGGTGTGGTGGCACACACCTTTAATCCCAGCACTTGGGAGGCAGAGGTAGGAGGATCACCTTGAGTTCAAGGCCACCCTGAGACTATATAGTTAATTCCAGGTCATCCTGGGCCAGAGTGAGACCCTCACACTCACTGCCACCCTCCACCCCAGGCTAGCAGGCTAGTGTCCCACACCCTAGGCTTTCTGTACCATTGTGATGGTCAGACCACAGCGAGAAAGGAATAGCATGAAAAATCAGATGCAAGTAAATCCAGCTAAATTGCCCAGTCCCACAATGGATGTCTCTAATGAAAACATAGAAGAGAAAATAGGATCGGAACCCCAAAATGAAGAGACCAGTTATGCAACCCTGGCCAAGAAAATAGCAGAACTTGCAGAAACTCAACAAAGAGCCAATAATTGTATGAATGGTGTCCTTGCTAGATTAGACATAATAGAAAAGAACCAGGAAGGGTTCCAAAGACAGTTAAATAATCTGAAAGAGAGAGAGAGAAAAAAAAAGAGGACTTCAATAACCAACTGGCTAAGCTCAATGGAGACATAAAAAAAAAATGCAAAGATGAAGTCCAAGAAGCATTAAGAAAATCATAAAATGACCTGAAAAGGGAACTTGACAGAGGGATGGAAACTATACATAAAAAAGCACTAGAAAATACAAACCAAATTGAACAAGCCCAAAACTCTATAGAAGCTCTCAAGAATAGAGTCAGCCAACTGGAGGATAGAAACTTAGAAGTAGAAGACAAAACAGAAGAAACAGTGCATGGGTCCAAAAGTTTCAATAAGTTCAAAAATTTCTATGAACAGAACATGAGGGAAATGTGGGATACTCTTAAGTACCCCAACATTCAAATCAATGGTATACCAAAAGGGGAAGAAATACAGACCAAAGGCATGGGAAACCTATTCAACAAAATTACTGAGGAAAACTTCCCCCTCTCTTAAAAGAAAGTCCCATCAAGACACAAGAAGCTAGCAGAACTCCAAACAGACTGGACCAAAGGAGAAATTCTCCAAGACATATTATCATTAAGATTCTAAACATCAAGCACAAAGAGAAAGTTCTAAAAGCAGTAAGGGAGAAACAACACATTACTTATAAAGGAAACAACATCAGAATTACTTCAGACTTTTCAATGGAAACCCTAAAAGCTAGAAGAGAATAGAATGGAACACTGCAAACTCTAAGAACTTATGGCTTCCAACCAAAACTGCTTTATACGGTAAAACTATCCCTCATAATAGATGTTGAAAGAAAAACTTTCCACAATCAAAGTCAGTTATACAACTATATGAACACAAAGCCAAACCTACAGAAAGTACTTCAGGAAATTCTACACACAGAAGAATCAAAATAATCAACCACAAGTTCACGAGAAGTAGATCATAATAACCAAACCGCAAGAAGGCACAAAAACTACAAAGACCAAGAAAACACCAAACCACATAAACCACCACAACATGGCAGGTATTAAATCAAACCTCACAGTTATTACTCTAAATATTAATGGACTTAATTCACCCATCAAGAGACATAAGCTAACAGGGTGGATCAGAAAATTAGACCCCTCAATCTGCTCTCTTCAGGAAACCCACCTCACCACTAAAGACTGACACCTCTTCAGGGTCAAAGGGAGGAAAATGGTATTCCAAGCAAACAGAAATAAGAAACAAGCAGGTGTAGCTATACTTATATTGGATAAGATGGACTTCAAACCAAAAGTAATCAAAAAGACAAAGAAAGTCACTTCTTATTCATCGAGGAAAGAATCCAACAAGAGGATATCACAATCATCAATTTTTATGCACCAAACACAGGTGCACCACAATTCATAAACCAAAATCTACTTGGCAACTAAACAGAAATAACCATCAACACCATCATAGATGGGACTTCAATACTCCATTACTGGCAATAGACAGATCATCCAAACAGAAAATTAACAGGGAAGTAAAAGAGCTCAACAACACCATAGATCAATTAGACCTAACAGACATCAATAGAACATTCTACCCCAAAACCACAGATGACACATTCTTCTCAGCAGCCCATGGAATCTTCTCTAAAATAGATCATATACTGGGTCATAAAGCCTGCCTCCATATATTTAGGAGGATTGACATAATTTCTTGCATGATATCAGATCACAATGCTAGAAACTAACAACAAATTTGTGCCAGGAACCCAACCAACTCCTGAAAACTGATCAACATACTTTTAAGCAATAACTGGGTAGTGGAAAAATAAAAATTGAAATTTCAAAATTTCTATAAATGAATGACAATGAGAACACATCGTACCAAAACTTATGGGACACAATGAAGGTGGGCCTCAGGGGAAAATTCATTGCACTAAATGCCTTAATAACAAAGACAGAGAGATCTCAAATCAATAATCTAAACATCCACCTAAAGGCATTGGAAAAACAAGAAGAATCCAATCCAAAATTCTCCATTCAGAAAGAAAGAATTAAGATTAGAGCAGAAATTAATGAATTGGAAACTAAGAAGACAATTAAGAAAATTGATGAAATAAAGAGCTTGTTCTTTGAAAAAATAAACAAGATTGATAAACCCCTGACCAATTTCATCAAGTGGAAAAAATGAGACAACTCAAATTAACAAAATTAGAAATGAAAAAGGAGAGATCACAACAGATATAAGTGAATTTGGGAGAGTCATCAGGACTTACTTCAAAAACCTCTACTCCACAAAACTGGATAATATGGAGGAAATGGATGAATTCCTGGACACATACCACCTACCAAAGCTAAACTCAGAGCAGATTAATCTCCTAAACAAACCTATCACCACCATCGAAATTGAAAGGGCAATCAAAGCCGGTTGTGGTGGCACATGCCTTTAATCCCAGCACTCTGGAGGCAGAGGTAGGAGGATTGCCATGAGTTCAAGGCCACCCTGAGACTACATAGTGAATTCCAGGTCAGCATGGGCCAGAGTGAGACCCTACCTTGGAAAAAAAAAAAAAAAAGGCAATCAAAAACCTCCCTAACAAGGAGTCCAGGACCAGATGGCTTCTCAGCTGAATTCTATCAAACCTTCATGGAAGAACTGAAACCAATTTTTCTCAAGTTGTGCCACACAATAGGAGAACAGGGAAAGCTCCACAACTCCATCTGTGGCTCATAATCTGTATTTTCCCAAGATGCTGACACACCTAATAAATATCTCAAGGACTGGACAATAGGGACAGTTGGGTGGGAGGGCAGGAAAAGTATGGGGGGGTACAAAAAACTGGACCCAAATGGAAATGGTACATAAAATCCTATATCCTGGAAGACATACTAAAAGGTTGAACCTGCATCAGGTGCTTAGAGAGAACACCTGAATCACAGGAACCTGGAGAGGGTATGATGAAGACTAACCTCAATCTTCTCCTGTTTCTCTATCATTCCCTCTTCTTTCTCTTCTCTCTTTCTCTTTCATATTACCTATATCTTTTTCTTCCTTCTTTTCCTTTGGCATTGACCTGTAACTCCCAGTACCAGCATGTGGTTAACATCCACAATGAGCTGTTGATCAGTGAGACCTACAAGGTTTCCCAAAAGAAGACAGATTTCTGTCAGAGTACTTGATGACCCACCAAAGGTTAATGGTAAGACCCTACTGATGAAGATACCATATGCTGTTTGGATGGAACATGGAGAGACCTGGCTGGAATCTGGAAGAGAGCCAGTACCCAGACAGTTAGCTTGTCTAGTGCCAGACGGTGCTACATAAGTGACTGGGGGAAAACTATCAACATCTGTCTAAGCAACTTGTGGTCTAAGCTACTTAGCAGCAAACAACCTGATGTGATGCTCACACAAATGCAATAGTGGCACACAGCTATAGTGGGTTAACAACTGCTCTTGATTTGGCTAACAGGTCCACTCAGTGGAACAGAACTCATACCTGGAACCAGGAACCAATTCAGAACCATATCCAAAAATGAGCCCACTCTCCAATATCAAGTTCCCAGCAACAGTGGGATACAAGAGAGCCTACACCTATTAAATTCTCTCTAAAATAATAATGTTTATCCATGTATTTTGCACTGACCTCACTCTCTGTTGGAGAATCTGCTTCTCTTTTTCAGATGGACACAGAACCTGAGGAGAGAATCAGCCCATCGCACCTCACCAGGACACCAGCTGAAGCCATAGAGTCATAGGGGAAATGAGCAAAAGTGCTGCTTTATCGGTGAACCAGCACAAGGGTGAAGGAGATAGACACAAAGAACACTCATCTCCTACCAAATCAGATATCCAGAAGCACAGAGACTCACAAAACCTCATCACTGAAATAGACCTAAAATGAACCCAACATGGATCACAGAAATTCACGGAAGAGGGGGCAGAAAGATTGTTAGAGCCATGAGTTGGGTCATTATGCACGTAGTCATTGCCTCTCCTGCATAAGTGATGGCTACCCCCCATAAGGCAAGACCCACATTACCCATGGGGGGATGTGGTAGTTTGAATAGATGTCCCCCAATATATTCAATGTTTTATTAGTTTATAGTTTGCATCTGCAGCCACTTGGCTGGAGGCGATGTCACTAGGCAGATCTTAAGGTATGGAGGTGGGTTTAGGATTTCAATCTAAAGATAAGCAAAGTGTACCTAGCTGGAGTTCCTAAAGTGTGCTGTGGCTTTTGGTCTCTGTGTTTGGTCCTGTGAAGAGCAGGCCAGCTTCTTCTGCCATTATGGAACTTTCCCTGAACCTGTAAGCTCCAATAAATATCCCTTCTTCCATAATTGTGCCTGGTCTGGAAGTTCATTTCAGTGAACCTGAAGCTGTCTGCTACAGGGGAGGACAGGGAGAAGGTTAATGATGTACCATCATGGCTGCATATACAATATATATATATAACTAATAAAAAAAAAGAAACATGCCTGCTTTCTCCTGTGCAATGAGAACTTTGGTGGTTGGCTCTTTTTAAATTTTAGAACTGGTATCAGACATTAGAAAGGATGTATCAGCTATGGAAGTAGAATCAGTGGGAGATATATATTAACATATACTAAAAAAATTTGTTGCAAGGAATTATCTTGCACTCTTGTGGTGCCAGAGAGGCAAATCCAAATTATTTAGGGTACATTCTTAAATCAGATAGTGTTTTTCAAATCAAAACTTAGATTAGTGTTTAAAGAACTTGGAACTGTTTCCTGGTCAAATTGGTAAAGAAAAGGCTCCATGCTTCACTAGAGAGATATTTGTCAACCATAGTTATAGCTGCTCAATTCACAATTGCAAAAAACTGAAATCTACACAGATGCCCATTGTTTGATTCTTGGATATTGAAGATGTGGTATATATACACAACAGAATTCTATTCAGAAGTAAGGAAACATGATAAAATGAAATATGTAGCAAAATGGATAGACTTGGAACAGATCAGACTAAGCAAACTCACACACATACACACAGAAAGACAAAGGCAACATGTTCTCTCTCATCTGTGGTTCCTAACCTGAACACCTGGAATTGTTAGGCATACCTGACAGGCAACTTGAGGGTCAGATAATAGGGGTGGAAGTTTGTTGGAGAAGGGGAATGGGAGGGTGGGGAAAATACACACAAAACCCAATCCAAAATGAATTTATTCTGTAGAAACCTTTCTCCTGCATAGCATACTAAATGATACAACCCTCAATAAGAGTACGCAGGGATTGTTGGAAGGCAGCTAGCAGGAGGTAGAATAGTTTTGTCCGAAAAGTAAAAGATTTACCAAAAATCAAAATAAAAAAAGGAAATCAACAAAGCCATAAAGCTTAAGCACATCTCAGAAGATGCAGGTAAGTTTCAAAAATGTTTATTAAAGATAAAACTTGGGGCTGGAGAGATGGCTTAGCAGTTAAGGCACTTGCCTGCAAAGCTTAAGGACTATGTTCAACTCTCCAGGTCCCATGTAAGTCAGATGCACAAGGTGATGCAAGCACGCAAGCACAAGGTGGCACACTCATCTGGAGTTTGATTACACTGGCTGGAGGCCCTGGTGTGCCAATTCTCTCTTTCTCTTTCTTTCTCTCTTGTTCTATCTCTCATTCTCGCTCTCACATTTAAAAAAAAAAAAAAGGCCAGTCTGTTGGGCTTGCCTCAAAAAAATTTTTTTTAACTTAAAGAAAAATAATACACATACATTTAAAAGCTATTTTTTTAAAAGCCACAAGGTCAAATTTTGATAAGTATCTGTTTCATCACCCTGCTTCAGCATCAAGAGGGAGCTACAAAAGTAGGCAATGGGACTCCAAGTACCCTGAGATTAACTTTTAAAGTTGGCTTTTGGTGTTTTCAACAAGGAAAAATACTTCAAAAGGACCAGGGGAAAAGATTATCAACATAGAAATGAGTCCATTGGCAAGTCATTGGGAACAATACAATCTCCCAGGCAAATAGAACATGCCCCACCAGGAGAAACTCCAGATAGAAGAAAGGACTCTAAAGAGACCAGTGCTTTCCATAGCTGTGGGACATCAGCTCACTGGAAAAAGGTCATTTCACTACAGGGTCCTAAGAGACCATGGTTTTGCTGCCTCTGCAAATGGGGTACTAGTGGAAGCAAGAATGCCCCACTCTTAAGGGAGGGCAGGCATTCAGCAGAAACGTAACAGGAAGATAGGATGCTTACAAACTGTAATAGCTGCAGTGCTGGTAGGTGAGGGTCCCCAAAATGGCTATGGTATCTCTGTGCCAGAATTAAACATGACTTCATCTTACACAGAAGCAGAGTATCAAAGAGCCACCCAGTGAAGGTATAGAGTGATGCAAAATGGCCGATAATTCAAAGGGAGGCAAACATTCTGTTGCCCAAAGCAGATGGTTGACAAAAGGATTAAAGGACTTTATGACTCATAACACCTGAAAAGAAAATCATGAGCTAGTATGCTCACTTGTGCCTTTGGGGAGAGGACAAAAACCCATAATCCCACAAGTTGTAAGGGCCTGTCTGCTCTGCCTATGTAGTAATGAAGGAGGTACTGCCTTCACTTAGCCCAGTTCAAAGAATAGGGACGGTCCTAGGGAAAGGTGGGCAATTAGATTTTTTTTTTTCTCAGATATTGTCATGTTTGCTACAGGTGGATAGAAGTCTACCTCACCCAACTGAAAGACCTCAATCTAGCTTAGACCTTACTTTATGCTTTCAATTAAGTGGCTGGAGAGGCTGGGGCGGAGGAGGTCCTGAGGGTGCTTAAGGCAGAGCAGGAGTCCCTGGAAGCCTGTGTAGGATCTAGTCGTGCTTCAGGGTGAGCTGCCAAGAGACACTTGCCCAGGGTTGGCCCAGGGCTTGCCAGTCTGCGCAGACTGGTCAGGTGGTCACCCATCTTCTTGATGAGCTTCACCTCCTCATCCAAGAAGTGTTTGTTCTCCAGGAGATGGGGGTCTGTGTGGGTAGAATCCAGAGCATGAAGATCCAAAAGAGCCTGGTCCAGGTTCTTCTCCAGGGCCAAGGCGGCCTCGATGGCTTCCTGGGTTTTCCCACTCATCTGGAGCAGGCTTCTGCACGTCCTGGAAGAGCGCCCAGCTAGCCACTGCGCTGGGTCTGCATCCTGAGTAGCTCTCCACGCCCTGGCCCTTCTCCTGGGCCAAATCTTGGAAGAAGTGGCCGACGCTGGGCAGAGCTACATCGTCCAGGTCGCAATAGTAGCCGAGAGAGAGGGAGGTGTAGGAGGCCGGCAGGGGCAGGTTGACCAGGCGGTTGATGGCATGGCAGCCTCCACCTCAGTGGAGTAACTGATGAATCTGGGAGGTCATGGCTGGTCTGGCAATAAGGAGGTAAAAGATTCTGGCTGTCCTGGAAGGTCCAGAGAGCGAGGAGATGCAAGCCTCAACAGCCAGAGCACCAGACTGCTCTGAACACACCTTAGGGCTGGACTTAAGAACCACCCCCAGGGACATCTTCTCCAGCAGGCTGCTGGAGACTTAAGTAGGAAGATTAGTCAAAAATTCCTGAGGCTTATGAGAGACATGCAATCGTATTCAAACCACCACAGTTACCAAACCATAAAGGAAGAAAACAAACAATAAGAAAAAGAGGAAACAACATACACGGAAACAATGATAAAACAAACAGATGGCCTTACTATGTACTTGATAATTACTTTAAATATAAATGAATTCTTTAAATAAAAGTCATTGAGTAGTGGACAGAAATAAAAACAGGACCCAACTTCCACCTGGAAGCAACTCATTTCACTTTAAATATTTTATTTTTTTATTTACTTATTTGAGAGAGGGAAAGAGGCAGAGTGAGTGGGAGAGAGAATGAGAATGGGCATGCTAGGGCTTCCAGCCACTGCAAACGAACTCCAGATGCATGTGACCCCTGGTGCATCTGGCTTATATGGGTACTGGAGAATTGAACCTAGGGCCTTTGGCTTTGCAGGCAAGTGCCTTAACCAGTAAGCCATCTCTCCAGTCCTCATTTCACTGTAAAGGACACTTATAAACTGAAAGTGAAGGTATATATACAAATGGGAACCAAAAGAGAATAGAGGTTGCTATATCTATTTAAGACAGAAATAAATATTAGGGGCTAGAGAAATGACTCAGTGGTTAAAGGCACTTGCTTGCTAACAGATGCTAAGCCTGATGGCCTGGGTTCATCTGCCCAGTACCCACTTAAAGCCAGATACACAAAGTGGTGCATGTAACTGGAGTTTGTTTGCAGTGGCAAGAGGCTCTGGTGTGCCCATTCTCCCTCTCCACTCCCTCCTTGCACATAAATAAATAAATAAAATATTTTCAATAGATAAATAATATTAGGTCCACATTCTCAGTTGGAGAATGTTTTTCTTTTTCAGAAGGTAGAGAGACCCCAAGGAGATAAACCACCCCTTGCATCTCAGTCAAGGCCCAGGGGAATCCACAGAGGAACTGGGGAGATGAGCAAGAGTGCTGCTTCCATGGTGAGTCTAACAAGCAGCACCAAGGTGAAGGAGACAGCTGCCGAGGATGCTCAGCACATACCAAAGCAGAGATCCAGAGGCTCCTGAGAGCTTATCACTGAAGTAGACTTAAAACTCATCTACTATAGTTCAGGGATTTTTGAGGAAGAGGGGGCGAAAGATTCTAAGAGCCAAAGGTTAGGACATCATAGCCAGAAGCATTGCCCACCCCCTAATAACTGACTGCTGCTCTCACAACACATAACTTACAACCCCATGGGAAATACGAGCAACCCCACTGAGGAGGGCCCTCAGTGGGGGCATGAAGGGGAGAAAAGATGGCACCAACACATGTTGTATCTATACAAAGTATGCTCTTAATAAAAAAAAAATGGGGGCTGGAAAGATGGCTTAGTGGTTACGGTGTTTGCCTGTGAAGCCAAAGGGCCCAGGTTCAATTCCCCAGGACCCACGTAAGCCAGATGCACAGGGTGGCGCATGCATCTGGAGTTCATTTACAGTGGCTGAAGGCCTTGGTGCTCCCATTTGCTCTCTTGCTCTCTCTGTCTCTGTCTCTCCCTCTTTCTCGAAAAAAGAAAAGGAAAAAAAGGAATTGCAAAAAGATAAAAGTCATTATGAGAATACTTTATATTATATTGATAAAGTAATTTCTCAAGAAAATGTAACAGTTATGAACATATGTGCACCCAAATCACAACACCTAAATATATAAAGCAAATATTAAGCAACCCCAAAGGAGACACAAATTACAACAGAATAATTGTAGAAGGGTGTTTTAATAGCCCACATTTGACATTATACAACTTATCTATAAGATAAGGAAACATTGGATTTGAACTACATGTTAGGTCAGCAGAAATAATACAGAACATTCTCTGGATAGTGCATGTGTTAGGCCACAAAACAAGTGTTCACATATTTCAGAGAGCAAAACCATATCAAATATCTTTTTCAACCACATGGTATAAAGCTTGAAATCAGAAACAGAAGAAATCATGGAAAATAATCAAATATGTGGAAATGAAACAATATACCTCTAAACAAAAATTGAATCAAAGAAAAAAATCCAAGGAGAAATTTTAAAATAACTTCAAGTAAAAATAGAAATATAGTCAATCAAATTTCATGAAAAGCAGAAAGAGCAGTCCCAAAAAAGTTTAAAGTGATAAATGTCTACATCAAAAGACTTCTCAACCTAAAATTACACTTCAGGAAATTTAAAAAAATTACTTAGGGCTTGGGAGATAGCTCAGTGGTTAAAGATGCTTGCTTGCAAAGCCTGCCAGCCCTGGTTCAATTCTTCAGTAGCCACATGAAGCCAGATGCACAAATTGGTGCATCTGGAATTGATGTGCAAGTGCAAGAGGCCCAGGCACACGCCTGCACTGTCCTTCTAGTCATTCTATTGCGCTCTCTCTCTCCCTCAAATATACACATATAAAATAACATAGCCTAAAGTTATAATGAAAGGAATTTAAAATTCATAACATTAGTAAGTGAACGAGAATGGGAAAAAACAAGCCAAGACATTTTGAAACAAATCACCATTCTCATATGCTCTATGTTCCACACCTCTAAAGTCTTCTGAGTTTGGGATATCTATTGAAAAGCATTCATCTGTGAAATTAGAGGGCATGAAGGTCATACTTGAGATACAAGAGTCTCATGTAAGTCAGGATTCAAACACACATTTACATGCTTCCCAGAACTCCACAGTCCCTGTCAGTAACATTATCAACTAAAGAATGTCACTCTTTCAGGCTGCAACTCTTGGGATTCATAGACTTCATTATATAAGAGATCCTTTCTTTAACAGATCACTCGGGTCACTGTACTAACATGTGTTCCAGCCTGTGGGAGCTCATATAAGCTCATCTATGTTTTCTTTTCTCTTTTCTTTTCTTTTCTTTTTTTCTTTTCTTTTCTTTTCTTTTCTTTTCTTTTCTTGTTCTGTTCTGTTCTGTTCTTTCTTTCTTTCTTTCTTTTTTTTTTTTTTGCAGAGATCAAAGGTGAAGGTATATTACCATGAGGCAAGCAAAGGGTGAAAACATGCCTTGTCATTGATAAGGCATTTGGGGTTCTGTCCCCTTTTATGCCTTTGAGGTGGCTGATGCAGGACCACTCTTGTCTGAAGTAATACCTCAATATGAAGATCCTGGGGAAAGGGACCTAGAATAACTCTGCTGTAGGCACTGGGGCACATTCCAGCTGAGTTTTGTGCATCTGTGGATGAGTGTCCATCACAGTGACAGAATAAAAAGAATAAAGATTGTGGGTAGTTTTAACACAAGAGACCCAAAACCCTGTACTCACTTCCAGATTACAATTTTCCCTCCCGGAGGGAGGAAAGAAATTCTTACACTTCACCAGACTTGTAAAGCTCAGCAAGTTACAAGATTCTTAAGGCTCCTCCTCATGGGTGGTAGAGAAGACTCTGTGGAGCTCCACAGATTGTTCAGGGAGCTCCAGAAATGCAGCTTCTGTGAGCTGCTGGGGTGGGGGGCTTTCCTGTGATGCAGTTACCTTTGAGCCACCCCAACTCTTATAAGTAAACCCAGTAAACTTACAGGTTCACAAAACTATAATTGGGCTTCTTTGGTCAGCCATTTGTGCCTTATCTAGGGTAAATAGACATCTGTTCATGTCTCCTCAAGAAAAGTGACATGACACCAAAGAAATCTTCTATGTGGTCAAACCACCTGGGAGATAGAGCAACATATGGAACTACTTGAGCCAATCCTACAGCTAAGAAGTGACATTTAAGAGGTGCATACAGGGCTGGAGGAATGGCATAGCAGTTAAGGCATTTGCCTGCAAAGCCAAAGGACCCTGGTTCAATTCCCCAGGACCCATGTTAGCTGGATGCACAAAGGGGCACATGCATTGGGAGTTTGTTTGCAATGGCTGGAAGCCCTGGAACACCCATTCTCTCTCTCTCTTTCCCTCTTTCTCTGTCAAATAAATAAAGAAAAATATTTTTTTAAAAAGAGGCACATATAAATGGTATTGCTCCATGTGCTATAAAATGGTTCTGGGAATTCCATTTTTCTCTGAGAAAATGTAATTTTCATTTTAAATTTTTTTTATTTTTTTATTTTTGAGAGAGAGAGACAGAGAGAGAGAGAGAGAGAGAGAGAGAGAGAGAGAGAGAGAGAGGAGAAGGAGACAGAGATGGGCACGCCAGCAGTTTCTCAGCTGCTGTGAATGAAATCTAGATGCATGTGCCCCCTTGTGGGCAAGTGCGGCATTGCGCCCTTGGGTCACTTTGCATCTGGCTAAACGTGGGACCTGGAGATTGGAACCGCTGTTCTTAAGCTTAGGAGGCAGGCGCCTTAACCGCTAAGCCATCTCTCCAGCCCTAATTTTCATTTTAATAGGTAATGAACCATGTATAGCTTTGTCAAAGCAATGTGAATTTGGATCTAACTGTAGAAAAGACTTAAAATACTATGCCTTGGGATAGGTTATAAATGGGAAGATGTAACACATCCTTTTAAGAAATGAAAATCATATTAAAGATATGTTGTTGTGGCAGACTTTGTATTTAGGATATTCATGTAAAACTTGTAAGAAAGCTTTCATTTTGATCAAACTAATCATCTTCATTTTTGTAATAAAACTGAAGACTCATCAAAAAAAAAAAAATGGTTCTGGAAGTTGAACATTGGTATTCCTTTACAATTCCAGTAAGGCTATAACAAGGAAATCTAACAGTATAAGGTCTTAAGCTAAAACAAATGTACTTGCTATGAAAATAGAAAACACACAACATTGAACCTGTAGGCACACACCTACAAGTGCGCTACACCCAAGTCCATGGAGAATGCCCTTGGGCTGCTGTCTGTTCTGCTATCCTGAAAGATGCACACAGCATGTTCACATTGTATAATTTGTTGTGCTTTATCGCATTACATTAAGAAATATTAAATGAGCCTAAGAGGCTTAGGGATGCGCATAAATTTGAAGAAAAGTTATATGCAGTGAAACAGATGGGTGGGGTGGGGAGGCAGAGCCACAGAATTATTCTGACCGCTTGCTTATCTCATGTATACCAGAGTGCAGGCTTAGTTTGAAAAAAAGTACCATAGCGATGTAGCATAGAAACTTTAAAACAAAAAGCCAGGCAAGGACATCTGACTTCTGTGCCTCCCTGGCACTTTGCTCTGCTTCAGTCTGTCAGCACTGGTTCCCCCATTCAAGTTCAAAATCTTTTTTTTTTTTTTTTTTCTGTTTGTTAAACAGTTTCTGCTTTGAGATCCATTTTCCTTTAGCTTAACCCAGCCACTTTCTCCAAAAGTGCCTCCGTGAGTGACGCATGCTCTGGCATTGACTAAAGTGGTCCCCAAAGAATCACTGCTGGTTCTTTCTTCCCAGAAGCTCTTTAACAATCCATGGCTGCTGGTTTGTACACCCAGCACCGAGTTCTGCTGAGTGGTCGTGTGCTGCTCTCTGCTGGTCATGATTCTGAATTGCAGCCCAGTGTGTTCCAGCCCTTCAGCTCTGAGATTTTATATCCCCAACTCACTTGTATCACCAAACAGATGAGCAGGAACATCCATGTCTTATAAAGCAGAGAAGTTATAGGATCAGTTAATGTCGATCCTATAGATTATTTTTTGTTATATATGTAATATATAGGATGCAATGGGGAAGGGGCAGTACAGATACAAGTACAATTGATAATAATACCTGGTTTCAATGCCTCCAGGAACTGTCCCATTCCTCACTCTCAACTCCCAGCACTTGCCCACAGTATCAACTTATGCTGGAGATAGGGGGTGAGGAAAGGGAGCGGGTTAGGATAGGAGGTGGGCTCTGCCAAGGCAGTGCTGGTGACCTGGAGGGACTACTCCAGGGTGGGGAGGCAAGGCACAAATTAGGGATGGGTGGTAGGGGAGGTGACACCTCTAAGGAGAGATGGGGTTGGAGTAGCTTCCTGTCTGAGTATGCTGGGTCTGGCCCACACCCCTCCCTACTGTCCACAGCACTGCCTCCCTATACCCTCCCCTTCTCCAGAAACCTTTTTGTGTGCATCATACACAAATGGGCACATAATGACATACAATTTCAAAACATCCATGGCTTGGGTTTTTTTTTTCAGTTTTTTTTCTACACAATGTACAATTCATTTTAATGGATCAAGAAATAGCTTATAGGCATGGTGGTGCATGCCTTTAATCCCAGCACTTGGGAGGCAGAGGTAGAAGAATCGCCATGAGTTTGAGGCCACCCTGAGACCACATAGTGAATTCCAGGTCAGCCTGGGCTTGAGTGAGACCCTACCTCGAAAAACAAAAAAAAAAAAAAAAAAAAAAAAAAAGTCCAGGCTGGAGAGATGGATCAATAAAGATATTTGTTTGCAATGGCAAGAGGCCCCGGCATGCCCATTCATCTCTCTCTTCATATATATCCATCCCTCCTTCTTTCTTTGTTTGCAAATAAATATTTTTTAAAAAGTAAAACATAGGGTTGGAGAGATGGCTCAGTAGTTAAGGCACTTGCCTGCAAAACCTAAGGACAGCTTGGTTTCAGTTCCCTAGTACCTACCTAAAGCCAGATTCACAAGGTGGCACACGTGTTTGGAGTTCATTTGCAAAGGCTAGAGGCCCTGGAGTACCCATTCTCCCTCACTTCCTGTGTGTCCCTCCCTTCTCTCCCTCTGTCCCACTTCTCTCTCTCAAATAAATAAATTTTTTTTTTTTTAAAAAAAGGAAACCATCAAGAGGCATCTTCACCAAGTATCTACAGCTAAGTCCTTTAAAGGGGAAGGAAAGGAAACCAAAGCAGGAAAACAATTATCTGTGTCTTTAAGAAAAAAAAATGTATGCCAAACATATATCCAAAAATGTGGAGAAAATACTTGTTTCAAAAATGGAAGGAATACAGATACTGTGGTCAAGTGAGAAAACTAACAAAGAGGGACCTCTGTCTTCTAATCTTACTCAAGCCTTGCCACTAACCACCCACTTTAGATTTCTAGAGTAAGACACAATCCACGAATGACTGGGACTGGGGGAAGCCAGACATAACTGGTGGGATCCTCAGTCTATTCATATCTTGAGATTCAGAGACTCAAGGATAAAGGACAACTGCACACAGGGTCTTTCTTCCTATCATCAGGGCACGAGACCTGGGGATGACAGCAGCAGATCTGGAGGGACACAAGGTAATCAATGACAGAAGGACAGGGATATGGAGGGAAGGAAGTGGAAGACTAGCACTTTATCATGATTAAAGAGAGTTCCCCCGTTACTAATCCCTGGGAAGGGTGTGGAGATGAGGAAAGATTGAGCTTGGGTCACAGAGCTACACTAAGTAGATAAGCAGCTTCTGTGTAATTGACTCTGAATTGACTCTGAAGAGATTAAAAACAGGGAAGAGTCTACCCCTACCCCCACGACCTCAACACCTAAACAGGCACTGGACTTTCTTCCTTCCCCACTATTTCTTGTCTATATCATTTCACTTTCAAGCCCCATTCAAAGTGGCCTGGCTCCCAGGAGTTAGTTCAGGGGCAGGCACAGCCCTCAGCTATAAGGTATTGCACATTCTCTGATCCTTCTGTCCAATTTAGGCACCTGTATCTCTGAGCTGGGAGCTGGGGAGACATAATGGAAATGACAATGGGGAGGGGTTAGTTAGACAGGCAAGATAACTTGTAGGAGAAACATTTTAAAAAGAAGAAAAAAGCTCCCAACTTTGTGGAAGAGAAAAGCAAAACTAAACAGTTTATCCAGTGCTTTCAAAGCACAGAGGGAAAAGCTGTAAGAATACATACTTACATATGTATGTAATTTTAAAATAATCCCAGGTCGTTTCTTTAACCCCCACCCCCACCAGTCAGGGGTACCATATTCCCCAGAAAGATACTCAAGATGATCTGATCATACTACTTGTTACTAGCGTCTGGCTTCTGGATCATTTCATCACTTGGGGAGCCAGACATGGCTGCATCTTTTCTCCTTTATTAAGTAAGTGCTTGATGAATTTGAGGAAAGGGAGACATATCTACAGAAAGACTACACGAGGACAGGAACCAAGAGGGATCATCAAGAATGATCCCATGATCCACTCCAAATGAGCCACTGTACCACTTTGTGAGTCATACTTGTTTCAGAGATAACTGGTTAGGAGGAAGTTGATGAGAGCAGGTAAGAATATGGGAACAGATGATGCACTTGACTAACTTCTGGTACTTTTTTGTTCCATTGTATCTCAGAGGCATTTAGCATCCCTTGTGTAAAGCCCATGTTCACCAGAGGCTCATATTTCTTAGGATGGAGTGTCTGCTCACACGTTCAGGACAGTACCTCCGTTCTGTACATGGGGAGGACCTAGGAATTCAAAGTGGATAAAAGAGCATGAGGTGGGTGAGTACCACTTGTGACCAATGATCAACTGTAAGAACAAGTGGCATTTTGACCCAGGATCATCCTTTGAGTGTCCTCTCAAGAGGCTAGTGAGACAAGGAGTCACTGATGTGCAGACCTATGTAAAGAAGGAAGTCTGTACAGCACAGGATCCACGTGTGGGGTCATTAACACAAGAACTCTACTATTTCCAGAACATGCCCAAGTGTGGATGAGACATTGATGCAGTCCCACTTAGGACATCTGAGACTCCTGAAAAGCATTTGGGGCCTTCTATTTTCCAACAGCTTTGTTAAAGCGCTACTGAACTTCAGTTCAATGGCAGTAAACCATTTCTGTACATTTTTTTTCCTTCATAGGATCCACCATAGAATTAGGTAGTACATCCTGCATATATGAGAGCTGGCTTTTCCAGCAGCTACTTTCGGGGGTCAAGTGACAACCTATAAAGGATTTGAAGGCTGTGGGAAGAGAGCTGTTTGATTATTCACCCTCCAACTGAGCCATGATACTTGGGAAACAACAGGATCAGTGTGGGAGCCATGGCAATTCTACATTCAGCTCACCACTTCAACGAAGGGCTTCAGGAACTCCAGCATCAGATAGTCCCTCATGACAGCTGCTTCGGAGGGAGTTTCAGCTGCAGAGAGGTCCTTCATCTGATATCACCTCTCCAGAACATTTTGCATCTGGTGTCTAAACTAGGTGGCTTATGAAAGTGCTACCATTGTGCCCTGGTGCAGGACCATGATGAGAAATGCTGTCTTTGATTCTGCCTATCAGGTTAATCAAACATTTGGTGGGTCTACTAGATTAAGGTTCCCTAGTCCTGCCTCCCTTCACCCTCACAGGCAGCAATCCCTTAAATCACCTCAAAGTCAAAATTGCATCCTTGCAATGACTTCACGAGAGCCCAAGGTATGAGAATATTTCTCTATGATCTGTGAGAACATGACTACTTTGGGAACACAGCCCCTTTGGGCATTCCTTTTTTCTAGAACTTATAGAGAGAAGAATTAAAATGGAACAGAAAAGATAAGATAGATTGCAAAAGCAAACCTTAAGCATCATCATGTGGACTTGCTGATGGCAGGACAGAGCAAAGTGCAGGACTTGGAACTCAGTGCCAGGCTGATGAAACCTAACAGTAGAGAGATCCTAATACCTAGGCTACCATCTGCTTACTGCATCCCACAAACACACAATTCTTGCCTCTTTTTTTTTTTTTTTTTTTTTTTTGGAGAGACACACACAGAGAGGGAGGGAGAGGAAGACAGATAGACATGGGCGCGCCAGCAGCCTCTCAGCTGCTGTGAATGAAATCCAGATGTGTGCCCCCTTGTGGTCAAGTGCAGCATTGCGCCCTTGCATCACTTTGCATCTGGCTAAATGTGGGACCTGGAGATTGGAACCAGAGTTCTTAGGCTTAGGAGGCAGGCGCCTTAACCACTAAGCCATCTCTCCAGCCCTCTTTTTTCAATATTTTGCTTTATCACTAACATCCCCACTTTAGGAGAAAAATATAACCGAAAACCTGAAAAAGGCTCATGTGTCTAGAGAAAATTTGTATATAGTAAAGCATACTACTGGTGAAAGCATACAGACATTGGTATATACATATTCCTTCAAAGGAAGTTGTAAAGGAAAATGTGCACTTATTCATTTGGAAAAAGTACCTTTGGGAAGCATGAAATCTTCCATTAAATCATTCATTAAAGTGAAACCCATGACTTACTAGGAACTGACTCTTATCTGACACTTTTCTTTAGCCCTTTAGTCTCTACTTATTAAGGTCCTTTTCTTCACTTTGCTCAGTTTCTCCTTTTTGTCATCAGTCTGAAGATCCATTTTCACATCAGCTTAACCCAGTCTCTTTCTGAAAAACTGCCCCCATCCATGACTGCACAACCTGATATTCAGTCTAACCAACCACAGGTTTCTTTTGTTTGTTTGCTTGCTTGCTTTTTCTCTTCAAAAGGACTGTAAGAAGCTGCCCAGCTAAACTTTAACCAAGGCAGTTTTTCAGTTCCTTCTGTATGGCTCCAGTGCTGCCATCTCCTGACCAAAACACTGAGGTTAGTGCCACATATCTGTCCCAGTACTTTACATTTCTTAGTGTTTACCTTATTCTCCCACCTGCACTGGCAGCAAGGATGACACCAGAACTCAGGATCGCCTACCTCTGATATGATAAGACATGGACTTAATAGTCCTAAGGACATAGACATCTGATCACATGCACTTCTAACTCAGAGGTGGATGAGCTAGTCTGGTCTGCTCTTCTATCAACTAAGCCAGGTGAAGAGTCTACAGAAATGGCTTCGAGCATTTATTGCAGAGACCCCATCATGGACGAGTGGAAGAATCATTTTCCACTTTGTTTAAGATTGAGGATCTAAGTGACACTCCCTACATGACTGACCTTCTGAGGAGACATTCTAAACAGTTACAGAGTTCCTTATTCACCTCAACGAGCAATCAGCTCTTGTTTCTCCATACCTTCCTGAAGGTAATGAAAGGTAACATTTCTGCAAAGGACCTTCATGCCTCAATGCTTAAACCAAACCCACAATATTACAGTTGAAATAGCAATAGACAGCACATTCTCTACAAGTGTATCATTAATAATGCATCACTTGAGAACCCACGCCACCAGAGGAGGCCCACGGGAAGTTCTCCATGGATATTTGGGTGCCCATTCCAGCTAATGGAACCTAGTGCCATGGTTTGAAATATTAAATGCCCCCTGTAGACTCATGTGTTTCAATACTTAATCTCGAGCTGGTGGCACTGTTCTAGAAGGAGACAGAACATTTAGGAGGTACGGCATTGCTGGAGGAAGGGTGTTATTAGGGGCAGGCTGAATATGCATATCTCTTGCTCCTTGTCTCAATTCTTCTTCGAAATTTCAAATGACTTATGGGCAAGTGGAGCCTTCATCTATTCATATTCCCAATGTGACCACACTGAATAAACCTCTCTGGTTCTCGGACTTAACTGGATTTTTTAACTGGCTTTAATTTAATCAGGAAGATGGCCGAGTCTCCTTGGAGTTCCTAGAGATAAGGCTTTTGTCCCTGAAAGCTCTGATTGCACCTTTACAAATGTACTGAGGTGGTCTTGATTTTAAAAATAAAAAAGGGGAGTGGGAGACAGCTTATTGGGAAAAAGCGCTTGCTGTGCAATCATGAGGAACTGAGTTGGACTGCCACACCCAGGTAGGAAGCTGGAGTGTAGCTGTGCAAGCCTGCAACCTCTGCATGAGGAACAGACATGCAGATCACTGGGGCTCGCTGGTCAGGCAGTCTAACCACAAAATCAGCAAGCTTCATGTTCATTGAGAGACTCTGTCTCAAGAAAATAAAGAAGAAGAGTGAGAGAGCACCCAACATCCTTCTCTGACCTCTGCAGTTAGGAAAAATATATCTGCAGTATGTGTACACACACACACACACCAAAAACAAAAGAAAAAGAAAAGCCAGGCATCTGCAGAGTGATATATGTGATTGTTTATTTAAAACCATTTTCCAAGTCTTCCAATGATTTTATAGATTTTGCTTCACTTGTATCATTTCAAAGACTTAGAAACCAATACTTTTCGTGTCTTGTTAACCACTGTATATGCTATTTTAATAACTTTATTCATACCAGAGCCAAATATATCAACCAAAAAGCAATACAGATTTAAACTAGATCCCCGGATACCTACAACACTGACATATTCTTGGGATTTGATGCTTGATGCTAGTTCGGGTTCTGTCTCCAAGTAGCCGCATGACTTAAGAAAACATGACACCACCCTAGGCCTACTTTCTCATCTATGAACTAAAGGCCTAAATAGGAAATTTAATGTTTTTTATCTGTATATAAAACCCATGATGATATTCCCTATCATATTCATATACTTGGGGGGGGCTTTTTGAGACACGATCTTGAACTCCACATGTAACCTAGGATGGCCTTGAACTCGTTCTATGATGGTGTGTGTGAGCTACCACTCCCAGCTTACTTTCACTTCACCTTTACTTACTTGCTACTTCTTTACATATAAAGCATGATTTCCAGACTCAGGTAAATATGAATTCATTATAATATAAACACAAACTCAAAATAGTCTATTATAATACATTTGCATTAATAGATAAGAATGCTTGCCCTGCAATTTTGATTTATTTTCACCTCTTTATTTAAAGTCAATAATAAAAATCACACTTACAAAATAAATGCATTTAAAAACACAAAAGATATACTTCAAAGACAAAAAATAGGCAATGATCAAATTTATATACTTCACCAAGGTCAACAGAATGAAAGACAATATGAAAATGTCAATCTTCAAATATATCCTCAACAAAAACTTTCCTAAACAGTAAGATTATTGAAGAACATGTACTTTCAGAAATCTGGACACCAGCTCCAAGTGGGGGAAAAAAAAGGCACAGGTAGAAGGATATATATATATATATATATATATATATATATATATATATATATATACACACACACATACATACATACATACATATATGTATATATATATGTATACACACAAATACTTGTGTGTTTTTTCCAAGAATTCAAAATTAAACTTCTAAAACAATTTGAGAAAAACAAACTTGGGCTAGGGATATAGCTCAGTGGTAGAAGTATTTGTCTAGTATGTCCTGAAGCCCTGGGTTTAATCTCCAGCACCATAGGGAACATAATCAAATGAACATTTGTAAAAAATGACAAAAGTATAAAACTGATTTTTTTTCTTTTTTGGATAGACTTAGTAATAATCCTCTTAAGAAAAATTATAGATACTGCCAGTCTACTCCAACCATGGGTATAAGACACATACTTTCCATAAAATTGTCTTTTACATTATTAAAATATTTTCAATTATTTGGGACAATTTTATGTTTACACTATTTCAGACAACTGATTCAAATATATGGTATTACTGCTTAGTAAAGAAATAATAGTCCTTTCACCATGGATGAGTTTCCTTAAGCAAATCTGAGCCACTATTGGAGTAATGATGCTGATGGTGATTAAGTGATACCCTTAAACTTTTCTCTTTAAAACTATATAATCTATGTCACACTGAGTAATAAATGTTATACCGTATCCTTTCTTAATAAGGAATGACTGTTTTCAGGCCTTTCTAGGAAGAAAAAAATTAATAATAACATTCACTGCTTAAGTATGTAACAAAAATAAAAAACAATTATAACTACCAAAGAAAGAGAAAATCTGGGGAGTCAAATGAACATGATGTGGGTCCCAAATATTACACTATGATTCTAAACCACTTTTTCAATACAAAAAAATCTACATACAATTTTTGTGACTTTTTGTCTGGAAAGATCCAAAGCAAAGATAGGCAAGCTTGCCCTACTTTGTCAAAGATAAATATTTAGATAAACTAAAGTCACATTTGCTAAAGTGCATCAACTGACCACAGCACAGTGGCCCCAATTCCTTAGAGCTATCTAGGAAGTAGTGGTCACATGCACCCATTCATCCACTCACCACCTAGGCAGCCAGAGGCAAGAGGGACAGTAGATTTCTTTTTAACTCTAATATTTTATACAGTGAACTATGGAAAAAAAATCCTAAATATGCTACCTTTTAAAATTCTAGAGAGTCAAGATAACCTCATTATGTTTAAATACTAAAATGTAAAGGATCCACTCAAATCAGGAGTTGTATTAAATATGTCCTTTCTACTTTAATATTCACTCGCTGGGCTAAAATCTCTATGAGAGAAGCGGGAATAACCCCTGCATCGTTCGGCAATAGATTCAAAAGCAAAAGTTGCAGGGCTGTAACATTTATGAAATTTCTGGTTTTTAAAGCTAAATCATTCCATATCTTGTATTATTATTGCACTCATATATTGCCCGGAATATATCTTTGTCAACAAAAGGTAAGTAGGCCTACAAAGCATTTGATTTCCTTACCAGAGAATAAAGTTCTCATAAAGGAAACGCAAACAGCTGCAGTTCGATTATCATGCTTCACACTTATCTCAGCCTTACAGAAAATGAAATCGAACCTTCGCCGCCATGAGCCTGTACGGAATCCAAGGGGGATTCATAGTACACAGTCTTGATTCTTGTTGCATTCCACTTTAAAATCCCTAAGTGAAAACAGCACTCCCCAAGATTTAAAGAAAAATAGATTTTAGAAAAGAGAATCTTTTAAATCACTGAATACGTCATTTTTGTTACCCGACAGAAACAAGTTATACTTTTATCCTCTATAATTCACTCTGATGAAATAATTCTCTTTTGTTTATCTCCTAATAAATACTACAATTTTCAAGACTAAGGAATTATCAGCAGGCATTCTTTCTTCTTGGTTTAAGTTATTTGTCTCTAAAATAGGTCAAGTATGCTTTTAAAGATTCAGGGAGGGGCAGCTTCATAATTTTTTCTCTCAGTAGATTCTGTGGTGGCCCATCGGGCTTTGCGGCTTCGCTGGAGTCTTTTTCTTCCTCTTCTTTGCTATCTTCTTCCATTTTCTCATCCTCCTCACTGTCTAGAGGCTGAGGAATCAGCTGATTACCCACAAATACGTAAGTGTTAATTCTCTGCTTAACTCTCTTTCTTTTTCTCTTGGGTGGAGCCCTCTGAGGAATCCCCTTGGCCTGCATCTCATCATTTATGAAATTTCTAAGTGTGCGTCGAATGTAAATACGAGCCAAGTCTTGTAGATTTCTGACAGCACAGGGGGCTAAAAACACAAAAAAAGAAAAGATCACATTGCTCATTTCTTCAAAGAACAAAACATGTTTATTAGTGAATTGAGAGAATACATACACTATAAAATTGGAGTTTTGGGGTACTTAATACATGCTGAGCACTGTTCTATAGACAGGAGAGCAGATAGTACAGGGTTGATGGTGTGTGGGGGGGGGAGGGGGGTAATAGAGAAATGAACTTAGGCCAGAAGGCTTTTGCAATCAAGTGCCCTTAACCACTGAGCCATCTCTCTAGCCCCTGTATCATCTGTGTTTGTGTTAGACAGTGTGCTCTGGTAGCAAGGGACCACAGCTATTAGCTCTTCGTTTTCTCTGCAGGGTGTGATTATGGATGAACCCCACAGAGCACATCACCTTGCCAAGGGCATGCAACGTACTAGCCAGGCTCTCCTCACTGACAACAGTGGCCAGGGCAGCTCTGCAGCAGTGCAGGCTTTCACTGACTTTTATGGTAGAAGACTTTTAAGTCTAATTCAAAGGTCTCTTAGCACATACTCTACTGGCCCACCAAAAAACTCTGTTTAAGCTTTTCCCAACTTTCTACTGAAATCTGAAAAAGAAATTCTAAAGAATGACACCAGGCATGTTCTGCTAGAAAATGTTTTAACTATTGCTCTGCCTTACAGGAAGTAGTAGAAACAATATACAGGAATTTGAGTTCAAATCTTGCTTCGGTCATTTATCAGTTTTGTGAGCATGAATGAGATATAATTCTTCATATATACTAAATGAATAGAATATACTTAGCTCTGCCTTCCTTCCAAATTTGTTCACTAACTTATTTAAATCCACTTAATAAACAATGTATCAGGCCTTTAAGAACTCATTTCGATACATGCTTGATTTAGACAAGATAAGTCCCTGCCCATAAGGCACTCACACATCTAGGGAGGAGATAGGTTAAAAAAAAAATGGAGAAAAGCCCCGCCCGGTGGTACATGTCTTTAACCCCAGCACTCGGGAGGCAGAGGTAGGAGAACTGCCATGAGTTCAAGGCCACCCTGAGACTACATAGTGAATTCCAGGTCAGCCTGGGCTAGAGTGTGATCCCACTTCGGGGGAGCGGGAGGAAAAGAGAGAGAGAGAGGGAGGGAGAGAAAAGACAAGCAGGGGATATGAAGAAAACAAACCTGTGGTCACGTCACAAAAAGTGACTAGGGGTGGAGTAACTTTGGACTGGGTGTTCAGGAGGTCTTCCTGAGGAGCCTGTGTTAGTCAGGAACTAAATGAGATCAACCAACCAGCAGCCATGGAAACACATAGGGGCAGAGGGAACAGCAAAGTCCTAAACATGCTCAAAGGCTGATTTAATTCCTCAGTAACCATGTAAAGTTAAATGCACAAAGTAGTGCATGCATCTGGAGTTTGTTTGCAGTGAAAAGAGGCCCTGGCGCGTGTATTAATCCTTTCTCTCTGCAAACACACACACACACACACCCCAAAGGTAGACAGCACACAAGAAAGACCCAGCATCAGTCTCTACGTGCACACATACACATACACATATGCATACCACACACAAAAATAAAAAGTAATTTTTTTAAAAATATCATCTTTAGGGTTGGAGAGATAGCTCAGTGGTTAAAGGCATTTGCTTGTAAAGTCTGATGGCTGGGGTTCAATTCCCCAGGACCCACGAAAAGCCAGATGCAAAAAGTGGCACATGTGTCTGGAGCTTGTTTGCAGTGGCAGGAGGCACTGTGAGCCCATACTCTCTCAAATAAATACATAAATACCTAAATAATAAATTTCATCTTTTACACTGAGGATTCTTAATTCTTACACTGCATTACTATGGGGTTTACACCCCATGAATACCTGACATATGTATGCTAACACGCAACTCAAACATGGCCCAAAGAAAATATCTGCTCTTTCTACACCTCCTTTCAAACTGTACCAAACAATAAAATGTAATGGTACTACCATCAACTGGCTACTAAAGGAAAAATCAGCTCCTCTTTTTCTTCTACCCATACTCCTCACACAGTCTGCTATTTTTTTTTTTCTGCCATAAAACAACTCTGTGCACAATATTAGCTCTCTCCCTCTCTATAGGTATAAGAATAGACACATGGGTTGGAGGGTAGCAGTTAAGGTGCTTGCTTACAAAGCATAATGGCCCAGGGTCCATTCCCCAGTACCCACATAAAGCCAGATGAACAAAGTGGCACATGCATGTAGAGTGCATCTGCAATGACTAGAGGCTCTGGCATGCCCATTCATTCTCTCTCTCCCTCTGCTTGCAAATAAATAAAAACAGACAACTGATTATTTCCTTTTGTCCCAAAGATAATCCATCCTCCCCATCCATGGACTGTATTCCTGGTCTGGTAACTATCAAGCTCTTTTTTAGCTTAGAGTCTTTTGTTGTCACTTTCTATATGAAAAATGCTACCACTTAGCAGGGAGGTGGAGGGCATACCTGTAATCACAGCACTTGAGAGGGGGAAGGAGGATGATCAGGAGTTTAAGGTCATTCTCAGCTATATGATAACTTCAAGGCCAGCCTAAGCTACATGGGAACCTGACTTGAAAATACACACACACATACACACACACTTTTATAGCACTACAGGCATTCAGATCTTGTCTCAGCAGAAAGACATTCTTTACTACTGTAACTAAACCTCATGTTCTTCCCCACAGCCACATCACCAACTGTAACTATAACTAAGACTCAGGTTTTGGTTGTTCTGTTCTGTTTCCGTGAATGAAGGTAGCAACCAACGTGAAGGCTTTAGTTTTTAACTGAGGAATAAATCCACTGAATATATTACTACATATTTAGTTAATTCTTCATAATTATTGTAAAATCCTTTAAATCTAAAGAATATGAGTTAACTAATCATGACAATTCAATCAGAAGTTCAAAAATCTATTTATGGGGCTGGGGAGAGGGCTCAGCAATTAAAGGTGCTTGTTTGCAAAGCCAGCCAGCCGGCGTTCAATTCCTCAGTAATCACTTAAAGCCAGACACACAAAGTGGCACATGCGTTTAGTTTGATGCAGTGGCAAGAGGCCCTGGCATGCCCATACATTCTCTTTCCCCCACGTCCTCTCCCTCTCTTTCTCTGCGCGTCTTTAAAATAAATAAAGCATTCATTATTTTCTCATAAAATAAACACTGAGTACCCTATACAAATTAAGTATTTTTAAAAAATCAACTTACGGAGTCCCACAGAATCTGGTTTGCCATTATCATTCTTACTGGGTTGTACAAGTGGAGCAAATGAAACAGCAAGTATGTTTTTACTTTCCCAAGTGTTTTGTCCAGTTCGCATAATCTGTGTTAACTATTCATTGTGAAAAAAGAAAGAGATAATGTGATTACCTTAACATGAAAGTTGTATTTTAAGAGAAAAAATACGAAGTATATAACCTGTCAATAAGAAATATACAACCATTTATATTTAAATGCAATCAAGTTTATTTCCATTGAGAAATACCTGCCATTTTAGATATTTTAGTGCAAATGAAATACCTAAATATGGCCAGATGAATCAGATAGCTTCTACAAGTACACTACAAAAGTACATATGAATTACTTCCCAAACTAAATGTCTGAAATAGGTTCAGTTATCTGGTAAAAGCTTTGTATGACAAAACTATTTTATTTACTATACCAATGACTCAAATTCATGTTCTTCTACAATTCTAATGAATGAGATTCTAATTTTAAACTCAACTTGATATTTCTGTTTTGTTTTTATTTTTCAAGATAGGGTCTTGCTGTAGCACAGGCTACACTACATATACTACACATAGGAATTCACTATGTAGTCTCAGGCTGGCCTCGAACTCATGGCGATCCTCCTACCGCCCGAGCGCTGGGATTAAAGGCATGCGCCACCATGCCCAACTTTCAATTTGATATTTCACAATAAATACAATCACCAAAAAAAGTATCTGAAGTCACAGAAAAAACTTACTACATGGCTTATTCAAATTGGAGGATTCTTCAACTCTTATTATATAAAATAGTTCACAATTATATTTGATATTTGTACCACTATAGTGTTAATGCTTAATAGACTACTAAGGAAGGAGCATTTTAAATATCTGAAAACAGGCTAAATTTAGCGGCACACACCAGTAAATCCCACTAAGGATGCTAAGTCAGGAGGATCTTGAATTGCAGAACAGCCTGGGCTAAAATAGTCCCTTCAACATTTCTTCATGAATGAGAGCAGACCTCATGATGCCCCACCTCTCCCAAAAGAGCTATTTGTCCTATTGCTGAAGACATCTCTTGCCTGAGAGGCAAGGTCACTGAGAAAGCAAGCTGGTGCTGAGCAGAAAACCTTCTCCCTGTAGACCAGCCAACAGAAACTGGAAAAAGCTGCACTGCATGCAGCCGTATGGGAGACAGAAGTCATCAGCAGTGAAAACAGTGGACACTGAATATTCAAGTTTGGCCATACAGGCCAAATGACTGAACGAGTGCAATAGTGGCATGTCTACTCTTGGGGTAACCAACTGCTCCATAATTGGACTGAAGGCCCTCTCTATGGGAGGGAATACATACTTGGTACTGAAAAACCTAAGCAAAAGTCTATGGCAGGGGAGGTCATGAGCCTTAGGGGTATAAAGCCTGCTCGTGTCTGGCTAAATGTATATATTATTCCCACCAAGCTGCCCTGAAAGCACTACACTTAATGTTCATATTCACATATTAATGCTACTCTCACTTGTGGTTAGAGAAGCTTCTCTTTTCAGATGGTGATGACCACTGGGATGACCCAAAAGGCAACATAGTACTAAGAAGAAGGGATGGAGGAGTGCCCAGCACTGAAACATCTCTGTCACACCTTCCAAGGCTCAGGGCCCATTGCGGAAGAGGGGGCGGATAGAATGGAAGAGCCAAAGGAAGGGTATGACTTCTTACAATGCAACAGCCTAGACAGAAATTGGCCTCGATATCCATGACCTTGCAGTGCCTAGCAATACCTTCACAAAACCCTCATAATAGAAGAAAAAGATGATGACATCAAATAAAAGAGAGACTAATGGAAAGAGGGAAGGGATATGATGGAGATTGGAGTTCTGAAGGGGTATGGGGGCAGGGGAGGGAAATATCATACATTTTTTGTATGTACGTATAGAAGTTGTCAATAAAAAAAGAAAAAGAAAAAGAAAAAGAAAAAAGAAATATTTGTGCTCACATGGTGGTGCACACCTTTAATCCCTGCACTTATCTGCCCTGCTGAGATAGGCATATAACTGTGAGTTCAAGACCGGCCTGGGCTACAAAGTGAGTTGCAAGTCAGCCTGGCCTAGAGTGAGACATTGCTTTAAATTCAAAAACAAGGGCTAGAGAGATGGTTTAGAGACTAAGGTGCTTGTCTACAAAGCCTAAGAACTCATGTTCGAATCTCCAGGTCCCACATAAGCCAGACAAACAGTTACACAGGCATGCAATGTCACACATGTACACAAGGGGGTGCAAGCGTCTGGAGTTCATTTGTAGTGGCTGAAGGCTCTGGTGTACCCTCTCCCTCTCTTTCTCTCTTTCTCTGCCTTTTCCTCTCAAAAAAACAAAATAAGGCTAGAAAGATGGCTTAGCGATTAAGGCATTTGCCTGCAGAGTCAAAGGATCCTGGTTCAATTCCCCAGGACCCATATAAGCCAGATGCACAAGGGGGCGCATGTGTCTGGAGTTCGTTTGCAGTGGCTGGAGGCCTTGGCACGGCCATTCTCTCTCTCTCAGTCTGCCTGTTTCTCTCTCTCAAATAAATAAATGTGTTTAAAAAACAAAACAAAACTAGAAACAAAAGAGAAAAAAAAACAAAGCAAACACCAAAGGAACTATTTATACTTAAAAGTTGCTGAGGGAGGGGAAGTCACATTTTTCATTGGTATAGCCACTGTCAATCACCCCATGCCATCCTAACTAACCTCAGGAAGTAAATGAGGTATTAAAGATGTGAATGAATGTGAAAGGGACTAGGTGAGAAAGAAGTGTATAGTGGCAGTAAGAGGGAAATAAGAATATAATGGGGGAGAATGAATGTAATCAAAATACATTATATGCATGTATGAGATTACCAAAATAAAATAAAATTATCTTTTTTAAAAAACGAAAAGCAGAGGGCTGGAGAGATGGCTCAGTGGTAAGGCACTTGCCTGCAAAGCCTAAGGACCTGGGTTCAATTTCCCAGTACCCATGTAATGCCTCTTTATCTCTCTCATAAATAAAAAAACAAATAAATAAATAAAAGATTTTTAAAAGGAAAAGCATTCTTAAAACATATTATTCAAGGAAAATAAACAAGATTAAATGTTTTACTGAAATCTAAACCTTGGATTTAAGTTAAGTTTTTTTTTGAAATAAAGTCTCGTTTGTAGTGGCTAGAGGCCCTGGCCACCCCCCCCCCATCTGCCTCTTTCTCTCTTAAATAAAAAACAAATAAAATGTGTAAACAAATAAAGAGTCTGTTTCAAGATTTTTTTCTATACATAGACACAGATATGTAAGTAATTGTATCTGGAATGTTTTTTCCTGTCACTAAATAAAAATTCCTCATCTTAACTAATGTGTGCTTCTCTCCTATAGCACAAAGCAGGACACTATAAAGATACCTGATCCTCTATAGGCATAACCAATATGCCTCCAACTTTGAGTAGTATTTTCATGTAGTTCTCATGATCTTTCTGGACTCCAGCTCCACAATAAATCCGATCATACTGATGACTGTCAGATGCTATCTGGAGGCAGTTACCAACCACAAATGCAGGTTCACAGAACTCAAATCTGCATGGAAAAACAAATATTTTAATGTGCTTAAATAAAAGATTAAATCTTTAAAATTACCATAATCCAGATCTTAAAACCCAGAAGTTATCACAATTAATTTTAAGGATAAAATATAATTACAAAATTTGATTTAAAAATATTTAGGAAGTTTAGCACTGATCACATTGTTGTTTTGTATCAGTAATACATAATACATATTTTCAAACACTTATTTATTACTTTGGGTCATACTAAAACTTCATTTTGGGCTTAAAAAATGAATATAATAACGAACCCATCACATCAATCTTGAGAGGCCTCCAAAATACTAGCTATTTTCAATAAGAATCATAAAAGTCAACAAATAAGAAAAGGCTTCACTTTCTGTTGTCTTTTCAAAAAACTTTCAGGGGCCAGAAAGGAGAAAGGCTCATGCAGCACACATCTTTGCTTGACATCTGTGCTGACTGAAATGGCAGCAGAACTTGGTCTGGAAGAGATACCACTGTCCTTGCATACCACTGAGATTAGGGAAGCTTTCCTAACCCATTTTGGCTTAGCAATATTACAAGAATGAGAAGGAAAGCAGAATGAATGCTGATTTTTCTTACTGCTGGGTTGGCCCCTATGATATTCTTAAGCAATACAAGAGATAAGTTTTCCAAGTTCACCCAGACCCCAGAGTCCTGGTTATAATGTTTGTTCATGGCATAATCTTCTACAAACTACCCTATTTAGATTCTATTTTATTTCTTAAATTCTGACAAGCAAAAATGAAAAACATCTGTGAACTACTCCCTATCATTAAAACTCTAATGTGAATACGATTTTTTAAATTAGTTTTTTATTTCCCTCTGTACAACCCACTTCAGTGCCAGCAACCTACAGGGAGAAGCCAGGCAATGGTTCAGGGCTACAGTTTGCTTTGGCCTGGGACACTATGACAGTGAACTAGTCTTTGAAACAGGATTTTTCTATGTAGCCCAGACTGGCCTTGAACTCATTATGTAGAACAAGCTGGCCTCAAGCTTATGGCAATCCTCCTGCTGCAACTTCCTGAGTGCTGGGATTATGATCATGAGCCACCAGTACCAGCTACAACAATCTTTAAAGACATGTAATCTTTTTATACTGATCTTTAAACTGTTAAATTGATGATGATCATACAGCAAGATTAAGTTATCATTTGAGAACAATTTACATTAATAACTTTTACAGGCAGTAGAAGATGACAGTGATTTTTTACTTTATAAAGTGTACACACATTAATGAACCTTTGTTTGGAGAAGTGTTAATCAGAGTTATACCCTGCCTATAATTTCCTATCAGATTGGTGGCAGTGGTTATGGGCAAAGTGGGATGGGTTGAGACAGCTGGGCAGGAGCAGGGAACAATATATGCTGAACACTCTCATCTCCACACTTACACTTTCAGCAAGTCCAGGTCTCATCATTTTTGCTTTATACTCTGGCCCAGGCTGCCCTGTTCCTCACTCTGTAACCCAGGCTAGCCTAGAACTCATAGTAATCTTTCTACCTCAGCCTCCTGAGTGCTAAGATTAAAGGCATGAGCCACCACGTCTGATTCCATTACTTCTTTTACTATGAACAATATGTTATTGTCTTGATGTTTTTTCTCTAAGCAGAAGTGATTGCTATGGTTTGAATGTGGTGTTTCCCCAGGTTCAAGTGCTGGAGGCTTGCATCAGATCATGGGGAAACCATGTCAATGGGATGAATGTGCATCTTGAGAGGTGGATTAGGAATCAGGACCAGACCGGCTGTTATAAAGCAAGGTCATCACATATATGGCCTCTTCCAGATAAACGGCACACCACCTCACACAGGTGTTCACCATATGATGCTATCTGTCATGTTGAGGCACCATGAGGTCCCCAACAGATGGTGCTGCTCAAGGGTGGAGTTTCAGCTTCCAAGCATGAGCCAAAATAAACCTCTTGTCTTTATAAAGCACCTAGTTTCAAGTATACTCTATGACAACACAAAACAAGAGTTCTTAGCCCTGCCCTTAGGTAAGTATTATACTGCAGCTACACTGAATTTCTTGCCTCTACTTTCTTGTGGGAACCAGTATGAGGACCTGTATCTGGGTAAGTACTATTCCTTTCACTGAACTGCCCTTCCCTGGCCTTTTCCTCTTAAAAATTCTCTGCTCTCCTTTTGAAATATAATTAGAATATCTGCTTCATAAAAAATTCTTAATTTAAAAAATATTAGCTTATCTAAGGTAGAGATCATATTTAATTTCTCTCTTATACATGACTACAGCCCAACTTCTCATTACTAAATAGGCAAAATGTAATGTCTTGCTTTTAAATAGCTACTATAGAATTCATGGTTTAATCATTTTATCAAGTTTATATGCTCTTTTTTTTTTAAAAAAAGGTATTTTCAGTGAGTTCTAGCTGAAAATATTAGAAGTTCATTTAAATAATAAATTACTTTCATCTTTTTGGAGGCAGGAATTTGATAGATTCTGAATTATTAAGATTCTTTTTACCTTCAAATCTGTTAAATCAACTAGAAATACATTATAGTTTTAAAAGCTTCCTAGCTTATAGAACTATTACCAAAGAAAACACCATTACAGGCAAACAAATTACAATTAAAGCCATGTCTCACATTAGTGATATTTTATATACTAGCACAGAAAAAATATTTTAAAAAATTGGTGCCTGATATGAAAATTAAATGTGTGCCTCTATCCAAGTTACTTCATAGCAATGATTTCATAGTTCCTTCAGTCAATCACTAGTTACTAAATATTAGTGGGAACTGACTGGAAATACAATAGTAAACACTCAAGACAACATTGTATAGACAAGACACTTATCAAACAATCCCATTCATTAAAGCATAATTTACAACTGTGACAAATGCTTGCATCTGAGGAAATGAGTATGATTCCTTAAAATTAATGGCAAAAGGAATAAACAGACCTGGGGATCAGAGAAGTTTCCTCACATATCATAAACTGTAATCTGGAAGGTGAGGCAAGACAATCTAGAGTCACTCTATCCAAGGTGGAAGCCACGAGTCACAGAGATTCTGAATCCTTAAAACATGCTTAGTCCAAAATGAGTTGTGCTCAATGTATAAAATTCATTGAAGTTTTAAAAGACTACACAAAAATAGAAAACATCTCAGTAATTCTATTCTTGTTTGCATGTGTATGTACATGGGGTTTGTGTCCATACATGTCTGTATGTGTTTGAGAACACATATATGTGTGCATGCTTAGAAGCCAGAAGTTGAAATAGGGTTTCTTATTTGATTGCTCTCCACCTTATTAATTTGAGATAGGGTCTCTCACTGATACAGAAGCTAGCTAGTAAGTTCCAGGTATCTTTCTATCTCTGCCTCTGCAGCTGCTGGAATTGTAAAGCACTTACTAGCCTACCCTGTCTTTTAATATAGGCACTAGGGATCTGAACTCAAGTACTCATGCTTGTGCAGAAAACACCTACCAATGATTCTTTTAAATATAGGTATTGTTTAAGCAGTTACATTAAAGGAAAATCCTGAACAATTACCCTTTTATTTATCTCAGGCATATAAGTGCTTTTTTTTTTTTTTTAACATACTCTTTACTCTGAATAATTTTATTGGTTTTGCTGGTATGTCTTTGAATATTTCTTCCAAACTTAATTATATTTCTATCACCTATAATGGCCCCAATGTACATTTATTAAGTAAAACAGATGAAACATAAATGTTTTATATCAACTTTTCTATCTACCAACTTTGAATAGACCTAGATGATAAATTAAATATGATGATCATAAAAAAAAATCTCAAAGTTATATGGGCAATTTGCCTAAAGTTACAGAAAAAGTACATACCTATGGCACACTCTACAGTATTATAGTGGTTTGTGGTTACTATAGTAACTATAGCTTTTTATGTATTTTCTCAAAATGCAAAAAAGGCAAACTCCAATAAAAATAAATGTGCCTTTAATAAGGAGTCACATAACTGAAGAGCTGAAATAAAGCATGCTTCTTATTCTAATAAGTAACATGACTACTATTATAAAGCATTATTTCAGAGAAAGATCAAATTTCTAATGTCTACTAATGCAGATGAAATATATGCTAACTAATGCATTTTTTTATACTTTAACATTTTAACTTTCACAAGCAAAACACTTAAATTTGAAAGCTAACTTGAGTTTAAAAATATTCCTGAAGGACTGTATTTCTAAAAAAGAAAACTGCAAAACTTGAAGGACATATCTAAAACTCAGACGAAAGGTTGGTAATAAATATATATATGAAATAGAGAACTTGTATGTCAAACATACTACAAGAAAACTGTAACACTATCAACTTAGCAGTGTTGACAAAGAACATGGCAGCAATAATGGTGCACACCTGCAATCCCAGAATTTAGAGACTAAGGCAGGAGGAACATCTTGAGTTCTAGGCCAATCTGGTCTACTTAGTGCATTCCAGGACAACCTGGGCTACAGTCTCAAAACCAAAAAAAAAAAAAAAATGAGAGAGAGAGAGAGAGAAAGTGAATGAGAGCGAGTGGGGGAAGAGTGAGAAAAAGAGAAGACCCATAGACCCATGGTGATTATGTTTGCAAATATGGTTTAATCTTTTCTATCTGTAATACATTGTAAGACATGAACTTTTCATAATTTTTAAAGAAAAGAAGCTCCCAAATTCATTGATACATTTTTTAAAACCAATATTTTAAAACTAATATTCCTAACAAAGTATTTATAGTATTTCTGACTAGGAAAGAATTGAGAATCCTAAATGTTTTGTATTCTGATACTAACATTATGACTAAATAACATTTTATATATATAAATGCATATCAATCTGGTTATAGAAGGAACAAAATTCAACTGCTAGTATTTTTAAAAAGCTCATTACTAAAATACTTCTGGTAAATGTTTATGAGTAAGCTCGTGTGCATGATTGAGTCAAGATATAGATAGGAACTATCATGTATTGGACAAAGTAAGTTATAATTCCTATTGATTCTCCTAAGTAGAGTAGAAAATAAAGAAAACACTTTGTTCTTTCTTAGGTTTTGACTACCTTCCAAAAGCTGTATCTTACCTATACATACAGGCAAAGGACTTATTCTAAATCCAAATAAAATTTCTGTGTAATCTAAGACTATAGCAATAAACTAACCAGAAGCTCTTAGTTTATTTTTAAAAAGGCACTATAGTATTTATAAACTTATACACATAAGTCAAAAATGTAAGCAAAAAGTGAAATCCAAATTCCTCTTTTCATAAAAACACACACTAAATGAAATGTGAAAAGGTCAAAAAAAAAAAAAAACCCCAAAAACTACTGTACCCAAAAAAGAATTCAAATGTGACCCAATTATTTAAGAAGGTTCAGGTGTGTTTCTCTTGGTTTGTATACTACAATTAAGTGTTCATTAAAATTTTGAATCTGTACGCAAAATGAAATTAGACATCACTTTAATCATTTTTAGAAAAATTCTGAAACAGAATTTCCCAGATAAACTCACATTCCTGAATCATGCTACCAAAAGTGTACAGAAAAAAATAATAGTCCTAAAAGGTGTGTAATATCCAAGTTTATTCATTCTAGGTTTATTTCCAATCATCTCTTGACTTAAACTTGTAAGTTCACTGATTGTTTTAAGATTTTCTTGTGCTTACTCAACTGTACACTGAAATCAATTTATGGAGAATGCACAGCATACAGAACTCTTACTTTAAAACATTGCCCAAAGGAACACTAAGATTCCAATTACTTACCTTAGCAGTGGTTTTCTTTGTAGATGCATGTTGTGCTATCTTCATCTTCAGACGGACAGATGATTTCGTTCACAGCAGGGGACCTTGCCAACTTGCCCATATAATTCTTTTGAAAAGCTGCTAGGAGATCAGGGTGACCTAGCCTGGCCCTGCAGCTTCCCTCTTAGACGGATAGTCTAGGTCTAGGAGCTGACTGAGAGTAGAAAAAACAACATTCCCCTTCAATACACTGTGATGTGGGGGCTGACAACTTGCACACCTAGTTTTTCAGGTGTCACAGGACACTGTCATTGAAATTTTTGACAATTATTCCAAAGGAATAAAGGAATTTCAAGGACACGGGAAAGAATCCTACCTTGTTCTCACAACTCATCCAAAACAAGCTGCCAAATGAATCATACAAGCTTCTTTTTCTTAAAACAATGGGATAAAGCATACATTTGAATTTAAGAGATTTGATTTTAAGACAAAACTTTAAATGTTGGAGTAAAAATCCAAGGGAAATGTTAAATTCTTGATCTCCAAATACTTAGACCATTCAAATACTCTTACGATCAGTAACTAAACTAGTGAATTTGAAGCAAAAAGCATTTACCTTTTCAAGTTTTTACCTTTCCAACTGCATCAAACTAATGTCAAGATAATTTAGGCATTATTTGAAAGCAAGTAGTAATTTTTTTCATTGAATAAAGCATTATAGAAGCCAGGCATGGTAGTGCATACTTTAACCTCAGCACTTACGAAGCTAATGTAGGAGGATCGCTTTGAGTGTAGGCCAGATTGGGCTACAGAGTGAGTTCCAGGTTAGCTTGGGCTATAGTGAGATCCTACCTCACCCCTACCCCTCATAAATAATAATAATAATAAATAATAAAAACAAATAAAAGGCATTACACAAACAGAACCAAAACAAGCAAAATATTTTACAGGAAATGTGATTGTTAAGTCTTTGTATTTTCCAACAATTTCTTCTCATAAAATATGTTTAAGCCAGTAAACTTTTCCTCTTGGCATTTCTAATGGATGTCATTATATGTAACTGATAGCTCTGACAATTATTTTCAATTATTTTAAAGACTCTCTGTCCCAGAATTTGAATGTTATAATTAAGTATGTGATTCCCTGAGGCTCAGGGAACATTGTAGAATAAATAGGTGGCAGAAAGAATGTAAGAGCCAGAGGACTGGGAAGAGTGCGTGAGAATGCAGTCTTAGGATAGGAAGCTGTCATTACCTGCACAAAACCTTCACAATACTGACAACATCAACATTCCACCATGGATGGTGGGAGGAGATGACAAGAAGACCAAGTAGAAGAGGGACTAGTTGGAAATAAGGATTCAAGGGCTAGGGAGATGTCTCAGCAGTTAAAGGTAATTGCCTGCAAAGCCTGCCAGCCCAGGTTCAATTCCCCAGCAGCTACATAAAGTTGGACAAAAAAAAAAAAAAAAGTGGTGTTTGCAATGGCAAGAGATCCTGGCACACCCCACACACATACAAATAAAATAAAATTTTCCAGGAATGACAGCACTTGGGAGGCTGAGGTAGGATCGTTAGGAGTTTGAGGCAAGCCTGGAGCTACAGAGTGAGTTCCAGGTCAGCCTGGACTAAAAAAAAGAGAGAGAGAAGGGGGACAGAGGAGTAGGAACTAAAGAAACTAACAAGAAGGGGTTATGATAAAAATTCATTCTGTGCATGTATGAAAATTCTCAATAAAAAGTTAAAAAATAGTAATAATACAGTAACACGTGGAAAATGTGCACACCTGTAATCCTAACACTCAGGAGGCTGTGGCAGGGGATCACAAGTTTGAGGACAGCCTAGGCAAAATAACAGCACAATCTTAAAATAACGTGTGTGTGTGTGTGTGTGTGTGTGTGTGTGTGTGTCTGTGTGTGCGTTAGTGTTAGCACTCATCATATGGCCCACATTAACCTTGAACAGTCAGTGATTACAGGCATGTGTCATCATGCATGGCTAAAAACGCAATTTTAGAATTACAAAGGATGGAGTTTGATTATCTGCAGGTACAAAACCCTGGGTTCTATCCTCAGCACCATAGGAAGAAAAAAGCTAGCTGTTTACAAGTTGTGACAACTTTTGTAAAATTATTTCTGATCATAAGTAATACTAAAATGTACAGACATCTGAGAAATATTCTGAAATAATTAAAGCATTGTCTCTCTTGACATTTTGGTATCTTGCCAGAGACTTTTCACATGAGTATATGAAATGGCTGTGTGTATGTTTGTGTGCAGTCTGTTAAGTTGTGGACAGGTTTTCTGTTAAGCCAGTATTTAAAGAGACATGCAATAAAAGATTTCTCTGACCAGTTAGAACAAGTGAAAAATATCTGAACTAGCAAAACTACCTTATATGCCGTGTGCAGTGGCTCATGTCAATAAATCCCAGCACTAGGGAGGCTCAGGGTAGCCTGGGATAGAGTGAGGGGAAAAAATAGAAAAATACTTTATATGCCAGGATCTTCTTAAAGAAAAGGTGGGGATACTCCAGTGATCAAGACAGACAAAATGAGAAGCAATTAATCTTCACACACAAAATCACATGTAGAAAATGAATTCATAGCTGAAAATTGAGTATTAGCTACTGTCATGCATCACTTATATCTTTTAAAAAATATCAAAGGTGAGGGTTGCATTGCCTATCTCATCCTCCTCAATAAAAATATCAAGCTATACCGACAATTAATGAACAATAATACTGGGTGGACTCTTTAACAAAAACACTGCAATTTATTTAACTATATTAGCAGCATTCCTAATGCTAGTTTCAAGGAAACATATCATAAACATAAAAGTGTTCCTTCAGGGCTGGAGAAATGGATTAGCAGTTAAGGTGCTTTGCTGCAAAGCCAAAGAAGCCAGGTTCAGTTCCCCAGGACCCATGTAAACCAGGTGTGTAAGGTGGTGCATGTGTCTAAAGTTCATTTGCAGCAGCTGAAGGCCACCTGGTGTGCCCATTCTCTCTCTCTCTCTCTCCCTCTCTTCGTCTCTCTTAGATAAATAAAAAATTTTTTAAAAGTGCTCCTTCAAATTTTAGAAGTAGGACTAAGTTGTAAGGCTGTAATTTAGTGGTGGTAGTTTATTTCTAGGAAGAAATAATATAATCAACCCATTTTTCAAAAAATATATTAGAGAGAGAGAGAGAGAACTGGCACTCCAGGGCCTCAGACACTGCAACTGAACTCCAGATGCTTGGGCCACATAGTGGGCATGTGCAACCTTGCACTTGCCTCACCTTTGTGCATCTGGCTTACGTGGGATCTGGAAAGTTGAACATGGGTCTGAAGGCTTTGCAGGCAAGCACCTTAACCGCTAAGCCATCTCTCCAGCCTGATCAACCAATTTTTACATGGCCAGAACTTACGATTAAAAGTCTTACTGGCTCAGTCTACAGCCTTGCTAATCCTCAGCTTTCCATCCGGGAAATGAATACAAACATAATCTCTAGGACTGTAGATAAACTTTTTAAAATTGCTGATGATCCTTAATGAGTTGATAGTGCATACTAACTAGCTGTTATCATCTCACTACTGTGTTCATCACTTATATCATGGCTCATTTATGTCACCAACTACACAGAAACAATGTTCCACCACTTATAGGGAATAATATTCAAATTATACTGGACTTATTTGATGAATGACATAATAGCAATTCCAAAACTTCATCTACAGTCACTTTGGAGGGGAGAGATTCACCATGCCCCCCCCACCAACCCTCTGCTTTACAGGCATCCTGCACAGTATGCATTCTAAAAAGTCTCATCAACTGCATATATATATATGTATTAAATAAGCACATGCATGTAGTTATAAATAAATGCTGTATTAATGACCAACTCTTTTCCAGTACATATAATTCAAGCTCCTTTAATATACTCACCCAAGCAACCACAGCTGGAGACATTTATATATTTTATTAAAGATTTGTTTTTGTTTATTTATTAGAGACAGAAAGGGAGAGAAAGAGAGTGAGAATGGGCATACCAGGGCCTCCAGCCACTGCAAACAAACTCCAGAAACATGTGCCACCATGTGCATCTGGCTTACATGGGACCTGGAGGATCGAACTTGGGTCCTTAGGCTTCTCAGGCATGTGCCTTAACCACTAAGCCATCTCTCCAGCCCGGCATTTATATTTTATTTTGCTTACTGTATGGAATAGTTTGCCCCTCCCAAACCTCCTTTCACAAAAACCAGACACCTAAAGTTCTCAAAATTCTCAGCAAGTTTAAATCTGAGAAAGCTTTTCAAAAAGGACATCTTGCATCATGTGTAGAGTATAACAGAAGTCAATAAGCAAGGAGCAGCAGGTTATCTTGTCCACAGCTTGCTTTTATATATCCACTGTTAATGGAACACCCCCAAGGGCATCATTTTCTTCATGACTGCCGCCACCTTTTCACTACAAAGGCAGGATCAGTGGTTGCAACAGAGACATTTTAGCCCAGGAATCCCAAAACGTTTATTATCTGGCCATTTGTGGAAACAATTTGCCCATGTTTCAGTTTTACAAAGGAATCTCAGTGAATCTGTGAATATCATGTGACACTGGGAATATTGTAAGTTATCGAAGTAATAAATCATATGTCAGAGTTCTTTTGCCTTCTCTTTTTCCAAGTACCGTTAACTCAGAATGGCTCTAATGTATTGATACAGGATTAAGACAGACAGTTCAAAAGTACATATCAGGATTCTTTTCTTTAAAGAACTATTACTTGCCTGACATAAGACCCAAGGTGTGCACACACATACTCACATTCACAAAAATATACATTCATACTTTGTAAAGTGCCATCTTGTTTTACATTTTAATGCTGACTTGTTTGTGGATTCTTCATTCTTTTTTATGTTTAGAGTTTACCCTGATTTCTTATAGATATAAGTAAACTTTAAGTGCAAGTTAAATCACAAGGAAAAAGAAAATACTTTTGAAAAAGGGATTGATAAGAACCAAACTAACAGAATAAATAAGACTGTTAGATTTTAGTCACCTATTCTCTATGTTAAATTTAAGGATAATTAGATGTTAAGGAATATATGATTACAATTAATTTTCCTTACTTTATATTATTATTTTAAAAATTTATTTATTTATTTATTTGCAAGCAGAAAGAGAGAGAAACGGGTGTGGTGGTGCACGCCTTTAATCCCAGCACTTGGGAGGCAGAGGTAGGAGGATCGCCGTGAGTTCGAGGCCACCCTGAGAATACATAGTTAATTCCAGGTCAGCCTGGACCAGAGTGAAACCCTACCTCGAAAAACTTAAAAAGAAAGAAAGAAAGAAAGAAAGAAAGAAAGAAAGAAAGAAAGAAAGAAAGAAAGAAAGAAAGAAAGAAAGAAAGAGAGAGAGAGAGACAGAAGAGAGGCAGACAGAGAGCGTATGGGCATGCCAGGGCCTATAGTCACTGCAACAAATGCCAGATGCATGTGCCCCTTGTGCATCTGGCTTACGTGGGTTCTGGAGAATTGAACCAGGATCCTTTGGCTTCACAGGCAAACACCTTAACTGCTAAGCCATTTCTCCAGCCCCTTTATATTATTAATAAAAATGTGTATTTTGATAACCCTATACAAAATTAAATATAATGAAGCTGCTTATGTTTTAAAAAATGTTTTTCATAGCATATTTCACTTTCTTTTATTGAAAACAAATATAAATATTATCCCCAGACATTAAGAAAAATTGAAACAGAATCATCAAAACTCAAATATTATAGGAAGTAAACTTTTACATCCTATAATTTCTTTTGCCAAAACCAAATTATGTAAAGGAATGAACAAGACTGCTGAGGACTGTAGAGCTGGCTTAGTGGTTAAGGTGCTTGCCTGCAAAGCCAAAGGATTCCATTCCCCAGAACCCAAGATTCTGCACAAGGTGGAACTGTGTTTGGAATTTGTTTGCAGCAGCTGGAGGCCCTGGTGCATCCATATTCTCTCTCTCTCTCTCTCTCTCTCTGTTCTTCCCTCCCTCTTCCTCTCTCCGTAATAAAAAAATAAATAAAAGTTTTTAGAAAAAGACCACTGAGTCACTCATCAACTTGGACTATTTACATGTTCTGTTACTTACTACTTTATGCAAGATGAAAATTCCACTAGGACAAACCACTCTTTGATACAAGTCCCATTTATAATCTGAAACCTATTACCAGTAATATTTCAGATCATTGCTTAAAAAGTAAAACAAAATTCCCACACTATCTTTTTCGGAATTGTTTAAAATTCTGTTCCAAACACAAGTTTGCTTTTTTTGTTTTGTTTCTGTTCATGTGGGTATATCACGTATGGTGTGGTGTGTATGTGGTGGACGCATGTAATGTACAGATGTGTTTTACATATGCCCATGGGTGGGTGTGGAGGCCAGAGGAGAACGTTAGGTGTTCTTCCCTAATACTCTTCTGCTTTATTTCCTTGAGACAAAGTTTCTCACTGAACCTCAAGTGAGCCCTAGTGACTCTCCAGTCTCTGCCCCTTACAGGACTGGGGTTCCAAGGACACATGGATTCTGAGGATTAAAGTCATGGCAGCTCAGACCCTCTCTGAGCCATTTCTTCAATCTCTGAATACTTCAGAAATAACTGTGTTACAACAATGGTCATAATATTTTATGGACCAGTATTTCATAAATAAAAAATGCATAATGGTAAAAAACTTAATATAAGCCAAGAAAAATTTACAATTATGTAAAAACAAGTTTTAAAAAATTGAAACACTTTGAGCTGGGCATGGTGGTGTATGCCTTTAATCCCAGTACTTGGGAGGCAGAGGTAGGAGGATCGCCATGAGTTCGAGGCCACCCTGAAACTACATAATGAATTCCACGTCATCTTGAGCTAAAGTGAGGCCTTACCTCAAAACCATCCTCTCCCCTCACCTCCCAGTCAAAATTGAGACACTTTAAAGTATTCAAATATCTGTTATGAGTAAGTGTTTCAAAATTAAATTGCTTTAAAACATGACCTATTTTTTTCTTAGTCAGAACTACACAACCTTGTTAGCAATAAACTTGAAGAGAGTTGCTTTAGTGATTCAAGGTTCTTCCCTGTGTCTGGTATGTCTGACTCATGACTCAAAATTAAATTATCAGTATCATCATGGATCAAGAGATAAAATGTATTAATAATTAATACATAATAGACCTTGTGATACATGGTAAACACCTGCTTTTATTAATAGTGCTTTTATATTTTCTAATTTTCAAATGAATTTTAAAAGTCCTTATGGATGAATTCCAGGTCAGCCTGAACTAAAGTGAGACCCTACCTCAAAAAAAAAAAAAAAAAAAAAGTCCTTATGGATATTTTAATACAAAAGTACATATTCAACAGGAATTCAATAAATTCAGTAAAATTCCAAAATCTAGTAATGTACACATATTAAGCACTTACCACACTAGTAATCACACAGAAAGAAAACAATGAAGACAGAAAAGGATACTAAACTGAATTTTAATTTCTTATTAAATAACAGGCTAAAAATTTCTATTTGTCAAACACAGGATATGATTGAGAGATGATTGAGTATGTAAATTAAATGTTATTTTCAAAAAGAGAAGTTGTTTAGCAAACTGATGCAAAAAATTCAACTGGTTTTAGTTAAAACTCTGGAATTTATTATAGGAAAAATAAAAACTGAGCATTTCCCAACTTCTTTAAGGCTGCCTGAAGAAATCCTTACTAATGTGGTTACAATCACCTGAGTAGGCATAAGACTCAGCCTGGACTTGAAGCACTGAAGACTGTGCTACAGGGTCTTGACTTTCTGCTCATAACCAGTTTAAGTAGCAGACTGACTATGGTAACAGGGAGCCAAATAAAAGTGCAGGAAGAAGGAGGAGGAGCAAAGGAAGGGGGAAGGAAAATATACTCCCTTAGGGTTCATAGGGTTTTCTTGGAAGCCTCTCACACTTACAGGCACAGTGGCTGAAAGGTAAGTGAGAGTCCACGCCTAACAAAAAAAACCTTGCCATATGGCGACTCTGCTCTAAGCTTTGTTTCCTATCCTTTTTAAAGCTCTCTGTATTTGAAAATATGAGAAGCTATGCAGAAAAATGAGACATGAACCAGGCGTGGTGGTGCACGCCTTTAATCTCAGCACTTGGGAGGCAGTGGTAGGAGGATCGCCATGAGTTCGAGGCCACTGTGAGACTACATAGTTAATTTCAGGTTAGCCTGGACCACAGTGAGAACCTACCTCAAAAAACAAAAAAAAAAAAAAAAAGAAAGAAAAAAATGAGATATGAAAAGCCACACAGATTTAATAAAATTTCAGTTCATGGGCTTCAGCATAGGAGTCCTTGTACCACAATATTAGCACTACAGAATTTTAGTGAGATTACAGCAACTGTCATTGCTGGCCCAAAGATCAAACCTCTGCAGTATTTCTTCTAAGCTTAAGATTTAGATTCTAAAGAAAAGTATGAGGTCAAAGAGAAGGTTCTGTAACATAAACTTCTCAAACGTAACCCTATCATCACATATACTAATGTATTTCTGTGGCAGTTTCTTCTGGATCTATTACATAGTAAGTAAATATTTTAAAGAAAGTTCTTTCTACACTGACATTACAGTACAAAATGAAGGCGATACAATTATTAGACTGCTACCCAAAGAAGTTAAAACCAGCTGCAGTAAAGTACTCTTGAGTATGAGGACCCCATGTCTCATATGCAAAAAAGAAACTTGCATGTTTAATGAAGGGAACATTAATAATAAAGTTAAAGCAGCACAAAATTACTAAAAACATGTTATTTATCTTTAATTTACTATACAATTATATAAAGTACAGAATAAGTTTCCTAATTTTTTATCACTTTATTACACAGATTTTTATTGTATTCAAATAAATAAATCAGCTAAGTGTTCAAAACAGATAGAGGGGCTGGAGAGACTGCTCAGTGGTTAGGGCCCTTGCCCACAAAAACAGATATATTATACACATTCTTACTTCCAAACTGAAACTATAGACATGGATACTTACTTATCAAAGCTATCACTATTTTTGATGAAGCTCTCCAGTTTTTCCTTGGCATATTCCACCACATCAGAATGAAGCTCAATTCCATGATTGATTCCAAAAGGACCTGCAATCGTAGTGGCATTGTTATAAAAATATGCCCTTAGAAAGCTCTTTTAAAAATATTTTATTTATTTATTTATTTATTTATTTATTTGAGTAAGAGAAAAGAGGCAGAGAGAAAAGAGAGAGAGAGAATGAGCATGCCAGGGCCTCCAGCCACTGTAAACAAACTCCAGATGCATTAGCCCCTTGTACATCTGGCTTATGTGGGTTCTGGAGAATGGAACCAGGATCCTTTGGTTTTGCAGGCAAATATCTTAACTGCTAAACTATCTCTCTAGCCACTTAGAAAGTTCTTTTAATTTCTGCTCATTTATCTAGCACAAGAGCACTGTGGGTGCTAGAAATATGCAAACACCTGCTAGGCAGACTTTAGAGGCCAATGGAAGTTTATTTATATATTACTTCAACATAATAAGGGGTGGGGTTATCTGTATTCTATCAAGAACTCTTGTTGAAACCTGGAGAATTCTCCAAAGTCTCTTTTTTTTGGCATGACTAGTGCTAAAATAATCATAAATCCACTACGAAGCTTAAGCTTGTATTTAAAAAAAAATATTTACTTGCGTGCACACATGTATGCATGGGTGCGTGTAGGGGCACGCCTGCACTTCCTCTGTAAATGAACACCAGATGCTAGTGCATTTTCGCATCTGTCTTACATGGGTGGCTTGGGAATGGAACCCAAGCCAGCGAGGGTTTGCTATTAAGTACCTTAAACTGCTGAGGTATCATCTTAGTTGCTATTTTTAGCTATAATCTGGGTATGAATTTCTTTTCTAAGTACTGGGGATTGGACCCAAGACCTTGTATTAGGCAAGCTATCTAAACCCCCAGTCCTTTTGTTAAGTTGTCCAGACTGACCTTCAATTTACAATTCTCCTTCTTCTGCCTCAGCCTCCTGAGTATCTGGGATTACAGACATGTACCACCATGTCCAATTGAAGTTCAAGGGTTTTTTATATATTTTTTAATATTTCTTTTTATTTTATTATGAGGGGGCCACTGCAAACAACTCCAGACACATGTGCCACCACATGCATCTGGCTTACATGGGTTCTGGGGAATCGAACCTGGGTCCATTAGCATCACAGGTTAATGCCTAAACAGCTAAGCTATCTCCATTATTATCTTTTATCATGAGCTCAAGATTCATTAGCTCTAAACTGCCCAAAGCCATGAGCTGCCAAGGATAATCCAGTATCTCAGAGCACACCCACTCCACTGGGCAGCTGCAGTACCTTTTGGACTTCACTCTGGCTACACTTCCCATGTGACTTCTTTTTTATTTTATTTATTTGCAAGTGGGCTGGGGAATAGGAAGAAAGAAAATGGGCACAACAGGGCCTCCAGCTGCTGCAAACAAACTCCAGATGCAGGCAGCACTGTGCAGCTGGCTCTACGTGGATACTGGGGAATTGTACCCAGGTCATCAGGGTTTGCAGGCAAGCACCCCAACTGTTGAGCCACCTCTCCAGTTTTTTTTTTTTTCTTTTTAAATTTTGTTTAGTGATTTGAGAGACAGAGACAGAAAAAAATGAGGCAGAGAAAGAAAGTACAAGCAGGGAAAGGCCTCTTGCCACTACAAAGGAACTCCAGATGCATGCACCACTTTGTGCATGTGACTTCATATGGGTACTGAGAAATTGAACCCTGGCCATCAAGTTATGAAAGCAAGCACCTTTAATTGTTAAGCTATCTCCCCAGACTACATGTGAGTCCTTTTTCCATAGGACCATGGCTGGAATAACTTACAGGAAAAGGCAAAAGACAACAGGGTGTGGTGGCGCACGCCTTTAATCCCAGCACTTAGGAGGCAGAGAAAGGAGGATCACTTTGAGTTCATGGCCACCCTAAGACTGCATAGTGAATTCCAGGTCAGCCTGGGCTAAAGTGAAACCCTACCTCAAAAAAGCCTAAAAAAGACAAGACAAAAGAGGAGGGCTTATTCAGGACCCACCCCCAACTGGCAGATGGTACTAGCCATTGTGTTTTCCCACTCAGACACTGGCTCACTGAGCATCGAAGAATTCAGCCTTTTCCAAAGCTATTCAATATACATACTGTCTGCTCATTATTCACATAACAGCAACACGTAATTATATCTATGCCAGCTCCTTTTTAACTTCAGACTGAGCCAACCAGGTTTTCCAATGTTCTTGTTTTAATAAAATTTGAGATTGGTCTCCTAAGAAAATTATGTTTTATTTTATTTTTTTCTAGATAGGGTCTCGCTCTTGCCCAGGCTGACCTGGAATTCATTGGATAGTCTCAGGCTGGCCTCGAACTCATGGCGATCCTATCTCTGCCTCCTGAGTGCTGGGATTAAAGGTGTGCACCACCACACCTGGCTTGTTTTATTTTTTATCTTTAAGAAAATCATAACTGGAGTTATTCTTACTGAATGTTATTAAAATATAGTGCAGGACCAGGCATGGTGGTGCAGGCCTTTAATCCCAACACTCGGGAGGCAGAGGTAGGAAGACTGCCATGAGTTCGAGGCCACCCTGAGACTACATAGTGAATTCTCCAGGTCAGCCTGGGCTAGAGTGAGACCCTATCTTGAAAAACCAAAAAAATAAAATAAAAATTAAAAAAATCTCACACACACACACACACACACACACAGTGCAGGGCTGGAGAGAGGACTTAGTGGTTAAGATGCTTGCTTGCAAAGCTAAAGGACCCAGGTTTGTTTCCCCAGGACCAATGTAAGCCAGATACACAGAGTGGCGCATGCACTTGGAGTTCATTTACAGCAGCTGTAGGCCTTGGTAATCCCATTCTTTCCTTACCTCCTCCCTTCCTCTTTCTCTCTGCCTCTCTCTCTCTTAAACAAATAATAATAAAAAAATTAAATGAAAAATTTAAATATAGTGCATAGAGAATTGTATCTATCAACCACTAAATAATGAAAAAAAAATAGTACTTTAACATGTTTGGTTGCCACCATATTCTTTTTTTTTTTTTTTTTTTTTTTTGTTTTTTGAGGTAGGGTCTCACTCTGGCCCAGGCTGACCTGGAATTAACTATGTAGTCTCAGGGTGGCCTTGAACTCACGGTGATCCTCCTACCTCTGCCTACCAAGTGCTAGGATTAAAGGCGTGCGCCAGCACGCCTGGCTTCACCATATTCTTTTTGATAGTATTATTTTAAAAAACACAAAAACCAATTTTACTTGAAAACATATTTGGGGGGCTGGAGAGATGGCTTAGCAGTTGTCTACAAAGCCTAAGGACCCAGGTCCAATTCCCCAGGACCCACGTAAGCATGCATCTGGAGTTTGTTTGCAGTGGCTGGAAGCTCTGGCACGATCATGCTCTCTCTCTAAAATAAATAAATAAAAACAAAATATTAAAAAAAACATATTCAGGGGCTGGAGAAATGGCTTAGCAGTTAAGTGCTTGCCTGTGAAGCCTAAGGACCCTGGTTCAAGGCTTGATTCCCCAGGACCCACGTAAGCCAGATGCACAAAGTGGCGCGTGCATCTGGAGTTTGTTTGCAGTGGCTGGAGGCCCTGGTGTGCCCATTCTCTATCTATCTGCCTCTTTCTCTGTTTGTTGCTCTCAAATAAATAAATAAACAAAAACTTAAAAAAGAAAAAACAAAAACAAAAAACACATCTAAAAAAAATATTAGACAGAGAATTTCAATCAAGACTGATTCAGTGAAATCAAAACAATGAAATGTTTTCTGTTGCTTATTTTATTTTTATTTTATTTTCTTTGGTTTTGCTGAGAGAGAGGGGTCTTATGTAGCCAAAGATGGTCTTGATCTTGAACTCTTGATCTTTCTGCCTCTATCTCCCAAGTGCCACCACACCCAGTTTGAAATGCTTTCATAGTTTTAAAAATGAAAAGACTAGCCAGGTGTGGTGGCACATGCTTTTAATCCCAGCATTCAGAAGGCAGAGGTATGAGGATCACTGAGTTCAAGACTAGTCTGATACTACACAGTGAGTTCCAGGTCGGAACTGGGCTAGGAGACTCTACCTTGAAAAAGCAAAAATAATGATAATAAGTAAGAATAAAAAGATTGTTCTTTTTTGTTTCCTTACTCAGAAGGCAGTAAGTATCTGAAAACTGAAACATCAGGCTAAAACCATTTAAGACTTCATATTACTATAAACAAGAAAGCTGAAAGTTCATTTAAAAAATTAAACTTAGGGCTGGGGAGACAGCTTAGTGGTTGAGGCACTTGCCTGTGAAGCCTAAGGACCTAGGTTTGATTCCCCAGAACTCATGTAAGCCAGATGTACAAGGTGGCACATGCATCTGGAGTTCATTTACAGTGGCTAGAGGCCCTGGCATGCCCACATTCTCTCTATATATAAATAAAATATTTTTAAAAATAAAAAGTTAAAGTTAAAATAGAATATACAGTAATGTCACTTTTTAAAAATAGTACTATGTCTGACTATGTTGCAAACTTAAATTTCCAAATTGGTGGAAAAATAGAATGTTGAAGAAAACTTCTTTTAAGGTTACAATGAAATGACTATTAATAATACAAACTTAGTAAGGAACATACTGTTCTACAAAATGAATCTGATATTTTTACCTTTAAAGGCAATCTACTTGTAACAGGTTTTGGGAGTTCAGGGAAGTTCTTGAACTCCAAACCCTGAGTTCACGTCTATTTTACCAAAGAACTGAAATAAAACAAGACTGAGAAGGATAATTATTAAATTTATTACATTTTTTATTCAGGAGTCAGGAGGATGAGGGAGAATCCACAGACCAAGGAAGGGGGAATGGATGTACCGCCGTGGGCCAAGAGCCCATGTGGGAAGTCAACATGAGCCTGAAACATGAAGAAGGATTTAGAGAGGAAAGAGAAGAAAGTACAGTGAGCTCCTGCCATGTGGAGAGCAGGAGGGGGTAGAGAGTCTATATGGGAGTAATGGGGAGGTTTATCAGGACCTGGGAGTTCAGGAGAGATGACAGCCAGCAAAAGAGGTGCCTGCCCACCTGATGAGCATCTGCTTATAACTTTATTGTGGTGGGCCTTACCTTCAGGTTCAGGTGAGCCAGAGTGAAGGCAGATTGGTCTGGGCTAGGGACTGGCTCAAGAAGAGGCCAGCCATGAAGCCAAGTTTTGGGAGCTGAGCTTAACCAACCACAATGCCAGGAGGGCCTCCGGTTATTTATAGAAAAAGAGGTTTAGGGAACTCTTTTAGTCAAGCGATAAGGAGAGGAGAAATTCTTCTCTGGTCTGTAGTAAAAATGGAGATTGTAAGGGAAGATTTAAGGACATGTCTGCTTTTTACTTTCAGGGCCCAGTCACCCTAACTACCTGACAAACCTACCTGACTCTCTCATACTGAAGGTAAAATGTAAAAGTTAACTTGTATTTTCATTTCCCATTAAGATTTTGTTATACAATTTTATGAAAAAGGTGAGGTCTTCATAGACATCAACAAAAATATTACTAACATTGTATTGTTTCCTGTAAGGCTAAACGTACAAGTGCAGAATCTTCTGGACATCAAGGCTCACATTCACTTTTGAAACTGCCAGATTTATAGAGTCTGAATTCCTTCTATTACAAAAGAACTAGGCAGCCTGCTCCTCACTTAGAGATGTTTTCATCACTAAGAATGAAGAATCAACTTTTAGGAACAGGGGTTAATGTTCAAGAAAATTTCTTAATGTTTTCTCATATAACTTGTTTCTAATGTCAGCTTGACATAAGACAAGTAATAATGAAAGATAAAAATGCCAGGAATATAGGATGGGTGTTACAGCCTGAAATCCCAGCAGTCAGAAGACTGAAGCATGATCAAGTTTGAAATTAGCCTCAACTACATTACTGAGGCCCTAAGTTTTTGAGGGGGCTGAGAACATGGCTCAGTGGTGAAAGGCACTTGCTTTCAAAACCTGCTGGCTTGGGTTCGAGTCCAAAGCCATCCATGTAAGCTGGATGGCAAAAGGTGGTGCAACAGCTGTACTGATTTGCAGAGGCAAGAGGCCCTAGCATGCCATGCCCATACTTAAACACACACACATAAACATGCGCGCACACACAAAACTTTAAAAAAATATTTTTAAAAATTTTTTTCATTAACATGCAAAGGATTTTTTATAAATACATACGCAGAACACATTACTATTATCTAGTGTATATACCATTTGTCTTTAAAGCCACATGGAGGCATATCTATACTTATCATTACTTAATCTGAAATCATTAACTATTAAAAGTAAAAGGATAAAATATTAAGGCTAGAGAGATGGCTTAGTAGTTAAGGTGCTTGCCTGTGAAGCCTATGGCCCCACGTTCAATTCCCCAGTACCCATGTAAGCCAGATGGCGCATGCATCTGGAGTTTGTTTGCCACTATATGCTGTCCTCTCAAATAAATAAATAAAAATATTTAAAAATATATTAATAAAGGGCAAAAGTTTAGGTAGTGATGTCTCTAGGGTCTTGATTACTAGAATGTGATATTCTGCTAGAACAGATAAAGTACACTGTAAATATATAGGCCACTGCTGACTTTACAACTCCTATTTGACACCTGTAAAAAAACAACCACAGGCAAACAGGACAGAAGGCATTTGTAGCTACTTCTCAGGAAGTGGACTAAAAGGTCTAGGGTTGGAAAGAATATTCTCATCATTTTATACTTTGGTAAAGTGTGTTTAAACTATTCACATGTATAACTTGTTCTTCAATTTTTTAAAAATGTGGGCTAAAGCTAGGTGTGAAGACCCATGCGTGTAGTCAGTGGTTCAAAGCCAATCTAAACTACACAGTCAGTCTAGACTACATGAAACTTTTTTTTTTTTTTTTTTTTTTTTTGGTTTTTCGAGGTAGGGTCTCACTTTAGCTCAGGCTGACCTGGAATTAGTCTCAGGGTGGCCTCGAACTCACGGCAATCCTCCTACCTTTGCCTCCCAAGTGCTGGGATTAAAGGCATGCACCACCACGCCCGGCATAGACTACATGAAACTCTTTTTCTGACTAAAAAGTAAATATTTAAAAGGAGGGAGACTAATGAAAGAAAAAACAAAAATGTTGTGTACATAAGTGGATATAAAACAAGTAATATCATATATATTTAATAGAAGGTATAAGCTAGCAATGGGAAAAAAATGAAACAGTAATCAAATAAGATGTTAACAGGTTAGATAAAGATTAAATGTGACTTTGGATTCAATAAATTCCAATGTTATTTTCTACTCCCCAAAGTAATATTTTTCTATAAATAAAAGCATAATTTCTATAAAATATTTTATAAAATAATAAATTTTGTAAAATATTAAATAAAATTTAAAATTTTCTATAAAATATTTTATAAAATAAAATGCTCTTACTCTAGCCTTTAACAATAAAGAGAAAGCACAAACAAAACAATAAAACAAATATATTATTAAGAAATATCAATAGTGAGTGAATTCCAGGTCAGCCTGAGCTAGAGTGAGACTCTACCTCACAAAAAAAGAAAAAAAAAAGAAAAGAAAGAAAGAAAGAGGCACACAGCCTCAGTGGTAACCAAAAGCTTTCTGATTGGCTAAAAGATCCACTCAGTGTAAAGGAACCCCTATCTGGAATTGGGAACCAGATCATAATCTTATGGAGACAAAGATTATGCTCTCCAGTGTCAAGCTCTCACTAGTCTTTGGCTAAAAAAGGGTTACATACATCAACTTCTTCTTAACTTAATAATGCTTATCCCATTTAAACTTTGCTGACTTTATTCTCCATTGGAGAATTTGTTGTTCTTTTTCAGAAGACAGTGAGATCTGAGGACCCCTCACACTTCAGCCAAGCCACAGCTGAAACCACAGGGGAACTGGGGAGACAAGCCTGAGTGCTGCTTCCATGGTGAACCTGATAATCAGACCCAGGGTGTAGGAGACAGACCCTGAAGACACTCAACACCTACCAAAGCAGAGATCCAGAGGCTCCTAAGAGCTCATCACTGAAGTAGACTTAAAACTCACCCACCATGGCTCAGGGATTTTTGTGGAAGACGGGTGGAAAGACTGTAAGAGCCACAGGTTGAGGCATCACACCCAGAGGCATTCCCTCCCCTCTAAAATAACTGACTGCTCTCCCACCACACATAACCCATGACTCCATAGGGAATACCTGCAACCCCACTGAGGAGGGTCCCCAGTGGAATGGAGGCAGGGACAAGGGAAAAGAGAGTATCAACACATGGAATATGAAATATGCAGTTCAATAATATTTAAAAATAGTTTTAAAAAGAAATATTGAGGTATCAATGTATTAGAAATGCTTTTTAATGCTAACAAAAGTCCATTTATTGTAAGCAAAAACAAATGTAACAAAATTCTACTATAATCAACTCTAAAGACATTTACCTTTTGTATCAACTGTTATCTAACAATTTTCCCACCAGGTAAGAACCAAAGATTATAATAACTATTAAGGGAATGAACTGTCTATGCAATACTGTATTTTCTATTTACATTCTTGTCAACCTTATGTGGTGTCCTGCAGTGTGAAGATGTGGTATGGGTGGACAGAGGCATGTCCAGCACAGACCAAAGATATCTGAGAGATATCTCAGCTGATGGAACTCTGCCTTTGGTATAAAAGCCAATTCACAGATCACAGTCACAAGCAAATTAGAAGAACTCAAAAGAGGAAATTATTCAAGAGCTACCATGGCAGCTGAAAACTCTAAGGCCGAAATAACATGGCATGGTGAGAATCATAGAGGAGCTAAAGTGAGATGATTTTGTGTCCTGAAGAGACATCACACCAAGGATTCCTAGCTTCAATGGAAAGGACCCTATCAGGAACTTCTAACCACGTCCTGTGCTGCAAATTCCAGGAAATCAACTTCTAGATTCCTATTTCCCACTTCAAAGTGCACAAACAAGTCGGGCGTGGTGGTGAGCACCTTTAATTTTAGCACTCAAGACGCAAAGGTAGGAGGATCGCTGTGAGTTCGAGGCCACCCTGAGACTACATAATGAATTCCAGGTCAGCCTGGGCTACAGTGAGACCCCACCTTGAAACACAAACTTCTCCTGAGGATACACCCATCTGGCCTTCAGAAAAACTAGATGAATACTCACTTTGATCTCATAATCACTTAAGAACCACAAGTAATGACTTCTGGTCAAGATGGCATCCGCCTAACCATGCCTTCCTTACCTTGCAGGGAAGATGGACACAAAACCCGAGAAGAGAATCAGCCCACTGCACCTCACCAGGGCCCCAGCTGAAACCACAGAGCAACTGGAGAAATAAGCAAGAGAGCTGCTTTCTTGGTGAACCTGGTACCAGCACAAGAGTGAAGGAGCTAAACACAGAGAACACTCAACTCCTACCAAACCAGAGATCCAGAGACTCAGAGGATCCCCAGACCTTATCACTGAAGTAGACCTAAAACAAACCCAACATGGCTCAGGGAAATTTGCAGAAGAGGGGACGGAAAGGTTGTTAGAGCCACGAGTTGGGACATTATGCACAGAGATATTGCCTCTTCCCCATAACTGATGGCTACCCCCACAATGCACGACCCACATTCCCCAATGACCAGGGTCCCTTCAGAGAGGGGAGGACAAGGAGGAGGCTAACGATGGTACCAACATGGCTGTATACACAATAGGTATATACACAATAAAAAAAAAAAGAATTTGAGAAAAAAAGAACCACAAGTAAATGAGCTCAAAACCCTGACATATATAAATTTAATTTTTACTTTGAAATATTTTCTTAGATAAAAAATATTGATCTTAAAGATTTTAATACTATTATGCTCTTTTATTAACCATGTGTTTGCTTAACCAAACCGCCCATCTTACTTGAAACAAGTCTTTATGCTTGGAGAGCTTTAATTCTTTTGTTGTCTCCAGGAAAGGATTCCCTTATTATTCAGTACAATTTGAATAAAGAAAAATTCCAAGTAGGACTGGCAGAGCCCTAATTTAAATCTACCTAATAATTCCCTTTTGGAGATATGTCTAGTTTAGATCCACAACCCCATAGCCAAGGCACTAAGGAAAAGGGAAGAATTTTAACTGTATCCAACCAACTAGATTAGTACATTGCTATTGATATTGGAAATGATAAGTTATAACTAACTGGTGGATATAATGATAATCAGTTGTGGCTCCCTGTGCTTCTTGTTATAGCATAACCTGCTCTGATGAAGCATTTATTCTGTAAATGTGGCTGGGTATCACACAGTATGAGACTTAAGCATACCTATCATTCACATGAATGTAAACTCATAGGAGTTGCTTGGTGAATTAAAATTCCAAGTGATGCAAATACTATCAGGTCTTGAATGCTCTGGGAAGCCACAAGGCACACCCAGACTTAGAAAATGATACATAAGAACGTATCAAAAATACTAATGATTCAAATGATGCGAGACTATTACCAAAATCAGAGGTAGGAAAGAGCCTGTACTCACACTCAGCAGGGATTATTGACAACGTTCATTCAGATGGAATCTGGAGTAGCTATGGGACAATCACCAGTGCTTCCTAGGTTACAGGCCAAAGCTAAGCATCTGTGGAAATTTTTTTAGAAAACCTCAATTACGGGAAATGTTAGAAATTATAACTTAAAACACTGTGTTTTAAAAGCTCATGTTCCCAGCCGGGCGTGGTGGCGCATGCCTTTAACCCTAGCACTCGGGAGGCAGAGGTAGAGGATTGCCAAGAGTTCGAGGCCACCCTGAGACTACACAGTTAATTCCAGGTCAGCCTGGACCAGAGTGAGACCCTACCTCGAAAAACAAAAAAAAAAAAAAAAAGCTCATGTTCTCTTCAAGGTATCCTGTAGTACAGTTAGCAGGGACTGGGAAAATACTGAATGGCCCTCAGATTCTGCCAATGGGAAGCCGATGGGCAATATTACTAAATGACTCCTGCTGGAGTCCCATCCCAACTGACAGTGAAATAAGAAATAAGGTTTGGTTTGGGCTGGGCGTGGTGGCGCATACCTTTAATCCCAGCACTCGGGGAGGCAGAGGTAGGAAGATCACTATGAGTTCAAGGCCACCCTGAGACTACAGAGTGAATTCCACATCAGCCTGGGCTAGAGTGAGACCCTACCTCAAAAAAAAAAAAAAAAAAAAAAAAAAGAAAGGTTTGTTCATGCCCACAAAACCTATCCAGATTTCTCACACATCTGGCCTGTTTTTACCTGTCATGAATAATATCTGGTACATGGGAAGGAATTCAAAATGATACTGTACTTTTATGTGATGTCCTCTGTACCAGAATCTTTCCAATACCCAGATAAAAGGACAGATCAAGTTATTTTCTACAAATAAGAGATATAACAATTTGAATACTGAAGACCAATGTTTCCTAGAATTAGAGCTAGCAACTCCACATGAAGTTATAACTATAAAGAAAGATGGTGTAATGATAATGAATTGTCTCAAATACTCCAAACATCAAGTAGAATTTTTCATAACATACACAGAAGGAAAACATAGTCAGTGTGGTTACAGTATGATGACACATGCAGAGGAACCCTGGTTGGTTAGAATGTCAGTTTCCTTCACACGGTACCTTCACTTCACCAGGTCAGACTATATTCTTGATTACTGCCATTCATAATGCTTCTGTTATATGTCAGATGTATATGCTATGTCGGATGCAGAGATCAAATGAAGATCATGATGGCTCATAAATTGGGTATGATCCAGGAGTTTCTTTCTTTAATGGGTTTGCCAGCAGCTCCTCTCTCTTGTGAAGACCACTTTTCTTCCTATTATTCAATTTCATCTGTGTTAGATCCAGGAATGACATACCCTAGTGACATGGGACATTAAGTAATATTTTGCCCCTGCATGAACAAAATGTTATGGTTGGCCAAGAAAGGGAACTATGAACTAAACTTGCCAGAAAATGCTGCATACTTCAAAAAAGGCTGAATGGAATGATAGATCTCATATTTGGCTCCAGAATAACTCTTATTCTCTTTGAGGTGAGAGCTGTGTGATTTGCGTTAACATCGCCTTGAATAATTCAAAAGAAAACTTTTCTTTTCACCAAGAAAGGAAACACAAGAAGAACTGATTTTTTTTTTTTTGTCTTGTGTGGAAAAGATGGGGAAAAGATTCAGTTCTTAGGATCTTGTGCACACTGAAATGTGATGTGGACACCACATGTGTGTAAGCATCCAGATCCTAAGTACTGGGTTCTGCAAGGTCACTGGAAGGAGATATCTACCAATCCCTGCAGACTAAAGCCAAAGAAAGTGGAGGGGGGAAAAAACGATAGAACAAGAACATTTCATAAAGCAATTCAAGGAGACTCGAGGACTAGAAATCCAAAGAGAGTCCTTGAAAACCAAGAAGGGTGGGTGGGATGAACATGCAGGAAGCAAACCCAGACAGAACACAAAGGCTGGTTCTGGACAGGACCAAAAACCATAGCCGACCAAGCAGGCCTACAGGCTTTATCTGGACCACTTAGTCCATCCAGCCAGCCAAAGGAAGGCTATATATCACTGAGAAAGATACAATTCCATAACTATGACTAGAATACTAATTTGCATATTCTTTCACACATAGGGAAACAAATGCAGAAAAAGCTTAATCATTTTCAGAATGTAACACTGTGGTGGTTTTAATCAAATGTCCCCCATAAACTTATGTGTTCTGAATGCTTGGTCCCCAACTGATGGCTATTTGGAAGGTGAAACTCTGTTGGAGGAAGTGTGTCATTGGGGTGAACTTAGAGATGTTATAACCAGCTCCCCCCTCAGCTCTCCTGCAGCTGTTTTCCTGCTGCTGTGGCAGAGGGGATGCCAGCCTCTGCTTCATGCCACACTTTCCATGCTGTCATGGAGCTTCCCCTCAAGACTGTAAGCCATAATAAACACTTTCCTTCCGCATAAAGCCAGTTCTCATTGCTGGCATAGTTATGTGCAGTAAAGCCTAACAGATATTGATTACCAAACACTGATCCAGTGCTCCTAGGACAAAACTGTACACATACCTCAAATAGATTACACTATCAAATCCTGAAAACTCATCCTGATAGTCTATTTTACATGGGAAATGAGTTTAACTGGTCATGGAGGATGGACCCCACTTCCCGTCACCATATCAAAGGGAGGACTGAGGAGATATTCAACTTTTACTGAGGCCCATTAAAGGAAAGCGATTTCTTATTGGTCACAATCTGTATTCTATCTCTGAACATGGGTGGAGACATGACATTCTAAACTACCCAAAACTAGGTAACAAAGACATACCATTGTCCTCTCCTCTAAGAGTTATTCCAACTAGATTTGTTAATTACCTGGACAGAAAGCTGTCTTTCAGGAAGCCCTCCTTCCTGAAACTTTAAATCTGGGCAATGACCCCTTTGGTCTTTGCCCATTCTCTCTTTGTGAGTGCTTCAACTTTATTCTATAATCAATTCTATGTTCCCACACTCCATACTGTGATCTCTGAATTCATTTATCATAAAAATTCAAGGACTAGCCGGGTGTGGTGGAGCATGCCTTTAATCCCAGCATTTGGGAGGCAGAGGTAGGAGGAGGATTGCTGTGAGTTCGAGGCCACCCTGAGAAAACATAGTGAATTCCAGGTCAGCCTGAACTAGAGTGAGACCCTACCTCGAAAAACCAAAAAACAAAAAACAACAACAAAAAAAAAAAAAAAACAAAAAAAATTCAAGGACTAGGGAGCTAAAAACGGACCAGAGTGAGATCCTGCTTGCCTGACTCACTGGAACTTGTGGCAGATCTGGTATGCAAGCCCTGTCAACTGGCCTAAGTGCAAAGCAAAGCTTCTAGCCCTGGATGGCCCCTTGCCTCTGAATCTTCTGTTCGCCCATGAGCTACAGCCCAGACAGAAGGACAGAGCTTGGTTTTATAACACTTTCACTAGAAACATGTACAGCTTTGGCTCCTTTGTTCAAGATTTACAAATGATTTCAAAAGCACTTAATGGAGACCAGGCATGGTGGTGCACGCCTTTAATCCCAGCACTCAGGGGCAGAAGTAGGAGGATCACTATGAGTTCAATACCAGCCTGAGACTACACAAGTGAATTCCAGGACAGCCTTGGCTAGCATGAGACCCTACCTCGAAAAACCAAAAAAGAGAAAGAGAGAAAAAAAAAACACTCAATAGATTTGGGGGTTACAACTAAATTATGAGTACATTCTTGGAGTTTGCAAATATTAACAAGGACTGGCTATGATTGCTATATGTGATCCAGATGGGAGAGAGGTCAATGCTCAGCGTGCCATCACCTCACTGAGGGAATCTCCTCTACTTTCTGACAGTATAAAGGTAATATAACCAGGAAAAAAATTCTTTAAAAACCTTGTGAAATGTCTAAAACCCACATTACTTCCTAGTATGTTACACTCATTACTACTTACTGCTCTTATTACTGTGACAATCAGCAGTGACAGTTGCAATGAAGAATAGGCAATGGAAAGTGCCAGGCAGCTGAGGGCCCCCAAAGCATTTCCTTTCCTTTCCTTTCCTTTCCCTTTCCCTTTCCCTCTCTCTCTCTTTCTTTCTTTCTTTCTTTTTGAGAGAGAGACAGAGAGAGAGGGAGAGGAAGACAGATAGAGATGGGCGCGCCAGCAGTCTCTCAGCTGCTGCGAACGAAATCCAGATGTGTGTGCCCTCTTGTGGTCAAGTGTGGCACTGTGCCCTTGCATGACTTTGCATCTGGCTAAACATGGGACCTGGAGATTGGAACCGCTAGAGATTGGAACTAGCGTTCTTTAGGCTTAGGAGGCAGGCGCCTTAACCGCTAAGCCATCTCTCCAGCCCTTTTTTTCTTTTTAAAACAGGAAATGTCTTTAACGTCTAATGGGGAATCTGTTTTTTCTTTATTTCTTCCTCTCTAAAAGAGATTCCCTTCCCATAAAAGCCACAATCAGTTACTAGGTGGGTTTTCCCATTTCTGGGGCCCCTTCATGCTTTATAAAAGCTCTGCCTTCTTTCCTTCTCTTAAAAAAAAAAAAAAAAACTTTTTATTTATTTCTTCTGAGAGAGAATGGGCTACCAAGGCCTTCTGCTGCTACAAATCATCTCTAGAAACACTCACCACTTTGTGCATCTGGCTTTTACATGAGCAACAGAACCCAGGCCATTAAGCTTGCCAGCAAGTGCCTTTAGCCACACAGCCATCTCTCCAGACCTCTCTTAAAATCTTTCTGAACTTCACCCTCTATGGTCTGTGGACTTCATTTTTAGAGTTCTTAAGATGAGAACGCGGAGGACACTGACTCAATGGAAGTTTTGTGTGACTGTGACCACCCAGCATCCTAACTCCTGGAATAAAAACCAACCAAGAACAGAGAATGGCTCTATTAAGCTCAGACTCCCTAAATTCCCATATCATTTCTGAAGAAATTCCAGAGGTAGCAGAAATAATGAACACGTTTGACAATAATGATCTATACTTTACAGCAGTTTAAGTAAGAGAAAAGACCAAGAGAAACAGAACAATGATATAACTCAGCTCAGAATCTCCTCTGGGACTAGGAAGAATCATTACACAAAGAAACACTGGCAGTGCTGGAGAGATGGCTTAGCGGTTAAGCGCTTGCCTGTAAAGCCTAAGGACCCCAGTTCAAGGCTCCACTCCCCAGTACCCACGTAAGCTAGATGCACAAGGTGGTGCATGCTTCTGGAGTTTGTTTGCAATGGCTGGAGGCCCTGGTGCGTCCATTCTCTGTCTCTTTCTGCCTCTTTCTCTGTCTGTTGCTAATAAATAAATAAATAATATTCAAAAAATTTAAAAAAGAAACACTAGCAATTTCACATCTAAAATCCAAAACAAACACATTGCAATGAGTTATGCTCATATCCCAAAATATATCACATTATCAAGAATAGACTAGTCGGGTGTGGTGGTGCATGCCTTTAATCCCAGCATGCGGGAGGCAGAGGTAGGAGGATTGCCATGAGTTCAAGGCTACCCTGAGACTACATAGTTAATTTCAGGTCAGCCTGAGTTACAGCGAGACCCTACCTCAAAAAACCAAAAAAGAAAAAAAAATAGACTAAAAACAAAAATCTTCCTTTTGAAAATAAAGGCAACAGTAAAGCAGACAGAGAAAAAACTGAGGTTAGCTTAAGGTAGAAAACAGAATTTGTTTGATACCTGCAACAAAACATGGTAGAGGGGTCAGGAGTCCTAACCATAATAAAGAGTAACATTGTACAGAGTCTGCACAAGCATTTGAAAAGTCCTATGCCTAATAAAGATTGACATTCAAAACTACACAGAGCACTCTTTCTTTCTCTCTCTCTCCCCATCTGTCTGTCTCTAATAAATAAATAATAAAAACAAAAATAAATTTAAAAAAAGAGGGGCTGGTGAGCTGGCTCAGCTGGGGAGATGGATTAGTGGGGAAGAGTGCTTGCTGCACAATCATGAAACCCTGCTTGATCCCAGCACCCACTTAAAAAGCCAGGCAGGCCACACATGCCCAGTGCTAAGGGAGGTGGAGACAAAAGGATCACTGGGGCTCCCTGTAACAGTTCCAGGCTCAGTGAGAGACTCGTCTCAAGGAAATATGGGGAAGGGCCACAGAGGATACCCAGCTTTTTCCTCTGGCCTCCACATGTGTGCACAGGCAGGCAGGTATTTCAATGGACGTTATACAAATGAAAAGATGTTCCACTTTATTAATTAGGTAAGCCAAATTAAAACTACAATGAGATAACAACTCACATCTATTTAAAATGCTATTAAATGATAAACAGGGCTGAGGTGCAGCTCAGTAGCAGAGTGCACGCAAATATGCATAGCACTCATGAGACCCCCTCACTGGTTTGATCACAAGCACAGCAGGGGTGGCTACACACAACTATTGGCAGTCAGATTCCCACTGCTGGCAGAAATCACCAGACCAAGAGCAGCTTTGGGGATAAAAGGGGTTTGTTTTGGCTTACAGACTGGAGGAGACTGGAGGAGAAGCTCCATAATGGCAGGGAAAATGGACATCACCCCCTGGCCAACATAAGGTGGACAACAGCAACAGGAGAGTGTGCCACTCAGGCAAGGGGAAATTAGCTATAATACCCATAAGCCCACCCCAACAATACACTACCACCAGAAGGTGTTAATTCCCAAATCGGCTGGGAACCTAGCATTCAGAACACCTAAGTTTATGGGGGACACCTGAATCCACAATGAGGCTGTGAGAAAACTCACACAATGATGGTGGGAGACTGGAAAAAGCTATTAATGTCTTTAAAAGGTAAATACAAATTACAGCCAAAGGTGTGGTGGTGCATGCTTTTAATCCCAGCTCCCAGGGAGCCTGAGATAGGAGAAGACTATGAGTTCAAGGTCAGCCTGGGGCTACATAGAGAGTTCCAGGTCATCTTGGGCTAGAGTGAGACCCCACCTCATAAAACAAAAAGGGGGAAAAATCCAACAAACTTATAAACCCAGAAATTTCACTCCTGGGGATCCACCAAAGAGAAAAAAACTACATGTCTACACAAAGATTTGTATATGACTGTTCATTAGCAACATTCCCCAAAACCAAAAATGGTAGTTTACATATCCATCAACTGATGAATGGATAAATAAATGTGGTGAATCCATTTAAAAGAACATTATTCAGTAACAAAAGAATGATGTACATAAATATACTACAGCATGGTAAACCTTGAAAATATAGCTAAATGAAAGAACCCAGATGCAAAAGAACCTAACACTGTATGATTCCACTTACAGGTACAGAAAAGAAAACCTGGAGTGACAGCATGTAGCTGGCTGCTGTGAGGGTCAATACAGGAACAATGAGTAAATACAACTGGATATCTTACATTTTCAAATAGATTCTGATGTGCTTGTACAAGTCTGTAATTTTACTGACAATCACTGGATTGCTTGTATATTTAGAATGGGTAACCTTTTAGGTTAAATCACAGGGGCGAGAGTGAGAAGGGGAGAGCTAATACCTAAGGTCAAAGACAACATTGGCTAGCTGAGAATCACATAATCACAAGAGAGAAACAGGGCAACAACAGACAGCTTAACTAACTGGCCCTTCTGGACAACTCAGCAGTTGCAGGTACCTAAGAAAGCTGGCAATACATTTTCTGCTTTATTACCTGTTCTGCCTTTGGGAGTAAATGCTGTAGCACCAGGAAGGTGGCAACCAAAATACTGGAGTAACTATGGGGCACTCCTACTAACTAAAGAACTAAGCAAGAGATTAAGAAAGTCACTAAGCTGGAGGAATCTATACATTCCTAGTTTTATAAGGAACTATAGTTTTTTGTTATTGTATTCTGTTTTAGTTTCAATTATTATTTGAGAGAGCACATGCGAGTGAACATGCAAGCACATGGCACACCAGGGCCTCCTACCACTGCAGTCAAACTTCAGATACATGTGTTACTTTGTTTATCTGGCTGTACATAGATTATTTGAGAACTGAACCTAGGCTGTCAGGCTTTGCAAGCAAGCACCTTTATTTTAACCATTGAGCTAGCTCTCTCTCTCCAGCCCCCTCTTTTTGTTAGACCACATTTTTCAGTTCACTGAATTCTATAAAACTGAAGAGACAGGACTGAGATTTTCTTTGAGGAAAGCTTTGATTGTGAGCAGGTACATTTAAAAAATGCACAGAACTGGATATCTTTAGTTTGAAACCAAAGATGATATTCCAATGAGGCATTTTCTTAATTTATTTTTTCAAGGTAAGGTTTCACTCTAGCCTACGATGTCCTGGAATTCACTTGGTAGTCTCAGGGTGGCCTTGAACTCATGGCTATCCTCCTACCTCTGCTCCCCAAGTGCTGGGATTAAAGGCACACACCACCATGACTGGCTTTTCTTAAGTTTTTTTAAAATTACTGTATTTCATGTGTGTATGTGTGTAGTGTGTATATGCATGCATGCACCCAGGTGCATAAGGCAGGATTTTTCCACTGCAAATAAATGTTGTCTGGCTTTACATGGGTGGTTGGGGAAATGAACCTGGGTGCAGGCTTTGCAAGTAAGCACTTTTAACTGGTGAGCCATCTTCCTAGCCCCTAAGATGACATTTTAAGGTTTTGAGTAATCCACGCTCCATATTTGAGGCAAAATTAAATTAATGGATAACTGAAACTTCATAAAGAAAACCCTCTGATTTTGATTAGCCCATCCTCTGCATTTGTTTTTTTAAACTTTTTGTTATTTTTATTTATTGTTTATTTATTTATTCATTTATTTATTTGAGAGTGAGAGAGAATGGGCGCACCAGGGCCTCTAGCCACTGCAAATGACCTCCAGATGCATGTGCCCCCTTGTACATCTGGCTAACATGGGTCCTGGAGAGTTTGAACTGGAATCCTTTGGCTTTGCAGGCAAACACGTAAACCACTAAGCCATCTCTCCAGCCCTGCATTTGTTTATTAAGTGAAGTGGGAATTCCACAAATGGCATCTTTCTTTACTGTATTACCAAACCAGAAATGCTCTGTTCTCCCTCTTGCTTCAGCCTGGATCCCTCCAGAACTTATTACCTAATGGTCCTCAGCTAGGACCCACTGCCTATGGTGAGTATTTGCCAACCTCATCTTAGGAATGGGACAGAAAAATAGGTAAGAAAAGGGCTTCAGTGAATCTGGTCACTGTGAAGCAGTAGGGACAGCTCTAACTACTATACATAGAAATGCTAGACTAAACAAATCTAAACATCCTAGTTCAACATGAGTTTTTACAGATGTGTTCCTTCCCTCTGCATAGGCTAGAGTGAAACCCTACCTTGAAAAAATAAATTAAGAAAAATAATAAAAACCAAAGTGGGAGGGATTAGATTAGGCTTCCACAAAAGCTTAGTGGATTAAAACTCAGTTACAGCCATTATTTTACAGATTTTTCTTTCTGCCTTCTAAAAAATGTTTTCTTGGGCTGGCTCAGTGGTTAAGGCACTTGCTTGCCTGCAAAGCCTAACAACCCAGGTTCGATTTCCCATTACCCATGTTAAAGCCAGATGCAAAAAGTGGTGCATGCATCTGGAGTTTGTCTGCAATGGCTGGAGGCCCTGGTAAGCCCATTCTCTCTCGCTTCTATCTCTCTCTGCTTGCAAATATCTAAATAAATAAAACATTTTAAAAAATTTTCTAGAGCTGGATATGGTGGCACACCCATTTAATCCCAGCACTCAGGAGGCATAAGTAGGAGGATTGCTGTGGTAGTTTGAATATATGGCCCCCAAAATATTCAGTGTTTTATTAGTTTATAGTTTGCATCTACAGCCACCTTGCTGGAAGCAGTGTCACTGGGCAGATCTTAAGGTGTGGTGGTGGGTTTAGGATTCCATTGTAAAAATATGCAAAGTGTGTCCAGTGGGAGTTCCTGAAATGTGCTGTGCTGTGTGGCTGGTGGCTTTTTTCTCTCTCTCGCCTGGTCCTGTAAGAGCAGGCAAGCTTCTTCTGCCATTATGGAGCTTCCTCTGGATCTGTAAGCTTCAATAAATAATATCCCTTCCTCCATAACTGTGCCTGGTCTGGAAGTTCATCTCAGCAAACCTGAAGCTGTCCGCTACAATCACTATGAGTTCTAAGCCACTCTGAGACTATAAATTCAAATGTGTGTGTGTGTATTTGAGGTAGGGTCTCTCTAGCCCAGTCTGACCTAGAATTCAATATGTAATCTCAGGCTGGCCTCGAACTCATGGCAATCCTCCTACCTCTGCCTCCCAAGTGCTGGGATTAAAGGCGTGCGCCACCATGCCCGGCCAAATGAACAGTTCTAATCAAAAGAAGAACAATTAATTGTATTGTGGTATTAAATGTGTGGAAGGACACATTAAGCAAATACTGGGATCGTATCTACGTGTCAGGGTCATATACATAAACTGTAGCTCCAGAGGCAAGATACCCCGTGCAGCACTAGGGATCATTTACACAAAGTCTACATCCCCTCTCCACTGGGCTCTGGATTAAAAGACAATCAGTCTAAGGGGCTCTAGAGATAGCTCAGTTGGCAAAGTGCTAGCCTTGCCAGCATGAAGACCCAAGTTGGATCCCAGTACCCATATAAAATGCCAGGTGTGGTGAAGTGCAATTGTAATTCCAGTGCTGAAGAAGGCAGAAAATAGCCAGCTAGAGCTGGCTGCCTGTCAGTCTAGCCAATTGGGGAACTCCATGCCAATGAAAGATTCCCCCCCGCTTTTTTTTTTTTGGTTTTTCGAGGTAGGGTCTCATTCTAGCTCAGGCTGACCTGAAATTCACTCTGTAGCCTCAGGGTGCCCTCGAACTCATGTCAATCCTCCTACCTCTGCCTCCCGAGTGCTGGGATTAAAGGTGTGTGCCACCACGCCAGGCTGAGAGATCCTATCTTGAAAAGAAGTAGACATCACATTTATGGATGATACCTAAAGATTTCCTGTCTTCCAAATGTACACCCACACGCACTTGTATATACATGAATATGCACACACAAAGACACTTAAAAAAAAAAGACAACAACCAATATAAAATGATCTGAGGTCTGCCTAAAAGTACATAGCTATCTGACTGTAATCTGTAGGTGACAGCTCTAAGAAGACAGCCTTTTGCTAGCAGGTTGCTAATTATAACATGTACCCTCACATCTTCCTTTGGTACATTAACCCCCTCAGCAGGAGCTGACAGAGTGGTAGAACAGAAAAAGCAGGCAGACTGTCTCAAGTTTAAAAGATTCTCTTCTTGCCGGGCATGGTGGCGCACACCTTTAATCCCAGCATTTGGGGGGCAGAGGTAGGAGGATCACCATGAGTTCAAGACCACCATGAGACTACACAGTAAATTCTAGGTCAGCATGGGCTAGAATGAGACCCAAAAAAAAAAAAAAAAAAAAAAAGATTCTCCTCTTAATAAAACTACTAAACAGAATAAGGAAGTTCTGAGAATGGGGGAAACCATCAAATTTAAAAGTAAAATTCTAAGTTCTTTTTTCACAAAAATGAGTAATTGAATTCCACTTTAAAATAATTATGTATCAGGAACTAATCCAGTTGTAGAATGACACCCGTTTTCCCATTTAATGAAACTGGTTATACGTCCCATTAACAAGAACATAAAGTAAAGGAATAAGCCACTGTTATAAGAAAAAAGAATTGTGGCCTAAAAATGCCTCAAAAATGATAAAATGTGATCACAGCTGATGTTCACATTTGGGTATCATTACCCAACCAAAGGAAATGTCATCATCTATTCTAAAACCTTCATTGATTCATTACTTTAGAATGAATTTAATATCAATTGTATCCCTATAACTTGAGCATGTACCTCAACTACAGTATTCAATACACTGGAAGAGAGCTGTTGATTTTCTGTCTCCCCAACACAAGGGCATAAAGAGTTTGTCACATGCCTTAATGCTCACCCACGATAGCCTGCAGTTAAAGTGGTGGTGGATTAAATGGATTAATGACTTCATGGCTGCTCATTTCCAGCCAGCAGGTCATACAGCAGATTTTCCTATATGCATGCATTTCCCAACTACTACTCGCTAGCTGTGTGAAGTCAGGTTAGTTATTTAACCTCTCTGTATCCACTTACACATGAATATAAGAGGATGCATAAAGCATATACTTCAAAGGACTATTAAGAATACTAAATGAATTACTACATGTATAAAGTCTTAAACACTACCACTCACTGTAAATGCTCTTCCAAAGGGAGAAATCCTAACCCCTTTAGATCAATTCTACAGGAACAATGCCTGTCAGAGCAGACAAATAAGAATGCTAGAATATATTTTCCTCCAGTCTCTTGCTTTGTCCCACTCACGCCACACCCTATAGACCCCACACTCCTGTCTCCAACAACAAATAAAAAATAAACCAACAAAAACCCTGGCATAATTCTCTTTCCGTTTAAAATGGGAAAATGAGGGCTAGAGAGATGGCTTAGCAGTTTAGGCACTTGCCTGTGAAGTTTAAGGACTCAAGTTTGACTCTCCAGGTCCCACATAAGCCAGACACACAGTGACACAAGCACGCAAGGTTCCACATGTGCACAAAGGGGCACACACACGTATGGAGTTTGACTGCAGTGACTGGAGGCCCTGGCGTACCAATGCTCTCTCTCTCTCTCTCTCTCTTTCTCTCACACACACACACTCTCTCTCACACATACACACACACTCTCTCATTTTTAAAAAAAGGCAGTCTGTTGGGCTTGTCTCATAAAAATATATAATGGGAAAATGATAAAACTCCATTTTGTGTGTCAGTACACAGAACACTTTACTGGAAATAGGTTAAATAATAGTCCTGAACTTTGTGCCTACCATTTGTTCAATTGTTTTATTTTGAGACAGGTTCTCATATGTCTTATAGGCTGGCCTCAAACTCACCATTTAGATAAGGATGACCTTGGACTTCAGAGCCTACTGCCTCTACTTCCGTGTTTAAGTAAGGAAGATAACTCCTTTGAATACATATATTCAGATATACTGTACACAAGCTTACAAATTATGTAAATCACAAACAGCAATACAAGCTCAGTTCACTTTATAAATAGTATGTTACAAAAATGAAATTACCTAAAATTAAGCCCACCATTGTACTTAAATATCCGGTTCCACTTCCCAGGTTAAGAAAAGATAATCCTGGTTGAAGTTTCAATGCTTCCATAACTTCAGAATAAATGCAAGGTGCTGACAAGTGTATGTTTCCATGCTTCCAGGCTAAGTCTTTGTAAGCATTGTCTCTGTAGCCTTCCAAATAGTAATCTCCACGATCAATCGCTCTGAAGGCTTGCTCTACTCTTTCAGTGCGGATATACTGAGCTTCTTTAAGGTTATCAATTAAGTCATCATTATCTTCCCCAGCACTCACAGCGCCTCCCATGATAGTATTCAAATCAAATCATTAATTTTTAAATGTAATAAAATTAGTAGAAATGGCTTCCAATAATGTAGTATGGTTTTTTTCTTTTTAATACTGCACTTGATTTCCAAAAATAAATTAAACCTGGAAGAAAATAAACAAATTTAAATTAATATTCAAGAGGAAAGCAATTTTACTTTATTAAATGTCATTATAAACAGCTACTATTTTTCAAAAATATACTCTGTTCCAGTTAACATGGGAAGTAAATTAAACACACTATTTTATTTGTTCTTATAACAACCATAAAAGGCAGATTACATCTGATCTCATATATACAATAGAAAAACTGGAACTCAGAAAAATCTAAGTCAACTAGTATGTATGGCCACTTCTGGTCTTCTGTGGTGGTTGCTAAGACCTAGTTACCTAAATCTCAATTAATTACAATTATATACAATTTAAAATTCAGTTAGCTAGCTTACCCACATTTATGTGCTTAAAAGCTACATGTTGCAGGTGGCTGCACACTGGACAGTACTGGATTGGAGAATGACACTCCAAGGACTTAATCCCAAGTCTTTTGACTGAAAAGCCATGCTCTTGATCACCAAGATACATACATTTATAGTACATTTATCTTAGTTTAATAGTTTATTGATTTAAATTTCCTGAACTTAATAGCTAGCAATCCTAAAATAGATTCATACATTTAAAATGTTTAACACAGAATAATATATTACCTAAGCATTGAATTTAGAAAAAAAATGAAAAAGTCAGCCATGGTGAGATGGCATTCCTGTAATTTGCACTCAAGAAGCAGAGGCAGAAAAATCATGAACTCAAGGTCAGCCTGGGCTACACTGTAAGATTCTGTCTCAAATAAAGTCAGACTTACTGATTAAATATTTGTGCATGTATACACACTGACATGTCTGGTAAACTTTATTGTAATAAATAATGAGACTTTAAGCCTTATTAACAATTTTAATAGTCTGCCAAAACACACACACATACAATATATTTCTTGGGACTGGAGAAATGATTCAGTTAAAGGTGCTTGCCTGCAAAGCCTGAGAGCCCAGGTTCAATACTCCAATACCCACATAAAGCCAGATGCACAAAATAGTACATGTATCTGGAGTTAATTCACAGTGCAAAGAGACCCTAGTGGTCCCATTCTCTCTTCCTTTCCCTCTGCTTATAAATAAATAAATAAATAAAAATTACAAAGCCAGGTGTGGTGGCTCATGCCTTTAATCTCAGCACTCAGGAGGCAGAGGTAGGAGGATTGCTGTGAGTTCAAGGCCACCCTGAGACTACATAGTAGGTTCCAGGTCAGCCTGAGCTGGAGTGAGACCCTACCTCAAAAAACAAAAACAAAAACAAAAAAATTATGAATAAATTCATTTAAAAGCCAGAATCAGCACTTTTGAATGGAACCTAAGTGGATCTTGATAAAGAATTTCAGTATGTAATACTGTAAACACAATTTAAGTTTAATACTGAAGTAAATTCATGTAATTTCTGAATTAACAAGTCAAGAAAGGAAAGAAAGAAATGAAAATCCTTTGGCCAAAAGCATGAGGTAAAACAGCCAATTCCAACAAGGCTGAACTCCTAATCTTTTCATTTCATGAGTGTGTAGGCCAGAGGCTGACACTGGTTATCTTCCTCCCTCATTCTCCTCTTTTGTACTTGAGGCAGGATCTCTCACTTAACCCAAAGCTTGTCTGGTGGGCTAGCTTAGCTAGTCAACTTTGCCCGGAGGATCCCCTGCCTCTGCCACCCATTCTTGGGGATTGCAGGTGAGCACCCCACCTGCTCAGGTTTATATGTGTGCTGGGGATCCCAGCTCTGGCCCTCACACTTTACCCACTGATTCCTCTCCTCAGGCCCCTATTCTTGACTTTAAAGAAGAAATGGATTCTGGCTTTGGGTATCCTCAGATCCCCCCACCCCTACTACCAACTGCTCTAGAGTCACTAAATCAAATGCTTCACTGGAGGGACAAGTCATCTTATCTGGTGTTCCTTTTGTTCTCTCCTAAGATCTCTTGGATAACTTTCCGGAGAAGAAAACACTGTAAACTTATGTGTTGTTCAGGTATCATTTATTTAAACTCACTTGTACAAAGTTCAACTTCCTGTCTTCAACCCACCCAAAAAAATAATGAACAAAGTACCAAGGCTTTCTAATACCCTGTTCCACAAGAATGGACTTTATACTGTGTAATGTAATAAAGGGATGTCTACATGTTTACATTTTTAGGGAAAAAGAGGCAAGACAGACTAGTGATCAAGTACAAAAACTATTACTGTTTACTGACAGACACCCTTCTAAACATGTTATCTCATGCAAAATTACAGTAAAGCCAGAGGAAGAAAGAGCTAGGAGCACACGAGAAATCACAAGTAAAAAGATGAAGTGCTACACTTCAGAGGAGCCAAAGTGGGATCTGGAGTCCCAGGACGGAAGACAACTTCTTTAAAGGGGTACACAGCGGGAGGGAACTGTGGGCTAGAGGAAGACTTAGCACTGAATCTCAAGGGCAAATGACACTTTTGAGAAATTACCACTGTTGGCATTTTCTAGCCATAACAGCCTTTCAGTGTAGGCCAGTGGTTGGTTTCTTCTTTTTATGCATGGACTCTTCCTAAAAGCTCATCAAACTTATGGTTCTTCTCCCTACAGAAAAACAGGACAAAAAAAAAAAAAAAAAAACCTGCAACAACTTTGGAAGGCTACCAAGCATCACAAGACCCAAGAATCCACTCCTAATTTAAAAACATCTACTATAAACAACAAAGAGCCAGTCAGAGATTTCAACAATGAAAGGACAATTGCAGTTCCATCTTAGAATTGTGTATGAAGCAACTTTTATACAGAAAGACTTGTTTCACATCTACAGCAACAGGCCTGACTCCAGGTACTTAGCAGCTGGAAAAAGCATCACAGAATAAGAGGTGGTGCAAGAGTGTGAAAAGGGCTACACCAGACTTCTTTCCCAAGGTCTAGGGGGAGAGATTGATCATTAAATCTGAACAAAGGTTGCAAGGCTGCCCAGGAGGGAAGCAGTGAGGACACGTTTCCCAGAACTAGAGAAATGCTAGTCTTCCTTTACTTGTGTCTTCATTCCCCATGGCTTCAGTTACCCACCATCAACTATGGTCTGAAAGTATTAAATGGGGAATTCTAAAAATAAATAATTCTTAGGTTTAAAATGTCATGCTTTTCCCAAACAGCATTAGGACATCTCATGCCATCAGGCTCTAATCCATCCAGAATGTGAACCATGCCTCTTTCTGAGCAGCACATCATGGATACACTGCCTGCTCATCAACACTAGTAACCATCTAGGGAATGGCACCCACTGTTGTGGCACAACAAAATGTGTACTGGAATAACTAGCATGTTGTTCTAAGGCTACATGACAAGACCTGTATCATTCACCTCCCTTTATCTCATAAAGGTATCATTTCACATCAGCATAAGGGTGAGTACAGTATATTTGGAGGAAAAAAGACTATATTCACATAACTCTGCAGTTTTTATTTAATTAATTTATTTTATTATTAGGATTGTTAATGTCTTAATAACACCTAATTACAAACTAAAGTTCATCATAAGTATGTATATAGGCGAAAAAACAATGTACACAACCTCACTTTTTTCAGATTTTGAATATTTTCACATACATATAATGAAAGATCTTAGGGAGATGGGGCCCACATTTTAAAAATGAAGTTCAGGGCTGGAGAGATGGCTTAGGGGTTAAGGCGCCTGCCTCCTAAGCCTAAGAACGCTGGTTCCAATTTCCAGCGGTTCCAACCTCCAGGTCCCACGTTTAGCCAGATGCAAAGTGATGCAAGGGCGCAATGCCGCACTTGACCACAAGGGGGCGCACACATCTGGATTTCGTTCACAGCAGCTGAAAGACTGCTGGTGCGCCCATCTCTGTCTTCCTCTCCCTCTTTCTCTGTCTCTCTCTCTCTCTCTGTCTCTCTCCAAAAAATAAAAATAAAAAATAAAAATGAAGTTCAGCCAGGTGTGGTGGCGCACTCCTTTAATCCCAGTACTCGGAAGGCAGAGGTAGGAGGATCACTGTGAGTTTGAGGCCACCCTGAGACTACATAGTAAATTCCAGGTCAGCCTGAGCTAGAGTGAGACCCTACCTCGGAAAACCAATAAATAAATAATAAATAAAAATGAAGTTCATTTGTTTCATATACACCATCAACATGTTGCCTAAAGGTAATTATTTTTGCTATGCCTGCCTTTTAACTGTGAGCCATTGTGTAAGGTTAGGTATGGAATAGTCTGTGACATTATATGGACCTAAAAAAGCTTCACATCTTGGAGTATTATAAATTTCACATTTTGGTCCTAGACATGTGATCAAAAACTCAGTATTACGGTTCAAGCATCACCTAGCAACTTGAAATTAACTCCCAAAGATAAGGATGGACTCCTGTAGAACCTACTATGATGCATGTTTATTTGATGCAAATTAGCTCATATGTTTAGTGTACAGAGTAATGAAGTAAAAATGTGAATATAATGAGAAAGTATGGTCGGCATCTGAAACACCACTGTAATGCTAGCACTCAGGAAGCTGACCAGCAGTGAGATTGCAAAGTGGATGTTATCCTTCTCTAATAGAGAAACTCATGTTAGCCTTAAGGACACACACAGACTGAGAATGAATGCCTGGAAAAGATACTCCAGCAAATGGCAACCAAAAGACAGCAAACAGCCTGGCATGGTGGCAAGTGCCTTTAATCGGAAGGTGAAGACAGGAGGATCAGAAAACCTATCAAGTATCTTTTCTGACCATAATAGAATGAAAGCAAAAATCCAGTGACAAGGGCCTGGAGAGATGGCTTAGCAGTTAAGTGCTTGCCTGTGAAGCCTAAGGACCCCAGTTTGAGGCTTGATTCCCCAGGACCCACATAAGCTAGATGCACAAGGGAAGGCATGCATCTGGAGTTCGTTTGCAGCAGCTGGAAGCCCTGGCATGCCCATTCTCTCTATCTGCCTCTTTCTCTCTCTCTCTCTGCCTCTTTCTCTCTCTGTCTAAACAAAAAAATAAAAACAAAATAAAAACAGTGAGAAGAGCCGGGCGTGTTGGTGCACACCTTTAATCCCAGCACTTGGGAGGCAGAGGTAGGAGGATCACCATGAGTTCGAAGCCACCCTGCGACTACAGAGTGAATTCCAGGTCAGCCTGAGCTAGAGTGAAACCCTACCTCGAAACACCAAAAAAAAAAAAAAAAAAAAAAAAAAAAAAAAACAGTGACAAGAGAAAAGTTTGTAAAATTCACAAGTTCTTAAAAATCTGAACAACTAGGAGCTGGGCGTGGTGGCACACGCCTTTAATCCCAGCACTCAGGAGGCAGAGGTAGGAGGATTGCTATAAGTTCGAGGCCACCCTGAGACTACATAGTGAATTCCAGGTCAGCCTGAGCTAGAATGATACCCTACCTTGGGGAAAAAAAAAAAAAATCTGAACAACCTAGGCACAAAGAAAAACTACAAAGGATATGTTTCAAGTGTCTTAAGATAATGAACTGGGGCAAGGGCTCAGGGGAAAAAGAACTGGCCGCCAAAACCTGAGTGCCCAAGTTTGGTCCCCAGGGCCCATGTAGAAAGCCAAAAGTTGTGGTGGGCTTCAGTAACCCCAGCACAGTATAGGCGAGATGGGTAGCAAAGACAGAATTTTTGAGATGTGCATAGCTAACAAAGTGAAGAGCAAGAGCAGGGTGAGATCTGGAGAGAAGGCAGAAAGGCGAGGACCAAGCCAAAGGTTGGATCACTAACCACCACATGCATGACAGGGCATGTGAGCACCTGCACAAACACACATCTAAAATAAATTTTTTAATTTGAAAAAGCATCCAGGGCTGGAGAGATAGTTTAGCACTTAAAACACTTGCTGGCAAAGCCAAAGAACCCAGGTTTGATCCCCCAGCACCCACGTAAGCCACATGCACAAGATGGTGCATACATCTGGAGTTTGTTTGCAGTGGCTAGAGGCCCTGGTGTGCTCATTCTCTCTCTCTTTTTCTCTCTAAAATATATTTTTTTTAAGTAACAATGTAAGTGAAGATGAAATGCAACATACCAAAACCTATATGATATATCAAATGTAGAAGTTTATAGCAATAAATGTCATCATCAAAATAGAAAATTGGGCTGGGGAGAGATGACTCAGTGGATGAATCACTTAATATACAACTCTGAGTAACTGAGTTCAGTCCCCCAGAGACCAGGTAAAAAGCCAGAAACTATTAGAAGGTTCTGTAATCCCAGTGCACCTACTGTAACAAGGGAGGTAGAGATGAGAATTTCCTGGAAGCTCAGAAACATAGTGAAAAATGAGACCAAGGTGGAAGGCAACTACAGACCCAGAAGTTTTCCTATGACCCCCACATGAGGGCTGTGGCATGTATATGCCTGCACTCTCACACACAGATAATAAATAAATAAATAACACAGAAACAACAGATTAAGCATTACGCTGAAGGAACTGGAAAAATAAATTACAGCAGAGCCTGGTGATACAAGCCTGTAATACCAGCTACTCTGGAGACTAAAACAGGAGAATCACAAGTTCAAAGTCTACTTAAGGTACTGATCAAGACCAATTTGGGCAATTTAGAGACTCTGCCTCAAAAAGTAAAAAAATAAGCTAGACAAAGTGCACATGCTTTTAATCTCAGTACTTGGGAGAGGTCAGATGTGGCCTTTATTATGCTAAGATATATTTCCTCCATCTATAACTTCTCCAGTACTTTTATTATGAAGAGATGTTAGATTTTGTCAATGGCCTTTTTCCATCTACTGAAATGATTGTCATTTCTGTCCTTGTGTCCATTATGTGATAAATTACAATTTTTGATTTTTGTAAGTGAACCATCCCTGTATCTATGGAATGAAGCCCACTTGATGGTGGTATATACCAGCTTGTGGTGTTCCTGAATCAGTTCTTGAGACTGCTCTACAATTTTGTGTGGTATCTTCATCTGGCTTTGGTATTACAAAATAATGTATTTCTTGCCATCATATTTCATGTAATAACTGGAGACATGTAGATGTATACTGTTTTTTTCTTTCTGGTTTTTCAAGGTAGGGTCTTGCTCTCACCCAGGCTGACCTGGAATTCACTCTGTAGTCTCAGGGTATTCTCAAAGTCAGTGATCCACCTTCCCCTACCTCCTGTGTCTGGGATTAAAGGCATGCGCCACCACACCTGGCTCTTGCCTCAATCTTCTTATGTTTAATTTATTGACTTCATCTTGGTTTAATTTTGATAGGTCATGTACATCTAGAAATTCACTCATTTCTTTTACATGACCCAATTTAGTGGAATATATATTTTAAAGTATGTCTTTATGATATTCTAAATTTTGATCTCTTTTGTAATGTCTCCCTTTCCATTATTATTTATAATTTGTTTTGTTTTCTTTCTTTTGGGCAGACTGGCTAATGGTCTGTCAATCTTATTTTCTCAAAGTACCAACTCCTTATTTCATTTATACTTTATATTCTTTTTTCCATCTTAATTTCATTATTATCTGCCCTGATCTTAATTACTGCTTCCAGAATACTTTGTGGGGTTTAGTTTGCTCTTGTTTTTTTCCCAAGGCCTTAAGGCTTATCATTAGGTTATTTACTTGATATCTCTTTAATTTTTTAAAATATATTTACTTGAGAGTATGGGCATGGCAGGCCCTTCTGCCACTGCAAATGAACTCCAGACACATGTGCTATTTAGTGCATCTGGCTTTATGTGAGTACTAGGGAATTGAACCTGGGCAGTCAGGTTTTGTAAGCAAGTGCCTTAACCCTGAGCCGTCTCTCTAGTCCCTCTTTGATTTTTGTTTTTACCGTAGGCACATAAGAGTTATGAACTTCCCTATCAGGACTGCTGTCATTGTACCCCTTAGGCTTTGTTTTGTTGTATTTCCATTTTTTATTCAGTGCTATGATTTTTTTTAATATTCTTTATTTTTTCAGTGATCCATCAGTCATTTAAAACTGTATTGTTGGGCTGGAGAGATGGCTTAGCAGTTAAAGCACTTGCCTGCAAAGCCAAAGGACCCAGGTTTGATTCCCCAGGACCCACGTTAGCCAGATGCACAGGTGGCACATGTCCCTGGAGTTTGCAGTGGTTAGAGGCCCTGGCATGCCCCCCTTTGTCTCTCTCTCTGCCTCTTTCCCTCTCTCAAATAAATAAATAATAAAATCTTTAAGGCTGGAGAGATGGCTTAGCAGTTAAGGCGCCTGCCTGCTAAGCCTAAGAATTCCGGTTCCAATCTCCAGCGGTTCCAATCTCCAGGTCCCATGTTTAGCCAGATGCAAAGTGACGCAAGGGTGCAATGCCGCACTTGACCACAAGGGGCCGCACGCATGTGGATTTCGTTCACAGCAGCTGAGAGACTGCTGGCACACCCATTCTGTCTCCCTCTCCCTCTCTGTCTGTCTTTCTCTCTCTCTCTGTGTCTCTCTCCAAAAAAATAAATTAAATAATTAAAAAAAAATTTTAATCTTTAAAAAATAAATTAAAAAATTTAAAAACTGTATTGTTAAATCTCCATTAAGATAGAGGGTTTTTTTTTCCCATCTTGATATTGATTTCTGGATTTGCTCCATTATGGTCAGAAATAATGTGAGTTATTTCAATTTTCCTCTATTTGTTGACATACTTTCTATCAGTTACTGTCATGATGCTAGGAACAACAACAACAACAAAAAAAAACCTGACCTGCAACTTATGGAAGGAAACAGTTTTAATTCCACATACAATTCCATAGGGTAGGTTCCATAATGTTAGGTTCCATAATGTTGTAGATACCATGACAATAGTAGACAGCCGCACTTACATCTTCAACCAGCAAGGAAGAAAAAAAAGTCATGAGTGACAAGCAGAGCTCAACTACATAACACAAGGCCTCCCACCAGCCCAGCAAGGCTCCTCCTCCTAAAGGCTCAACAAACCTCTCAAAGAGCACCACTGACTGGAGATTAAGCATTCAAACACACGTGTCTATGGGGCCATTCCACATCCAAACCATAAGTGTCCTAATATGTAATCTACTTTAAAAGGAAATTCCATGGGCTACTGAGAATATGCATTCTGTAGTGTTTGGACAGAATGTTCTGTAAATGTGTATATCCATCCTATGAGGTCACTTAACTCTATTACTTACTCTATTTTTGGAAAAGATGATCTGTCTACTGGTGAGAGTGGGATATTGATATCATCTACTATGACTGTGTGGGGCTTAGTCTCTGCCTTTATATCTAGTAGCATTTGCTTTATGAAATTTGATGCAGTTGTGTTTGGTGTGTATACTATGAAAACTGGAAGGTCCTCCTGGTGGATTGTTCCCTTTATCAGTATGATGTAACCTTATCTCTTCTGATTAAACTTGAAAGTAATATTGTCAGATATTAGCATTAGAATGGCAACATCTTTTTCCTGGTTCCATTTGCTTGGACTATCTTTGTTTCATCCTTTCACCCTAAGGTATCTGTCTTTGGTGACCAGATGAGATTCTTGGGGAAAGTAAAGAGATGTATCCTGTTTTCTAATCCAATCTGCTACCATGTGTTTTTTGATGGAGGAATTGAGACCATTAATATTCAGGGTTATTACTGAAAAGTGTGAACTGATTCCTGTCATCTTTTTAGTGCTTGGTTTTTTTAAGACCCTGATTGCTTAACAACTTTTCTAGCATCACTGTTTGCCCAGAAGCTCCCTAAAGGCAGTTATCCTTATTTTCCCTCTGAAGTATTCCTTTCAGTATCCTTTGTACAGCTGGCCCGGTGGTCAAAAAGTTCTTCAGCCTACTTTTACCATAGAAAGCTTTTCCTTCTCCATCAATTATGGCTAATAGTTTTGCTAAGTATAGCAGTCTGGGTTGATAATTGTGGTCTTTTGGGACTTGAAATACACATCATTCCAAGCCCTTCTGGCTTTTAAAGCTTCCATTGACAAAGTCAGCTGTTATTCTGATGGGACTGCCTTAGTATGTGACCTGGGATTTTTCTCTCATAGATCTCCATGTTCTATCTTTTTTTTGGATAAATTTAGTGTTCTAACTATAATGTGATATGAAGAATTTCTTTTCAAGTCCTATTTGTTGTCTTGTATCCCTCTTTTACCTGGATGAGCATGTCTTTATCTAGATTTGGGGAATTTTCTGCTATGACTACACTGCAAATATTTCCTATTCCTTTAGCATGGTATTATTCTCTTTTTATGTTACAGCTTATAAATTTGATCTTTTCATGATGCCCCTAAGATACTGCATACTTTGTTCATAAATTTTTATAAATTTATTTTCTTTGAATAATCAAACCAATTCCTCTACCCTGCCCAGGCTCTGATAATTCTATTCTCCCTGTCATCCATCCTACTGGATCAGCTTTCCACTGAACTTTTAATTTCATTTACTGTAGTTTTCATTTCCACCATCATTTCACTATGCTTTTTCTTCAATATTTCTATATCTTTAAAGAATTCTATTTTTGCTGGGCATGGTGGTACAAATCTCTGATGCCAGCACTTGGGAGGCAGAGGTAGGAGGACCACTGTGAGTTCAAGGCCATCCTGAGACTGCATAGTGAATTCCAGGTCAGCCCGAGCTAGAGAAAGACCGTATCACCATAAAAAAAAAAAAATCTATTTTCATGTCTTCCACTGACTTATTTCATTCAGCTGATTACATTGCATATATCTATCATCATTTTTAGCACTCTTTGTCTAACCCTCATCTAAGTCTTTCTCACGAGGGGCTACCACTCTCGGATTGGGAGGTTTGGGAGGAAACGTTTTCTTGCTTTTTTTTTTTTTTTTTTTTTTTTTTGGCGCTGGGACCTTCACATCATTTCTTAGATCAGTCACTGAATTTTTGGTATTTTTAAATTTAGGTTTTCTTGATTCAATAGAAGTACTTGCTATATTCAGGAGGAACTGGTTTTTGCAGGGCTGAAGTGTCATCTTTTGTTAGGCTTGAGCACCAGGCTTCCTTCCCAGTCTCCTTTTTTAGTAGAGTACTACCTATAACAACAGTCATTATCTTGGGATAAACATATGATAAAAAAAGAAAAATAGTGACAGTCTAGTGTAAAACAATCATCTTTTAAATGCTAATCATTTCAAGGAGCATGTGAACATTGACAGTATAGACTGCACTAATATATTAGTTATTGTGGGTTGATGAAGAGAGAAAAAGAAGAAAATGCTGCAGAAAACTAGTTAGTATTGGGTTGATATAGAGAAAGTAAAGGAGGAGTTCATGAACAAGAAGTGAAGCTGTAGAGCAATAGAAAAAAAAAAAAAACAGGGGATGAGGGTAGAATTTTGCCTAAAGATAGACTGAGGAGGTAGAGTGTATGCTAACAGCTAATGTTGAATATTTCCATCTCTCAGGATGCTATGGGTCAGCATTCCTGCAAACCAGAACAGATTTTGGTCTCTGGGAGAAGATACAGAGGGAAAGAGTAGAAGGGAGAAAAAAAGGAAAGTTGAACACTGCACAAAACCAAGTACAAACAGAGCCCACCCCACCATATACTCACATATGCACATAAACAAAAGAAACAATAGAGGTTAAGAGAAGAGTTAGGCTAAGAGGGGCCCAAACTTGCCTTCTAAAATGACAACAAGTGCTGGAAGCAGGATAGGTGTAAGAGAAAGAAATGGGTAGAAATATACCATTTTCAAACTGGCCTGATATTTGGCTTTCCTCTGCACATAACTCGACTCTTAGAATGCCTTAAACATTTTTTTCTTTTCTTTTTCTTTCTTTCTTTTTTTTTTTTTTTTGCCATTAAATAGGCTTCTGAAATCCAGAGCCATGATGTTCTACCACATGGAATATATGGAATATACATGTAATATATATTTTATATATATTATATATAATATATGGAATATATATACATATATACATTTATACATATATACATACATACACACACACACACACACACACACACACACACACATATATTGTATATACATACACCAGGACACAATCCCCCAACTTTCAAGTAATGGAATTTTGGATTATAATCAATGCACATTTGAGTATTGCAAAAAAAAATCTGAATTAAAATAACTATTTTGATGTTTCAATAATAACCCAACTTAAAAATACACAATTTTTATATGTTTTTATTTATTTATTTGCAAGAAGAGAGAAAGTGAGAGAAAAAAAAGAGAAAGAATTCACTGCAAACACACTCCAGACACATGTGCCACTTTATGCATCTGGCTTTTCATGGGTACTGGGGAATTGAACCTGGGGTGTTGGGCTTTGCAGGCAAGCATCTTAACTGTTAAGCCATCTCTCCAGCCCCCAAATATATTAATTTTTATCAGCACATAGCAAATAGTATTTAAAATTCACTACTGGGAAAGCATCATGTAAGTCTGAGATAATTCTATCAACCAAAGAAAAAGAAGTGTCAAATAAACATCAGGACAGCAAGGTCTAGTCATGGTTCCAAAGTAACCCTGCTGCATCAGTCCATGCAAATCTCCAGAATGTCACTTCCTCACCTAGAAACAACACAGGTCATTTTCCTCAAGTCTCTCAGAACTCTTACTACTATATAGCAGTGCAAATCAAAATTGTACTGCAATACAGCCAAGATTTAATTACCTCGGTATAGCTGTTTATACCTCAGCATTTGTTACATTGGTCACACTTTTACTGCCCCATTCCTGTCATTCTTTCCATTTATTTATTTATAAGCAAAGAAAAAGAAAAAGACAGAGAGAATGGGCACCCTAGGGCATAGTACCACTTCAAACAATCTCTAGATGCATGCATCATTCTGTACATCTTGGCTTTACATGGGTACTGGGGAATGGAACCTGGATTGTTAGTCTTTGTAGGCAAGTGCTTTAACCACTGAGCCATCTCCCCAGTCCCCATTCCTGCCATTTTTACTTCCAGAAAAGCAAACAATTTACAAGTATTCAAGTCTTGCATTAAACAATAAAAACAACATAAAGAATGTGAAAGAAAAATGTAAGCCAGGCGTGGTGGTGCATGCCTTTAATCCCAGCACTTGGGAGGCAGAGGTAGGAGGATCACCATGAGTTCAAGGCCACCCTGAGACTACAAAGTGAGTTCCAGGTCAGCCTGGGCTAGTTAGAGTAAGACCCTACCTACAAAAACCAAAAAAAAAAAAAAAAAAAAGAAAGAAAAGAAAAAAAAAAGAAAAGAAAAGAAAAATAAAATGTAAAGAGGGGGGAAAGCAACAGCATAAAGTAGTGAACAGTTTAAGCATTTAAGAGGTCATCATGAAATTGTCAATAAATAACTTTTTAAATGAAAGTTTTCTCAAATATTTTTATTTATTTATTTGTAAGTAGAGAAAATGGACATGCCAGTGCCTCTTGCCACTGCAAAGGAATGCTAGACATATGGGCCACTTTGTCCATCTGGCTTTGCGTGGGTACTGAGGAATCAAACCCAGGGTATCAGGTTATGTCAGGTCTTTAACCACTGAGCCATCTTTCCAGCAGAAAAGAAAAAAAGGCATGTTTAGTCACAAAACACAATTTCACTAGTGGAGGATTTTCTCTGGTAGAGGAAAGGTTATAAAATGGATGCATTCATAAAAATACACCTAAAAAGATTTGTGAAATGTTCAAAATATTTCTTGTTATTCTTCCAAAATTTAATTTGTGGTTTAAGTCTATTTGCTGTAGGGAAGAATGGCTGAGGGTCCCACTCAATACTAAGGTGTCTAGGGCTGCTTAGGAATGCCCTGTGCAGTGTTAAGTGCTAGCAAGTAAAAGCAAGCAGGAAGAAACAGACAGCAGACAGATGTCTCAGAGTGAGAACACAATGAATGCTGACTCACTTTCCTTCTCTCCTAGCACCCTAGGACAAGGAACCAGTTGCTCCCTGCAGTTCCTTCTTCTGTACAAAGAAAACAAAGCTTACCCAGCTCTGGGGCAAAGGTGATAGTGATCCAAGAGAACACATAATTTGAGAAAAATGAATGAACAATGCTCCTTGTGCCCAGGTAGCTCAATGTCAGTGGTAATGACCAACGCTGTTTTGGGTATGGAGGAAACTCCACCAGCAGAAAATTTTTCTCAATGATCAGGCTGACAGATACAACAAAATATAGATTATGAAAGAAAAGATAGCTGTTCTTACAAGTCCCTTGCCTTTCAATAGCTAACAAACATGAATTTTACATTTGATGACAAATACTATAGATCTATTTTTTAAAAAATAGTGGTAAAACAGGCCAGCTACATATCTAGCATAGGGCTCTAATTCTTAACCATAAAAGCTGATGATGGAAGTACCAAAATGCAGAGACCTCTCATGAGCAGTTCACAGCTACAGCATAACTGAATCCCAGTTATGAAACTGTTTTAAGGCAAAACAATTTGTGTTTAGGCTCATGATCCACAGGCAAAAGTGAATTATTCATTAACTTTCAGCTGATAAAATTCTCAATTCTGACCTTTCCTTCCCTTAAAACTTTCCATTTCTCTTCTGCTTTTGGTGTTGAGCTAAAGAGAAAGAATGAAGGGGTGGAGGATTTTTAAAAAGGATCTAATGCCATTTACTGTCACGCAGCCTCAGGCAAAGCATTTAACCTGTAATCTCCAGTTATTTTACCTGGAATGTGCAGTGTCCTGTTTATAAAGCCCTTAACATACTAATGTCCAGTAACTATCAGCTTTAGGTCTGAGCTTTCATTTTCAGTACAAAAGATTTAAAAAAAAAAAAAAAAAAAAAAAAACCACAGCTGTGCGTGGTGGCACACGCCTTTAATTCCAGCACTCTAGAGGCAGAAGTAGGGGATTATCATGAGTTTGAGGCCACCCTGAGACTACACAGTGAGTTCCAGGTCAGCACTGGCTAGAGTAAAACCCTATCTTGAAAAACAAAAATGAAAACAAAACAAACAAAAAAGCACCAGATCTCAAACCTCATGACATTATCATTGAATGTCTAATGACTTCAAGAGAAACCCCGGCAAAATGGGTACAAATACTGATGTCAGAGTTTGTAAAATGAAAAACCAAGGCACAATAGACAGAGACCAGTGGAGTACAAAGTCAAACATAACTGACTAAAGAGGACAACATAGGTTTCTTGCCATGCTCTGAGTCATAAACTAGACTGAGGGCTAAATTAGGAGTCAGTTGCCCTTCTGTACTCACTGGGAGTCTTGAAAGAAAAGAGTAATTCGACACTTTTCACTAGGTAACTTTTTTAAAATATATTTTTAATTTATTTATTTGAGAGAGAGAAAGAGGCATAGAGAGACAGACAGAGGGAGACAATGGGCATGCCAGGGCCTCCGGCCACTGCAAACAAACTCCAGATGCATGCTCCCCCTAGCACATCTGGCTTACATGGGTCCTGGAGAATTGAACCAGGATCCTTTCTTTGGCTTTGCAGGCAAACACCTTAACTGCTAAGCCATCTCTCCAGCCCTTCACTAGGTAACTTTTGCCATCACTAATATTTTGTCCTCTGTAACAGAACACCAGTTATGCAATTTAGCAAAAGTTCATTAACTGACTTACACAATTTTCTTTGCTTCCATGCAACATTTCATCCCAAACTGTAAACTCACTGGAGACAAAAATGGTGTTATGTACTTAATATAGTTATCACAGTCAGAATTTGGGATGTATGCAGAGAGAGTACTTGCCTAGCATGAGCAAGGCCCTGGGTTCCCAATGCCAGCACCACAAATAATAATTTAATTTATGATAATCACATGGTCTTGGTAATCATTTACTAAATAGTAGCTAACATTGTAAGCATATGGTCCAGCTTGGGAAGTCATTTCAAATTTGAATATATCCAACAGGTACAATAACATCAAAGTACATGTTTTTATTTTCTATTTTCTTAAACTCTGGAATCATTCCATCAGGCAGCTGATAAGCCAATAGTTCAAGACTATCTATGTCCCCTAACCTCCAATACTACAAATAAAGTAAATTCTTGCTATAGTATCCATGTCACACATCTTGCTACTTGGCAGGGTTTAAGACATTGCTATTCACAAAGCAGCCTCCAGCTTCCCCCTCACCCTTTCAATTCTTCTATTCTCCTTGTCTTGAGAACAGTACAAGTGCAAAGACAGAGCAAAAAGCAGACATCAGCTCTGTGACAGTTTATGGTTTACACTATTAGGTGGGGGAAGGAATACAGAACTATACAGAACAAATGAAGTAGTGCAAGCTGGAATCTTATTGCAGTTATAAGACTTCATGTAGCTCCCAAGCTTCTCTTCCTCTTCCTTTTACTCCACAACCTTAATACATGACTTCTTCAAACAAAAATTATGTAACTCAATTCATCAAATATATTTGAATACATATAGGTTTTTGTGGCAAGCTGCAACATGAGTAAATGTAAAAGTCTGGTGAAATTTAACAGGATTCATGTCAATAGAAGTAATCATTTGCCACCGGGTGTGGTGGTGCACGCCTTTAATCCAGCACTCAGGAGGCAGCGGTAGGAGGATTGCCATGAGTTTGAGGCCGCCTGAGACAACACAGTGAATTCCAGGTCAGCCTGAGCTACAGTGAGACCTTACCTTGGAAAACAAAAACAAAAACAAAAAAAAGGAAGTAATCATTTGCCAGTCCTAAGAAGGAGCATTTACAAATGATTGTTAGTATATCAAATTAAACTTCCTCTCAAGGGCTGGGGAGATTGCTCAGTGGTTAAAGACACTTGTTGGCAAAGCCTGCCAGCACAAGTTCAAGTGACCCACATAAGCCAGAACACAAAGTGGCACATGCATGTGGACTTTGTTCACAGTGGTAGGAGGCCCTAGTGTGCCCATACTCACTCTTTCTTTTTCTCTTCTTCTCTCGCTCTCTCAAATAAACAAGAATTTAAAAAAACAGAAAGTATTCTTTTCAACGTAATAAAAACCACTTAAAATCCAGCTATAATGGCTCACACCTTCATTCCAAGCATTTGAGAAATGGAGGTTAAAGAACAGCCACTAGTTCAAGGCCAGTATGGGCTACAGAATGAGTTCCAGGTCAGGAATGACACCCTGCCACAATAAATAAATAAATAATCATTAGTATTATATAATACAGTGGTTATGTTAAAGCCCTAATTCTGCAACTTGCTAAATCTCAGGAAACAGAATTTATATTTCTTGGGCCTCAATGGTAGATAGTAAACAGTTACCTCACTGGTTAACAGTTTTACACCTGAGTAGTGTGCAAATCACATAAAGTTATTTAAGTGCTCAACACGTGTTCACTCTTTAAATAATTTTAATAAAGAGCCTACTTAATCCTTCCATAAAAGAACATGCCCTTACTTCAAGAATCAACTTAATTTGAGGATTTTTGTACATTTGTGTTTATATGTCAATTTTCAACATGATCTCAGTAGTTCAATGTACTTTTGAAGGAAAAGAACATGGAAAATTTGGGTCAAGACTAGCATATGCTTGATAGTGTTGGTTGGAATTCAAGGAAATCAATAAATTGAAAACAAAACAAATACAAACATAAAAGAGAGCAGACTAGAGAAATGCACAAACATACACATACTCTTCCCTGCTTCTGAAGGCCTAGAACATATCTCTGGTGCCCCTAAAGATTCCTGTTTCTCAAGCTCAACCTGGATTTCCCATAGTGCCCAGAAATGACTCTTATCCTTCATTGGCCTTGGGCTCCCATAACCACAGACAAGGCTATTACCAACCCCTTTGCTCTCACAGAATAGACCTTCCTCATTCAAAGGGACCTGTTTCATCCTCCACGGAAAAATGCTCTCAAGAGACAAAAAGTAACTTCTTAGACTGTTGCAATAACCACAACTCCATTTGATTCTTAGTAACATGTACACAGACAGATGCACACAAACAGCAGGAGGAAAAAAATTCAACAGATTTTCTTTTGAATTATTCATGCACTATTAAACCAAAGTAAACATCACAGAAGAGCAAATATTTTAAAGAGTTTATAAATATGATAAGCATAAGTACACAAAAGTTGGCAAAATGCCCAAGATGTTTAAAAATGTGTTCAGAAAACAAGGTAGGATGTATAGATCATTCCTCTGATTTATAACCCTACCTGGCATCAGTTCACAAGAGGTTTTGTAGCACTGGAATACCTTTGTTGTTGAATTGTGATTGCAACAGCAATAAAGTGAGACTAAATCAAAAACAGCCACATGATATTGCTGACACTTGAAAAAAATTTTTTTGTGGGAGGGGGTGAGGTAGGGGCTCATTCTAGCCTAGGCTGACCTGGAACTCATTCTATAACTCACATCAATCTTTCTACCTGTGGTGGTTTGATTCAGGTGTCCCCCATAAACTTAGGTGTTCTGAAGGCTAGGTTCCCAGCTGACAAGAGATTTGGGAATTAATGTCTACTGGAGGCAGTGTATTGTTGAGGGTGGGCTTATGGGTGTTACAGCCAGTCCCCTTGCCACTGTTTGGCACACTCTCCTGTTGCTATTGTGCACCTGATGTTGGCCAGGGGGTGATGTCCACCCTCTGCTCATGTCATCATTTTCCCTGCCATCATGGAGCTTCCCCCTCGAACCTTTAAGCCAAAATAAACATATTTTTTTCCCACAAGCTGTTCTTGGTTGGTGATTTCTACCAGCAATGCGAACCTGACTGCAACAGTACTTCTGCCGGAGTGTTGGGATGAATAAAGGTTTGTGTCACCATGCCCGGCTTCATTTTTTTTTTAAAGGCAAGGTCTCACTCTAGCTCTGGCTGACCTGTAACTCACTCTGTAGAACAGGCTGGCCTTGAAGTCACTGTGATCCTCCTTCCTCAGCCTCCTGAGGCTGGGATTATATACATAAACCACCTCACTCACTCACTTACACGGGTTCTAGGGATCAACCTCAGGTCCTCATGGTTGTAAGACAAGCACTTATGACCAGCAGAACTCTCTCCTGACCCTTGAAAAGTCTTTCTACAACCTTAAAATCATCTGCACCCACAAAGGCAAAGACATAATCCATTTATTCTTCTGTGCATATAAACACAAACAAAACATAGCCCTTTAACATGTGTAAAAAGCAAGTCAAGAAAAATAATTATAAAGCCAAACATGCTGGCTCATGCCTATAATCCCAGAACTTGGGAGGCTGAGGTAGGATTATTCTAGGCTATCTTGGCCTAGAGTGAGACCCTGTCTCAAATAAATGAATAAATAAATAAAATTAGTAAAAAAAAAAAAAAAAAACTAAATTATTTAGTTTTCCATCATTCACCTGGGAAAACTACTCATTCAAGACCATACAAGATTTTTTTTTTTTTTTTTTTTTTTTTTGGCTGCAGTACCTTTGCTTCCTTTTTCTTTCACCATAAAATAAAATCTATAAAAGTAGTATTATCTAAGATAAAATGCCTTTTAGTGGGGGGAGGGGAGGGAAATATCATGGTTTATTGTCTTTAAGTATAGAAGTTGTCAATAAAAAATAAAAAAAAGAAAAAATGCCTTTTATTATGTTTATAAAACATCACAACTTAGGTCAAAAAGACTGTGCAGTACCTTCTAACGTTTTATAGCAAAGCATTTAATCTCATCATTATAGAAAAAGCAAACTACCCAAGGCTACAACTGAATTTTTACACTTAAATAAGAGGGGATAGCAGAGGCAAGCAGGAAAAGCTGTAATCGGCTAAACAATTACAACCACATACTAAGGCAAGGCTCTGACCTCTAAATCAAAATGGAGTGTGCCACCATGCCTGGGGGAGGAAGGGGGGGGAAGGGAAGGGAAGGAGGAGGGAAGGAGGAGGGAGGGAGGGAGAAAGAAAGAGAGAATGAATGAGAATGGGTGTGCCAGGGCCTCAAACCACTGCAAATGAACCCCAGAGCATGAACCACTCTGTGCATCTGGCTTTACGTGGGTACTGGGGAAATGAACTTGGGTCATTAGGCTTTGTAGGCAAACGCCTGCAAACTCTCCAGTCCAAACAGAGCCTTTTAAACAATGTGAATCATTTTCCTGATGCCTTTGTTTCTCCCCTATACACCTCTACACCTGGAAAAGGATATATAAAGCCATTAACAAACTCCTTAAATTTCATGGCAGGTAAAGCTCACAAAAGAAATCCATGAAGGAATAATGGGGTAGCAAAACAGGCAAAGACATTCTTGAAGCAAAGCCAATAAAACAATAGCTAAAGTTATATTTTTTCTATTTTTTATTTTTATTTACTTGAGAGCAACAGACAGAGAAAGAGGCAGAGAGAGAATGGGTGCACCAGGGCCTCCAGCCATTGCAAACGAACTCCAGATTCATGTGCCACCTTGTGCATCTGGCTTACGTGGGTACTGGAGTATCAAGTCTCGAACAGGGGTCCTAAGGCTTCACAGGCAAGCGATTAATCACTAAGCCATCGCTCCAGCCCTAAAGTTATATTTTTTTATGACATTTCAGGTTGACAGAGGAAAAAAACATCAAAAACGCATTCACTGAAATATATATATCTATATACAGCCATTAATGAATTCAGTAAATTTGTTTTATCATCTATTTAGCAGAAATACAATGTTGAAATAAGTAAAGGTTAAATAAACAACACTCTTCCCTTCTGTACTTAAGTCTAATATAATGACCACCATGGAAGACTGCTAAGTGCCAGACAGACAGTTTTATGTCACACAAATTTTATTTTGGTTGTTGAATAAGAAGGCATATGAAACAAATACACAGCAAGAGAGAGAGAGAGAGTTAGTTTTGTTTTCTTTTTCTCTCTCTCTCTCTCTTTCTGAGATAGACTCTTTTTGTTTCGGAGATACAGTCTTGTTTTGTAGCTCTAGCTAGCCTGAAATTTGTAATGCAAAATAGGCTGGCCTTGAACTTTCAAACTTAAAGGCATGAACCACCATGTCTGGCTAAATATACATAGAGGGATGATTGTTAGATAGACAGACAGACAAATAGGCAGACAGATAGGAAATAAAGATGACAAATTTGTGCTACTCAATGATATTCCTTTTTTATTGTTATATTTTTGCATCTGGCTAGCTGTTGCAGTTAGCCTCTTGTTGCTGTGACAAACCACCTGACCACAAGCAGCTTGTAAGAGGAAAGAATTTAGGCTGGAGAAGATGGCTTAGCAGTTAAGGAATTTGCCTGAAAAGCCAGAGGACCCAGGTTCAAATCTCCAGGACCCATGAAAGCCAGATGCACAAGGAGGCACATGCATCTGGAATAATTTGCAGTGGGTGGAGGCCATGGTGTGCCCATTCTCTCTTTTTCTCTCTCTCTCTTAAATAAGATAAATAAGAAGCTGAGCGTGGTGGCGCATGCCTTTAATCCCAGTACTCAGGAGGCAGAGGGTAGGAGGATCACTGTGAGTTCAAAGCCACCCTGAGACTACATAGTGAATTCCAGGTCAGCCTGAGCTAGAGTAAGACCCTACTGCAAAAAAAAAAAAAAAAAAAAAAAAGATTTATCCAGCTTACAGTTTTAAGAGGACACTTCATTCTGGCAGGAAAAAAAGCATGGCACAGGCAGAAAGTTGTCACATATCTGGTGGAGGAAGCAATCTCTGTACAAGGCTTGGAGCTGGGCTAATGAATCTCAAAGTCGGCCCCAGTTACACACCTCCTCCAGAAAAGCTCCACCTCCCAAACTACCAGCAGCTGGGGATGGAGTATGAGGCTCAACCACAAACACTTGAGGGTATGCAGGACATCTCAAACTCAAACTACCACACTGGCCTATGGTAGAAATGCATTTTACCTACAGTCAACTCAGTGAAACTCTTCACACTGAGAAGAAAAACTACACATGACTTCTAGCACAAGTTTTTTCCTAAGCTGGAAAGACTCCTAACAAAAGTCTAAGAACCCTGGGTCCATTTTCTAAAAAAGCAAGTTAAATACCTGTTAATACTTTGTTACAATACTGGGCTAACTACCTATCTGCTTGTTTCTGATTCTGCACAAATGTTCTAGTATATTCAGCAAGTTTCTACACTACTATCACAGAGAAGGAAGTTCCTGCTATCATCTTTAATTCAGTGTGTCTGAAACTAAAATCTTCTACATAGCCCCTCACCTTTGCAAAACAGGTGCTCTCCTTAATACTCCCACTGGCCTTAATTTAAAAAAACAAACAAACAAAAAACTCTGTCTCTAAAACAATTTGCTAGCTTATGACAAACTTAGAGATAATCTTACTTGTAATTCTTCCAACATAACAGCATCCCATTCCAGTCACTTCCCTAAGGAATGGTTAGTACACTTCCCTAAGTGGTTATTACATACTCAGTTCCAACAGTTTTCTGCCACTGCAGAACAAATTACCCTGAACCTTATGGCCTGAAACCACAAGTTTATTATCTTGCAGTTCTAATAATCTCACTGGGCTAAGATGAAGGTGCCAGGGGACTCTTCTGGAAGCTCTGGGGAAGAATCTGCAGTGTATAGTGTATTTCTTTCTCTGGCCCCAGCCTGTCTGTCCTTCACAAAGCCTGCAATGCAAGAATCAGTGTTTTTCGCTATGCCATCTCCCTGGCTCTCAACTCTGCCTTCCTCTTCCATTTTTAAGCACCATTTTGTGATCACTCATCAGAAATATCCACACTGATTAGCAACCATATTTCATCTGCAACCTTAATTCCCCTTTGCTCTATAATGTCACACTTTCATAGGTTCCTAGGGGACATTTGTTTAGTTAACACGCTACTCAAACTTTCATTGTCCTCTAACTCTTCAGCAGAACACTACAGAGAACTGAACAGCCTAGCTCTCAGCTCTCATTCAAGATAAAAGCAAAGAACTAAAGATCAGAGGCCAGAGATAAGCTCTTATTAATTCTTGAAGTAACTTGGGACAGATTTTCTCTCATATATGATGCATGATCATACTCTTTTAGAAATGGCTTTAATGGGGCTGGGGAGATGGCTTAGCAGTTAAGCGCTTGCCTGTGAAGCCTAAGGACCCCGGTTTGAGGTTTGATTCCCCAGTACCCACGTAAGCCATGGTGGTGCATGTGTCTGGAGTTTGTTTGCAGTGGCTAGAGGACCTTGGAGGGTGTGACTGAGATATGGTGCGCCCATTCTCTCTCACTCTCTCTCTCCCTTTCTCTGTCTCTAACAAGTAAATAAATAAAAATAAAAAGAAATGGCTGCTTCAATGGTGAGCCTGACAACCAGCATCAGGGTGATGGAGACAGACACGGAGGACACTCAAAATGTATCAAAGCAGAAATTCAGAAGCTACAGAGAGCTCAACAGTAAAGCAGACTTAAAACACACCCATCATAACTCAGGGAATTTTGTGGAAGAGTGGGCAGAAAGATTTTAAGAGCCACAAAATGGGAGAGAATATCCACAGGCATTGCCACCCCACCCCCTTACAATGACTGACTGATGCTCTCACATCTCAAAACCTACAACCCCATGGAGAATACCAGCAACCCCACAGACAAGGGTCCTCAGTGGAGTGGGGGCAGGGAGGGAGGAAATCATGGTACCAACACCTGAGGTGTCCATACAGAGTTTCTACTTAATAAAAAATAAATAAATAAAACTCACCATAGTGCTGAGAAATGACAGTGGAGTTCAGCACTGAGAAAATATCTCAGTCACACCCTCCAAGGCCAGGGGACCATTGCAGAAGAGGTGGAAAAATGTAAGAGCCAAAGGAAGGGGAGGAGTGCTTACAATGCTGTCTTCCAGACACAAAAGGGCCTTGATATTCATGACCTCACAGTGGTTGACACTACCTACACAAGACCTACATAATAGGAGGAAAAAATGATGGCATCAAAATAGGAGAGACTAGTTAGAAAAAAAAAAGGGATTCAGTGGAGGGGAGATTTGGGAGAGGGAAAAGAGGGATAGTGGAATGGGAGTATGATGATGGTAGTGTCTACATTTATGGAAGTTGTCAATAAGAAATTTTTTAAAGACAAAAAAATAGGTTTTTATAAAAAAAAAAAAAGACTAAGGTGGGTTGGAGAGATGGCTTAGTGGTTAAGGCATTTGCCTACAAAGCCAAAGGATCCTGGTTCGATTCTCCAGGACCCACATAAGCCAGATGCACAAGGGGGCGCATGCATCTGGAGTTCGTTTACAGTGGCTGGATGCCCTGGCATGGCATTCATTCTCTCTCTCTCTCTCTCTCTCTCTCTGCCTCTTTCTATCTCTCAAATAAATAAATAAATAAATAAATAAAATATATTTTAAAAGAAAAGACACATTAAAAAAAAAAAGACTAAGGTCATCCTGTACTACATGAGTTCAAGCATATCCTAAGCTACAGACCTTATCTCAAATAAACTATAGATAAATACCTAGCTTTAAGCCTCGAGTAGTTTCACAAAAAAAGAAATGAAGAAAAAGTTTTCTGCATTTCTAGTATATCTTAACATTGACATAACCTGTGCTTGAATATAAACTAAGTTTTTTAATAGTGAGGCAGTGGCTCAATCCTGTAATCCCAGCACTTGGTAGTCTGAGACAGAAGGATTGACAGGAGTTTTAGGCCAGCCTGGGCCACAAGAGTAAGAGTATGAACCTATTTCACAAACAAACAAACAAACAACAAAAAAAAAAAAAAAACTGTTTAGAACTGCTTAAGGCTCATTCCTATCTAATTCTACTTTTGGAATAGTGGAAAGTTTGACCACACAGACCCATTCCAAGTGCTTATAGAAACTGAGTTCAGCGTAAGTAAGACTGTACAGCTCCACAACCTTTCCGTAGCTGTCAGTACTCACCAGCATATTTGTAGCAGATACAAACACTGTTAAACTTCAATGTACTAAGATGTCAGGTTGGCATCAAGAGAACATTATTTTGGGGTTAGGAATTTAGTTCAATGGTGGAGACCAGCCTTTGCAAGTCAAGACCCTGAGGTCAGTCCCCAGCACTGGAGAAAAAAGGAAAAAAGAAAAAAAAGAGTGAGGAGGGAGAGAGAGAATTACTTCAAAAATAAAATTCTGAGGGTCAGAGATGGTTCAGCAGTTAAGGCACTTGCCTGGCAATACCTAATGACCCAGGTTCAATACCCCAGTACCCATATAAAGTGGCACATGCATCTGGAGCAGCTAGAGGTCCTGGCACACCCATTCTTTCTATCTCTATCTCTCTCTTTGCCACTCTGTATTGCTTGAAAATAAATACATTTAAAAATTTTTTTTTTGAGGTAGGGTCTCACTCTAGCCCAGGCTGACCTGATATTCACTATGCCGTCTCAGGGTGGCCTTGAACTCATGGCAATCATCCTACCTCTGCATCCCAAGTGCTAGGATTAAAGGCCTACATCACCACGCCTGGCTAATAAAATTTTTTTTTTTAAAAAAAGATTCTGGGCTGGGGAAATGGCTCAGTGGTTAAAGGTGCTTGCTTGCAAAGCCTGCTGGCCTAGATTTGATCCCCTAGTGCCCACATAAAGCCAGATGTACAAAGTGGTGCAGGTGTCTGGAGTTCCTTTGTAATGGCAGGAGGCTCTGGCATGCCCATACTTGTGTGTTTGTTCTTTCCTCTTTTTCTTTTCTCTTTCTCTCTCTGACTCCCTCCCTCCCCTTCATCAAATAAATTAATAAAATTTTAAAAGAAAAGAAAAATTCTTCTGCAGGTAAATGTCTTTTGTCTGTTGCATTGCTAAAAGAGTGGAAAGATGAACTGGCCAAAAAAAAAAAAAAAAAAAAAAAAAAAAGTGTAATCACGTATAAAGAGAGAGAGCGTGCGTGAAAAAGACATTTAGAAGAAGAACCTGATTTCAGTAATTTTCCAGGTTAGCAGCAGGCACTAAAACAGGTATAAAAAATAAATACTGATCTTGATAAAACCTTGAGGCAGCAATGAAAAAGGCCAGAAGCAAACATATTTACTGAAATCTGAATTTGCAGCTTTTCTACCTTATCCTACTACTGACTAAACTTAGTTTTGAGAACTAAATTAAACATCTGAAATATGGTCACATTAGTAAGTTTTGGGTCTTGCTGTTTCGCTGTTTTGTTTTTGAAGTACTTGGGGCATTAGGCATGCTAGGCAAGCACTTTACCACAGAGCTTTTATTTTTACTAGCTGTCACTCTGCAGCCCAGACAGGTTATGAACTTAGAATTCTCCTGCCTCAGTGTCCCAAGTAGTTGAGATTGCAGGTCTGCATCGCCAAGCCCAGCTCAGTTTGTTCTTTTAACCTAGTGCCAATCAAAGTAAAAGGAATTAATGGTACACATAACTAAAAGCTCCTTTTTTTTGAGACAGTGTCTCGCTCTAGCCCTGGCTGACCTGGAATTCACTATGTAGTCTCATGGTGGCCTCAAACTCACAGCAATGCTCCTACCTCTGCCTCCCAAGTGCTTAAAGGTGTGTACCACCATGCCCAGCTCTGAAAAGCTCTTTTTTAACCCAAAGATTAAAAAGCAAGTAATGAGCTGGGCATCAGGAGGCTGATGTAAGAGGATCGTCATGAGTTCAAAGCCAGCTTGGGCTAAATACTGAGTTTTCAGGTCAGCCTGGGTGGGAGTGAGACCCTATCTCAAAATCAACAAACAAAACCAGTAAGGTCAATGAGTATGGTTGGCATAGTGCTGTAAGACTGAGGACAGCCTGGGCAACTCAGCAAACTCCAGATTAGCCTGCACTACACTGCAAAATTCCGTTTCAAAAAATACAATTATTGAAAAGTGTACAGTGTACTGGTTCTGCAGTCATAGAAAATATCCAGCATGAGCTGGAAGGATGGCTTAGCAGTGGTTAAGGTGCTTGACTGTAAAACCTGCAGACCTAGGTTCGATTCCCCAGTACCCACGTAAGCCAGATGCACAAAGTGACACATGCATCTGGAGTTCATTTGAAGTAGCTAGAGGCCCTGCTGTGTCCAGCACAATTCAACAATTTTTTAAATTTTATTTATTTATTGATTGATTTATTTGAGAGAGCAAGAGAGAGAAAGAGGCAAAGAAAGAAAAGGAGAGTGGGTGTGGCGGGGCCTCCAGCCACTGCAAACAAACTCCAGATGCATGTGTCACTTTGTGCATCTGGCTTACGTGGGTCCTGGGGAATCGAACTGAGGTCCTTTGGCTTTGGCTTTGCAGGCAAAACGCCTTAACCCCTAAGCCATCTCTCCAGCCCAACAATTTTTTTTTGTTTGTTTTCAAGTTAGGTCTCACTCTAGCTCAGGCTGACCTGGAATTTGGAATTCACTATGTAATCTCAGGGTGGCCTCAAACTCACAGAGATCCTCCTGCCTCTGCCTCTTGAGTGCTGGGATTAAAGGCATGCACTACCATGCCCTGCTTCCAACAATTTCTTTTTAAAATATATTTTTATTTATTTACTTGATAGACAGATAGTCACTACTAGTATGCCAAGGCACTTGCTGCTGCAATCAAACTCAAGACACATGCATCACTTTGTGCATCTGCCTTTATGTGGGTACTAGGGAATCGAACCTGGGCCAGCAGACTTTACATGCAAGCACCTTTAACCACTGAGCCACTTCCCCAGCTTAATTCAACAATTTCTGGCTGAGTCACTCTAATGAGCATTAGAGGTAATAGTCCAGTAGAATCAACTCAGAACCCATAGGCACTACAACAGTACTCCAAAAATCTAGGAATTTGCCTTGCCCTCTCACTTCAGTGATTCTCATTTCTGTTTTGTGTGACCAGATGGTTCAAATCTTCTGTTCTGCTTTACATACAACTATGCTGGGTCTAACTATGTCTTAAACTCTAGAGCAACTGCACTCCTTGTTATTTCTAAGCCTTTGCGGGGGCCAGGGGGAGGGTGAGACAGGGTCTCACTCTATCCTAGGCTGGCCTCAGACTCACAATTCACCCTCAGTCTCCCAAGTGCTGGGATTACAGACATGTGCTACCATGCCCAGCTCAGGATTTTTGTTTGTTTTATAATCCACTCCAGCTCACTGTTTACAATATAGTTAAGTGAGGTAAAATAGTCCATATCATATAGTAGTATCATATAGATACTACTGCTGAATTAGGTCCCTCACTTTCTACCAAGTAACTGATCTCATAATCTCTCAGTAGTAGTCTATACTTCACAAATATTACCTTTATCATTATAGCACAACTGGCATTGAAGGTTTGTTTATTGTACATAGAACTCTGGGGTGCTTTAAGGATTTTAACCCAGTTAATTCTTGAAAATTTGTATGTATATGGTATTTTTAAGGATGAGAAACTAAGGAAGTGGAACAAATAATGTACTTAAAATTTCACAGCTACTAAGAGGCAAAATTATGGTTGAATTCTAGGTTTAACTCAAACCACACCCTGTGCCCTTCAACAATGCAGATGACTGAATCATTTTGTAGGAAAAAAAATTCAGGAAAATGAAATCACCCTGAGTCTCAATACATGTATTTATAAAATGGGAATAAAAATACTTCCCTGTTTAAGGACTGGACTAGAAATGCAGCTCAATTGGTAGAGTGCTTGCTTAGTATGTACAAGTCCCTGGGTTCAATGCCTAACACTGCATAAAACCAGACCCCTCTAATCCTTGCACATAAGAAGTAAGGCAGGAGAATCAGAAGTTCCAGGTCATTCTCAGTTACATAGCTGAGACCTGGTCCACAACAAACTTTCCTGCTCCTTTGGCAAGATGGTAAGTAATGTGAAAATAGTGCAGTACCAAAAGGACCAGGATCTTTCCTGAAGCAGTGTAGTGGATGCTATTTACATTACATTCTGTAGGAATCAGCATGAACTGCAGTCACTCAATATTAAGTGCTCTTAAACCAGGGATTACTAAACAGAGAAGACAGAATTTTTTTTTAATTATTATTTTTTATTGACAACTTTTATACTTACATACAAAAAGACCCACCTGATATTTCCCTCCCCTCCCCCATTCCACTTTAGAACTCCAATCTCCATCATATCCCCTCCCTCTCTCCATTAGTCTTTCTTTTAATTTGATGTCATCATCTTTTTTTTCTATTTTGAGGGTCTTGCGGAGGTACTGCTAGGCACTGCAAGGTCATGGATATTGAGGCCAATTTCTGACAGAAATTCTTAACAAGCAGCAGCAGTAACCCTGTGTTGCAATCAGGTTCGCAGTGCTGGCAGAAATCACCTGACCAAGAACAGCTTTTTTTTTGGGGGGGGGGGTATTTTGGCTTACAAACTCGAGAGGAAGCTCAATGATGGCAGGAGAAAACAACGGCATGAGCAGAGGGGTGGATATCACCCCTGACCAACATCAGATAGACAATAGCAACAGAAGAGTGTGCCAAACACTGGCATGGGGAAACTGGCTATCAGACCCATAAGTCCACCCTCAACAATACACTCAATAACACAGGGGGCATTAATTCCCAAAACTCCATCAGCTGGGAGCCTAGCATTCAGAATAACTAATTTTATGGGGGACACTTGAATCAAACCACCACATTCCACCCCTGGCCCCATAAAATGTCAACCATCCATGCAATGAATTCAGTCCAACTTTCAAAGTCCTCATTTTTTTACCAATCTTAATGATGTTCAAACATCCCCATAATTCAAGGTCTTTTAACTGAGCCATAATACTTAAAAAAAAAAAATCTCCAAAACACCCATAATGGCACAGAATAAACATTCATACTGCAAAAGATGGCAAAGAAATATTCAACCAATACAAGATTTAAAACAACCAGGGCAAACATCAAACTCGGTAGTTCCAAGTCCAACAACTCAAGTCAGTGACAAGTCTCCAAGTCTGATAATCCTAACCAGCAACAAGTCTCTGGAGTTCCAATTCTGCCCCTCCAGCTAGGCTAGTTATAGTCCTGGAAAACTTCATCGGAGCCAACAGCTTTCCTTAGCAGCCATCTTGTGGTCCTGGCATCTCCACTGGGTCTCCACTGCAATCCATGGTTCATCCTCAGGGGTCCATTGGGTCTCCATGCAAGCATCCAGCAAACCTGCTCATGGCCATTTCCAAATTCAATGATGTTCTCTTTCCTGCATTTCTTATACTCCACAATACTAGGTAGGGTGCCAATTTGTTAATCCACGGGGGAATAAAGCAGACTTTGAAGAGCAAGACACTCCTTGAACATTCAGGCCCCTTCAAAAGACTGCATTCTTTCCATTGTCACAATGCAGATCAGCTGGCCCAATCTCAATGGATGTAATCTCTCATACAATTGCAGCTGAACAGGTAGAAGTTTCAACCCAATGATTTCTTTCTGTGCCATATCCGCCTGCACACACCAGTCCGTTTCTATGCAATGCAACCTTGCACAAGGTCTCAGGACACAGGCATAACAGCATGCCTCTCACACAAACTGCTTCTAGCCCAGTCTAGACAAAGCTCCTTTTCACCCTCATAAGCCAAACCTCACAGTCCATGGTTCTTACTGCATTCAGGTCTTGCAACTCTGATCAGAATAGTCTATCAAGCTGTACTTATAGCATTGCAAGGCATCTCTTAGGCCAAGGTTTCAAAGTCATCCACATTCCTTTTGAAAATCAGCTCCAAAAGACTAAAGCCACATAGTCAGGTATCTAGCAGCAAATGACACCACCCCTCGGTACCAACATTACTGTTGCAGTCAGGTTCGCTTTGCTGGCAGAAATTACCTGACCGAGAGTAGCTTGTGGGAAAAAGGGGTTTATTTTGGCTTATAGAGTAGAGGCAAAGCATCATGATGGCAGGGGAAAATGATGTCATGAGCAGAGGATGGACATCACCCCCTGGCCAGTATCAGGTGGACAATAGCAACAGGAGAGTGTGCCAAACACTGGCATGGAGAAACTGGCTGTAATACCCATAAGCCTGTCCCCCAACAATACACTGTTTCCAGGAGACGTTAATTCACAAATCTCCATCTAGCATTAAGAACACCTAAGTTTATGGGGGACACCTGAATCAAACCACTACACCCTGTCTTCCCACAAAAAAAAAAAAAAAGAGGTAGTCTAACTACCATATGCCCGTGGTGATTTTACTCCTTTCCTTAGAGCCAAAACAATTTCATGCCCAATTATGATACACAGATATTTACATAAATCACTGTAGAAATGCTTGTTTTCAAAAGAATGAAGAGTTCACATCACTCCATAGAAAAGGAAAACAATTTCATTAAAATGGTTTAGAAGCATTTATTTTATAATAGAATTTATAATGCATGTTAAACTATCAAAGACTATATGAGAGACTTGTGTTGAAATTATAATTGCGGGGCCTGGAGAGATGGCTTTGCGGTTAACCACTTGCCTGTGAAGCCTAAGGACCCTGGTTCGAGGCTTGATTCCCCAGTACCCACTTAAGCCAGATGCACAAGGTGGCACATGCATCTGGAATTCATTTGCAGTGGCTACAGGCCCTGGCAAACCCATTCTCTCTCTCTCTCTCTCTCTTTTTCTCTATCTGCCTCTTTCTGTGTCTGTCACTCTCAAATAAATAAATGAAAAATAAACAAAAAACTTATAAAAAAATAAATAAAGAAAGAAAATTGTGGTGATTACTTTTAGGGTTTCCCTCTAGCCCAGGCTGACCTGAAATTCACTATGTAGTCTCAGGGTAGCCTTGAATTCATGGCGATCCACCTACCTCGGCCTCCCAAATGTTGGGATTAAAGGCATGTGCCACCACACCTGGCCCAAAAAGTATTCTTATGTTTGGGTATGAAGACTGACCATGATTTGAAAGTCTACTCTAGTCATCAAGAGAAATGAACTGGGCATGGTGGTACATACCTGATCCCAGCACTTGGGAGGCTGAGGCAGGAAGATGGTGAGTCTGAGGTTGCCAGTCTGGGCTACCTAGTAAGATCCTCCCTTCACAAACACACACACACACACACACACACACACACACACACACACGAGATGCAAATATGAGAATTAAAAGCACCAAGATTTTCAGGAGTCACAAAAAAACAATGAACTGTCCTTCCAGATATTGTAAACTAGTCTTTGAGCCAGGGCATTTCTAAATACTGCCTTCCACTAAACTTAAGGCAAGACATAATGATATCATAATGAAGTTCTGTATTGTTTATCCACTAGCCATGACAGCAGTGTACTAACTGACCAGAACACCTGTGGCTTCCACAACCAGCCACTAAACCAAATGGTTAGCCACGCATGTGCAGAAAACTGACAAGTTAGCTAAGACTTATTCCAAGCTTGATTACTAAAGCACAACTTCCCTGTGCACAAAATTATGGTAACTGCAATGGAGGGAGCTAGTGTGCAAGAACAATTACATCCCCAAAACAGGAAGTCAGAGAGCTCAGGGGGATAAGATTGCTTTTATAAGCACTCTCTTGCAAGAACTACCTCTTTTGAGAACTAGTCAGGAGTCAGTCACCTGAGCACACCTTAATGACTTCCTGGGTCCTGTATGCAATTGCCTAATGACCTAAGCACCTCTGGAGTTCCCATTACCTCCTCACTGCCATACTGGGAACCAGGCTTCAAACACATAGACAAGCACAAATGAGAGAAGGAAAAAAAAATCCCCAGAAATGGAAATTCATGAGAAAACAAAGCATAGTAAAACTTAAGCATATAACCTTTAGGGGATAGATACTAAAACAAGTTTGTCTACCAGTTGAAAGAGTTTTTAAAAGGGGACTAGGAAGCCAGGCGTGGTGGTGCACGCCTTTAATCCCAGCACTCAGAAGAGGTAGGAGGATCGTGGTGAGTTTGAGGCCACCCTGAGACTACATAGTTAATTCCAGGTCAGCCTGGGCCAGAGTGAGACCCTACCTTGGAAAAATAAAAAAAAGAAAAGAAAAGAAAAGAAAAGAAGAGAAAAGAAGAGAAGAGAAAAGAAAAGAAAAGAAAAGAAAAGAAAAGAAAAGAAAAGAAAAGAAAAGAAAAGAAAAGAGGGGGACTAGGATCATTCTAATGCAGAGGTACAATGCTGGGGAACTTTGCAGTCAATGAGGAGACATCTGACAGGGCAAAGTGGTCAAGAAGAGAGACTTACAATCTTTAGGACTGGGGAAATGGCTTAGTGGTTAAGGCGTTTGCCTACGAAGCCTAAGGACCCAGATTCACAAGGGGGCGCATGCATCTAGAGTTCGTTTGCAGTGACTGGAGGCTCTGGTGTGCCCAACTCCTTCAGGCTCACAAAGTCTCAATTTCTTCACCTGTGCAGTGGGGATAACAGTACCTGATAACATAACTTATGAGGACTAAATGAGAATAAAACATTCAGACTGTGACTGACATCAGAAATGGGCAGTTAAGTGTTTGGGGTTTTGTTTGTCACTAAGTAAAGAATACTATCAGGGCTGTAGTTAGGACAATTATCATCAGTAAGCATGATGAAAAGGAAATCCTAGAGCTCAGAGACATCTCTCTGTGTACATGGCTGCTGGGAGAACAAAAGGCAGCACAACAAAACAAAAATACTGCTAAGCAAAGTAGAGTGAAAAATCTAGGGTGACCTTTTCATTTTGAGTATACATAACTAACAAAATGTTAGTCTTCAATATAAACAAGGAAGTAGGGAAAAGGAATGAAATTTACAAAGTAACTGGTTCAAAATAACAAAACGACAGGCAGTAGTTATCACGAAGAATTGGGGTACAGGGTACAAGCAATTAAAACCACTGGTCTGTGTGGGATCACCACAAAGAATACAGCTCTGTTATGATGACAGACGAGAACCAAGCCTAAGGCAACACCTAGAACTAGGAAGCTGGAACTGGAGAGATGACGTAGCAGTTAAGATGCAAGCCTGCGAAGGCTAAGGACCCCAGTTCAATTCTCCAGGTCCCACGTAAGCCAGTGTACCTACATGGTGGTTCATGCATCTGGAGTTCATTTGCAGTGGCTAGAGGCCCTGGCACACCCATTCTCACTCTTTTTTCTCTCTCTTCCCTTTCTCTGTCTCTAATAAATAAATAAATAAATAAATAAATAAATAAATAAAAATAAAATCTTTCAAAATATATTTCAAACTAGGAAGCTGGAGCATGAACAAAGGCTTCAGAGAGGACAATTTGGGGTACTGGCTTAAAGAAGGCAGGAAGACAGAACTTCATAGCACTTCCCATTTTACATCTCCTCAAATGCTCATTATAATTTCAGGTTAAGAACTGGACTGACATGCAAGTTCCTTTTATTTTAATAATCCCAATTCAACACCCAGCAAGATACAGCTAATACAAAATAATTATAATTAGATTATAATTTCTATATCTCAAAATTCAAGGAATTGTAATTTTGAGGTTCTCACCTTCCTATACATTTATCTATACATTTGATACTGATTACCCAGTCTTTATAGAACCCCCCACACACCCTTTATTTTGACAGCCAGTACCAGTTCCCCCATTCACACTCTATTCTGGCTTCTCCCTAGAAACGTTAGCTAACTCTGGGAAAGTTAAGTCCTTCATGCAATTCCACAACAGCAGTTTTATATAAATTAATTTCCAGCACCCCAAGTAAAAGTCTTATACTTCCAAAGTCTTGGGATATATAATAAATTTTCTGTGTCCTTTTCCCTGACCAAAAACATAAATAAAATAAAGGAAGAGAGGAGAGAGGGACAGAAGGACAGACAGCCAAAACAAGTAAGATTTTAAACTGGAGATATCTTGTATGCCTTTTTTTAAAATTTTAATCATACATAGGACCAAACTAGTTGATCTATTTCTTGTTACTAATATGAATATATGACCCCCAAATGATTTTCAGGTTCAATTGGAAAATAAAACTTTCCCAACAGGAATAAGGTTACTCCATTTATTTAACACATACATACACCTGCATATGTTCACCAGATGATAGCTACAAGTCAACAGTAAGATACTCCTAGTCAAGAGATCTTTCTAGACCTGGAACATTTTTGTGTCCAACAAGTAAGTATAAAACACATCCAAGACAAGCTAAGTAACCAATGGCAGATATAACACTTAGATCAAACTCTAAGATCGAACTCTAAACTTAACAGAAAGGCTCAACTCTTTTATTGTAAATGGGTTTCTTCTCAAATACATTAGAACTGATCATATTCTGCTGATTTCCATATTTGCCATATTTTCTTAAACTATGGTTGTCAAGACCTACCAGAAAACTAAAAATATTAAACATACTCTAATTATGACATATACCCTAGGGACGCATTAAAACTACTGAAATAGCACAAAGAAGCAAATTTTAATCTTATTGTCCTCTTGTATAATTTTCAATTTACAAAAAAGTTCAGTTAGATTCACAGAAATGTTTACTGAAATAAGATTACCAACCAAGTTTGGACAGACTCCACAGCTATAAGATCTACACAAGTAAAGATATTCAAATTTACCATGACATTTAATTTTTTTTTTTAGAGAGAGAGAGAGAAAGGGAGACAGATAGAGATGGGCGCGCCAACAGTCTCTCAGCTGCTGTGAACGAAATCCAGATGTGTGCGCCCCCTTGTGGGCAAGTGTGGCATTGCGCCCTTGCATCACTTTGAGATTGGAACCGCTGGAGAGTGGAACCAGCGTTCTTAGGCTTAGGAGACAGGCGCCTTAACCGCTAAGCCATCTCTCCAGCCCTCATATTTATCATGACATTTAACATCAAGGTCCCTCCCTTCTTGGTAAAAGACTGAAAGCCAGCTGGGCGTGGTGGTGCAGGCCTTTAATCCCAGCACTTGGGAAGCAGAAGTAGGAGGATAGCTGTTGAGTTTGAGGCCACCCTGAGACAACATAATGAACTCCAGGTCAGCCTGGGCTAGAGAGACCCAAAAACAAACAAACAAAAAACCCCAAAGAGTTTAATATTTTAATAATAAACCACGAGAACCCTTATCTAAAGATACAGACAATTTTAATTTCTTCCATTTTTTAGACTATTTTCAATAAGGCAGTTTCTATTACAGAAAAACAGCAAGACAAAACCAAAAAAAAATAGTTTTTGGATTAAGCACACTTGAGGGTATAAGGCGTCGTGGCTACTAAAAAAGCAATAAAATCTGCAGCAACTAGTTAATCTCAGAGTAATTTATCATAGAATGGAATGTTACATATGCTGTTGTTATTAAAAACCTATAGAGGATATTACCAGAAACAAGAATACCATGGATGGCTTTGATTCCTGTAACACCTAGTTCTCAAATAAAATGCAACACAATTTAGTCTAAGATTTAAGGCTAGACATGTTTAGAACCAGACAGTTGCTTGCTATTAATTTACTTAATTCTATTTACCGTGGATGATCTCTACATGCACAGCAGTGCATTTTCAGTAAACACAAGTGATTAAATCAACAATGCCTCCACCTCCTCTGCACACAGATACAAAATGTAATGGGGGTTCCCATTACAGCTTTGTCTTATTTAATAGGAAGTAGTTCCTGGGGCATCCTTCCACTTTCAAGTTAAGTCCCTATGGCTCCCTTACCAAAATATTTAATTCCTAGTACTTTTTCCCTCAGAAGTGCAAACTTCCAGGCCACTGGGTTTCTACGTTACCTCTTCTTCACAACTAGCCCACCTCAAATTTAAGAAATTAAATGTTCTCATCTGACCATATGCATTTAGATTTAGTTTTGAAAAAATACACTCAAAAAAAAAAGTAAACTTTCAGTAATCTACTTCATGAAGTCATTCTGCCTCATGTGAACTATCATTAAGCTCTGTGTAAACATATTATTCAATCTGTTCAATATGAGAGTAGCACATCTGGCCTTAGATATTCTGAAAGTTTCGACATATTATGTTGCAAAATAATGGCGTGTGTGTCAGGCCCAGGGGCACATGCCTGCAAACCCAGCACTTGGGAGATAGAGGCAGAAGGATCAGGAGTTCAAGGTCATTCCATCCTACATAGGTGGTTGGAAGATAGTCTGGGCTATAAGAAACCTCATAATAATAATAATAATAATAATAAAAACGGCGTTTAAGGGACTAGTTACTGAGAAACTGAAGACCGTGTCCAGCAGTGCATACACACCTGTGTAGCTTTTAAAAACAATGTTAATAAAATGGAGAGGTTCGTGTATTGTTTGCCAAAAATGATATACTATACTATGTAATTCCAATTTTGTTTCTAAAACATACCCACCATGTGCACTGAAAAAATTCCGAAAAACAAACAAAAAATTCCGAATGGCTGACTACATACACTTGAAATCTAGTTACCCAGGGTAATAAGAGGAAATATTGGGGGGAGGGGGGAAGAAGGCACAAGAGGGAGGGCAGGAGTCTTCATTGTTTGGCAACATAATTTCTTTTTACAGAGCACGCAGTACTTTTGTTATGAGAAAGGAAATCTGCTAAAAGCCTTCCTCCTCCCCTGTACCCATATTCTACTGATGTGTTAAAAAAAAAATCAAAGCTGTGATGTCTCAATTTTAAAAAGACAGGAAAACTAAGCGGGGGGGGGGAGAAATCTTGGATCTGCAAAAATACTTCGCTTCTTATACTCCTGGGTACTCTGCCTGCAGTGTCTGAAATAGCCTACAAGCATGCCACAGGCAGTCAGTCCAGTAATCAAAACAACAACAAAAGTCAGAAAGGAAATGTTAGCGCCTGCTGGCTCTCTCGGGCCCCTTCCTAGCTTCCATGGCTGCATCAACCTCCCTAAGCTGAGCTCTGGCTTCAAAACCAAAACATCCAAGTCAGGGGGGCCGGTGCGGCCCCGCGGCCCGGTGGGCGTCCCAGAAGCGGCGGGGGCCCCAGCCCCAGGCCGAGTTCCAGGTCGCCCAAGCCCCGCACGCCAGCGGCTCCTCTCGGCCCGAAGCCCCGGTCCCCGACCCCGCGGACCGCGGCGTTACCTGTGACGCGACCCCAGCGCCGCGGCGCGAGCCTCGGCTAGGCCAGGACGAGCTCCGCCACCGCCGGCCGCCGCAGCCAGCCGGGGAAGAGGCGGGGCCCCGACCCGGGACGGGGACAGCCCGACCGCCCCGGCCTTCAGCACCACCCGCGAGCCGGGCATGCGCTGAGCGCCTCCGGCAGCCGCGCGGACGCAGATGTCAACAAGGCCCAGGGACGTCCCCGCCTGACTCCGCCCCCGTCGTCTCGCCCCGCCCCTCATAGCCCCGCCCCCTAGAGCAAACCACGCGAGACTTGCGGAGCTCCGAGGCTGCGCGGGGAAGTCTGGGATCAGGCTGCCGTTGTCGCGGTCTGGTGCACGCTGGCTCCCTATTCTGTTCTCCGCGTCCCCCACCGTTTTCGAGGACGCTGTCCCCAGGGAAGCGGGACGACATCCCAGATGCCTTCTTGGTTTGGAGGCGACCCCCGCGGCGGTGACCCTCAGTGCCCGGACTTGTCCAGCTTCCGGAAGATCGGGGTTGGAGGGCAGCCTGCGCTGCACCCGGAGACCCTGTCTCCAAAGGGCAGTTCCACCCCTGAGACCCGGGTGGCTCCTGCACCCTGCGTGAGGTCCCCCAGAGGCGGGCTGGGCCGCCACTGCGCGGAGAAGGTGTCTTCTTAAGTCCTGAGCATCTCACAGCCCGCATGTGCCAGGAAGTGTTACTGAGGGACACATAGGGGCACAATCCGGGAAACCATCACGAACGAGCCTGAGCAGTAAAACACGTTCATATTTTGAGGACTCCTAGAAACCTGCATGCATTCTCCCCCATGCCAATTGCAGGACATAAAAAAGCATGCTTCTGAGCTGGAGAGATGGCTTAGTGGTTAAACGCTTGCCTGTGAAGCTTGAGGACCCCGGTTCAAGGCTCCATTCTCCAGGACCCACGTAAGCCAGATGCACAAGGGGGCACATGCATCTGGAGTTCGTTTGCAGTGGCTGGAGGCCATGGTGTGCGCATTCTCTCTCTCTCTCTACTTGCCTATTTCTGTATCTCTCTCTCAAATAAATAAAATAAAATTTGTTTTTTTAAAAAAGCAGGTTTCTCCCAGATACTGTTCTGCTCTCCTATTCTCTAATCTGTGTTCCCTCAAACCATTAGGATATATGAGTATGATTCACTAGCATTGCTAGAATATGTGAGTATATGAGTCACTGAATTGCGTTCAGCTTGGGGTTTCAGCTATCTTCATGTGATTGAAAGCTACTTTTACAGATTTCCTAAGGAAAATTACAATTAGCACATCCTTGAGTACCAGGCATGGCGGTACCTGCCTGTAATCTCATCACTCGAGGCTGAGGCAGGAGGTACACTAGCTCTAGGCCTGGCAGAGCTTCACACAGAGTCTCTCTCAAAGAAGCAGAAAAATGCTGTGTGTAGTGGGACACATCTTTAATCCCAGCACTCTGGAGACTGAGTTAGGGGGATCACTGAGTTCGAGGCCAGCCTGGAACTACAGAGTGGGTTCTAGGTCAGCCTGGGCTGGGCTAGACTGAGGCCCTACCTCAAAGAAAAAAAATCAAAACAAAAATTATGATATATATAAAAGAAGAAGCCGGGTGTGGTGGTGCATACCTTTAATCCCAGCACTCAGGAGGCAGAGGTAGGAAGGATTGTGGTGAGTTCAAGGCCACCCTGAGACTACATAGTGAATTCCAGGTCAGCCTAGACTAGAGTGAGACTCTACCTCCAGAAAAAAAAAAAAAAAAAAAAAACACCATGAGGCCCCAACTGGTCATGTGCAAAGAACCAGATAACATTATCAAAAACATGAAATAACTAAGTAAACTTGAAAACAAGAACAAGGAAAGTACAAGAAAAAAAATTTTAATTCCTGCTATGGTGTCCTGGAATTCATTATGTCGTCTTAGGCTGACATTGAACTCACAGCGATCAGTGCTAGGATTAAAGGCATGTGCCACCACACCCGGCTCTAATGTTTATTTCTTTACTTTGCCCCTTCTGTTATGAAGATTTCTTTTTTATTAGACCTTTATTTTGTACTGAATTGAACAGCTCTTTATTTTTATTTATTTATTTATTTATTTATTTATTTATTTATTTATTTATTTGAGAGGGAGAGAGGAAGAAGCAGATAGAAAGAGAAAATGGGCACGCCAGGGACTCCAGCCACTGCAAACAAACTCTGGACACATGCCTCCCCTTGTGCATCTGGCTTATGTGGGTCCTGGGAAATTGAGCCAGGGTCCTTAGGCTTCACAGGCAAATGCCTTAACCGCTAAGCCATTTCCCCAGCCCGGAACAGCTCTTTTTTATATAAGCTTTCAATTCACTATGAGGCCAGGTTAGTCTTCAACTTCATATGTAGCTGAATGTGCTTTGAGTCACATGTCCCCCAAAACCTCATGCATTCTGAAAGTTTGGTAACCAGCTACTGGTAATTTGGGAGGTGGAGCCTTGCTGGAGGAGGCATGCTGCTAGGGTGGGCTTTGGGGTATATGGCCAGCTCCCCCTTGCCAGAGCTCAGCTCACTCTCTTGTTGCTGTTTCTACCTGCTATGGCAGAGGTGATGTCCAGCCTCTGCTCATGTCATGCTTTCCCTGCCATCATGAAGTTTCTCTTTAAGACTATAAGGTAAAAGGAATACTTTCCTCCCATAAACTGCCTTTGGGCAGGTGATTTGCCCCTGAAATGAGAAGGTAACTACAACACTGGGCTACATGAAACCCTGACTTAAATCCCTCCTCCTCAAAATGAAAAAAAGAAGCACCATTATTTAAATGCATAAGATACTCATTAAACTCAGTGATATTCAACATATATATTACTATTGTCATTCTAGTAGTTTGCATGGCTTTAGCATTGATGGATGTGTTCTTCTACCTCAGAATTGGATGTCTCCCTGTGTCCAACTTATCACAATACTTGTGATAATAAACAGTAGACCTTAGTTATGAATTAGGGAGGATGTGGTGGTTTGAATATGAAATGTCTCCCATAGACTCATGTTTGAGGACTTAATCCCCAGTTTGGACCATCTGTGAGAATGTTGTGAAACCTTTAGGATGTAGTTCACCTGGAGGGAGTATGTCACTGGAAGTAGGGCTTTTGGTTTTTTTCATCCAGGCCCCACTAACTTTATCTTTTTAATTCCTCCCTGTTGATATGGCGTGTGACTCCAGCTTCCTTCTAGCCATGTTTTACTAGTCATGCTCTATGTTCTGGAACTGTAACTTCTAGAATGATAAGCCCACATAACTCTTTCCTTCCTTAAGCTGCTTCTGGTCAGGTATTTTGTCTCAGCAATGAAAAAGTAACTGATGCTGAGGCAAATCAAATCTGAGGCCTGAAAGAACTTTGTCTTTCATTGTATCTGCAATGTCTGGGGAAAGGCCAAAAGTGAAGTTATGCAAAACATGGAACTGACTTGTTTCGCAATTTTATTTTCTTACACTATTTCAGTCCATTAGGTCCAACTCCCTTCCCCAAACCAATAAACACAAATATTTACCATCTGTAAAAGAATTATCTTTGCTTTATTTCATTTTTATGTAATTGAAAAACAAAAACACATCAACAGCTCCTTACTGATTTTTTTGTGTGTTGTATATGTGGAGTAGTATGTGTGCTGTGTGTGTGTGCTGTGTGTGTGTATGTGCATAGATGCATGCACCTCCTGCACACACATGCAGAGGACGTAGCGGTAGCAGTCAAGATGTGGCCAAAGTAGCACCATTACCTCAGCTCCAGTGTCCAGAAGGGTCTTCTCACAAGATATAAATTTCTTTCCAGGAGTTAAGTTCTCTCTCTGGCTGGCCCCAGAACCTCAGTTTTCGTCTCCCAGCATGAGATTCTGGGTAAATTTCAATTTCTTGAAATCAGTTGTTTCAGTGATCCCATAACACAAGGGAAGGGCAAGTGATTTTCTTTAGAATATGTTCATTCCTACCAGGACCTGTACAATATTTGTTTGTTTATTTACTTACTTCCTTAAAGTTTCTTTTGAGACAGGGTATCATATAGTCCTGGCTGGCCTTGTACAATATGTATATCTGAGAAGGACCTTGAACTCCTCATTCTCCTGTGTTCTCCTCCCAAATGCTAGAATTACAGGTGTTCGTAGACTTGCTTGATAGTTAAAAGCAATCTTATAGCTGGAAAATGCAAAAGGAAATCTTCTACATTATAACCTTTATCTATTAGAATTTTATTTCACATATCTCCTTGGTACTAGGTTCTGCTGTTTTCACATGATTAGCTCACATATTGAGAAACCCTTTTGAAAACTGAGGGGCAGAAGTTCTACTTGCATAAGAGTAGCTATCCTCTAGCAGCTTAGCTTTTTGTTTGTTTGTTTGTTTGTTTTTGAAGGTAGAATCTCACGCTAGCTCAGGCTGACCTGGAATTCACTATGTAGTCTCAGAGTAGCCTGGAACTCAAGGCGATCCTCCTACTTCTGCCTCCCGAGTGCTAGGATTAAAGGCATGCGCCACCATGCCCAGCTTGACAGTTTAGCTTTTAAACTAGTGGTTCTCAAGTTCTTAGGGTACATTCCACTTCAACAAATCCCCAGAGTTAATCTGAACAATTTAAAGGTAGATCATGAACCATGCCATGTTGACTATATCCAATTTGAATTTAATTCAAATATCTGTATTTTACAATGTTAAACAACATACGATTACACACATATATATATACAAGTACATACATATACATCTGTGATAACTATAAACAATATATCTCACAATACTTCATCTGATACAGCATAAAACTATAAAAGACACTGAATGATTGACCGTTTTGGACTACAAGAAGTGACTTAAAAATACCCTATCTAAGCCGGGTGTGGTGATGCACACCTTTAATCCCAGCACTCGGGAGGCAGAGGTAGGAGAATCGCCGTGAGTTCCAGGCCACCCTGAGACTACATAGTGAATTCCAGGTCATCCTGAGCCATAGTGAGACCCTACCTTGAAAAACAAAAACAAAAAATAAAAAATAAATAAAAAATAAAAACCTATCTAGGGCTGGAGAGATGTATCAGTGGTTAAGTTGCTTGCCTGCAGGGCCTAATGACCCAGGTTGGATTCCCCGTATCCATGTAAAGCCAGATACACAAAGTAGCACATGCATCTGGAGTTTGTTTGCAGCAATTAGAGGCCCTGGTGCGCCCATTCTCTGTCTGTCTTCTATCTCTCTCTGTTTGCAAATAAATAAATAAAAATGTCCTACATAATGAAGGGCCTTAGATATTATTTATTCCTATGTCAATTCTTTCTCATTTCTGCTGGTAAGAAAATATTACATAAAGAAAGTAAACACATAGCCCCTTTGCTCATCTAATATGAGAAGTTATAAGCCTTACTTGTGGCATTTGCCTAGTACTAATTAATGTGATAGCAAATTTATCAAACATTACTTGAAGTGATGTATAATATGCATTTTCTTAATAAGTAAATTGAATTATGCATGCTATGAAAATAATTAGAAAAACAGAGCCAGGCGTGGTGGCTCACGCCTTTAATCCCAGCACTCAGGAGGCAGAGGTAGAGGATCGCCATGAGTTCAAGACTACATAGTAAATTTAAGGTCAGCCTGGGCCAGAGTGAAACCCTACCTCAAAAAATAAAATAAAATAAAATAAAATAAAGAATAAAGAAAAACAAGTACCAGTAAATTTTATTTATGAAATTATTTGAGTGCTTATATTATCTAACAGGCTATATGTGTTTTTATTATGTTATGAGCCTAAGAAGTTCATAAATTAGGTAATTTGTTTATAACTTTGGTAATGATGATATTAAAACTTTAATTGCTTTGTCTTAAACAACTGAAATAATTATATGGTGAGTACATAATTATCTTTACCTACTTTTTGTCCTGCTCTAAAACCTTTCCTTCCCCCACATATCAGATTTTACTTTTCTCTCTAATACAATCAAATTACAATCAGTTAAAATCATTTCTCAGTCAGGCATGGTGGTGCATACCTTTAATCCCAACACTCAGAAGCAGAGGTAGGAGGATTTCTGTATGTTCAAGATCAGCCTGGAGCTAGACTTCCAAGTCAGCCTGGGCTAGAGTGAGACCCTACCTCAAAAATAAACCACACAAAAAAATTATTTCTCTGTAACAATTACTTACTTTGTGTCTTAGTTTCAGTTTTGCAAAGAAGGCTGCTTTATGGGACTGAAATATGTTTCTTTTTTTACTACTGTGATGGTTAAGTTTGTGTCAACTTGATTTGTTTAGGAATCCACAGACATTCCTCATAAGTGTGTTTCTGAGGCTGCCTCTAGGAAGGATTAACTAAAGGAAGAATCCTTCCCAGGGGGTAAGCCTTCCCCCAGAGTGGGTGGCCCAGAGTGGGCGGCCCCTCTTGGAGGAGGGGGCTGGTTGATAAAAAGGAGCTCTGGGAAGAAAGGCTCTCTCTCTCTCCCACCTGGCTGCCGGTGCTACTAGCTGCTTGGTGTTTTCTGCTTGGTACCTGCTGCTTGGTGTTGCTGCTCTCCAGTGTGGACTGAAGACCAGGGTGGACTGAAGAGCAGCATCTCTCCAGGAAGCCTCCAGGCCTTCAGTGCCGGATTGGGACTGGTGAGGCCTCCAGCCTCGTGCACTGAGCAGCTACCGGGTTTCTTGACTCTCGGACCTGCAACCTGCTATTGCTGGACTGTGTAAGCTAATCCAATAAATCCCCTTTTAATATGATTCATTCTGTCCATTCTGTTCCTCTAGAGAACCCTGACTAATACAACTACAGTAACCATTTAGGAACCAAATGTGGCAACTTGCAATTGCAAGTCATACAACTAGGAGGTTGAGCTGGGAGGAAAGCAGTGAATTCTAGACCAGCCTAGGCTACCTCACTGTGTGTCTCTGGTATAGACCTTTAAAAATAAACTATCCAAGAACCTGAAACTTCAGCAGATGCCTGTCAGATCTGCACTGTTGAAATACTGGGTTCCATCAAGATCAGCCTGAGTTACTGGTTTACAGTGGAGACACAACCTGAGAAAATATAAAAACAAGGAAAAGGACTGGTGAGATGACTTAGTGGTTAAGGTGCTTGCCTGCAAAGTCTAAGGACCTGGGTTTGAATCTCCAGAACCCACATAAGCCAGGTGCACATGGTGGTGCATGTGTCTGGAGTTTGTTTGCAGTGGCTAGAGGCCCTAGTATACCCATTCTCTCTCTCCTCCCCTCCTCCCCACCTCTAATAAATAAATATAATTTTTTTTTAAAAAAGGAAAAAATCTAAGAGAAAGAATTGCTCTAACTGCATATCATAGCTGATAATGATAATAAATAGGAAGTTATTTTATTGACAAAATAGCATTAAAGTGCTTCTGTTTCCATAGAAATCTTTAGACTTTTTCTCTCATTTTCTACGTTCTCATGAACTCTTCTCTATCATCTATATTCAAATATTAGTGAATAGAAAAAGAAAGATACTCTATTTCCAAACATCATTAATATTTAAGAGAAAACAAAATCTAATTCTGGGGGTTCAGCAGTTACAGGTCCTAGCTTGCAAAGCCTGCCATTCTAGATTCAATTTACTTAAAACCAGATGCACAAAGTGGCACATGCATCTGGAGTTCATTTGCAGCAGTAAAAGGCTAGAAAAAAACGTGGGTCCCTGGGAATTGAACCTGGGTCCTTTGGCTTTGCAGGCAAACACCTTAACCTCTAAGCCATCTGGCCAGCCCTGGAGATATTTTTCTATCAGTGTTTCTTCCATATACCTGCATACAAGCAGGCTTCAGTCACAAATCTGAAAAGTATTTATAATGGTATACAGCTCTTAAATCTGGTAAGACAAGTGTTTTGCTAGTGAATAAGAAGGAGAAAAAATACTGAATATATATATCCCCACTATCCTGCTTTCTATTCCTGGTCCTCTGGAAATATATTCTATAAGTAATTATAATTCTGTTAGGAAAATGACAAAAAGGACAAGGGAAATGGCTGAGCAGTTAAAGGTACTTGTTGAAGCCCACCTCCCAAGTTCTATCTCCTTGTAAAGCTGGACACAAAGTGACATGTGTATTTGATCCCAAGGCACCAATGACAGTAGTAGACAGAGCCAGGAGAATTCAGAGCTCATGGGCCAGCTAGAGTGACATTCCTTTACAGTGTCAAGAGACACTGTCTCAAAGAAGGTTGAAGAAGAACACAGCTCAAGGTTGTCCTATGACCTCCACATCCACACCTATACACATATTTACACATACACAATTTTTTTTTTTTTCTTTTCAAGGTAGGGTCTCACTCTGGCCCAGGCTGACCTGGAACTCACTATGGAGTCTCAGGGTGGCCTTGAACTCACGGCAATCTTCCTACTTCTGCCTCTTGAGTGCTGGGACTAAAGGCTTGCACCACCATACCCCAGCCACAAATAATTTTTTAATTTCTATTTTTTAAAGAAGAAAAGAGGGGGAAAGAGAAAATTTTTTTTAATGAGGAAATGGAAAAAGAAAGTATCTATACTCATTCTTCATTTAATAAAGTTCATATAACTCAAGTTTACTAATCTTTCTTATTCATTTGTACCTCAATTACTCTTTTGTTTTTTCCGAGGCAGGGTCTCACTCTAGCCCAGGCTGACCTGAAATTCACTCTGTATTCTCAGGGTGGCCTTGAACTCACGGTGATACTCATACCTCTGCCACCCGAGTGCTGGGATTAAAGGCATGCGCCCACCACGCCTGGCTTCAACTACTCTTACTACTGTGTTCGCATTTGTAAAGAATAAAGAAAACAGAAGAACAAGTACCAGTAAATTTTATTTATGAAATTATTTGAGTGCTTATATTATCTAACAGGCTATATGTGTTTTTATTATGTTATGAGCCTAAGAAGTTCATAAATTAGGTAATTTGTTTATAACTTTGGTAATGATGATATTAAAACTTTAATTGCTTTGTCTTAAACAACTGAAATAATTATATGGTGAGTATATAATTATCTTTACCTACTTTTTGTCCTGCTCTAAAACCTTTCCTTCCCCCACATATCAGATTTTACTTTTCTCTCTAATACAATCAAATTACAATCAGTTAAAATAATTTCTCAGTCAGGCATGGTGGTGCATACCTTTAATCCCAACACTCAGAAGCAGAGGTAGGAGGATTTCTGTATGTTCAAGATCAGCCTGGAGCTAGACTTCCAAGTCAGCCTGGGCTAGAGTGAGACCCTACCTCAAAAATAAACCACACAAAAAAATTATTTCTCTGTAACAATTACTTACTTTGTGTCTTAGTTTCAGTTTTGCAAAGAAGGCTGCTTTATGGGACTGAAATATGTTTCTTTTTTTACTACAGTAACCATTTAGGAACCAAATGTGGCAACTTGCAATTGCAAGTCATACAACTAGGAGGTTGAGCTGGGAGGAAAGCAGTGAATTCTAGACCAGCCTAGGCTACCTCACTGTGTGTCTCTGGTATAGACCTTTGTCGTGCTATCCAAGAACCTGGAAACTTCAGCAGATGCCTGTCAGATCTGCACTGTTGAAATACTGGGTTCCATCAAGATCAGCCTGAGTTACTGGTTTACAGTGGAGACACAACCTGAGAAAATATAAAAACAAGGAAAAAGGACTGGTGAGATGACTTAGTGGTTAAGGTGCTTGCCTGCAAAGTCTAAGGACCTGGGTTTGAATCTCCAGAACCCACATAAGCCAGGTGCACATGGTGGTGCATGTGTCTGGAGTTTGTTTGCAGTGGCTAGAGGCCCTAGTATACCCATTCTCTCTCTCCTCCTCCTCCCCACCTCTAATAAATAAATATAATTTTTTTTTAAAAAAGGAAAAAAATCTAAGAGAAAGAATTGCTCTAACTGCATATCATAGCTGATACGATAATAAATAGGAAGTTATTTTATTGACAAAATAGCATTAAAGTGCTTCTGTTTCCATAGAAATCTTTAGACTTTTTCTCTCATTTTCTACGTTCTCATGAACTCTTCTCTATCATCTATATTCAAATATTAGTGAATAGAAAAAGAAAGATACTCTATTTCCAAACATCATTAATATTTAAGAGAAAACAAAATCTAATTCTGGGGGTTCAGCAGTTACTGGTGCTAGCCTGCAAAGCCTGCCATTCTAGATTCAATTTACTTAAAACCAGATGCACAAAGTGGCACATGCATCTGGAGTTCATTTGCAGCAGCAAAAGGCCCTGGCTTACGTGGGTCCTGGGGAATTGAACCTGGGTCCTTTGGCTTTGCAGGCAAACACCTTAACCTCTAAGCCATCTGGCCAGCCCTGGAGATATTTTTCTATCAGTGTTTCTTCCATATACCTGCATACAAGCAGGCTTCAGTCACAAATCTGAAAAGTATTTATAATGGTATACAGCTCTTAAATCTGGTAAGACAAGTGTTTTGCTAGTGAATAAGAAGGAGAAAAAATACTGAATATATATATCCCCACTATCCTGCTTTCTATTCCCTGGTCCTCTGGAAATATATTCTATAAGTAATTATAATTCTGTTAGGAAAATGACGAAAAGGACAAGGGAAATGGCTGAGCAGTTAAAGGTACTTGCTTGCAAAGCCCACCTCCCAAGTTCTATCTCCCTTGTAAAGCTGGACACAAAGTGACATGTGTATTTGATCCCAAGGCACCAATGACAGTAGTAGACAGAGCCAGGAGAATTCAGAGCTCATGGGCCAGCTAGAGTGACATTCCTTTACAGTGTCAAGAGACACTGTCTCAAAGAAGGTTGAAGAAGAACACAGCTCAAGGTTGTCCTATGACCTCCACATCCACACCTATACACATATTTACACATACACAATTTTTTTTTTCTTTTTCAAGGTAGGGTCTCACTCTGGCCCAGGCTGACCTGGAACTCACTATGGAGTCTCAGGGTGGCCTTGAACTCACAGCAATCTTCCTACTTCTGCCTCTTGAGTGCTGGGACTAAAGTCGTGCACCACCATACCCCAGCCACAAATAATTTTTTTAATTTCTATTTTTTAAAGAAGAAAAGAGGGGGAAAGAGAAAATTTTTTAATGAGGAAATGGAAAAAAGAAAGTATCTATACTCATTCTTCATTTAATAAAGTTCATATAAGTCAAGTTTACTAATCTTTCTTATTCATTTGTACCTCAATTACTCTTTTGTTTTTTTCCGAGGCAGGGTCTCACTCTAGCCCAGGCTGACCTGAAATTCACTCTGTATTCTCAGGGTGGCCTTGAACTCACGGTGATACTCATACCTCTGCCACCTGAGTGCTGGGATTAAAGGCATGCGCCACCACACCTGGCTTCAACTACTCTTACTACTGTGTTCGCATTTGACTGTGTTGACATCTTTTCCAAATAGATTGTGAGAAGTGGAATAGGAGGAGCCAAGGACCCCTAACAGTAGCTTGTGCTCATCGTAGTTGTTCCACAGAAAAGTACTGAGCAGAGTTTCTGTAAATATAAGCATTTCAGGGACAGAAGACAAACATGATAGCTGACTGACTGATTCATTCAACAACTATTTATTTGGATATAGGATGTTTTAGCAACAAAAGATATAGCAAGTAATAATTTAGAAATGGCCCTGCCATTTTGGAGCCCATATTTTAGTGAGCTGCATGTAAAATGGAACATGAAATTATGGAATACAAAGCCTGGGAGTCATTTAGTCATTCCTCATATTTTGTAGTGGGTTAAATATTGTTACCTGGACACTATAGTAGATTTAATACCAAAAAGATCATTCTCATAATAAAATGAAATGAAGTTAATTCCTTCTATGAAAAATAAGCATTTCAGAGCCGGGCGTGGTGGCGCACGCCTTTAATCCCAGCACTCGGGAGGCAGAGGTAGGAGGATTGCCGAGAGTTCGAGACCACCCTGAGACTACATAGTTAATTCCAGGTCAGCCTGGGCCAGAGTGAGACCCTACCTCGCAAAACCAAAAAAAAAAAAGAAAAAGAAAAAGAAGCATTTCTCACGTATTATCTAGGGTAAATAAAATAGTGAATAGCTTTAAAAATATTCTTATGAGTTTCTGCACAGTGGTAGATCACTTGCCTAAGGCTCTAGGTTTAATCCGTAACGCCCCCCGCGCCCCCCCCCCACACACGTGTGCCCTGGGAACTTGGACGTGGGCTACCAGGATTTGCAAACCATCTCCCTAGCCCAGTTCTAAACATTTTTTTTTTGGTTTCCTTCTTAATTTCTTCAGCAACTCATTCATTGTTCAATAGTGTGTTTTTCAATCTCCATGAGAGTGTTTTCTGCTATTTTTCTTGTTGACTTACTATGACCCTTCTACCTCAAGTTCCTAAATCCTGTGATTTGAAAGCATGTGTCACCACACCTGGTTTAAAAAAAATTTAAGGAAAATGTGAGAAACCAAAAAAGGTATTCATAATGGTGACTTTACCATGGTGGCTTTTCAGTGGTGACAAGCAGGACAGAAATTTCACTGTCAAAGCCAGGCATGGTGGCGCATGCCTTTAATCCCAGCACTTGGGAGGCAGACGTAGAAGGATCACTGTGAGTTCGAGGCCACCCTGAAACTACATAGTGAATTCCAGGTCACCTGGGCCAGAGTGAGACCCTACCTCGAAAAAAACAAAACAAAAAAAAAAAAAAAAAAAGAAATTTTACTCTCAGGCAGTCTACCTTAACCCTTTCCCCACAGACTGGGGAGTTCCTTTTATAGACCTCCCCTGAGGTGAAACTCCATGTTTTGTGACTTCTAATGCTAAAAGAAAAAAAAAAAATCTAAATTGAACTAGTCATTGAAACAAAGTTGAGAACTTTGGGAACAGGTAGAAAGAAAAAGGTGCTTCAGGTAAAGAAAAAAATAAAATAAACAAATTCCTAGGCTTCTCTATATAACTCTATGGAAAGGTCATAGCCAATTTGGTAGGGGGCCCTTAAAGGAGAAGGGGGCAATTAACTTTCATTGTAAGGAATATATTATGTAGGGGTTTGGTGACTCTCAAATTACATGCCTACAGGTTGTTATGAAGCCACCTCTCTCTTCCCTCCAACAATATTTAGAATTAAATCCATAGGTAGGTTAAGTGTTAAAGGCTTTCTCTTTAGTAAATAAAGTTTATGTTGGATCCTCTCTCTGACCTAGGAATGAGAGGGGAGTGCTAAGGTTTTAAAGACATTGGGGGCTGGAAAGATGGCTTAGCAGTTAAGGCGCATGCCTGCGAAGCCTAAGGACCCAGGTTCGATTCTCCAGGTCCCACGTAAGCCAGATGCACATCATGACACATGTATCTGGAGTTCGTTTGCAGTGGCTAGAAGCCCTGGTACACCCATTCTCACTCTCTCCCTCTCTTTCTCTCTGACTGCAATAAATAAATAAAATAAAATTTTAAAAATTATTAAAAGAAAAAAACATTGGGGCTGGGGAGGGAGATGGCTCAGCAGTTAAAGGTGCTTACTTGCAAAGCCTGCTGGCCCAGGTTCAATCCAGCAGCTGCCCACATAAAACCAGAAAGGAATTCATTTGTAGTGACCAGAGACCCTGAAACCCTCCCTCCCACATACATGCAAATAAATAAACAAAAATTTTAAAAAGATCTAAGACACTGTTTTAGTGGGCCATTTGGCCTCCACAAATAATGCTTGAAGTTGGAAATCGTTTGAAGTCCCAGGTCTTCTGTTTTCCCTTTGTTAGTTGTGTTTGAAGTCAGTAAGAACACAGTAGGCCTGGGGAAGAGAACCTTCTGTGCCCGGTGCCCCTCTCTCTATCATTACAACTTTTCCTGTCTTTCTAGTCTGCCTAAGCTTCATTAATCCCATATTAGATAGCAAATGCAAATTTTTTTTTTTTTTTTTTTTTTTTTTTTGGTTTTTCAAGTTAGGGTTTCACTCTAGCTTCGGCTGCAATTCTCTATGTAATCTCAGGTTGGCCTCAAACTCATGGCGATCCTCCTACCTCTACCTCCCCAGAGCTGGGATTAAAGGCATGTGCCACCATGCCCAGCTTCACAAATGCCATTTGTAATGAAAGCCAGATCTAATGAGATAAATACCCTTTGTTATTTTGTGACTCGGGCAGTCATGATAATCATATAAAAGCAGACTAATTGAACTTAAGAAAAATATTATCAATTAGGATAAGGAAACTCAGAAGGAATCTTTTCATAGACATCACATTTGGAGAGAAGTCAGCCTGGAGCTGAAGAGCCCATTTCTATCTCTTACCCACTGGATCTACAAGTCTTTTATGGTAGGGCCAGCAGAAACCTGGGCACAGGAGGAATCAAGATACCCAGTTTAGAAACAAAGTGGCAGAATTTGCAGTAAACAAAGAGGGCATCTGTTATCCGCCAGTGGTCAGTGCCTCCCGGGAAAGGAGGCTAGGGTACCCAATTATGAAATTGGAAGCTGCTTGTTCATGAAAAAGAGGTCTACATTGCAAGAGGAATTCGAAAAGATTTTTGAGATATTTTCAGTCACCCAGAGAATGAGACCACCTTTCCATCTGTCCTTCATGGTAAACTCTTATTCTCCTTAGATGCAAGACAGAGATAAAAGCTAACTAAAGAGGCACTGAGGCAGAGCACAGTGCAGCAGCTGGAAGAGGCACCAAGGCAGAGCTGAGGTGCTGGGGATCAAGGACACCCTGCCAGAGCTACGGAGATGAAAGTAAAGATGTAAGAGGCTGTAATCTCTTCACAGGAACTTCCTCTCGACCTGACACTGGGGCAACTCCATTTATCTTAAGGAAATTGGAATGCTCTCTATACACATGTATGAAATTGTCAAATAAAAATTGTTCTTTTTTTTTTTTTTTTTTCCTGCTAGGGTTTCACTCTAGGCCAGGCTGACCTCGAATTCACTCTTTCGTCTCAGGCTGGCCTTGAACTCACAGTGATCCTCCTACCTCTGCCTCCAGAGTGCTGTGATTGAAGGCATGCACCACCACAACCTGCTTAAAAATTGTTTTAAAGCAAAGTGTACATCCTGCCTGGCTGTTTGATTGTGTAGCTTGTAGGTTCCACTGCTAGTTAAAAGTTTGATGATTTTTCTCCCCCAGCAGCCTCCATTGCACACTTCAGAACTATGACACTAGCCAACAGGGAGGCGGCTTTCTGCTCAGTTCTAGCTTGATTTCTGTGTCCTATAACCACAGTCTGTGGTGTCTTCAGCAACAGGGTTCTACCATATATAGTCCTGCTAGGTAACCAAGAGCATTGGTGTTAACCTTTGTTGTTTTGGGGGACTCATAGAACTCCCCGTTTCCACAACTCATTGTGTGTGGGGGGGGAGCGGTGTTTTACTCCTGGTACTGGGAATTTACTGTAATAACCCATGACTTCTGGGCTCTACTCTAGCATTGTACTCTTTCCCAAGCTCAGTTTTTCTTTTTTCTCTATCCTTCCTTCCTTTCTTTATTCCTTCCTCCCTCTCTCCTTTTCTCCCTTCCTCTCTCTCCCTCCCACTCTCTCTTTTTTCTAAATTACATTATTATTATTTTTTTATTGACAACTTCTATACTTACATACAAAAAACACATGATATTTCCCTCCCCATCTAAATTACATTTTTTTTTTTTTTTTTGGTTTTGCGAGGTAAGGTCTCACTCTAGCCCAGGCTGACCTGGAATTCACTATGTAGTCTCAGGGTGACCTCAAACTCTTGGCAATCCTCCTACCTCTGCCTCCCGAGTGCTGGGATTAAAGGCGTGTGCCACCACACCCAGCCTAAATTATATTTTTAAACTGTATAATGTGAATGGCTTTGTGGAACTCTCCCCCCCACCCAAACTTCTCCAGTTCCCCTCCACTGACCCTACTTGGACCTTTCTCCCTCCTGTATTCTGTCCCTCCACTTTCATTTCTACTATCCCTTCCCCTACACCCTTCCTCCTCCTCCCTCCTGGCCTTTGTCTATCATCCTGGCTTCTACTACTGACTCTTACTCCAACTTACATACAAATATAAACATTCAAAGCTGGGATCCACATATGAGAGAAACCATGTGATGTCTGTCTTTCTGAGACCGAGTTACCTCACTTAGTATTATATTTTCCAATTCCATATAATTTTGTGCAAATTTCATTTTTCTTTATAGTTGAATAAAACTCCCTTGAGCATATATATCACATCTTCAGCATCCATTCATATGTTGATAGATATCAAGTCTGATTCCATTTCCTAGCTATTATGACTAGAGCAGCAATGAACATTGCTGAGTAAATATCTCTGAAGTAGAGTATAGAGTCCTTAAAGTATACACCCAGGAGTCTATGGGCTGGGTCATATGGTGGATCTAGTTTTAGTTTTTTGAGGATTCTTCATACTACTTTCCATAGTGGCTGTACCACTTGTCATTCCTATGAACAGGGGTAAGACTCATCTTTCCCCACACCCTTGCCAACATTCATTTCCACTTGCTTCCTTGATGATAGTTATGCTTGACCAGGGTGAAATACAGTTTCAAAATTGTTTTATTTTAAAAAATATTTATTTGTGTGTGTGAATATGTGTGTGTGCGCACACATGTGTGCATGTGTGTCTATGAGTATGTCAGGGTCTCTTGCCATTGTTGTCTTGGGGAATTAAGCCAGGCTGGTAGGCTTTGCAAGGAAATGCCTTTAACCACTGGGCTATCTCCCCAGCCCTTCAAAGTAGTAGATTTCATTTATATTACACTGATAGCTAAATATATTAAACATTAAAAATATTTATTGGGCATTTGTATTTCTCATTTTGAGAACTCTCTGTTCAGTTCCATGGCCCAGTTTTGATTGGATTATTTAAGTTTTTTATTGCTCAGTTTTTGAGTTCTTTGTATTTTCTAGATATTAATCCTCTGTCATATGTATAGCTGGTGAAGATTTTCTCCCATTCTGTATGTTATCTCTTGACTCAGTTGATGATTTCCTTATCTGTACAATAGCATTTCAACTGCAGGAGATCTCTTTTGTTGATTGCTTTATTCCTGAGCCACTAGAGTCCTATGGAGAAAGTCATTCCCTACACCTATTATTCGAAGTGTTTTCTCTACTTTTTTTTTTTTTTTTCTAGTCATCTCAGGGTTTCAGATCTTACACTGAGGTCCTTGATCTATATGAAGCTGATTTGGGTACAAGGTGAAATAAGGGTCTAGATTCATTCTTCTATATAGCTATGCAGTTTTGCCAGCACTATTTGTTACAAATACTGTCTTTTCTCTGAGATTCTTTGTTAAAAAGCAAGTGCTATAGGAGCTGCTGTAGTCAGCTCCACATTGCTGGGATGAATATCCAAACTGACATGATTTATGGGAGGAAGAAACTTATTTCAAGCTTACAGTTCCAGGGGAAGTTTCAGTAAGAATGGCAGAAGAAGCTGGCTCCCATTCATGAATCCAAGCAGAGAGAGAAGCCACCAGCCAGCAACCACCAGGGGGAAAAAAAGTGTAGCAAGCATAAACCCACAGCAAGCAGCAGGAACCCTGCCAGAGCTCCGGCCTCTCTGCATACCTTTGGGCAGGAATTCAGACCCGCCCCCAACACACCTTTGGACTGTACCCTAGGATTCGCCCCAGTGACACTTTCTCCAGCCAGGTGGCTGGAGATCTGAGTTACAAGTTTAATTTTAACACCTGAGCCTATGAGGGACACACATTCAAAGTACCACAGTAGCACTGATGAGATCTGGACCTTCTATCTTGTCCCATTGATCTGTTTTTATGCCAGTACCATGCTGTTTTTATTACTCTGTAGTGTAGCTTGAAATCAGGGGTGGTGACACCTCTAGCTGTATTTTTTTTTTTTTGCTGAGGACTTTTTATTTATTTATTTATTTTTTGACTCTTCAAGGTCTTTTGTGATTCCATGTGAATTTTAAGATTTTTTTTTCTATTTCTGTGAGGAACAGTGAGGAAATGGATCACTTTCTGATATAGCTCATACTCAGTGCTAAATAAGTCTTTCTAGTTTATAAATTACCCAGCCTCAGATGTTCTGCTACAGCAACAGAAATAAAATTAAGCCATTGCGAAGAACTGATTATTATTGTTAGATATGTCCCTCCTTAGACCTTGGCATTCTCCTCCAACAACAGACACAGACAGCTTGCTCATGCTGGTAGTTTAGCTCACTGAGTCCACTATTGCTGTTATCCCATTTTTTATTTCTTGGACCATTTTTGTTTGTTTGTTTGTTTTGTTTTGTTTTTCGAGGTAGGGTCTCACTCTAGCCCAGGCTGACTTGGAATTCACTATTTAGTCTCAAGGTTGCCTGGAACTCACTCCTATCTCTGCCTCCCAGTGCTGCGATTAAAGGCGTGTTCCACCACGCTCAGCTCTTTGACCATTTTTTGGAGACAGGGCTTCAAACTTAGCCAAGGCTGGTCTAGAACTTAGCATGTAGCCAAAACTGGCCTTGGTGTCTTAAAAATCCTGCCATAATCTCTCAAGTGGTAGAATTACAGGAATGGGTGACCATGCCCTTACCATATCTTCTTTTTTTTTGGGGGGGGGGGTCTTCGAGGTAGGGTCTTGCTCTAGCCCAGGCTGACCTGGAATTCACTCTGTATTCTCAGGGTGTCCTTGATCTCACAGCGATCCTGGGCACATGCCACCACTCCCAGCTTCATATCTTCTTACTGTTGTAAAAATCTGCATAAGCCTATATTTTTCTGCTCCATGGAGCATAACCTCTTTTGACTCCCACGCAGTAAGCTGAAGACTTTCCTTTTCTCACCTCCTTTCCACCTCTCCCTTCCCACTTTCCAATCTCTGTAAGCATTCAAGGTCATTGTCACTTTATTATTTATGATAGAATTATAATTTAATTAGAAGTGTTCTACAATCTGAGACTTTATAAATATAGACAATAAAGAAGATTTAATGAGAATGCTGTAATTTGCAATGCAAGTTTCACAATTTTATGCAACACATTATGCATAACATATATTAATGCACTTAAATAGCCTTTTCTAATTTAACTATCAACCTTTGCTCATTGAGAACTGGTGACAACAGTCAGTGAGGTTTATCTGTTGTCCATTTTCCTTCCATGACAGCTCTACCTGTGGGTCTGAGCTCAGTGCCTGCTGTTCTTTTGTAGGTGAACCCCAAGAGCTTACTAAAAGCAATTTCCTGTTTCTGCATCTCTAGCGGCTGCAGATTTCAATGAATAGGTTCCATTTGATCTATGAAAATGCCTTGCTTTCACAGAATGGTGGGTAAAATACCTGATTTTGGTTTTCTATAATTCAGGAAGGCTTCTTGCTCTAATTACATGGATGTGCTTTCCCCAACTTTAACACTTACAATCTGGAGGCATTCTTCCCATTGGAAAAAAAAAAAACATCTATGTCTCTCTCTCTCTCTCTCTTTTTCTTTTTATTGACAACTTTTATACTTACAGACAATAAACCATGATATTTCCCTCCCCCCATTCCCCTTCAGAACTCCACTCTCCATCATATCCCCTCCCTCTATCCATTAGTCTCTCTTTTAATTTGATGTCATCATCTTTTTCTCCTATTATGAAGGTCTTATAAAGGTATGGCTAGGCACTGTGAGGTCATGGATATTGAGGCCAATTTCTGTCTGGACAGTTGCATTGTAGGGAGTCATACCCTTCCTTTGGCTCTTACATTCTTTCCACACCCTCTTCTGCAATAGACCCTGAGCCTTGGAGGGTGTAATAGAGATGTTTCAGTGCTGGACACTCCTCCATCCCTTCTTCTCAGCACTATGTTGCCTTTTGGGTCATCCCAGTGGTCATCTGAAAAAGAGAAGCTTCTCTAACCAGAAGTGAGAATAGCATTAACATGTGAATATGAACATTAAGTGTAGTGCTTTCAAGGAAGTTTGGTGGGAAATATATATCTCCAGACAAGAGCAGGTTTTATACCCCTAAGACTCATGACCTCCCTTGCCATAGGCTTTTGATTAGTTTTTTCAGTACCAGACATGTATTCCCTCCCATAGTGAGGGCCTTCAGTCCAATTAGGGAGCAGTTGGTTTCCCCAAGAGCAGACGTGCTACGCACCTGTTCAGTCATTGGGCCTGTCTGGCCAAACTTGAGGCTTCCAGTGTCCACTGTTTTCACTGCTGATGACTTCTGTCTCCCATACGGCTGCATGCAGTGCAGCTTTTTCCAGCTTTCAGTTTATCTTTTTAAAAAAAACTTTGTGGCTGGGGAGGCAGAGGTAGGAGGATCGCCGCGAGTTCAAGGCCACCCTGAGACTACATAGTTAATTCCAGGTCAGCCTGGGCCAGAGTGAGACCCTACCTCGAAAAACCAAAAAAAAAAAAAAAAAAAAAAAAAAACACCAAAAAACCTTTGTGTTGTTATTTTACATGTGTGTGGTGTACATGCATGTGTTTGCATATTTGCATGTGTGTGAACACAAATGTATGTGCAAGTGTTCTTGGAGGCTACAAGTTAATGCTGGGTGTCTTGCTCCATGACTCCCTCTTTATTTTACCAAAGCAGGCTTTCTCACTTTAACTCAAAGCTTGCTGATTCTGCTAGTCCAGCTATTGAGCTTGCCCTGGGAATCCCATCTCTGACTCCTGAACACTGGGATTACAGTTGTGTCACTTCTGCCTGCCTGGCATTTGCGTGGATGCTGGGCAAGCAATTTATTCACTGAGCTATCTCCCCAGCCCTGAGCAAGTTTGCTTTCTCATCCTTGTCCCAGGCTCTGTCCATGCCATGCCCATTTCACTCTCTTCATAGTTCTGATCACTCCATGAAGTGAGGCCACGTAGGTGTTTCTCAGCAATCTTCTGTTAGCTAACACTTTCTTCCCCCATGCCCTGTCCCATATCACTGTCAGAGAAATATCTGGTGTGGAATGGTTTAGTGAAGATTGCTCAATGTTCAACAAACGTCCTCGCTCCTGCTCAAGAACCACGCTGTTTCCCAGAATCCTGCACAGTGAATCCGGTGAAATGATGATCAATGAAATGTGAGCTGTCGAGAGCCAGGTCTCGCCAGGGGGCATGAGCATTGTCCATGCTCTCCTCTTCCTTTGCCGTCCAGCTTCAGCCAGGAAGATGGCAATATTGCCGCAAGGGAAGGCACCTATCACTCTCTCTGTCTCTGAAACAGGGTAACAGAGTTGTCCTCCAAGAGGAACTCAATAGCTTGCAACAATTGCATGCAGAAAAGTATACTTTCTGTCCCAAATCCTTTGCATTATTAGCTTTAAAAACACAAAAAAATCTTTTACTCTAACAAATAAGTAACAAATGCTGAGGTGTGTGTGTGTGTGTGTGTGTGTGTGTGTGTTTTGCTGGTTTCTTAGCTTTATGCTTTATTTCCCAACTTTACACTGAAGCTGGGTGTGGGGGCACATGCTTTTAATCTCAGTACTTGCGAGGTTGAAGTAGGAGGATCACTGTGAGTTCAAGGCCAGCCTGGGATTACAGAATGAGTTCCAGGTCAACCTGAGCTAGAATAAGACCCTACCTCATAAAACAAAACAAAACATCAAAACAAAATGGCATCATCAACAACATAAACAGTAAGCTACTTACACAGAATTTTACAACCAGTAGATTTCTGGGAAACCAACCAACCGTTAGTAATCCCAGTATGTGTGAAATGATTCACCTTACATTCTTCTTTTTTATTTCCTCATTTTAAAAGAATAAAGTTTAAAAAAAATAAATAAAAGAATAAAGTTTATTTCAGAGTAAGGGGGGGGGGTGGTAGAGGAAAAAGAAAGCAGGCTCCTTGAAAAGGACCGGGCTTCCAGAACTGGAAAAACAAGCCCTCTTCTTATTTTAAAAGATGATTTATTTTATTTTTATTTATTTATTTTTTTTGTCATTTTTCAAGGTAGGGTTTCACTCTAGCCCAGACTGACCTGGAATTCACTCTGTAGTCTCAGGGTGGTCTTGAACTCATTGCAATCCTCCTACCTCTGCCTCCCAAGTGCTGGGATTACAGGTGTGTGCCACCACACCTGACCATTTTTTTAAATTTTAATTATATGTGATTTGCAGCACAGCTGAGCAACCCATGCATTAAAATTCTGTGCAATGTAGTGTATGCTCACTTTCAGCAGTAAAATGGCCTCAGGTCACAACCAACTCAAGTTTCTCCATGGACACACAGACTAGCAACACACAGCTTTAAAATACCGGATATAAATTTTAAGTTATTCTGAGACTTAAGCAGAGGGAAGTAAATGGGTTGTACCCAGAAAGCAATATTCTAGAGAGCACAGTCTGAGGTAGCAATGAGACACCCATACTTGGTTCTTCCACGGGTGACAACACAGCCTTTTGCTCCTTCTTTCCCCAGGCCCTCATGCTATATTACATGAGTAAGTCTCAAGTGGAACATCAACTTATTTGATGTATGTTTAGTAATTATTTTCTAAATATTTTAAAATATAAGAAAGTAGGCTTTTACTCTTTTATTTTTTTTTGTAATGGAGATTAAAGTTGGGACTTTTCACATGTTAGGCAAGTGCTCTACTGCTAAACTACTGAGGTATATCCCCAGCCCTCTTTGTGCTTTGATTTTTTAAAATTTTAATTTAATTTAATTTAATTTAATTTAATTTTGGTTTTTCAAGGTAGGGTCTCACTCTAGCCCAGGCTGACCTGGAATTCAGTGTGTAGTCTCAGGGTGGCCTTGACCTCATGGTGATCCTACTACCTCTGCCTCCTGAGTTCTGGCTCTTTTTAAACATTTTTATATTTATTTATTTATTTTAGAGAGAGAATGAGTACACCAGGGCCTTCAGCTGCTACAAATGAATACCAGATGCTCCACCTTGTGCATCTGGCTTACATGGGTCCTAGAGAGTTGAACCTGGGTCTTTAAGCTTTGCCAGCAAGCACCTTAACGACTGAGCCATCTCTCCAGTCCAGTGCTTTTGTTTTTCTTGTTACAGGGCCGCATGTATCCCAGGCTAGCCTCAAACTTAGTATGTGGCCAAAAATGACCTTGAACTCCTGCTGAGATAACGGGCATGTGCCACCACACTAGGATTACATACTGTTGGGGATTGGATGCAAGGCCTTGTACGTGCTGGATAAGCACTATACCAACTGAGCTAGACCCCCAGCCCCTATCTGTACTTTTTGGTTTTTCGAGGTAGGGTCTCACTCTAGCCCAGGCTCACCTGGAATTCACTATGTAGTCTCAGGGTGGCCTTGAACTCAAGGTGATCCTCTTACCTCTGCCTCCTGAGGGCTGGGATTAAAGGCGTGTGCCACCATGCCCGGCTTGTTTTGTTTTTTACTTTTCAAGGTAGGGTCTCACTCTGGCCCAAGCTGACTTGGAATTCACTTCGTAGTCTCAGGGTGGCCTCAAACTCACGGTGATCCTTCTACTTCTGCCTCCTGAGTGCTGGGATTAAAGGCATGTGCTACCATTCCTGGCTAATAAATATTTTTTTAATGAACATATGACTGACTGACTGACAGTATTTTTATTTATAGGTGGGGGAAACATAACAGAAAGCTTTAGGAAGTGTTCAAGGCCACCTAGCTTGCTATTTAGTTCCACATCTCACGCCAAAATCACGTCAAAGTATGATGCTCTCTTTACCACTGGGTCTCAAGCTTTAGCTATGTCAAGAGCGCCTGGAGAGCTCATTAGACGCAGGTCACTGGGCCACAGTGCATGTCAACCAATAGCACTGGGACCAGACTTTGAGAACTGCTGCTATACATTATGCTGCTTTTCTGACATGCTTTGTTTTGTTTTGTTTTGTTTTGTTTTGTTTTTCAAGGTAGAGTCTCACTCTAGTCCAGGCTGACCAGGAATTCACTGTGTAGTCTCAGGGTGGCTTCAAACTCACAGAGATCCTCTTACCTCTGCCTTCTGAGTGCTGGGATTAAAGGCATGTGCCACCACGCCCAACTTTTGACATGCTTTTTGATGTGCATCCACTTTTGGGATTATGTTGGTGGGATTGTGAGTGGGTGATTAGGAAATATCACTTTCAGATTGAGTTTGAAGCATAACAAAAGTATCTTTCAGTTGTTTTCAAATCCCAAGATACACAATGATCACATGAAGAATCTACTAGGACTCAGATTGCAGCCCTATCCCCAAAGAATCTAGCTAACTGAAAGGTGGAATTGCATTTCTTTTTTAAAATAGTTATTTGAGAGAGGAGAGAGAGAAAGAAAGAGAATGAATGAATGGGTGAACTAGGGCTTCTTATTGCTACAAATGAACTCCAGACTCATACATTTGGCATCTGGCATTACATGGGGTAATGAGGAATTGAATCCATGCCTTTAGGCTTGGCAAGCAAGTGCCTTTAACTGCAGAGCCACATCTCCAGCCCAGGAATTGCATTTCTTTCTTTCTTTTTAAAATTTATTTATTTATTAGAGACAGAGAGGGAGAGAGAGAGGGAGAATGGGCACTTCAGGGCCTCTAACCACTGCAAACAAACTCCAGACACATGTGCCACCATGTGCATCTGGCTTACATGGGACCTGGAGAATTGAACCTGGGTCCTTAGTCTTCTCAGGCATGTGCCTTAACTGCTTAGCCATCTCTCCAACCCCAGATGAAATTGCAATGCATTTCTTTCTTTCTTTCTTTTTTTTTTTCTATGTAGGGTCTCACTCTAGCCCAGGCTGACCTGGAATTTGCCGAGTGGCCTCAAACTCATGGCAATCCTCCTACCTCTGCCTCTGCTGGGATTAAAGGCATGCACCACCACACCCAGCTCAGGAATTGAATTTCTAACAAATTCATATTTCTGATAGTTTTCATACTGTCTTCTTATTAGAGTCTGTGGTGGTTTGATTCAGGTGTTCCCTATAAACTTAGGTGTTGTGAGTGCTAGGTTTCCAGATGATGGAAATTTGGCAACTAATGCCTCCTGGAGGCAGTGTATTTTTGGGGCCAGACTTATGGGTATTATAGCCAATTTCCTTTTGCCTGTGTGGCACACTCTCCTGTTGCTATTGTTCATGTTATGTTGGCTAGGGGGTGACGTCCACCCTCTGCTCATGCCATTGGTTTCCCCTGCTATCGTGGAGCTTCCCCTCAAGCCTATAAGCACACACACACACACACACACACACACACACACACACACACATATATTTTTAACCACAAGCTGCTCTTTGTCTGGTGACTTCTGCCAGCAATGTGGACCTGACTACAACAATAATGTTGGGGCCAAGGTGTGGTGTCATTTGCTGTGAGACACCTGACTATGTGGCTTTGGCCTTTTGGAGGCAACTTCCAAGAGGACTATGGATGAATTTGAAATCTTGGCTTAAAAGATGCCTTGCAGTGCTGTAAGTACAGCTTTGATGGACTATTCTGGTCAGAGTTGAAAGACCTGAATGCAATAAGAACTATGGACTATGAGGTTTGGCTTGTGAGGGTAAGAAAGAGCTTTGTCTTGACTGGGCTAGAAGCAGTTTGTGTGAGAGGCTTGCTGTTATGCCTGTGTCCTGAGAAGTTGTGCAGGGTTGCATTGCATATAAATGGACTGGTGTGAGCAAAGGGATATGACACAGAAAGAAATCTTTAAGCTGAAACTGCTGCCTGTTCAGCTGCAATTGAGAGATTGTAACCATTGAGATTGGGCCTGTTGACCTGAATTGGGATAATAGAAAGAATGCAGACTCTGGCTGGGTGTGGTGGTGCACACCTTTAATCCCAGCTCTCAGGAGGCAGAAGTAGGAGGATCATCGATCACAGATCACCGTGAGTTCAGGTATACCCTGAGACTACATGTGAATTCCAGGTCAGCCTGGACTAAAGTGAAACCCTACTTTGAAAAAAACCAAAAAACCAAAACAAACAAACAAAAGAATGTAGACTCTTTGGAAGGGGCCTGAGTGCTCAAGGAGTGTCGTGTTCTTCAAAGTCTGCTTTATTCCCCCTTGGATTAACAAATTGGCACCCTACCTGGTATTATGGACTATAAGAAATGCAGGAGCCGGGCATGGTGGCACACGCCTTTAATCTTAGCACTTGGGAGGCAGAGGTAGGAGGATTGCTGTGAGTTCGAAGCTACCCTGAGACTACAGAGTGAATTCCAGGTCAGCCTGAGCTAGAGTGAGACCCTATCTCAAACCCCCTCCCCCAAAAAAGAAAGAAATGCAGGAAAGAAAGGGTCATTGAATTTGCAACACAGTTTTGTGTTTTGGAAACAGCATGGGCAGTGTGAAGCAGGTTTGCTGCATGCCTGCATGGAGACCCGATGGAGCCATGAGGCTGAACTGTGGATTGCAGTAGAGAGCCAATAGAGATGCCAGGACCACGAGATTGCTGCCAAGGAGAGCTGCTGGCCCCGATGAAGTTTTCCAGGACTGTGAGTAGCCTTGCTGGAGGGGAGGAATTGGACTTATTGCTGATTAGAATTATCGGACTTGGAGATTTGTTACTGGCTAGAGTTGTTGGACTTGAAACTACAGAGTTTGATGTTTGCCCTGTTTTAAATCTTGTATTGGTTGAATATTTCTTTGCTATGCCCCAATGCCATTTTTTGTAGTGTGAGTGTTCATTTTGTTCCATTATGGGTTTTGGGGGGATTTTTTTTTTTTTTTTTTTTTTTTTTTTTTTTGGTATTATGGCTCAGTTAAAAGACCTTGGACTGCAGGAATGTTTGAATATCATTAGGATTGCTAAAAACTATGGGGACTTTTAAAGATGGACTGAATGTATTGCATTTTACATTATGGATGGTTATCAGTTTATGGGGCCCAGGGGCAGAATATGGTGGTTTGATTCAAGTGTTCCCCATAAACTTAGGTGTTCTGAATGCTAGGTTCCCAGCTGATGGAGATTTGGGAACTAACACCTTCTGGAAGTAGTGTATTTTGGGGGCCAGGCTTATGGGTATTATAGCAAGTTTGCCCTTGTCAGTGTTTGGCACACTCTCCTGTTGCAATTGTCCATGTTATGTTGGCCAAAGGGTGATGTCCACCCTCTCTCATGCCATTGTTTTTTCCTGCCATCACAGAGCTTCAAGTCTGTAAGCCAAAATAAACCTTTTCTCCCCATAAGCTGCTCTTGGTCAGGTGATTTCTGCTAGCAATGTGAACCTGACTGCAACAGAGTTCAATTCTAGTGCTAAACATGCTCCTTGAGTTACTGAGCTAAATGTCATATTCTTCATGAGTCTTTTAAGAGTGTATGGTATAAGAATATATGGTTGTTCACTCTGTCTTGTGAAAATGCTTGAAGAAATGCAGATTACAGAGCCTAATTTCATTGGGAGAGGACAAGTAGACAAATAAGGGATCACCATTTAGCATTTTGTGCTCAGAATTAACTGAGACTACTTAAAGTTGAATCATAGATCCTATAAATATTGCTAAAATATAGCAATAGATACAATTTTTGCTTTTATCTAGTGTGTTTATTTTTTTTTTTATTTTTTCGAGGTTGGGTCTCATTCTGGCCCAGGCTGACCTGACCTGGAATTAACTATGTAGTCTCAAGGTGGCCTCAAACTCAGGGTGATCCTCCTACCTTTGCCTCCCAAGTGCTGGGATTAAAGGTGTGTGCCACCACACCCGGCTACTTTTATCTAGTTTTTGCAGAAAATTATAATGTATACATCAAATATTTTCAGATTCTTAACATAGATGAACCTAAGTAACATTGGTGAGTGAAATGAGCTAGGCGCAGAGAGACCAATATGGTGAGTGTGGTGCCACACACCTATTATCCTATCACTTAGGCAGGGGAATTAGAAGATGGAAGGCAGAGCAAGACCTTGTCTTAAAGACACACAAATAAGCAAAAAACAAACAAAGATCCTTGCATTAATTTCACATGCATGTTAAATTTAAAATAGTCAGTATCATAAAAATAGAGAGTAGAATGGTGGTTAGCGAGACTAGGCAAAGGATGAAGTGGGGAGTACCAAGCGGGCTGGAGATATGTCTCAGTGGTTAAAGGCACTTAGTTTGAATTCCCCAGTGTCCATGTAAAGCCAGAGGCACAATGTGGTACATGTGTCTGGAGTTAGTTTCCAGTAGAAAGAGGCCCTGGTACACCTATTCTTTTGCTCCTAAGTTAAAATCTATCTATCTATCATCTATCTATCTATCTATCTATCTATCTATCTATCTATCTATCTATCATGAAGGGTATCAAGTGCCACTTATCTGAGAGGAGGGCTGGGGTGGGACAGTCATTGGTAGTGCACTTACCTAGTATGTACAAGGACACGACTTCAATCCCAAGTACTGCTAAGGAACAATACAGAGAGGTGGAAACTCTACAATTTTTTTTTTTTTTTTTTTTTTTTGGTTTTGTGAGGTAGAGTCTCACTCTGGTCCAGGCTGACCTGGAATTCACTATGTAGTCTTAGGGTGGCCTTGAACTCTTGGCAATCCTCCTACCTCTGCCTCCCAAGTGCTGGGATTAAAGGCGTGCGCCACCACGCCCAGCCAATTTTTTTTTTTCTTGAGATAGAGTCTCACTATGTAGCCTTGGCTTGTCTGCTACTTGCTATATAGACCAGGGTAGCCTCAAATTTGCAGTGTTCCTCTTCCCCTGACTCCTCCAGAGTGCTGGGATTACAAACATGAACTGATCATGTCTGGATTCATTGCTATTTTTGATATAGTTATTACAATGCAAAAGCATTTAACATAATCCCAGAGTACAAAGTTGCCTTCATTGCATAGATATCATGCTCACACCTGGCAAAATGATATTTGTTCATCATACAGGCATCAGGCTTCCTGACCCACTTGTTTCTTAGTAATTATACACAATTGAAAAATTTAACACTCTAACATGATGTCAAATATTAAATCAGGAATGTTAAATAAGGGAACCTGCTCCAAATTAAAAAGTATATATTTGCATGCAAGAAAAGGGAAAAAAAGTCAGGTATGATGGTGTACATCTGTAGTACCAGCACTTGAGAAGTGGAGACAGGAAGGTTGTGAGTTCAAGGCCAATCTTAGCTACATCCTGATTTCAAGGCCTGCAGGGGCTACATGAGGCTGTCTCAGAAACACACACACACACACACACACACACACACACACACACACACACACAGAGAGAGAGAGAGAGAGAGAGAGAGAGAGAGAGAGAGAGAGAGAGAGGAGAGAGAGAGAGAAATAAGCACTTAGTAGCTGCCCCCCACCAAAAAAAAACCTCATTGACTCTCTAAAGGCAACAGAGCACAAGATGAAAGCCTGGCATGTCTGCCTTCATTTTGTATCTGTCTTCTTACTTTGGTTCCGTCTCCTGTTGGAGTCTGTCTAAGCATGCTAATCACTCTTAGAGTGACTAGATACCTAACCTATCTCATCCCCTTCCAGTCAGAAGACACAGAGGTAAATCACTGTCCCAAACCCTTCATTCACCTTAGGTCCAGGAACATCAAAGCCTCCCAGGACAGAACACTCCAGATAAAGGCAATAATGACCCGAGGGTGATATTTCACCCTGGAGCAGAGGTAATCATCTTCTGAGAACCATCTTATCCCCTCAAGCAATGAGGATTTCTTTAAACCACCTTCCAGAACTAGAGATGAGATAAAAGTCAAGTAGACTGATAGGTATCTAGGCAGACTTAGGCTTGGGGGTCATTGAAGGACAGACCTGTTTTACTGGTAACATTAGAAAGGGGAAAAAAACTCACAATTGCTCCTCTATAAAATTTAACACTCTAACATGATGTCAAATATTAAATCAGGAATGTTAAATAAGGGCTTTTGCTGAAGGAAAGCCAGTTTGAGTTTATCTCTGGACTTGGGTGAAGATATTCTAAATAACCCAAAACATAGGATTATGGTCCTCTCCCTTAATAGTCAATCCAACTGCAGGCCAGTGAGATGATTCAGTGGGTAAAGGCACTTGCTTGTAAATTCTCCAGTGTCCACATAAAGTCAGTTACACAAATGGACGCATGCCTCTGGAGTTTGTTTGCAGTGACAAGAGGCCAACACTAGGGCACCCACACACACACACACACACACACAGACACACACACACAGACACACACACAACACATACTCCTCTCTCTGTGTGTCTCTTCTGTCTTGAAAATAAGTAAAAATATTAAAAAAGTTAATCCAGCTGTGGTTCTGTGCATCTCCTGGTCAAGAGACTACCCCTCACCTACAGACAAGCTAAGTGGGTGGGACGATTATTTACCTTTAATAATAATGTACTTAAATAATAATAATGTACTTAAATCTGCAGGGGCCCCTCCCTTGTTACAGTTGCTCACAAACTGTCACTGCCAAGCCTGCCTGCTTTTCTGAGTTCTAATTCAAAAAGTGTAACCCGCCCCCAACTTTCTCTTCTTTGGATGCAAACTGAAATCTTAAGCATGCTTGCCCTGACCCTTTGGGGACTTCCTACCTTTTTCTCTCAATACATGTCCTATGCCTTATACATGTCTCCTTGACTGTGTGCCTTGTTTTACTTGGTCACAAGACAAAGAACTTGACAGTGTGAAAATCTGCAATAAGATAACAACTAGGTAGGACTGCTTCATCATGCATATCTTTTGTCTCTCCCACCCGTGTTTTTCTTTTTTCTTTCTTTCTTTTTTTTTTTTTTTTTTTTTGGTTTTTCGAGGTAGGCTCTCACTCTAGCTCAGGCTGACCTGGAATTCACTGTCGTCTCAGGGTGGCCTCGAACTCATGGCAATCCTCCTACTTCTGCCTCCGGAGTGCTGGGATTAAAGGCATGCACCACCAGGCCCAGCTCACCTGTGGTTTTTACTCTGTTTAAACCTAAAGCTTCAGTCAGTACCCTAAAGACAGACTTGAACTCATTGGACCCTATTATCTGTTCCTTTCCCCAGTGTGGCCACGCTTAATGTATTACTGGTCTTTTATTTATTTAAAAAAATATTTATTTATTTACTTGCAAGTAGGGGACAGGAAGCAGAGGAGGTGGGGGAGAATGGGCATGCTAGGGCCTCTTGCCACTGCAAATGAACTTCAGATGTATGTGCCTCTTTGTGCATCAAGCTGAGGAATCGAACCTATGCTGTCAAGTTTTTAAAAAATATTTTATTTATTTGAGAGAGAGAGAGAGAGAGAGAGAGAGAATGGGCACAGCCAGGGCCTCTAGCCACTGCAAACAAACTCCAGACGTGTGTGCCCCCTTGTGCATCTGGCTAATGTGGGTCCTGGGGAATCAAACCTGGGTCCTTTGGCTTTGCAGGCAAATGCCTTAACGCTAAGCCATCACTTCAACCCTATGCTGTCAAGTTCTGCAAGCAAGTGCCTTTAACTGCTGAGCCATATCTCTAGCCCATTATTGGTCTTTAAATTGGCATACGTAGTGAGTAATTGAATCTGGCTTGTGTTGGGGCTGTCAGAACCCCAGGTTTTGCTCTAAAAATTCTAACTATAAAGACAAATTCATGATGTGCCATACTATTCAAGTATTTTTTTTTTTTAGCCACAGGTAGTCACAGGTTATATTTCAGTATATGAAGGTGTTTCTTTTTCTTCCTATTTCTGAGTTGATAAAATGTATGTTGAGACCAGGTTGCGCTCTGTTCTAAGGGATTGTACATATTGTGTAAAATAGCAGTTTTTCAGAATGTGCCTTGCCCTATGAGAATAGAGGGTAAGCCTGCTGTTAAAAGCACCATCTGCTTGTTACCACCTGTGTGGCTAGATATGTCAAACTTTAATTCTTTAAAAATTTTTTTTTGTATTTTATTTATTTATTTATTTGAGAGAGACAGAGAAGGAGAGAGAGACAGAGAGAGGGAGAGAGGAGACAAGAGACAGAAAGAGAGAGAGAGAAGGAAAGAATGGCTTGCCAGGTATACTTTGTTGGATATTAGTATATCTGTGGTGGTCATCGCCGCAGGCATTTTTGATTAAGTTTAAGTTTCCTACTTAAGTCTCCAGCAGGCAGAGCCCTGCTGGAGGAGTTGTGTCACTGGGGGCAGGATATTGAGCCCAGCCCTAAGGTATGTTCTAAGTCAGTTTGAACTCTGGCTACTCTCTTTTCTCTCTCTCTTTGCTGCATCGGATTTATGATGAAGTGAGCCAGCTTCTGCCATGATGAAACTTCCCTTGGAATTGGTAAGTCTGATGTAAGCCCTTTACTCCCATAGGCTGCTTCTAGCTGGGTGTCCAGAGAATACTGACGTGTGGGTATATGTGCCTCTTCCAGAGCCTTTTCAATCTCTAAAGCTTTCTCTGTGATGGAGGTTCTGTCACTCCCTCTCACTTTCCAGCCAGGCAAGGAGGAGAATGATCCTCTGGCTTGAGGCTTTCCACCAGCCTTTCACTGGATTTTAAATCCCTCTATAATAAACCTCATAATTCCTAATTTACTCTTCTTGAAGTTCATTTTACCAATTCTTTACTAAATCAGATAAGGACCCAAAAGTTGGGGCTCACAGACCCTCCCTAAATCCCCAAATCTGAGGTGGAGGATCAAAAGTTTAAGGTCAGCCGGGCGTGGTGGCTCACGCCTTTAATCTCAGCACTAGGGAGGCAGAGGTAGGAGGATTGCCGAGAGTTCGAGGCCACCCTGAGACTAGATAGTGAATTTCAGATCAGCCTGAGCCAGAGTGAGACCCTACCTCGAAAAACCAAAAAAAAAAAACCTGAAGTAAAAGAAGTTTAAGGTCAAACCCTTGGCTACATAGTTCGCAGTCAGCCTGGGCTACACAAGTCTTTGTATATAAATAATAAAGGAATGAATGAAGTTTTTACCCCACCTGGAACTTACTCAGGGAAGGAGAGAGCAGAGAGGTGTGTTGTCAGAGGGTCAGGTGTGGGCATCTCATTGCTGCCTCAGACTGTGCTCTCTGGATCATTGCCTACCAGATACTACACATGTATTTCTCTCTGTTTAGATTCTCTGCTTAAATCTCTAAGTCACTTAAAACTTAGGTAATACCCAGGTGTATGTTGCTAGTCTGTACATAGAGAAACTGGAGCTGATTGTGACCTGAGGCCATTTAGAGCTGACTGTGAGCATACCCTACATTGTTCAGAACTTTACCACACTGGTCACTCAGCTGTGCTGCCAATTACATGTGGTTAAAATAAGGAAAAATTTACATTTGAAAGTAAGCAGAGTGTAAATTGAATCGTTTCACAGAAACTGGGATCTGCTAAGTATTAGCTAATTTCCCAGAAAGCTGTTGACTGTCAAATTCTGAAATGAAATATTTAGGATAAGCCAAGATATTACTACTCTTCCCAGACATTATCACACTTAAAAAAATTGGAATTTGTAAAAGCAAAGATGTTTTCATTCCTTTAAAATGTGCCAATGGATGAACTTAATGCATTTTTCCTTTTGTGTGCTCATACTGCTGTGTAATTTGAGGAAAAATGCATGCCATTGCTTCTCTTTGCTACTTGATACCTTCCACAGGGGAAGCAACAACCAAAACATAATTGCCAAAACGTAAGAACATCAAAATCTATATCACATTAATATTGATGTAGATTTTTGAAAAACCTAACAACAGTGGGGCTCGGTGGACACCAGTAAGCACAGTTCAAGATAGTCTGGGCTACATGGTCAGATTCTGTCTTAATTAGTTAATTAAGTGCATACATACAGTGCCTATTAAATTTCCCTCTAAATATTTGTATTTATGCTCACAGATTAGTGTTGCTTTCATCTTTTCTCCGAGAAACTACTTTTTGCAGTTGGTAGTGACTACTGGGGAGACTCAAAACTCATACAAGTGCTGAGAATAAGTGACTGTTGAGAACTCCGTGCTAAATGAGACATCTACATCACTCCCTTCAAGGCCCAAGGAATATTGCAGAAGGGGCGAGGGCAGAAAGAATGTGGAAAGGCCAAAAAAAAAAAAAAAGGAAAGGAAGACAAGAAAAGAAGAGAAACACAAAGTAGAAGAGGGATTAGTTGGAAAGAATGACTCAGTAGAAAGGAGTCAGGGTTGAGGGGGGATAAGAAAAGGGAATAGGAAAGCTGGGTGTGGTGGCACACACCTTTAATCCCAGCACTCAGGAGGCAGAGGTAGGAGGATCACAGTGAGTTCAAGGCCACCCTGAGACTACATAGTGAATTCCAGAATTCCAGATCAGCCTGGGCTAGAGTGAAAGCCTACCTTATAAAACTTAAAAAAAAAAAAAAAAAAAAAAAAGGTAATAAGAGGGGATTATGATCAAAATATGATCAAAATATATACATGTAATAAGACTGTCAGTGGGCTGGAGAGATGGCTTAGCAGTTAAGGTGCTTGCCTGCAAAACCAAAGGACCTTGGTTCGATTCCCCAGGACCCATGTAAGCCAGATGCTCAAGGTGACACATACATCTGGAGTTCGTTTGCAGTAGCTGGAAGCCCTGGCGCATCCATTCTCTCTCTCTCTCTGCCTCTTTCCCTCTCTCAAATAAATAAATAAAAATAAAATATTAAAAAAGACTGTCAGTAACTTTAAACATACATACATATATAAATACACATATTTTATTTGACAGTGCATACATTTTGCCACAAATTGTTCTTTCTATGCAAGAGTAAAAATTATTCAATTTTATACAATTCATTCATTCATTTATTCAGACAAGTCTCATGTAGCCCAGGCTGGTATACAGCTTATTATGTAGCTAAGGGTAACCTTGAACTTCTGATCATCTTGTCTTAACCTCTTGAGTGCTGGAATTCAAGCTCTTTAGGATACCATGCCTAGTTTTATTTAGCAAGTATTATCTAAACTGAACTACACCCGCAGCCCTTGTTTTTAAGGTTTTCTTTCTTTCGGCCTTTCTCTCTTTTTTAAAAGTTTTTTTGTTTTTATTTATGTATTAGAGAGAGAAAGAGAGAGAGAGAATAGGCATGCCAGGGCCTTTAGCCACTGCAGACTCCAGATGCATGCACCAACATGTGCATCTGGCTTATGTGGGTTCTGGGGAGTCCAACCTGAGTCCTTAGGATTTCATCATCATGCCCGATCAGGTGTTTTTTTAAATTTAATTAATTAATTAATTTTGTTTGTTTGTTTTTTTTGAGGTAGGGTCTCACTCTAGTTCAGGCTGACCTGGAATTTACTATGTAGTCTTAGGGTGGCCTTGAACTCTTGGTGATCCTCCTACCTCTGCCTCCCGAGTGCTAGGATTAAAGGCATGTGCCACCATGCCTGGCAATTTATTTATTTTTATTGACAACTTCCTTAATTGTACACAATATCCCATGGTACTTCCCTCCCTTCTCCCACTTTCCCTTTTGAAACTCCACTCTCCATCATATCCCCTCCCCCTCTCAATCAGTCTCTCTTTTAATTTTGATGTCATCATCTTTTCCTCCTATTATGGTAGTCTTGTGTAGGTAGTTTCAGGCACTGCGAGGTCATGGATAGCCAGGCTATTTTGTATCTGGAGGAGCACGTTGTTGTCCTACCCCTCTTTTGGCTCTTACATTCTTTCCACCACCTCTTCTGCAATGGACCCTGAGCCTTGGAAGTATGTTTGAGATATTTCAGTGTCTTCTCAGCACGATGGTGCCTTCTGAGTCACCCCAAGGTCACCACCATCTGAAAAGAGAAGCTGGTTTAATCTCAGTTACCTTTTGGGATTTTTTTTTTTTTTTTTAGATCACTTCCCATTTAGCTCATATTTCCCTTGAAGTCATTTTGTAGCCCCAGGCTGACCTTGAATTCCTGATTACAGGTGTGAGTCTCCATGCCCTGCAGAATAATTTTAGTTAAAAAAAAAAAAAAGCCTGGGAGTGTAACTTAGTGATAGCGAGCATGCATGACTGGGCACCATGTTCTATTCCGAACACAAACAAAACAAACTAAAACCCTTCCGGAACATGGATAAAAATCACTCTTCTACTTTGTAAGAATGTTACATGGTTCTTATCAGAACAGTTCTGTAACTTGACAAGGAACTGCAGCAAAGAGACAGCTGGGAGGCAGGGGCATTCTAGAAGCCAGTTACCCTCTTAAGAAAAGCTCTGCTGAGCTGTTTGTATGGCAGGGCTTCTCCAAATGGGAAGAAGGGGGGCTAATTTGATTTACTGCAGGCAGCCTGGCACCACTAAAGGTTAACTGAACACCTGTCTGGAGATTTGTTTTCAAGTTCCAGCTCAGCATGGCTCCCTTTGTGACCTCAGTCACTCCTATTCCCTGAAACTTTTTCTCCAACTGTAAACAAGCCCACATTTAATCCTGACTTTCTATCTGGATAGGTTGTAAAACTGGTTTTCTCCTTGATCTTGAAATGACTTTTCCTAGAAACCCAACAAGGTGCAGAGGCTATATTGATGTCTTGCAGTTGTCGAAATCATAGCCTTAGAATGATCCTGCAGCCGTGAATCAGATGGCTTTTTCTATTCCTCTCCTCTCTTCAACCTCATACTCTTTCTCACGGTCTTAAAATATTATGTTGTACTATAATTAGACATTATAACTAAGTCCTTTCATGTAACATCACTTGGTACACTAACTTGATTAGCAAATTAATTTTACTCAATATTAATACTGTCTCTTATTAAAATTTCATTGCTAATAATTTCTTAAGACAGTTTTAATTAATAAGCATTTACTATCCAACATTATGATGCCCATATTTGAATTATAATTGCCCCTCACTTAAATTACTTTTCAGGGCCTACCAAAACTATCTTAAACTATGAGAATGTTTTTTTTTTTTTTTTTTTTTTTTGAGGTAGGGTCTCACTCTAGCCCAGGCTGACCTGGAATTCACTATGTAGTCTCAGGGTGAACTCATGGTGATCTTCCTACCTCTGCCTCCCAAGTGCTGGGATTAAAGGTGTGCGCCACCATGCCCAGCTAAACTATGAGAAATTTTGTGTCAGTGGTACAAAAACAATGGTAGATTTAAGATAAGCCCTATACGTATTCAAGTTTACAGAGGTTAGTTTACCCTGACTATAATTAGTCTCAGGCCTGATTGCTGTTAGAGGGTCATTACACTTATTCTCACTTTGCTGTCTAGAGAGTACACTCATGTAACTGCAATTTTTAGGGCAAAAGCCTAGTTTCTGGCGGTTACAATAGACTAGATTCAGCCATCTGTCCTCAGTGCTCCACGGAGAAACGTCAGGGTGAAAAGCAGAGAGAGTTATTGAATGGGAAGAAGAACAGATAAAGAGATCCAGTGAACCCAAGATCATCTTTCGGGTACTGACATAGAGATTACGTAGTAAATTCTAGGTCAGCCTGAGCTACAGTGAGACCTTACCTCAGAAAGAAAGAAAAGAAAAAAAGAAAAAGATAAAGATAAAGAAAGTGGGCATGGAGAAACAGGGCACATTGGTGCACACCCTGTAATCCCAGTTGCTCAGGAGGCAGAGGCAAGAGAATCCAGGCAATTCCAGGTCACTGTGGACTGCGTAGGAGCTCCATTCAGGAAGGCAAGTGGTGTGTATAATGAAGCAATTCTGGTCAAGGTGTGGTCTGGTTGATCATCGTCCCACTTCTGGTTCTGCAAGGTGGTTGTGACAAAGGTTGTTATTGCTGTCACATGTGAGGGGAGCAATGTGGTTCTTATGAGATGATCACTTTGGCTGTAAGATGAAGCCTCCAGTGGTGAGTAATTGTCTCCATTTGGGTGTAGTCTGCCCTCTAGGCTTACCCATTGCTTGGGGGTAGTTTGAGTCCCATGTAACATAGATGTCTATTGATCAGTCTTGTTGTTCCTGGAATTCAAAGTGGCTCAAGGATGTGAACTGAAGTTCTTAGACAACACCACATCCATGTTAGAAATTTAAAAAAATATATTTTATTTATTTATTTGAGAAAGGGAAGGAGAGAGAGAGAGAGAGAGAGAGAGAGAAATAGGAGAGAGAGATAGAGAGAGAATGGGAGCATCAAGGCCTCTAGCTTCTGCAAACAAACTCCAGATGCACGTACCTCCTTGTACATCTGGCTTTACGAGGGGCCTGGGGAATTGAACCTGGGTCCTTTGGCTTTGCAGGCAAGCGCCTTAATTGTTAAGCTATCTCTCCAGCCCCATGTTAGAAATTTTGTAAGGCTTACTCACTGACTAGAACTTCGCAATTGTGGAAAGTTATAATGTTCTATCTAGATCTTGAGATATCTTTAGCTCTCTTAATAAACATTTATGTCTGACAACATTCTTGTGACTTAATATTGACTGATATGGGGGGGGTGTAGGTGGGCACTTCCAGAGGCATTTCAGGACCTTGTGTTCTAAAACAAAGAATTGAATATAGACATATATATAGTACCAAGCAAATAAAGGGAATTTATTATGAAGTGATACACTACCAAGGGCCAGAGCAAGGAGAAACTGTAACAGCTCAGTGGCGCTGCTATAGAGACAGGCCTATTATGGTACCTTAGTATGGGATTTTTGACTCATTTGCATAGTGTGGGCTTTCTCACTATCTGTTACATATAGTTCTACATACAACTTCATGCATCACATGTCTCGTAGTACCTTAAATTTCCACCAAGGGGCACATTAGTACTATAATAAGCCATAGGTTAGGAAAGTTGTACCCACTTGGGCAATGAAGGCATATCTGTTATGGGATAACCAACTGTTCTCTAACTTTCTTTGAGGTCCACTCCATGGAAGAGAATTTATGCCTGATGCTAAAATCCTAGTCAAAAGCCTATGGCTGGGAGTGTCACAAACCTAGGGGGTAATTATGACTGTTGTGCTGCTCTTACTTTTGCTTAGAAAAATCTCTCTTTTCACATGGTGTTGACTGCTGGGGAGTCTCAAAACTCATCAAAGTGCTGAGAAGTGATGGTTGAGTGTTTAGCATTAAAGAAGACATCTCTATCATACCCTCTAAGGCTCCAGGACCATTGCATAAGAGGTAGTAGCAGGAATATGAACTGGACCATAGCTACAGCACCTGGTCTCAAACACACAGCTTCAGAAGGAATCCAATTTGCCTGGTGGTGCAGTCAGGGAGTTATTACCCTAGGGTTATCCATGACTTGTCTTTTATCCCTTCCCAAGACCTTGTCATGTAATTTTTATTGGATTTATTTCTTTTGTACAAGATTGAACCTGTGGTTGTTGTATTATGACCTTACAGTGGCTGTCTTATCTGCATAACCAACAGGTTGTCACACATCCATATAAAAGAGGAAACACAGGGGTTCACACACAGGACACACACATGGTATGAATATGAATTTTTTGAGTAGGGTCAGGGTCTGAACACTCAAGCCCAGGCTCAAACTGTGCTTCCCAAGTGCTGGGATTAGGGCGTGCGCCACCACGCCCAGCTGAAAATTTTTATATGGTTTTTTTTATTTGAGAAGTTAAAAATAAAGGGTAGCTAAAACTGAGATAAAACAACACAAAATAATAAAATGTCCTGTTAGGAACACAGGCCTTGAGCATATGTGTGTCCTCATTTCTACCTCAGCCTCTTGACCCATTGTGTATCTGGGATTAAAGGCATGTACGGAGCAGCCTGCCATGTTCCCAGCTCTGTTAGATCCTCCTCAATTTCTTCATGGCTTTAAATTCCTTTTTTTTTTTTTTTTTTTTTTTTTTTTTTTGGGAGAGGCGTGACCTCACATTCACTATGAGTCTCTGTGGCCTTGAACTCATGGTGATCCTCCTACCCACACCTCCCCTGGGATTAGCTAGTGGCAGTTTGGTGATTGATAGAAAGAGGGGAGAGGGGAGAATGGTCCTTCATTGGTGAGTTGATGCATTCTCCATGTGGGTCCTAAATAACCTCCCATCCACTGCTGATCATCCAGTATGTTTTTAAGACTCTAATTTAACTGTATTCTCAGGGTGGTCCAAAAACAAAACAAAAAAATACAAACAAACCAATCCAAGGCATAAAATGCATCAGGGTGTATCTCCTTTCTTACCATCAACAGCTGGGATTTCAGGCCCTAGTATCTGGATTTTTGAGATGAACTTACCAGACCAGGCACAGTTATGGATTGCCAGTTCCAAATGTGATTTTTTTATTTATTGAAACTGGTATTGCTACTTCTTGCAGCCTGGATCACAGTTAATGCAGAGGAAGTTCCATAAAGTAACACAGGTGCTCAAAGCAGCTTGCAATTTCTTCATCAAAGGGCCAAACAGGAGAGAGAAAGCCAACCAGGCACACAGCACACAGAGCAAAACTACAGCCAAAAGGTCACACAGCACACTTCAGGAACTCCTATTTTTTTTTTAGGGTCACACTTTGCATATCTTTACAATGGAATCTCAAACCATCACAATGATACTGCTACCTCACACCAGTGTTAAGACCACGATTTCTTCAGTGACCTTGCCTCTAGCTAAGGTGATTGCAGATGCAAACTATAAAATAATAAAACACTGAATGATCATGTATGGGGACATCTAATTCAAACAAAACAAAATAAAAAATACAAACAAAGGGTTAGAACCCAAAGAACCCAAAGCCGCTTCAGCTTATCCATACCAATGGGCTACTCCTCTGTCCTTCATGGGCCCGAGTTTTATGACAAAGTCCTAGTGCTTTACACTATGTGCCTCTTTCAGTCTATGCCCTCCCATTCTTGCCCCTTGATCTCCTGGCTCTGAGCCAGACCCAGGTATAGCCTGGATCCACCTACCATGTTATACTGCCTGCCATCCAGGTTGCCAGTAAGGATGTGGAGCAAGACAACAGGCAATCAGTCATGGAGGAAAAATAATCAGACCCTTCCCCATGGCTTATCCATAGACTTGACCACATTGTGATGACAGTCAAGAACATCAAAGATGTTGCCATGTTCTGTTGCAAGATTCAGCGCCTGGTTGTCACCACTTTGAAGGGAGTCCATTGAAAGCATTGTGTTTTGGTGACCAAAAATTTAACCTACATGAGGTAGGAAAGAATCTGAACCCAAGACACCTTACCCTGTTCCAGGATCTCTGAACACATGTCTGCTCACAGAGATGACTTTGGAGGGGTGATTGGGCACCTGAAAGATGTTCCCACTGAGGAGGGTCCAGTCGTCAGAATAGAAACAAAATGGCCTCTTATATCTCTTTCTAAGATCCTGATAAAAATCTGATTGAAGTATTCAGCTCCATTATTTTGTGACTGACACTGGCCTTCCTCCATTCTGTTCCCCACAATGGCAGCCTCTCCCTTCTTTACTGCAAAGTTTTGCCCAGACCCAGAGATATTCCAGGACTTTGACTTGTCCTTCAAAAGGGACCTCTGGTGGTTTGAATTTGAAATATTCCTCATAACCTCATGTGTTCATGATTAAGCATTATACTCAATTTCCAGCTGGGTGCATTTTGGGAGGTGGAGCCTTGCTGGGGGAGGTGTGTTGCTTGGAGTTGGGCCTTGGGGTATTGTAGCCCAAGGCTCCTTTACTAGAGTCAGCTCACTTTTGCTGCTACCTCCCACCTGCTGTGGCAGGAGGTGATGCTCAGTCTCTGCTCTGCCATGCCATGATGAAACTTCCTCCTGAGACTATAAGCCAAATTAACGCCTTTCTTTCCCACCTCCAAAATAAATAAAAATTAAAAAATTTTAAAATAACCCAAGGCACAAAATTAGGACAGAGATATTAAATCAGGCTTTTCAAACAAGTACCTGTAACAGCTGCACCATCTTCCCAGGCCTTCTCTCTCCTCCTTCTTGCCTTTCTTTCTTTCTTTCTTTCTTTCTTTCTTTCTTTCTTTCTTTCTTTCTTTCCTTCTTTCCTTCTTTCCTTCCTCTTTATTTCTTTCTTTTCTTTCTATATACCACAAAATTTTAATTATGTACTGAAAATAAATGACAGGAAAGAACTTTAAAATGCTAAAATGCAACAGAGGACAAGTCACAGTAAACATTCCTACTGAGTTCCCTTAGGGATGAGATTGCAGTGCTTAAGAAAGAGAAATATCACAAATATATCAAAACTTCAAATGGTCTGTGCATTCACACTGACATGAGCCACAAACATTCCTTTCACAGGGACTGTACTTATTAGCCTATCACAGAACCAGATTTTGCCATAAACTACAAAACTTTTAATACAAAATTGCACTTATATATTTATAATCCATATACATGCCCTATCTGTGATTTTAGAAAATAAAAGCTACACACTGTACAAACACTCTTAACTCATAGCTGTAGGCAACATTTCTGGATGGAATTTCTACCCCAATAAAATTAATGGCATATTTTATGTACATGAAAGCTAAACTGCAAAAAAAACAGTTCAGTTTCCCAGATATGTATTTCATTTTAGGGCAGGTTTATAAATTTAAAAAGGCAAGACAAATGTACACCTCAGATTTACTTTCTTTGCTATGAGTTGTGATGTAATTTTCATGATGTTTCTGATCCATGCATTTATGTAATACTGGTATTGAAAGAAGTAAAGCAATATATACTTTAGTGTGACTCAATAAAGGCTTCGCTGTCATTCTGATCTGATTTAATTTCTTTTCTTAAAAAATATTTATTTTTTTACTTATTTATTTGAGAGCAACAGAGAGAGAGAGAGAGAGAGAGAGAGAGAGAGAGAGAGAGAGATAGAGAATGTGTGCATCAGGGCCTCCAGCCAATGCAAACGAACTCTAGATGCATGTGCCACCTTGTACATCTGGCTTACGTGGGTACTAGGGAATCAAGCCTCGAACCAGAGTCCTTAGGCTTTGCAGGCAAGTGCTTAACTGCTAAACCATGTCTCCAGCCCCTCCCTCCCTCCCCCCTCTCCCTCCCTCCCTCCCTCCCTTCATTCTTTCCTTTCTTTCTTTCTTCCTTCCTTCCTTCCTTTTTAATTTTTATTTATGTATTTGCCAGCAGAGAGAGAGAGAGACAGAGAGAGAGAGAAGAAAAGAGAGGCAGAGAGAGAATTGAGATGCCAAGGCCTCTAGTTACTGCAAGCGAACTCTAGATGCATGTGCCCTTTGTGCATCTGGCTTACGTGGGTCCTGGATAATAGAATCGGGATCCTTTGGCTTCACAGGTAAACACCTTAACTGCTAAGCTATTTCTCCAGCCCCCTTTATTTCTTTTTTTGTTGTTGTGATAAGGTCTCATTTTAGCCTAGGATGACCTGGAACTCACTCTGTAGCCCAGGTTGGCCTTGAACTCAAGTTGATCCTTCTGCCTCAGTGTTCTGAACGGTGGGAGAATAGGCATGAGCCACAATGTCCAGCTTCTGTTGTGTTGAGACTGTGTTCCCTATGTAACCCAGACTGATTTTAAAATTGTAACATTTCTACCACCCCTTCTGAGTACTGACTGGCATTACAGATGGGCTCCACCACCTTGCAAACATTTTTTGCTTTTTCTTTCCTCCCTCCCTCCTTCCCTTCTCCCCTCTCTCTTTCTCCTTCTTTCTCTCTTAGACATGGTCTTACTCTAGCTCAGACTGACCTTGATTTCATTCTGTAGTCCAGACTGGCCTTGAATTCATGATCTTTTAACTTTAGCCTTGAAGTCCTGGGATTATATGTGTGAGACACTGAGTCTGGCATCTTCCTTTCTTTAATTTCATTTGACATTTAGTTCTTTGAGATAGGATCTCATGTAGCCCAAGCTGGCCTTGCCTTCCTGATCTGAATGCTGGGGTTCCAGACACACACCGTTACTTGAGCTGCTCTGTTGGACTCCACTCCACCCAGAGGAGCTATTAGCAGTTAATGGTTGCTGAAGAAGGGAGAGCCACGCTATCCAGGGCCATAGCCACTGGTAAATTTCCAGCATTTCAGCAGTAACTCTCTACCTATGCTCATGCAAGCAAACTAATTTAATTCACTGGACACACACACACACACACACACACACACACACACACACACACATACACAGAGAGAGAGAGATGAAAATAGGTAGGGATTATGTAGGAAGAAGTCGCTTAGCAGGATAGCAGGAATGGGTGGAGTGAATCTGATAAACTATATTGTATACATGTGTGAGATTATAAAAAATCAAATAAAACTCTTTGCTATCAAATGAGTTATTTTTATTTATTTACTTTTAATATTTTATTTATTTTCAAGCAGAGAGATACAGACACACAAAGAGAGACATAGAGAAGAGAGAAAGACAGGGGGGTGGGGTGGGCATACCAGGGCCTCTATCCACTGCAAATGAACTCCAGATACACGTGCCACTTTTTGTACCTGGCTTACATGGTACTGGAGAATCAAGCCCAGGTTGTTAGGCTTTGAAGACAAATGCCTTACCTGCTGCCATCTTTCCAGCCCACTATTGATTTATTTTTAATTAAATTTTATTTTTAAAAAGGTCATGCCCTTATATCCCTTCTCCTCTACCCTATTCCACTGAGGGCCCTCCTCAGTGGATTTACTGGCATTCACCATGAGGTCAGAGGGGGAACATACATCAGGCTAATCTCACCCACACTGAGGTTCTTGCAATCTTTCTGCTCCTTCTTTCTGCAATGTTCCCTGAGCCTTGGCAGGTATGTTAGAAAACTGATTTAGTGTTGAATTCTCTATAACCTCTGGCTTTCTCTTTGGATGAGATCTGAGTGATCACAGGGTCTGTGGTCATCTCCCTAGAACTTGTTTTCAGGCTCGCAGTGAGAGCAGTGCTGCAGTCATAGCTTCCTCTGCAATGAATCCTGGGGTCAAGCAGATGTGGTGGAGGTGACCCAGCTCGTGGTAGGCAGTCAGCTATCTATTCTTGTTGTATTGATGTATTCTGGATCTCCCCAGCATTCTCTATGAATTGTAAGATAAAAATAGATTCTCCAATGAAAAGTAAGAGCAGCTTGGATTAAAGGGGATAAGCAAAGTTATTTGAGAGACTTTTTTTATTTTTATTTTTTGGTTTTTCAAGGTAGGGTCTCACTCTGGCTCAGGCTGACCTGGAATTCACTATGTAGTCTCAGGGTGGCCTCGAACTCTCGGTGATCCTCCTACCTCTGCCTCCCAAGTGCTGGGATTAAAGGCCTGCGCCACCACGTCCGGCTCATTGAGAGACTTTTTGATATGTGTGCCCACCCTTCTTAGCCAAAGAGTGGTAGAGGTTCTCTCTGGAGTCTATGAGTTCTATCCATGGGATTCTGAATTGGTTCTCAGTACCAGATATGAATTCTCTCCCACTGAATGGGCCTCACATCCAATCTGAGAATAGCTGGTTACCTGCATAAGCTGTTTGCCACTATGGCACAGGTATGTACTGTTTGTCTGACTGGTTGATTTTGTAACTTGCAGGATCTCCTTATTATTCACAAAGTTGGTAACCATTGTCCTTCACCAGCTTCTGTAGCACTTTCCAGCACTTTAAGGGCTAGCAAGAAGGTCGCTGGTTTCCATCTCATTTCCAGTATGGCCTCTCAATGTCCTGTGAGAATAGGCTGTGTTGTCTTCAGCAATAGGGTCTTACCTTTTAGTTCTGACAGGTAACCACATGCTTTGGCAATGGCCTTGCATTATCAAATAAAACTTTTATTATTATTTTTTTGGTTTTTCAAGGTAGGGTCTCATTCTGGTCCAGGCTGACCCAGAATTAACTATGTAGTCTCAGGGTGGCCTTGAAAACACGGTGATCCTCCTACCTCTGCCTCTCAAGTGCTGGGATTAAAGGCGTACACCACCATGCCCGGCAATTTTTTTTAAATGTACCTTCCTTCAGAGAGATCTCCTTTGAGTCCTATTTATTTGCAAGGAGAGAGAGAGAGGAGAGAGAGAGAGAGAAAGAGGGAATGAGCACACCAGGGTCTCTTGCCACTGCAATCAAAGTCCAGATGCATGTGGTACTTTGTGCATCTTGCTTTACATGAGTGCTAGGGAATTGAACCCAGGCTATCATGTTTGCAAGGAAGCAACTTGAACCCCTGAGCCACCTCTCCAGCCACAAATAAAACTTTTTTTAAAAAAAGAGCTGGGAATGTAGCTCAGTGATGGATGTAGCAGTGGTAGAACAATTGCCTAGCATGTGTGAGGCCTTAGGTTTAATCTCCAGTGCTGCAAAATTAGTTAATTTAATGAAATAAAAAATATATGGTGCATCTGCCAGGCATGGGGGCACATGCCTTTGATCACAGCACTTGGCAGATGTAGGAGGATCACTGTGCGTTTGAGATCAGCCTAAAACTACATAGTAAATTCCAAGTCAGCCTGGGCTAGAGTGAGACCCTATCTCAAAAATCCCCCTGAAAAGTATATATATGGTACACCAAAATGGCTCTTTTTATTTTTAAATTTTAATTTATTTTTAATATTATTTTGTTTTTGGTTATTTTGAAGTAGGATCTTACATGCCTGAGTCTGGCTCAAGTGCAGAGATTACAGGCCTAAACCACCATGCCCAGCAAACTACTCTTTTTTAAATTATTTTTTATTTTTTTAGAGAGAGAGACAGAGAGAGACAGATAGAGAGGGGGGAGGGGGAGACAGACAAGAGATGGGCGCGCCAGCAGCCTCTCAGCTGCTGCGAACGAAATCCAGATGCGTGCGCCCCCTTGTGGTCAAGTGTGACATTGTGCCCTTGTGTCACTTTGCATCTAGCTAAACGTGGGACCTGGGGATTGGAACTGCTGGAGATTGGAACCAGCGTTCTTAGGCTTAGGAGGCAGGTGCCTTAACTGCTAAGCCATCTCTCCAGCCCCAAACTACTTTTTTAAAATGTGTTATTCTCTCAAATCAATTTAGTTTGCTACTTCTTTTTTAATCTTTATTACTTTTGTACATACTCAGTGTGTAAACAGCACATGTGGGTACCATCCTTAGCCTGCTCCCTGTCCTCCTCCCCACCTGAAGGGACCCTCCTCATTGGGGATGCTGGTTATCCCTATGGGGAATGTGTGTTGTGCATTGTGAGGACAGTAATCAGTTATGGGGAAGAGGCAATGTCTCTGTGCTTAATGTCCCAACTTGTGGCTCTAACAACCTTTCCGTCCCCTCTTCTGCAAATTTCCCTGAGCCATGTTGGGTTCGTTTTAGGTCTACTTCAGTGATGAGGTCTGGGGATCCTCTTGTGTCTCTGGATCTCTGGTTTGGTATGAGTTGAGTGTTCTCTGTGAATATCTCCTTCACCCTTGTGCTGATACCAGGTTCACCAAGAAAGCAGCACTCTTGCTCATTTCCCCCATTACACTATGGTTTTAGCTGAGGCCCTGGTGCGTGTGGTGGGTTGATTCTCTCCTCAGGTTCTGTGTTCATCTGAAAAAGAGAAGCAGATTCTCCAATGGAGAGTGATGTCAGCTCCAGATAAATGGGATAACCATTATCCCAGTTTAGAGAAAATTTCATAGGTGTAGGCCCTCTTGTAGCCCCAGATTTGTGGGCGCTTGATATTGGAGAGTGAACCTATTTTTGGGATGTGATTCTGACTTGTTTCCCAGTTCCAGCTGGGTTCTGTTCCACTGAGCAGATCCATTTAGCTTGCTGCTTCTGTAGAGGTTCCGGTCACCTGTGAGGGGCAGGTGTGTTAATGTCAAGCATCACTCTATGCCTGTGGACGTGTCAGAGCCAGGCAAGCTGACGATCTTAAATGGCAAGAAAGTCATCTTGGCCAATCTGCCCATAGGCACCACTCTTAGTAAAATCTCTTCTCATTTATTTTCCTTTTCACACTGGTCCTCAAGGGCCAGAGGGTCTTGAGATCTGGTCCTCCCTCATTTCCCTGGGGAAACCTGCCTGAAGTGGAGCACTATCCTGAGGGAACAGGGAGAAGAGGTGAAGCTCCTGTCCTGGCCTACTACAACTGCTCATGCAGAGGGAATAAATAAAATAGTGAGGTCAGAACAATTGCACTTTCTGGTATTTGTTTTTTGAGACAGGGTCTTACTATGGAACCTAGAATGGCTCTAAATTTGGAATCCTCCTTTAGCTTCCAGAGTCCCGGGATTACAGGGGTATGGCCAGCACACCCAGCCTTTACCACTTTTTAGCTTGGTAGGTTGTTATTTAAGGGTGAAGACATAGAAAGCAGTCATATTTTCCTTAAGAACGAGTTCAGTTTTAAGATGCCTCTGAGCTGTTCCAAGCTTAGAGACAGACAATGGCTGTACTCAAGTCTTGGACGCCGTTAATTGCTGGTGGGACCCCACCCCATTCCTGGAAAATGACTCCAAACACTGACTGCTCTTACATGAAGCTGTTCTTTGTATCAGCCCTTTGAAGGTAGCTCAGCTCAACCATATTATGACACAACAGGTTAGTCAAATTTTCTAACAAGACTTTTCCAGTGAAGAACAAAGCTGGAGTGATTCTCAGATTACAGACTTCCAGAGAAGCCCAAGGCAGACAGTCATATTAAACAATAGGTGCTGTAATGTTAAGTGAAAATAAAAATGAAGATACTGTTGGTGAAATATGGTTTAAGATTTCTTTTGTCTTGGCATAGGACAGGTGAAATATTTTAAACAGACTTGATTTTCTTGTTGTGTGTGTTGGGATCAGAAAAACGCAAAATATTTTTTTAAAATGTGGGCATAGCTGGGCATGGTGGCACATGCCTTTAATCCCAACACTTGAGAGATAGAAGTAGGAGGATTGCTGTGCGTTCGAGGCCACCCTGAGAGTACATAGTGAATTCCAGGTCAGCTTGGGCTAGGGTGAGACCCTACCTCAAAACAAACAAACAAAAAAATGTGGGCAGAACAAAGAGAGCTAGAAATTAGGTTTTTATATATGACTTCAATTAAATAAAAAACACATTTTGGACATTTTATAATTTTTACATCTAAACATCTGCACTAAAATGTTTAGACATAATCATATACAACAATCATATACATATAGTGTTGAAAGGGAAAGCATATTTATATAATATCATCTTTTCTGTTTCTTTTGAGATAGGGTCTCAAGTATCCCAGGCTGTCCTCTTGGGTTTGTACACTCCTGGGGATTGAGCCCAGGTGTCTGTGCATGTTAGGCAAGCAATGTCCCAACTAAGCTACATCACCAGTTCTATATACTATTATCTTTTTAAAAATTGTTTATTTTTATTTTTTTAAAGAGAGAGAGAGGGAGAGAGAAAGTATATGTACACTAGGACCTCCTGCCCCTGCAAACAAAGTCCAGATGCATGTGCCACTTTGTGAATCTGGCTTTTATGTGGAAGCTGGGCAATCAAACCCAGGCCATTAGGCTATAAAGTTAAGGTTAAGGACCACTTAGCCATCTCTTCATCCTATTCTTTTTTTTCTTTTCTTTTCTTTTCTTTTCTTTTCTTTTCTTTTCTTTTCTTTCTTTTTTTTTTTTTTTTTTGTATTTTGAAATAGGGTCTCACTCTAGCCCAGACTGACCTGGATTCACTATGTAGTCTCAGTAGGGTAGCCTTGAACTCACAGTGATCCTCCTACCTCTGCCTCCCAAGTGCTGGGATTAAAGGTGTGTGCCACCACTCCCGGCCCCTATTATTATCCTTTAATGAGTAATTTGTAATCTAATTTAGCAATCAAGAAAATAGTGTTTATCAATCTTTAATATGTTGCTTAAGCTTTTTTTTTTTGTTTGTTTGCTTTTGTTTTTTCAAGGTAGGGTCTCACTCTAGCCCAGGCTGACCTGGATCTCATTCTCTAGTCCCAGGCTGGCCTCAAACTCACAGCGATCCTCCAACCTCTGCCTCCCAAGTACGGGGATTAAAGGTATGTGCCACCATGGCCTGCCATTTGGCTAAGATCAAATGTCAAATGGAGTATCTGTCCTTATCAGTTTAAACTTTGTTTTAAATGTAAATATTTTTTCTTTTAATTTATCAAATGTGATATAGTAACAAAGAGAAAGCCTGATTTCAAATACCTTTTGAAATTTCATTGAACAAGCTCTGTTAAAGTCCTTAAAAACAGCCCTTTGATGTTCTCTTTCAGTTAACAAATTAAAGGGAAAAAACAAAATGTGACAATTAAGAAATATGAAAGAGTTTATTTACCCAAACTAGTTTACAGATTGAATTAAAGTAATGAGATGGGGAGACTTCTGGAAGACACATAGGGCTTGTTTACATTTTGATTGCTATTTAATAATTTGCTGATTGCATTATAATCACAGCAATATTACATTTTAATCACATGCATGCATTTGGTTAACTAAATTAATGCCTTGAAATCACAATTTGATTTTTGCTAATATATAACCAGTTCTTTTTCTATTCCTGTTCCAATAAGGATGATCATCGGTGAGCATGGTTTTAACTCAATTGCTTTTGGTATACTCCCTAGCCACCTTCTGTTTCTTTCCTCCTAAAGACATCATCATTCATGCAAATGTAGAACAATGAAGAATGCTCCAGAGCATAATACAGAATACACTGAAGGGAGCTTCATGTAGCATAAACCTGCAGTATTCTTTGTGTGACTGAAACCCACAATGATTGGCACACAGAATTGCCCAGTCCTTCCTAAACTATATTTTTACTTCATGGAGCTGAGGCTGTCTGGCTTCAAGTGGGCCTGAGTTGGCTGTTACAGAAGGGGACACAGAGGACTTTTTCATAAAACCCTTCAGGATCTGCAAACTCTGTAGCAAGTTTTTAAAAAAATATTATTTGTGTGTGTGTGTGTGTTGTGTGTGTGAGTGTACAGGTGTACACATGCCACGCAGCACGCATGTGGAGGTCAAAAATAACTTTCAAGTCCATCCTTGTTATTCCACCTCATTGAGGCAAGGTTTCTCTTGATCTCTCCCTGCTATTGTTCTTTTTGCTCTGCTTGCCAAGAATGCTTCTGGGAAATTCTTCTGTCCCTGCCTCTCATCTTGCCATCTGAGTGCTGGGATTATAGAAGCCCAGTATAGCCTGGAGGCCCTGGCATGCCCACTCTCACTCTCCCTCTCTCTTTTTCCCTGTCTCTCTCTCTAATAAAAACAAACAAACAAATAAAAAGAAAGGGGAGTAGGAAAGGGACCAGTTGGGAAGAAGGGTTCAGTGGGAGTGGGAGGAGAACAATAGAAGGTAACTGGAAAAGATTTTGATCAAAATACATCCGATAAATGTATACAAATTGTCAATAGAAAGTTTAAAAAAGAAAGACCAATAATAACAACAAAACTGCTTGGGAGAAGGCTGGGCATGGTGGCATACCTGTAAACGTAGTACTCGGAAGTTAGTTTAAGGACAGCCTGAGCTACATGAGGTCCTGTCTTAAAAAATATCTATCTAAAGCCATGCGCATGCCTTTAATCCCAGCACACAGGAGGCATAGGTAGGAGGATTGTTGTGAGTTTGAGGCCACCCTGAGACTATGTAGTTAATTCCAGGTCAGCCTATTCCAGAGTGAGACCCTACCTCGAAAAACCAAAAAAAAAAAAAAAAAAAAAAAAAAATCTATCTAGTTATCTACCTATCATCTTCCTATACACATGTGTATATAATAGTCACATTTTAATTTTCTAAACTACTTCAAAATAATTTTCATATTTCATAATATTTTTACTTAAATACCTTATCACATATCTATAATTCTTTTTGCATAACAATAATATTTAATATCTAATTCATATTGATCTTCATCTTGGACTTTCAGGCTCAGAATGTGGCAAACCAAACTTCTGTTATTTTCTTTTCTTTTCTCTTTTGAGGGTAGGGTCTCCTCCTGGCAAATAAATAAACAAATAAAATTCAATATTAAAAGAAATTTATCTAATTGCTCACAAAAGTCCTTCAAAGTTTTTTTTTAGTTTTTAAAATCTAAGATTCAGTTGTTTTACTTCTTGCATTTGATTGCCCTTTGTCAAGCTTTATGTGAGTGCTGGGTATTGAACCTATGCTGGTAGGCTTTGCAAACAAGTACCTTTAACTACTGAACCATATCCTCAGTCTCCATTTTTTTTTTCTTTCTGGTTTTTGCAAGGTAGGGTCTCACTCTGGTCCAGGCTGACCTGGAATTAACTATGTAGTCTCAGGGTGACCTCGAACTCTCAGCGATCCTCCTACCTCTGCCTCCTGAGTGTTGGGAGTGCTGGGATTAAAGGCGTGCCATTGTAAACAGACAGAGGGCAAACAATTGTCCCGGCTCTCAGTCTCCATTTTTAAACATATTTTTATTTGGAAACAGAGAGAGGGGAAGGGGAGGGAGAGAATGGGATAACCAGGGCCTCTTGCCACTGAAAAGGAACTCTAGATGCATGTGGCACTTTGTGCATCTGGCTTTACAATGGGAACCAGGGCCTCTTGCCACTGAAAAGGAACTCTAGATGCATGTGGCACTTTGTGCATCTGGCTTTACATGGATACTGGAGTATGTAGGCCATAAGGCTTTGCAAGCAAGCATCTTTAGCTGCTGAGCCATCTCTGCAGCCCCAGTCTCGATATTTTAATTTTAATTTTGAAACAGGGCTTCATGAGGCAATCTGGTCTCAGCTTCCTCAGTCCTGGGATTATAGGCATGTTCTATCACCTATGACACCATTTAGATTTTTTTGTTTTTGTTTTTCAGGGTAGGGTCTCACCACTCTGGCCTAGGCTGACCTGGAATTAACTTTGTAGTCTGAGGGTGGCCTCGAACTCACAGCGATCCTCCTACCTCTGCCTCCCGAGTGCTGGGATTAAAGGTGTGTGCCACCACGCCCGGTTCCTGTTTAGATTTTATATCTCTATGTTTAGCTATTAATTATTATACCCAACAAGGGAAAATTCACTCTCACAATTTCTCATACTTTAATAGAGTCAGGTGTGATAGTTCAAACACAAAAGAATTAAAGGCTATAAGTGCATCCAAAAACTGGTAAACAAGGCATGTGCTAATCGTACACCTTTTGAAATGTGATGGGAGGGTCTGACTCCAGGTCTGATTCCCTCCAGAGTCCCTGGGACATGGTGGTAGTCAGGGTAGCCTCTTCCTCCTGTTTTCATCTTGCTCCCTCCCCCTTCATTGCAGCCCAGAGTACTGGCAAGAAACCAAGATTTGGCCACTCCTCAGGTAAAAGGACCCGTGTGTAAGTCCACTCTGTGGAGACCAAAGATAAGGAGACCAAGACTCTGGAAATGGGCAGGCTGACCTTCCGAGAGTATCTGAGGCAAGGCACAGCCTGGCTTCTTTGGCCTGGGTCTGTCGAGGAAATCACTGCGCTGTACTGTTGTTATCAGCAAACAGCAAAACACCGAGTTCTCATCTACATCTCCCTTATTGTTCCAGCAAACCTATTCCCTGGAATGGAATGAAATACGTGGCCATTTGAATCAGATGTCCCCCATACACTCATATATTCCGAATGCTTGATGACCAGCTGGTGGCAATTTGGTGGAAACTTGCGTTGTCCCTTGCAAGAGATGGGCTCACTCTTGCTAGTGCTTTCCACCTGCTATGGTGGTGGTGATATCCACCCTGTGCTCATGCCATGTTTACCCTGCCATCATGAAGCTTCCCCTCCAGACTATAAGCAACTGGAAGGTAACAGCAAGCAGATGTATCTTCCATTATCCAATCAGTTCCATTGTAGTTGCAGGGTTCTGTCTGCTTCTCTTCTGACAAGTGTGAGCCCTGCCATTAGATAACCCTAACAGAGTCCCCTTTGCCTCAGTAAGTAAGAAGACCCTCTGCCCAGCGGAGAGCAACACTTCCTTCCGCTCTCTGGGACTCAGCAACTTCCTGTTCAAAGGCCACTCTTCTGCTCCATCAGGAAGCCGCTTATGGGTGGAAAGGGTTTATTTCAGGCTTACAGATTCCAAGGGAGGCTTCATCGTGATGGAAGCTGTCTCACTTTATCACACATCCACCCATAGCAGAGAGAGAACAGCAACAAACACCAGGAAACACAGGTTGACTCTAAACACGCAGGGCTGGATTGTACCTCAAGATCCACCCTTGTGACATATTTTCGCCAGCAGGGTTCCACCTCCTAGATGGTCCACATTGAGGACTAGGCAGGAAACTTAATCACCTTGAGGAGATGAGAACATTTTACATTCAAATCACAATTTGTTAAAGTTTTTGATTTACTTGAATAGTAACTTTTGCATGAATGAATGCTTTCAGATGTTTCTGGTAGAGTATCCCAGTCCAAGAAAGAGATGGGACTGGAGATCATGCTAAGTGAAATAACCAGACAAATACAAATAACAAATACAACATCTCTCTTTCCTCGGGTACACACACACACACACACACACACACACACACACACACACACACACTAATATGAAAGCAGGAGGACTATTTATACAACTAATATACTTAAAATATAGTTCCTGATGACAATCAGAATCTTATTTGCTGTTATTATTTTCATTTGCAGTGCTAGGGCCCCATGCATGACAGGCAAGCAATAATGATAGGGAAATATTTGAAGAGCATTTCTTGTTTTTCTTTCTAAACATGAATTGATGTAAATCTGATGTTTTGTATTGTTAAAAGCACATTTGTCAAGGTTTGTTGTTTAGTGGAAACATTTGATTCTTAGCTTGTGTATGGTTTGAGTGTCTCCCAGAGATTTTTTTTTTTTTTTTTCGACGTAGGGTCTCACTTTAGCTCAGGCTGACCTGGATGGAGTTCACTATGTAGTCTCAGGGTGGCCTCGAACTCACAGCGATCCTCCTACCTCTGCCTCCCGAGTGCTGGGATTAAAGGTGTGCGCCACCATGCCTGGCTCTCCCAGAGATTCTTGTGTTGAAATGTATTATCAATTGTGAGGAAGGAACTTAACCAGCTGTGGTGTTTAGAGATGGGGCTTTAGGAGGTAATTAGGGTTAAATAAGGTCACCAGGTGGGGGCCCCATAATTAAGTATCAGTAGCTTTATACAGAGGGGTGGTGAGAGAGAAGGAAACTAAGCAGTCATGTGCACACTGACTTTCCACTTCTCACCACGTGACACCTTACGCCACCTCAGAGCCTCTGACAACAATAAGGCCTTCACCAGGTTCAGCCCTTCCACCTTGCATCTTCAAAACCATGGCAAAAATAGGCTTTTGTTTCCTTGATATCTCACCCAGACCATGTTGTATACTTGGCAATGGAAATCAGACTACTACATTTATTCATAAATTACTCCATTTAACTTTTTGTAGTGGTTATGGATTGAATCCAAAGCTTCAAGCACAATCTACATATTCAGTTCTCCTTAAGGCGTGGCCTTGTTCTTCAGTGACCTATCATTGTCTTAGTTCCAGGCTCTGACATTCTTTCTTGGAGAGTTTTCTTCTGACTGGCACTGAGTTTCAGCCTTTTCTTTCTTAGGCCTTGAGAGTCTTGGGTAAATTTTCATTTCTTGGGGTCCATTGTTTCAATAGTCTAATAGCAAAATGAAGGGGCACAAGTTTATCACTTAGTAGATCACCTTAGAATATTTTCATTCCTGCTAGGATGGTTATTACAACACAAAGGTATCTAGAATCAAAGAACAATTTCTACATTTTTGTGGACGTGTTAAGATAGAAGATTCCTCATATAGCTTCAGTGATAATGTTGCTTTTTCAAAGAAGAAAACTAAGATCCTAGAAATATAAATAATCATTAGTGTTGTTTTCCATATAAATGCTGTAATTCTTTTTCAACAGTCTTTTGTTTGGCAGTCTCTTCACAGGGGCATGCTTCCCCTCTCCTGAGAACCAGGAATCTTTGCAATTCTGAGCTGGTCTGTAGTTTATGCATGTTAAAGCACCAGTGTAAAGATCCCACCAGTTCCAGCTGACAAAGCAGCCTTTTCCTCCATCAGCGCAGGTCTCAGGAAATGACTGAGTTAAGTGCGATGTTTCTGTTCCTATGTCCAATGCACTCAGTGCTTTACAAGTATTGAATGGACAATACTTCATGCATTTTATTGACTTGCATGGAAAAGTGATAAGAAATCATTCTGTTTTCCAGCTCAATACTAACAAAAGCAAACTGCGCGAGGCCCCAGGAGCACCACTGTGGATGAAAAGGTGGTTTATTGCTTCGAGCATGGGAGAAGGGATGCCTACCCAGTGCAGACCCCTCAGGACAAGGGCTCAAGGGCTTGGAAAGGACACTTTCTTAAAATTGGGATTTGCAGGAGATGAATTGTGGTTCAAAGGAATGGGGCTTGCTATCTGGAAGCAGGGGAATTTTAACTGGATTGCTTAATAAATCTTATAAAACTAGAAGAGAGGCTTAAGCTGTGAATTTATAAAGAAGCAGTAGTTACTTGAACTATCCAGGAGAGGGGGATATTTGGTCATTTTGAGATTTGAAGTGTTTACTTTTTTTTTTTTTTTAAAAAGAATTTATTGTGGTAAAATCACTTAAAAATATGAAATACAACTTCGTTTATAAAATGTTTCTTTTTATTTATTTCAGAGAGAGAGAGAGAGAGAGAGAGAGAGAGAGAGAGAGAGAGAGAGAGAGAGAGAATGAGTGGGGGTACACCAGAGACTTAGCACTGCAAATGAACTCCAGACTCATGCACCACTTTGTGCATCTGGCTTTATGTGGGTATTGGGAAAGTGAACCCTGAGTGTCAGGCTTTGCAAGAAAGTGTCTTTGGGGTGGAGAGATTGCTTAGTGGTTAAGGTGCTTGCCTGCAAAGCCAAAGGACCCAGGTTCAACTCCCCAGGACCCACATAAGCCAGATGCACAAGTGTGCACACACATCTGGAGTTTGTTTGCAGTGGCTGAAAGTCCTGGCAGGCCCATTCTCTCTCTCTATCTGCCTATTTCTGTATCTCTCTCTTTCTCAAAAATATAAATTAAAATAAAATTAAATTATATATATATATGAAAGTGTCTTTTACTGCTAAGCCATCTCATCAACCCAAAAAATGTCCTAACAGACTTGCAGTGACAAATCTGTTGTTGTTTGGTACAGGTATAATGTTGCACAGCAAAACTCTAGAAATTACATTTTAAAAAATATTTTATTTTTATTTATTCATTTTTTTGGGAGAGAGAGAAGAAGGGGGGAGAGAGAGTGAGAGAGAATGGGCATGCCAGGGCCTCCAGGCACTGCAAATGAATTCTGGCTTACATGGATTCTGGGGAAATGAACTTGAGTCCTCTGGCTTTGCAGGTAAGCACCTAAACCATTAAGCCATTTGTCTCCAGCCCTTTTCTTAAAAAAATTTTTTTATTTATTTAATTTTTGCTTTTTGAGATAGGGTTTCACTCTAGCCCAGGCTAACCTGGAACTCACTATGTAGTCTCAGGGTGTCCTTAACTCACAATGATCCTCCTACCTCTGCCTCCTTGAGTGCTGGGATTAAAGGCGTGCACCAGCATGCCTGGATCCATATACTACATTTTATTCGTTCTTTAATCTGTTAGTTGACATTTATATTGTTTCTAATTATTTTCTTTCCAATTCTTTTTTTTTTTTTTTTTTTTTTTTTTTTTTTGAAGTAGGGTCTCACTCTAGCTCAGACTGATCTGGAATTTACTATGTAGTCTCAGGGTGTCCTTGAACTCATGAAGATCCTCCTTCCTCTACCCCCCAAGTAATGGGATTAAAGGCCTGCACCACCATGCCTGGCTTCTTTCCAATTCTTAAAAAAAAAAAAAAAAAATTAGCCGGGCGAATCCCAGCACTTGGGAGGCAGAGGTAGGAGGATTGCCATGAGTTCGAGGCCACCCTGAGACTACATAGTTAATTCCAGGTCAGCCTGGACCAGAGTGAAACCCTACCTCGAAAAACCAAAAAAAAAAAAAAAATTATCTGCATGTGTGTGTATGTGTGTGTGCTCGCACGTGTGTGGTTGTGTGCACACTCATGTGCACACTTGTGCTAAGGCTTATATCATAAAACTTTTCTTCAATGTGTTTTCTAGGACTTTAGTGATTCAGTTACGTTTAAGTCTTTAATTCATTTTGAGTTGATTTTTATGTACACTAAGATGAGGCATTAATTTCGTTCATATATATTAATAATAATTAATTAATAATTAATATATTATATCCAGATTTCGAGCACTAATCATTGATAAGAATGTCCTTTCCTCATCATGTAGTTTTATTACCATTGGTGGTGGATAAATGAGCAAGGCGATTATAAAGTATACTAGGATTTTGGTTATTTAGAAGTAAGATAGAAGTAGGGTGGGCTAGGATGAGGGCTGGGATAACTTTGAAAAATATGGAGGTGACAAAATTATTTGCGAGAAGAAAGTTTGGATATTGTTAATTTTCACAGATTTTTGAGGTTGTTGAGGTTAAATATGGTTGTAGTTATGGAGAATAAAGAACTGGGGGTAAAGGTGAGAGCATTGGCAAGGAAGTTGTAAAGAGAGGGAGGACATATGAGTTGTGCATGGGTAAAACAGTACAGAGATCACAATAGGAGATTGGGTGGAGACGCATACAGAATAGTCTTAAAATCCAACTGAGCAACAAAATGCAAGCACAAGCAAATATCATGGGGTATATATGCAAGAGTGGAGATTTAAACAAAATGAGGCACTAAAAGATTAAAAAATGACCAAAGTTCAACTTATTAACAATTAAAAAATGCGAAGAATACTCACTGTATACCAACAGTAAAAAGTCAGCATTTCTGCCTTGGAGGGATAGGTTGTGAATTTTTTTCTCCCTGTGATGTTTCCTTTAGCAACCTACCCTGATATGGGAGGTGTGATTAGCACTTCTAGTTCAAACCTATAGAGCCAGCTTTGTGGTATGTATTGCCTCCGTGGAAACCCTTACATTTTGATGTGAGTTTCCACCTCACCTGTGCCAATTTGTGAACCCTGTCCCCTCCTTGGTGCTTGTCTCAGATGGCTTGATTGGGCAGGGTTCCACTCAGCTGGGCTCAGTGCTGTCTATGGGAAGGGCAATTGGGAACCTTTGGCTTCTTGCCATCTCTGTGTTCTACTGCTCATGTACTGGGGAGACAAAGCTGCAGAATGTTGCCTGGTGTTCTCCAGGAGCTCAGCTAGTCCTGTGTCCTGGCCTTCAGGTTCTTCTGGTATTGCCAGGAAAGGCAGGGCTGCTCTCTCTCTCTTTGTGTGTGGGTAGGGAAACACTTTGTGGCAGCCACCCTGAGCTGATTCACATTGGTTAGCAGCCACTCCCCTCTGCTTCTCCATGGGGAACTCACCTGGTATAATAAGTTCATTTACAGATCTTGTCTCTTGCTGAAAAAGAATGTATTGTGTATGTTGTTTGCCTCTTTTTCTCCCCAGGTTTCATTGGTGAGGTTCCCATTCTTTCATCTTATCCATAAGTCCTTTTAAAGACAATTCTAATTATATATATAGTAGTTTCTCTTTGTATTTCCTTCTCAGATTTATAATCGATGTCTTTCCCATTGAGAATATAAAAGCATCAGCTATCAATGTCTGTTGACTGGCCATACTCAGTCACAGTACTTCAAGAATACTTGCAGGAAGAAGCCGGGTGTGGTGGTGCATGCCTTTAATCCCAGTACTCGGGAGGCAGAGATAGGAGGATCGCCATGAGTTCGAGGCCACCCTGAGACTACAGAGTGAACTCCAGGTTAGCCTGAGCTAGAGTGAGACCCTACCTCGGAAAACCAAAAAAAAACCAAAAAAAAAAAAACAAAAAACAAACCAAGAAAAAGAAGATGGAAATATAAAACAAGATCAGTCATCTTGGTTTTTTTTTCCTAGCGAGTCAAAAATACACCATAGGGCTGGAGAGATGGCTTAGTGGTTAAGGCACCTGCCTGCTAAGCCTAAGAACCTGGTTCCAATCTCCAGGTCCCACGTTTAGCCAGATGCAAAGTGACGCCAGGGCACAATGCCACACTTGACCACAAGGGGGCGCACGCATCTGGATTTCATTCACAGCAGCTGAGAGGCTGCTGGCGCGCCCATCTCTGTCTCCCTCTCCCTCTCTGTCTGTCTCTCTCCAAAAATAAATAAAATACTAAAAAAAAAAAAAAAAAAAAAAAAAGAATACTTGCAGGAATGAACTATGAGAATGAGCTGTGGGAATGAACTGTAGGAATGAAGTATGGAAAAGAACTATAGAATACTTTTTATAGATCTTTATTTATTTATTTAACTTAAAAAATTATTTATTTATTTATTTGCAAGCAGAGAGAGAGAGAGAGAGAGAGAGAAGAGAGGCAGATAGAGAGAGAATAGGCATGCCAGGGCCTCTAGCCACTGCAAATGAACTCCAGATGCATGTGCCCCTTGTGCATCTGGCTTACGTGGGTCCTGGAGAATGGAACCGGGATCCTTTGGCTTCACAGGCAAATGCCTTAACTGCTAAGCCATTTCTCCAGCCCCTTATTTATTTATTTGAGAGAGGGAGAGGTAGAGAATGGGCATTCCAGGGCCATCAGCCCCTGCAAATGATCTATAGATGCATGTGTCGTGCATCTGGCTTATGTAGGTTCTAGGGAATCGAAGCTGGGTTGTTTGGCTTTGCAGGCAAGTTCCTTAACTGCTAAGCCATCTCTCCAGCCCCACTTCTTATAGTCTTACAAATCACTTTTTTGAGAATATTTCTGTGAGATGCTTTTTCTACTAAGTTCCTATCTTGTAAATATGCCCTGAAATTAATCATACAACTAAATACTGAGCATGCTTAAAATAATGTCATGAGATTTCCTTTGCCCTGAATAGCACAGATGACCAGGGATGCTAAGAGATGCAGACGGAACTTAAGCTCTATCCTTTGCTTGACTTCCCCAGTGACTGGTTGTGCTTTTTATTTTTTTTTTTTGAGGTAGGGTCTCACTCTCTAGCCCAGTCCAACCTGGAATTCACTATGTAGTCTCAAGGTCGCCTCGAACTCATGGTGGTCCTCCTAGCTCTACCTCCCAAGTGGTTGTACTCTTGACTCAGAATAATGTGTACATATGCTGGCCATAGTATTAAAAACAATAGGTGTTAAAAGTAATGAATTGCCCACAGAAATGTTGAAAGCAACAGGTGAGCTTAGAGTGACTGCATTGATGAGCTGTGTGTGTGTTCTGGGTTGCAAAGTTCAAAATTCATTTGCCTCGCCCTAAATCTTTTTCCTTTGAGAAAACTTTAAAGAATTTTTTTTTTTTTTTGAAGTGACAAATCTGTTGTTGTTTGGTACAGGTATAATGTTTACAGCAAAACTCTAGAAATTATGTTTTAAAAAATATTTTATTTTTATTTATTCATTTTTTTGAGAGAGAAAGAAGAAGGGGGGAGAGAGAGTGAGAGAGAATGGGCACGCCAGGGCCTCCAGGCACTGCAAATGAATTCTGGCTTACATGGATTCTGGGGAAATGAACTTGAGTCCTCTGGCTTTGCAGGTAAGCACCTAAACCATTAAGCCATTTGTCTCCAGCCCTTTTCTTAAAAAAATTTTTTTATTTATTTAATTTTTGCTTTTTGAGATAGGGTTTCACTCTAGCCCAGGCTAACCTGGAACTCACTATGTAGTCTCAGGGTGTCCTTAACTCACAATGATCCTCCTACCTCTGCCTCCTTGAGTGCTGGGATTAAAGGCGTGCACCAGCATGCCTGGATCCATATACTACATTTTATTCGTTCTTTAATCTGTTAGTTGACATTTATATTGTTTCTAATTATTTTCTTTCCAATTCTTTTTTTTTTTTTTTTTTTTTTTTTTTTTTTTTTTTGAAGTAGGGTCTCACTCTAGCTCAGACTGATCTGGAATTTACTATGTAGTCTCAGGGTGTCCTTGAACTCATGAAGATCCTCCTTCCTCTACCCCCAAGTAATGGGATTAAAGGCCTGCACCACCATGCCTGGCTTCTTTCCAATTCTTAAAAAAAAAAAAAAAAAAAAATTGCCAGGCGAATCCCAGCACTTGGGAGGCAGAGGTAGGAGGATTGCCATGAGTTGAGGCCACCCTGAGACTACATAGTTAATTCCAGGTCAGCCTGGACCAGAGTGAAACCCTACCTCGAAAAACCAAAAAAAAAAAAAAAAAAAAATTATCTGCATGTGTGTGTATGTGTGTGTGCTCAGACGTGTGTGGTTGTGTGCACACTCATGTGCACACTTGTGCTAAGGCTTATATCATAAAACTTTTCTTCAATGTGTTTTCTAGGACTTTAGTGATTCAGTTACGTTTAAGTCTTTAATTCATTTTGAGTTGATTTTTATGTACACTGTAAGATGAGGCATTAATTTTCGTTAATAATATTATTAATAATTAATTAATTAATAATTAATATTATTATATCCAGATTTCATCGAGCACTAATCATTGATGAAGTCTCAATGTCTCGGCGATCCTCCTACCTCTGCCTTCCTCATCATGTAGTTTTATTACCATTGGTGGTGGATAAATGAGCAAGGCGATTATAAAGTATACTAGGATTTTGGTTATTTAGAAGTAAGATAGAAGTAGGGTGGGCTAGGATGAGGGCTGGGATAACTTTGAAAAATATGGAGGTGACAAAATTGTTGGGAGAAGAAAGTTTGGATATTGTTAATTTTCACAGATTTTTGAGGTTGTTGAGGTTAAATATGGTTGTAGTTATGGAGAATAAAGAACTGGGGGTAAAGGTGAGAGCATTGGCAAGGAAGTTGTAAAGAGAGGGAGGACATATGAGTTGTGCATGGGTAAAGCAGTACAGAGATCACAATAGGAGATTGGGTGGAGACGCATACAGAATAGTCCTAAAATCCAACTGAGCAACAAAATGCAAGCACAAGCAAATATCATGGGGTATATATGCAAGAGTGGAGATTTAAACAAAATGAGGCACTAAAAGATTAAAAAAATGACCAAAGTTCAACTTATTAACAATTAAAAAATGCGAAGAATACTCACTGTATACCAACAGTAAAAAGTCAGCATTTCTGCCTTGGAGGGCTAGGTTGTGAATTTTTTTCTCCCTGTGATGTTTCCTTTAGCAACCTACCCTGATATGGGAGGTGTGATTAGCACTTCTAGTTCAAACCTATAGAGCCAGCTTTGTGGTATGTATTGCCTCCGTGGAAACCCTTACATTTTGATGTGAGTTTCCACCTCACCTGTGCCAATTTGTGAACCCTGTCCCCTCCTTGGTGCTTGTCTCAGATGGCTTGATTGGGCAGGGTTCCACTCAGCTGGGCTCAGTGCTGTCTATGGGAAGGGCAATTGGGAACCTTTGGCTTCTTGCCATCTCTGTGTTCTACTGCTCATGTACTGGGGAGACAAAGCTGCAGAATGTTGCCTGGTGTTCTCCAGGAGCTCAGCTAGTCCTGTGTCCTGGCCTTCAGGTTCTTCTGGTATTGCCAGGAAAGGCAGGGCTGCTCTCTCTCTCTTTGTGTGTGGGTAGGGAAACACTTTGTGGCAGCCACCTGAGCTGATTCACATTGGTTAGCAGCCACTCCCCTCTGCTTCTCCATGGGAACTCACCTGGTATAATAAGTTCATTTACAGATCTTGTCTCTTGCTGAAAAAGAATGTATTGTGTATGTTGTTTGCCTCTTTTTCTCCCCAGGTTTCATTGGTGAGGTTCCCATTCTTTCATCTTATCCATAAGTCCTTTTAAAGACAATTCTAATTATATATATAGTAGTTTCTCTTTGTATTTCCTTCTCAGATTTATAATCGATGTCTTTCCCATTGAGAATATAAAAGCATCAGCTATCAATGTCTGTTGACTGGCCATACTCAGTCACAGTACTTTAAGAATACTTGCAGGAAGAAGCCGGGTGTGGTGGCGCATGCCTTTAACCCCAGTACTCGGGAGGCAGAGATAGGAGGATCGCCATGAGTTCGAGGCCACCCTGAGACTACAGAGTGAACTCCAGGTTAGCCTGAGCTAGAGTGAGACCCTACCTCGGAAAACCAAAAACAAACAAACAAACAAAAAAACAAACAAACCAAGAAAAAGAAGATGGAAATATAAAACAAGATCAGTCATCTTGGTTTTTTTTTCCTAGCGAGTCAAAAATACACCATAGGGCTGGAGAGATGGCTTAGTGGTTAAGGCGCCTGCCTGCTAAGCCTAAGAACCCAGTTCCAATCTCCAGGTCCCACGTTTAGCCAGATGCAAAGTGATGCCAGGGCACAATGCCACACTTGACCACAAGGGGGCGCACGCATCTGGATTTCATTCACAGCTGCTGAGGCTGCTGCTGGCGCTATCTCTGTCTCCCTCTCCCTCTCTGTCTGTCTCTCTCCAAAAAAAATAAAATAAAAAAAAAAAAAAAAAAAAAAAAGAATACTTGCAGGAATGAACTATGAGAATGAGCTGTGGGAATGAACTGTAGGAATGAAGTATGGAAAAGAACTATAGAATACTTTTTATAGATCTTTATTTATTTATTTAACTTAAAAAATTATTTATTTATTTATTTGCAAGCAGAGAGAGAGAGAGCGAGAGAGAGAGAGAGAGAGAGAGAGAGAGAGAAGGGAGGCAGATAGAGAGAGAATAGGCATGCCAGGGCCTCTAGCCACTGCAAATGAACTCCAGATGCATGTGCCCCTTGTGCATCTGGCTTACGTGGGTCCTGGAGAATGGAACTGGGATCCTTTGGCTTCACAGGCAAATGCCTTAACTGCTAAGCCATTTCTCCAGCCCCTTATTTATTTATTTGAGAGAGGGAGAGGTAGAGAATGGGCATTCCAGGGCCATCAGCCCCTGCAAATGATCTATAGATGCATGTGTCGTGCATCTGGCTTATGTAGGTTCTAGGGAATCAAAGCTGGGTTGTTTGGCTTTGCAGGCAAGTGCCTTAACTGCTAAGCCATCTCTCCAGCCCCACTTCTTATAGATCTTACAAATCACTTTTTTGAGAATATTTCTGTGAGATGCTTTTTCTACTAAGTTCCTATCTTGTAAATATGCCCTGAAATTAATCATACAACTAAATACTGAGCATGCTTAAAATAATGTCATGAGATTTCCTTTGCCCTGAATAGCACAGATGACCAGGGATGCTAAGAGATGCAGACGGAACTTAAGCTCTATCCTTTGCTTGACTTCCCCAGTGACTGGTTGTGCTTTTTTATTTTTTATTTTTTGAGGTAGGGTCTCACTCTCTAGCCCAGTCCAACCTGGAATTCACTATGTAGTCTCAAGGTCGCCTCGAACTCATGGTGGTCCTCCTAGCTCTACCTCCCAAGTGGTTGTACTCTTGACTCAGAATAATGTGTACATACATGTGCTGGCCATAGTATTAAAAACAATGGGTGTTAAAAGTAATGAATTGCCCACAGAAATGTTGAAAGCAACAGGTGAGCTTAGAGTGACTGCATTGATGAGCTGTGTGTGTGTTCTGGGTTGCAAAGTTCAAAATTCATTTGCCTCGCCCCTAAATCTTTTTCCTTTGAGAAAACTTTAAAGAATTTTTTTTTTTTGAGGTAGGGTTTCACTCTAGCCCAAGCTGACCTGGAATTCATTATGTGATCTCAGGCTGGCCTTGAATTTACAGTGCTCTTCCTATGTCTGTTTCCTGAGTACTGGGATTAAAGGCATGTGCCACCATACCCGACTAAGAATTTCTTTAGAGTTCTTTTTTTAAGTTTTGCTCATATAATACAGATTCCTCACTCATGTATGGCCTGTCCTTTGCCTATGTAATACTAAATCCTTACCTATTCCTGTTCTTTGCTGTTCAATAAAAACACTAATGAGGGCTGGAGAGATGGCTTAGTGGTTAAGTGCTTGCCTGTGAAGCCTCAGGACCCCGGTTCGAGGCTCGATTCTCCAGGACCCATGTAAGCCAGATGCACAAGGTGGCGCACGCATCTGGAGTTTGTTTGCAGTGGCTGGAGGCCCTGGCGTGCCTGTTGTCTCTCTATCTGTCTATTTCTGTATCTCTCTGTCTCTCAAATAAAGGAATAATAAAATATTAAAAAAAAAAAAAACACTAATGAGTGCCTGTCAGCAGAAGCACCAGCTCCAGGAAAATTAGAAACAGCAGTAGCAGCAGCAGCAGCAGCAGCAATGGATTCACTCTTGGTTTAAATGAATCTAAGTTAATTTTCTTTCTTTCAGGTTCCACTCTAAGAAGCACCTGGCTCACTCTTGGGTAAATGACTCCAACAGTCAGTTTCTATAATTCCAGGACATTTCTCCAATTGGTATAAGTATACTGAGCAAGCCAAATTAGAATAAGTCATGGTTCTCTGCTTATATTTACTTCACATAGTTCCAAGAATTTTTTTTTTTTTTTGCCACTTACTCTCCTTAGGCTCCTTTAAACATGAGAAAGGAACCCACCAGCATCTCTAATGTGTTCCCTATTTCCTGTTTAATTGCCAGGAACTTTGTAGTATCCTTACTCTCTGTACTTCTACACTTGACTTTTCCCTTTTGATTCATGATCCATATGACCAGTGATGCCATTTTTTTGAGGCAGAGTCTCACTCTGGCCTAGGCTGACCTGTAATTAACTTTGTAGTCTCAGGGTGGCCTTGAACTCATGGCAATCCTCCTACCTCTGTTTCCTGAGTGCTGGGATTAAAGGCATGTGCCACCACATCTGGTTAGTGATACCATTTTTATAAAGCAGTAGTATTATGTTCTGCTATTAAAATAAGTTAGCAAGCTAGGAAGCCAGGAAGACAAAACTAGTTTGTTGACTTTGTGAACTCTACACTGTTGGTGGGAATGCAATCTGCTCCAGCCATTGTGGAAAGCAGTGTGAAGGATCCTGAGATAGCTAAATATAGATGTACCATATGACCCAGTTATACCACTCCTAGGCATATATCCTAAGGACTCATCTCACTACCTTCAAGATACTTGCTCAACCATGTTTATTGCCACTCTATTCACAATAGCTAGGAAATGGAACCAGCCTAGATGTCCCTCAACTGATGAGTGGATAATGAAGATGTGGCACATTTTCACAATGGAGTTCTACTCAGCATAAAGAAAAATGAAGTTATGCAATTTGGTGGAAAATGGATGGATCTGGAAAGGATTATACTTAGTGAGGTAACTTAGACCCAGAAAGCCAAATGTCACATGTTCTCTCTGATATGTGGATCCTAGCTACAAATGATTGGACTTCTATGTGAGTAAAAATAAAACTCAGTAGCAGAAGCCAGTAAGCTAGAAAGGGGATATAAAGGGAATAGAAAGGGAGGGATTGGGGACTCAATATGATGGTATTGTATATATGCAAGTAGAAGAACAGATTAATGGGGGTGAAAAGGCCTAAGTGAGGTCAGGGGAAGAGATTGAGTAAAGGAAAGATGGAGGGAGGGCTAATCAAAATCTAAGAGGATATAAACAAGTCATATGGAAACCTACTTTTCTGGACAATGGAACACTCAGAAGTCATAGACTGTTACTAGAAAATTTTCAGTGCCAGGGATGGGATACCTTCCAGTGAGTTGTTGGCTGGGAGTTCACAGATACCCCCAAACATTATAGGCCATTGTTGAGGCCCTTGGTTTCCCACAAGGAATAGATGGTAAGACCCTATTTCTGAAGACTCCACATATTTGGGCAGCAAGTTCACTGAGAAAACCTGCTGGAGATGAGCAAAAGCCTCTTCCATATGGACCATGACAGAAAGTTGGAAAAAGATACACTGCATGCAGTTCAATGGGAGAGAGAAAACACCAGTGAAGATACTCAACAGTGAACATTGCAAGCTTTAAATTTGGCCAGCCAGGCCAAATGGGCCAACAGGTACAATAGTGGCATGTCTGTTATGGGGGAAACAAATCAATCTCTAATTGGACTAGAGGCCCACTCCATGGGAGGGAATACATCCCTGATACTGAAAACCTATGACAGGGTAGTCATGAGATCTGCTGGGGGTCACACTAAATGTGTATACTATGCTCACCAAACTGCCCAGTAAGCACTTCTCTTAATGTGCACACCCATATATTAATGCTACTCTCACTTTTAGTTAGAGAATCTTCTCTTTTCAGATGGTGGTGACCTTGGGACAATTCAGAAGGCACCATGGTGCTGAGAAGAAGGGACAGAGGAGTGCTCAGCACTGAAACATCTTAAACCCACCTTCCAAGGCTCAGGGTCCATTGCAGAAGAGGGGGTGGAAAGAATGTAAGAGCCAAAGGAAGAGTAGGACTCCTTACAATGTGCTCCTCCAGACACAAAATTGCCTGCATATCCATGACACTACCTACACAAGACCATCATAATAGGAGGAAAATATCATGACATCAAACTGAAACGAGAGATTGATTGAAAGGGGAGAGGATATGATAGAGAGTGAAATTTCAAAGGGGAAAATGGGGGGGGGGAGGGAGGGAAGTACCATGGGATATTGTCTACAATTAAGAAGTTGTCAATTAAAAAATAACTAAATAAAAAGAAAAAAGAAAATGGCACAAACTTTAGAACACAGAGTTTGGGTTCTAGCATCACCACACTTTGTAGTCATTAGGCACCATTTCTTCCATTCAATGGAAATAATCATGTTCACCGTGGGGTGCTGTTATGTAAGAAGTAATGAATAAATACATTGCCCTTTATTTATACTAGCTTGATTACAATCTGTGCAAAATTCTACTTATCTGGTACCTAGTAATGTCCAAAGCAAACTCTTGAGTATTTATTAAACACATGGTATCTGAAGTTAAAAGGTCTACAGAAGAGTGCAGACAAGCACCAGAGGAGGAGGTTGCACATTTAAAATTAAGAGACTTCTGAAGCACACAGCCCTCTTATCCTGATACTAACAGTCAAGATGAGAAATGGACTGCTTCCACACACTACAGGCTCCCAGACTCTGGAGAAATGACTCCAACTCTAACAAGAGAACTCTCTAGCATGGAATAACTGTGGAACTATCTATATCCATGGACTCAGCTTCAGAGAAAGAAATTCACAACTCTGTGCAGTAGCCAACGCGGGAGAGGAAGTCCAAGTGGAAGAATCATGCCAGTTGCTGAGGAAGTCCAGACAAGAGTCAAATACCAGGCTGGTCAATTTTCACATTACACACACACACACACACACACACACACACACACACACACACACGTCTCCAATTCTTTTTCTTTCTATAGCTATCCTGTTGCTAATGCCTATTGTCATCTTAAATAGTTCACCTTGGCTACCACTGTATTGTTACCCTCTATTGCCTCATTTGTTTGGGTATATATGTGAGCATGTGGATGTGTGTTTTTGCTTTGTTTCTGTTTTGTGTATGTTGTTCACCTTTCTTTTTGATTTTGTTTTCTTACTCTTTCCCTCTAGATCTTTCTTTCCCAAAGAACACAGTCTGTTCTGTTTTGCAGGAACTCTGAGCCTCAAACTCCTGAGACTGGAACTATGCTACACTAGGTGTTAGCATCCACTCATCTGTATCTCATCAGTTTATTTTATTTTATTTATTTATTTTTAATTTGAGAGAGACAGAGAGAGATAGAGAGACAGAGAGAGAACGGGCATGCCAGTGGCCTCTCAGCCACTGAGAACAAACTCCAGACACAAATGCCCCCTTGTGCACATGTGCAACATTGCGTGCTTGCATCACTTTTGCGTCTGGCTAAACATGGGACCTGGAGAATCAAACGGGTGTTCTTTGGCTTTGCAGCCAGGTGCCTTAACTGCTAAGCCATTTCTCCAGCCCTCATCAGTTTAGTTTTAGCCAAAATTCTTCTATCCTCCTCCATTTTTTTTCCTTTTTCTTTTTCTCTTACGGCTCCACCTTCTACTCATATCCCTCTTCTTTACTTTCTCTAGATAAACCCAATACAACTTGTTCTGGAGAAGTTTTTCCTTCTGTATCTCTTTTTCTCCTTACAAACACATTAACTCATATATTAGTGTATTCAATTTTACTTCCTAAAATGATGAACTTTTTTTCCCATTTTTTATTGACAAATTCTATACTTACAGACAATAAACCATATTTCTCTCCCCTCCCCTCCCCCACTTTCCCCTTCACAACTCTGCTCTCCAACATATCCACTCCCTCTCTCTGTTAGTCTCTCTTTTATTTTGATGTTATCATCAAATGATAAACTTTTAAGAGGTTACTTGTTTTAGGGATGGAGGCATGGCTTAGTGGTTAAGGCATTTGCCTGCAAAGCCAAAGGACCCAGGTTCAATTCTTCAGAACCCACATGAGCCAGATGCACAAGGGGTGCATGCATCTGGAGTTCGTTTGCAGTAGCAGGAGGCCCTGGTGCTCCCATTCTCTCTCTCCCTCCCTCTTTCTTTGTCAAATAAATAAATAAATAACAAAAAATAAAATATTAAAAAAGAGTTTATTTGTTTTCAGATAGACTCTCGTTATTATTGTAGTGAGTTTATCTCAATATAGGGACTGTTGGTACAAGAAGTACTCTACTCAAAGAGGAGGACTTGATAGGGAGCCTGTTGTATGAGGATAACAGAAGAAGATGACACTTCAATCCCATGATAAGCCTGTCCCTCTTCTGAATAAATCAAACATCTCCCCTGAAAGAAGGAAGGTGACCTAAATTTTAAAATAAAATAAAATTTAAAACCACAACCCAATCTCTCATGTGAAGGTTCCAGTGGGGGAACAAAAACAGGTAATATGAAAAGTCAAAGCAACATGTCCCCTCCAAAATCTACCAGTTCCAGAGTGATATCATCAAAATTCAAAAAAATCATAAGGACATACTTTAAAACTCTATGTTCCTCCAGATTAGATAATCTAAAAGAAATGGATGAATTTCTAGATTCATATAATGTGCCAAAATTAAACCAAGATGAAATCGATAACTTAAGCAGATCTATAATAAGCAATGGTATGGGGTAGTAACAGAAAAACTTCCAACACAAAAGCTATGGTCCAGATAGATTCTCTGCAGAATTCTACTAGTTCTTTAAGGAAAGAATAAAATACTTCTCCCATTACTCCATGAAATTGAAAGGGAAGGAGTACTTCTAAACTCTGTGAATCCAGTGTTACTGATACCAAACTAGAGAATTACACAATAAAAAAGAAAATTATAGATCAATAGCTGATGAACATAGATGCAAAACTTAATAAAATACTAGCAAATAGAATACAAGAACCATCAAGAAGATTATACAGGATGATCAACAGGGCTTTATTCCACAGATACAGGGATGGTTCAATACATGTAAATCAATAAATACAATTCATCACATAAGTGGATTTCAGAACAGAAACCACATGATTATCTCAATTGATGCAGAAAAGGCCTTTGACAAAAGTTCAACTTCTCTTCATGATACAAGTTCTGGAGAGGCTAGGGATGGAAGGAACATATCTCAGCATGACCAACCTACAGCAAATATCATGCTATATGGAAAAAAGCTGGAAGAATTCCCACTGAAGTCAAGAACGTGACAAGGGTGTTTAATGTCTGCACTCCTATTCAACATAGTACTTGATGTCTTAGCTGTAAAATATGAAATAATGCAATAAAATATGAAAAGGAAATAAAAGTGATATAAATACAAAAGAATGAAAGTAGAGTGTCCTTATTTTTAGATGATATGATTCTATACACAGGGACCTTAAAGACTCCACTAGAAATCTCATATAGTTGATAAACACATTCAGCATAGTGGCAAGGTACACAATTGGCACACAAAAATCAGTAGCTTTGAACATACTGATGACAGACAGTAAATACAGAGAAAAACATCTGAGAAACAGTCTCATTCACAATAGCCTAAAAATACCTTACATAAACATGTGGTGATTTGATTCGGGTGTCCCCCATAAACTTAGGTGTTCTGAATGCTAGGTCCCCAGCTGAGGGCAATTTGGAAATTAACGTCTCCTGGAGGCAGTGTATTGTTGGGGATGGGCTTATGGGTGTGTTATAGCCAGTGTCCCCTTGTCAGTGTTTAGCATATTTTCCTGTTATTATTGTCCACCTTATGTTGGCCAGGGAATGATGTCCACCCTCTGCTCATGCCATTTTCCCATGCCATCATGGAGCTTTCCCTCAAGTCTGTAAGCCAAAATAAACCCCTCCCCCCCCAAAAAAACTGCTCTTGGTTTGGTGATTTCCGCCAGCAATGTGAACCTGATTGCAACAATAAAGTTGGTACCAGAAAAGTGGGATTGCTGATAGATACCTGGCTCTGTGACTTTGGCCTTTTGGAGCAAGAGGAATGTGGAAGGGTTTGAAACCTTGGCCTAAGAGATGCCTTGCAGTGTTGAAGGTTACAGCTTGATGGACTATTCTGCTCAGAGTTGAAAGACCTGATTGCAATAAGAAGTATGGACTGTGAGGTTTGGCTTGTGAGGGTGAGAAAGAGCTTTGTCTGGACTGGGCTAGAAGCAGTTTGTGTGAGAGGCTTGCTGTTATGCCCTTTCCCTGAGAATTTGTGCAGGGTTGCTTTGTATAGAAATGGACTGCTGTGAGCAGAGAGATGTGGCACAGAAATGAAATCTTTGGGTTTAAACTTATGCCTGTTCAGCTACAATTATATGAGAGATTAAAACCTTTGAGATTGGGCCAGCTGACCTGCAATGGGGCAACAGGAAGAATGTAGACTCTTTTGAAGGAGCCTGGATGCACAAGGAGTGTCCTGTTCTTCAAAGTCTGCTTTATTCCCCCCTGGATTATCAAATTGGCACCCTACCTGGTTTATGGAGTAGAAGAAATGCAGGAAATAGAGGGTCATTGAGTTTGCATCATGGTCTTGTGTTTTGGAAATGGCCATGGGCAGTGTGAAGCAGGTTTTCTGGATGCCTGCATGGAGACCATTTGGAGCCATGAGTGTAGGGCACGGTTGAAGGCCCCCAGACTACTGGATGTTTAGGCAGGTTTAAGCTGTCAGGCATGACTAAGGGCCCTGGACACCAGAAGTTGCAGCGAGCCTAGACCCCGACAATCTTGCCTTGAGACTGGCAGGAGTGAGGCTGCTCCTTCCCCCCCCCCAGGCTGGGGCACCTGGACATCCTGATAAGACTTAGGTTTCACTTTCCCCAGAGCCTTGTGACCTTTTTCCACTTACATCCCTATATGTTAATGAGGTATCAGCCAGCAGCCTTCGCACAGCCAATCCCCCTATGACTGTACCCTGTACCTTTTCCTGCCACTGCTTAGACCATGTGACCCTTTCCTGCTCACCCAAAGTCCCCACATGCTAATTAGGCATCAGCAGGATCTTTGTACTAAATAATCCCCTTATGATGTGTACCGTTTCTCACTCTTTCACAACCGCTTATAAACCTGTTCCCCTGACAATAAACAAGGTGCCCTCTGATGCTGCCTCCCTGGTGTTTCTTCCTATCACACTCATGGCCACTTGAGACCCTGCTCCACAGTTGCCTGGAAACCTCTGGGGAACCACAGCCACGGGGACCTCAGGAACCACACATGAGGATGAACCTTGGGTTGCAGTGGAGACCCAATGGAGATGCCAGGACCATGAGATGGCTGCTAAGGAAAGTTGCCAGCCCCAGATGAAGTTTTCCAGGACTGTGAGTAGCCTAGCTATAGGGGCAGAATTGGAACTCTAGAAACTTGTTGTTGGTTAGAATTATTGAACTTGGAGACTTATCACTGACTGGAGTCATTGGACTTGGAGTTACTGAGTTTGATATTTGCTCTGTTTAAATCTTGTGTTTGTTGAATATTTCTTTGCTATGTCCAATGCCATCTTTTGTAGTGTAAATGTTCATTCTGTGCCATTATGGTGTTTTTGGGGGAGGAATATTTTGGTATTATGGCTCAGTTAAAGTCCTTGAATTATGGGGATGTTTGAACATCATTAGGACTGATAAAAACTATGGGGATTTTTAAAGTTGGACCGAATGCATTGTATTTTACATCATGTAAGGTTATCAGTTTATGGGGGCCAGGGGCAGAATGTGGTGGTTTGATTCAGACCATAAACTTAGGTCTTCTGAACCTAACAAAGGAAATGAAAAACCTCTACAATGAAAATTTTAAAATTCCAAAGAAAGAAATTGAAGAAGTGGGGCTGGAGAGATGGCTTAGCAGTTAAGGTGCTTGCCTGTGAAGCTTAAGGACCCAGGATTGACTCCACACTACCCACATAAACCAGATGCACAAGGTGGCACCATGCATCTGGAGCTCGTTTGTAGTGGCTAGAGGCCTTGGCATACCCATTCTTTCTCAAATAAATAAAATAAAACAAAATTTAAAAATTTTTTAAAAAGAAAGAAATTGAGGAAGTGTAGTCAGCTTCATTTGCTGGGGTGAACATCTAAATAGGTACAGTTTAGGGGAAGAAGAGATTTATTTTAAACTTACAGATCCAGGGGGAAGTTCCATCAGTGGCAGAAGAATCTGCTTCCATAAATCCAAGCAGAGAGAAACCATCACCAGCCAGCAAACACCAAAAATAAGAAGCAGCAGAGGCCCAGGCAGAATCAAAAAGCCTCCCTGTATGCCTTTGGGCTAGAAATCAGTTCTAACCCCCCAGTGACACCTCACAGATGGACTCCAGGATCCACCCCCAGTGACATCTCCTCTAGCCAGGGAGCTGGAGACAGGCTTTAATAAGACACCTGAGTCTACTGGGAACATATATTCAAACTACCACTGACAAATAGGACCACATAAAATCAAAAAGCTTTTTTTTTATAGCAAAGAAAGGATTGAATGAAGAGGCAGTCTATAGAATGGTCAGCTGTCCATATGAAAGAAGATTAATATTTGGAATATACAATAAACTCAAAATACCAACATCAAATTGTCACTGTGCAATACAGACGATCCCTTCCTATTGAGTTATGCTCAAGTTACAGATCTCTAAACAACATAGTGGCTATTATTTACTTAAGCCACGAAGTTTTGAGCAGATGATTGTGCAGTGGCCCAAAACAATAACGTACATTTATATAAATAATTTTCATCAATTATTATTCATATATGCACCTAGTATTTATTAACATGTAAATATTTCCTAGTGAACCAATTGTCATATAGTTGCTGATACACAAACAGCAATAAATATGTGTCTTTATCGCACTGCCTCAAATAACCCTTTTATTGGTCTGTAAAATGAGAAATACTGTAGAAAACTAATTCATTAAGTCAAAGAGAATCATAAGCAATCTCAATCACTTTTGGAGGGAGTTATGAAGCATATCTATATGATAATACTGATGTGCTTAGCATACTGTAAATGCTTTACTTAATCTAGTTTGTTTTATATAAAATTATCTCCTCAAGACCAAAAAGAAACAGGGAAGCACAACAGAAGGGGTTGAAGATAGCTACAGAGGTACTGATAGCCTGAAGGAGAGTTTTTACCTCTGGACAACTGACCTGTGAGAAAAAAACAAATTCAATGATTCTGTTCAAAGCTATGGTGAAACATGCCTGTAATCTAATCACTGTGCCCAGATATACAGGCATCCACTCATGCCTGCTTCCCAGAGCTACAGAAATGCCCCTGGGTACAGTCTTCCTAAAGCCCAATTTTGCAGGTTCTCATTGCTTCTGGGAGCTACCTGATGTCCTTGCAGTAAATTCTTTTTTTACCTGTCATGATGGTTGGGTTTTGTTTGCTTATCACCAGAGTCCTAAGTAACACATACAGGAAAGTTTACTGTACAGGTAAAATTAATTTCAGCATTATCTTAAGCGGTGCCATGTAGTTATATTCAACCAGCTGCCCAAATATGAGTGCTCAACAACAGATGGCTCCTATGCCTGGGAGTGGTTGCCAGCTCCCAGGAGTCTTGGCCTTGCTTGGAAAACAACCTCCATAAAAGTACTACATACACTTTTTTTTTTTTTTTTTTTTGTAGGCATGCTATAACAGCAAAGTGAAAAAGGAACAGAAGTGTTCTTCAAATCAAAAATCACTCTACGGGCTGGAGAGATGGCTTAGTGGTTAAGGCGTTTGCCTACAAAGCCAAAGGACCCAGGTTGTATTCCCCAGGACCCATGTAAGCCACATGCACAAGGTGGTGCATGCATCTGGAGTTTGTTTACAATGGCTGAATGCCCCCCTCAAATAAATAAAATAAAAATTAAAAAAAAGCACTCTAAAAACTAAGTATTTATCTCATATTATTCTTCAAGCATATACAACATTATTTTGACAAACAACTATCCTAAGGACATGTTAGTGTTCCTAATGGATGTCTCAAAGGAATACCCAACTCTGAAAAATCTGCACAATGACAATGTCTAAGCAGGCACAGTGGCTCCTTGTTCTACTTTGGTTTCCCCAGGAGCAAGAAGGTAACTACAACAGAAAATTGGTATGGGGAGTGGGACTATTACCGAAATAAGCCTGACTACGTGTTTTAGATCCTTTGGAACTGACTTATGGGAGAAATATGGAAGGATATGGAACTTTGGACAGAGTTTAGTGGGCCATTCTACTGAGAGTTTGAAAGGTTGAAATGCAGAAAGAACTATGGACTGTGAAAGCTCAGCTTATGAGATTTCAGAGGTGAAAAGACTGTGCCAGGAACTAGGCTACACAGTTTGTGTAATATTCTGCCTGTGTCCTGAGAGCTTAAGCAAAGTTGAATTTAAAATTCATGGACTGGGAAATGTGAGCAGGTTCAAATTCCAGGCACAGAGACTGTGACCCTCAGCTGCAAATGTTTGAGAGATTACCACCATTGAGTCAGCTATGCTACATTGGGACAGTAGAAGGAGGGGTGATTATTTTTTGAAAAGAGGGAATGTGAAAGAAGAATTCATTGTTTATCATTTATTTATTTATTTATTTGAGAGCGACAGACAGAGAGAGAAAGAGGCAGATAGATAGAGAAAGAATGGGCTCACCAGGGCCTCCAGTCACTCCAAACGAACTCTAGATGCATGCACCACCTTGTGCATCTGGCTTGCATAGGTCTTGGGGAATCGAGCCTTGAACTGGGGTCCTTAGGCTTCACAGGCAAGTGCTTAACCACTAAGCCATCTCTCCAGGTCCATGAAGGAAGAACTCTTAAGGAATTTTCCTCTTCTTTAAGGCTGTCTTTATTCCCCCCCAACTGAACAAATTTGGTAGTCCACTTGGTACCAGTTTGGGGAATATGACAAATGCAGAAAAGAGAACTTCACTGGATTTGCAACACTTTTTATTGTTTGTTTGTTGTTTAAAACTACAAAAAGAAAATTGTTTTAAAACTGCAGGGGACATTTACATTTGAACAAGGTGATAAACTGGTATCTTGCAGAAGAAAAAAAATCCATGTCATGATTATCATTCAAATTTGTGAAGCATAAAAAACCTGAAGTTTTGTATTATTTATTGCCTTAGGAAAAGGAAGGGGATCAGCAGTGGGTGAAGGGAAGGAATAGAGTCAACTTCAACAACATGGTTTTTGGGAGATGGCCCTTTGGCGATGTGGAACAGGGCCATGAGGTGCCATGGCTTGGATCCATGAACATGAACCATGGCTTGCAATGGAGACCCTAGGATTTTGAAGATACCAGGACTATGAGATGTTTGTTAAGGAGAGCTGCTTACTCTGCCTTGGGTGGCTCTACCTGGAAAGCAAGCAGCAAAAGCTGGAGGGGTGGAATTTGGAGCCCAGAGTTTTCCTCATGGGTCCCAGATGCCAGACATGGAGCTACAGAATTTATTTGTACTACTGTTTTCTATCCCAAATTGGTCCATCTTTCCTTTGTGCAATGGGAATGTTTACTCTGTGCTATTATATGTTGGAAATATTTAATTTGTTCTGATTTTACAAAGCTCAAAATTAAGAGGCTATCTAAAGTTTCAGATGAGACTTTGGAGTTTGGGCTTTTGAACAGCATCAGGACTGGTAAAGATTATGAGAATTTTAAAAGTTGGACTGAGTACATTTTGCATCATGAAATAATTGTGAGTTTATGGTGACCAGGGGTAAAATGTGGTAGTTAGAATGGAAGATGTCCCCCATAGCCATTGGTATTAATAATTAGGCCTTATACTCAATCCACAGCTGGTGGCAATTTGGGAGGTTGAGTCTTGATGGAAAAGGTGTGTCACTTGAAGTGGACTGGACCTTTAGTTTTATTAGCCCAGTTCCACAAATTCTTGATCCACTTCCTGAGTGCTGGGTTTAGACCCCATGTGTGATGCCACATCTGGTTTATGCTGTGGTAGGGATTAAACCCGGGGTTTCATGCATGCTAGGGAAGAATTCTATCAACTGAGCAACATTCTCAGCTGTATTCTCACCTGCAAGTGAGGCTTTATACCTATACTCCCAACACTGGGAGACTGAGGCAGGAGAATATCCTTGAGTTTGAAATTGGCTTGCCTCAAAGAAAGGAAGAAAAAAAGAGAAAGAAGCCAGGTGTGGTGGTACATGCCTTTAATCCCAGCACTTGAGAGGCAGAGGTAAGAAGAACACCATGAGTTCAAGGCCACCCTGAGACTACAGAGTGAATTTCAGGTCAGCCTGAGCTAGAGTGAGACCCTACGTTGAAAAATAAAACCAAACCAAACAATAAAAAACAAACAAAAAACAAACAAACAAAAAACAAAAACAAAAACAAAAACAAAAGAGAGAGAGAGAAAGAAACAAGGGAGAAAAGAAGGAAGAAAAACTGTAATCGTATCCAGGTATCTCCATTCATTATCTTACATTTAGAAGGTTTGTATTCCCACACGTTTCCTCATCTGTCCTATGTTAAGAGAACCAAATGAGACTACAAATGCATACTGAAATGCACAGAAATATCAACCAGCAGTTATTTTTTGCTTCAAGTCACTATTTACTCAATATTTATTTAATACACTTCAACCACTTCCTAATTACAGTTAGCTAAACAAATCTTTTTTTTTTTTTTTTTTTTGGTCCTCCAGCATTGTAGGATTGTGGGTAAGTGATATAGCATGTAGAGAAGCACCATTTGTGTGAGGCTTCTGTGTATGGACCTGTGCCGGCAGTGGCAGCATCATTCCCTGCTAGAAACCAGTATTCTAGGTTTCACTCCAGATGGACCAGGTCAGAAGCTCTGAGGACAGGTTCTAGGAACTGATGGAGACTTTTAAGGTTTGTAAAAATAATTACTTATTGATTTGCAAGTGTGTGTAATGTGCACCAGTTCCTTTGCTGCTGTACATGGATTGCCACTTGTGACACTATTTGATTCTTGCTTTAGATGGGTGGCTAGAGACTTGAACCTGGGCTGGCAGGCTGTGAAAGCAAACACTTTTAACTGCTGAACCATCTCCTAAGCCCTTTTTGAGTACCCCCCCCCAGAATATGTCTCATTGTAATACATCAACTACCCTTAAACACCTGGGCGCAAGTGATTCCCATGCCTCTGCCACTGGGACTACAGCCTGTCACTGCATAGACTCAGGTGCTGTTTGTTTTAGTAAAGTGTTCTGATGTCCACTGCACAGAGAAGCACTAGCCTCAACCTTTCCATTCCAGTTACTCAAAAGCTCCCATATGTGTCCAGCTATCAGTCAAATCTAGAGCACTAATGGAGGCTTACTGGGTCACTGAGCATGTCTCATGGCTACGTTAAGGGGTCCTCGAGCCTCTGAAAGGATGGTATTCCATACCTCTGCTTCAGGTGGTTTAGCCTCTCAGTGCTCCTTCCCACCCCAAGGCCTTGACACTTATTTTGGCTTACAGACTCAAGGGGAAGCTCCATGATAGCAGGAGAAAACGATGGCATGAGCAGGGGGTGGACATCACCCCCTGGCCAACATAACATGGACAATAGTAGCAAGAGAGTGTGCCAAACACTGGGTGTAATACCCAGAAGCCCACCTCCAACAATACACTGCCTCCAGGAGACATTAATTCCCAAATCTCCATCAGCTCTTAAACCTAGCATCAGAACACCTAAGTTTATGGGAGACACCTGAATCAAGCCACCACACTAACCTTAAAAATTTTTCCTTTCTTTCTTTCTCTCTGCACCACCCCCCAGCCAGTTACAGGTTCTGGCCTGTAACTCCCAGTACTAGGATGTGATTACCACCCACAATGAGCTGTTGATCAGAGAGACCTACAAGGTCCCCCAAACAAGACAGACCTCTGTCAACCCACTTGGTTACCCACTTGAGGTTAATGGTAAGACCCTACTTCTGAAGACACCATATGCTGTCGGCATGGAACATGGAAGACCTGGATGGAATCCAGAAGAGAGCCAGACCCCCGCCCATCTAGTGCTGGAAGGCGCTACATGAGCTACTGGGGGAAAGTGGCCAACAACTGTCCCAGCAACTGTCCCAGCTACTCAAGCAAAGACCCGACAGGATGTACATGCCTGTGCAATAGTGGCACACAGCTTTGATGGGTAATCAATAGCTTTCTGATTGGCTAAGAGACCTGCTCAGTGTAAAGGAACCCATATCTGGTCCTGGGAAACAGGTCAGACTCCTATACAGACAATTATTTTGCTTGCCAATATCAAGCTCCCATTAATCTTGTGCTAGAAGAGGGACTACATTCATCAAATTCTCTCTAAATTAATAGTACTTATCCCATTTAACCTGGGCTGACTTCACTTCTGTTGGAGAATCTGCTTTTGGTTTTGAGATGGGAGCAGGACTGAGGAGATAAATTACCCCTCGCACTTCGGCCCAGCCACATCTGAATCCACAGAGGAATTGGGGAGATGAACAAGAGTGCTGCTTCCATGCTGAACCTGATAATCGGCGCCAGAATAAACGAGACAGACCCTGAGGATACTCAACTCTTACTAAAGCAGAGATTCAGAGGCTCTTAAGAGCCCATCACTGAAGTAGACTTAAAACATACCCAACATGGCTCAGGGAATTTTGCAGGAGAGGGGATGGAAAGATTGTTAGAGCCAGAAGTTGGGACATCATGCCCAGAGGCACTGCCTCTCCCCAGTAACTGATTGATGCTCCCATAATACATAACCCACAACCTCCCAAGGAAAACCTGTAACCCCCAGTGAGGAGTGCCACCTTTGGAAAGGGAACAGGGATGAGGGTAAGGATGGTACCAACACATGATGTTTCCATACTAGGTATGTCCATAATTAAGTTTTAAAAAGCAGAGTATGTTAAGTGCTACTAACAAATCTTTAAAGTATTGCAAGTAATGGATCTTCTAAATATACTACTGTTTGTGTGCCTGTTGACTTTCATTTCACAAACTCACTCATGATATAAATAAACTGTTGAAAAGAAAAAATAAAAGATGTGTGCTTTGGTGGACTCTCAGGTGCTCCATCTTCACACTGCTCATGTGGAGGAACACTCTGTGTTAATGATCATGATGCGAGGGATGTGGGGTGGTTAGTGTGAGCAACCATGAATATTAGCCAGAGTCTTGCAGAGAAAGCAAACAAAGGAAATATGCATATAGAGAATGAAACTGACCAGAGGCTGACAAGCCCCAAAACATCTGCACAGCCAATACTCCAGTTTGAGCACAAAGGCTAAGGCGGCTGTGAAACCTAAAAGAGGCCGTGGATAGGTCAGGCTTTTATCCCACTCAAGTCTTCCTCTGATTGGTTGAGGTCCATCCCTGCAGGGAAGACAATATGCTACATCCAATTAAGTTTGCCCATTTAAAGGTTAACTTTACCCACAGACATCCTCACAGACAGACACATCTAGGGTACTTTTTACCAACTATCTGGGTACCAAATATCAAATTGACACTTGGTACCTGTAGGGCTGTTTAATTTCTTCATCTCAATGCTTGGTTCCCATTGCTTATTATTCTTGTTCACAAAGCAAATTGAGCCTCAAGGTCCAGACATCTGCCTTGCTGAAAAATAGCACAGATGAGGACCCAGCCCAGCCCAATCTAAACTTCAATTACACATCTTGTTCACAATGCAAATATTTCTTTAAGAAATGTGTATGAGGCCTGGAGAGATGGCTTAGCGGTTAAGGCACATGCCTGCGAAGCCTGAAGACCCTGGTTTGATTCTCCAGGTCCCATCTAAGCCAGATGCACAAAGGGGCATACGTGTCTGGAGTTCATTTGCAGTGGTTGGAGGCCCTGGTGTGCTCATTCTCATTTTCCCTCTCTCTCTTTCCCTCTTTCTGTCTCTAATAAATAAGTAAATAAATAAAATTTTAAAAATGTATATGAATTTTTGGAAGAAAAAGACATTTAAAAAAGAGAAATAGTTCATAGTTTTGTTTGGTCAGGTTGTTTTATTTGACAACATTCTTTCCAGCCAGGTTCAAACTACAGATGCATAATTCCTTGGGAAATTATCAGTGTCTTTTTAGCAACGGTTGACTCCCTGTCACTCAGGCAGGTTATTAAGAACCCTGTCAGCAAAGCTGCTTCTTGGTGAATAGCTTTCCTCAAATGTCTAATAGCTCAGAGCCCAGGGAAATCCTTAGCTAAGGAGAAGACAGCACTATTCATATTCAATTATAAATACAAAAGTTTTATTTACTATGGACTACCAGCTTTTGGCTCTCCTTTGTGACAGCTCAACAATGTTTCTTCTACGCATCCAGTTAAAATGTTGAGTATTATCCTTTGGCTAAACAGAGGTTCCTCTTCCACTCTCCTGAAGAATGGCTCAATGCAAACTGTATCTATGAAACAAAAAAGAAAAGAAAATTATTTAACTCCTGAGAATAATTTTTAAAGACAGTTCAACAAACATTTCCATATGAATCACATTCAATTCTAATACTGTCATTTGAATTGAAGACATGATTCACAGGCCCCTTGTTTTTTTTTTTTTTTTTTTTCACGGAAACAAAAGACAAAGTTTGAATGGAGATACAAAGGTTTGGTAGAGGATAATGCTCATGTGCAGTATCCCGGCAGATCAGCTGCTACCATGGGAAGTTGCACTATTTGGTTCCCTCCACATCAAAAGGAAGGTGAAAAAGGAGTTAGAAAGGCAGGAGTCCCCATGGATGTAAATGAAGGATAGTGAGTGAAGAGTGTTGTAGCATCTTTGTGCGTCACACAGAGCAGGTGGAGTAGAGAGCTTGCTGAGAGAGCACCAAAGCCCGGAGGGTTGCTGTGGAAGAGGTCCGTGCCTGTCCTGAGAGGTTCTTGGAGATTCTCAGAGGAGGTGGTACCAGGTGAGGTAGGAGGCTGGGCTGAACACACGATGAACACCTGCAACTGGAGCAACAACTGGACCCTAGCGTCTCCCCTTCCTCCTTGTGCATGAGTAACACTTTCCTACAAGGGTATTATAGGGATATTACTTTACGAAAATCAGCTACACTGCCCCCAAACTCAGAGACACTCTGCTCTATCCAGGGTAGAGATCTGTTGAAGGGACAACAATGACAACAAAAACCTCAACTGAAGACTTTGGTAGGCAAAGGAAACCTACGAAAATAATTAAAATACAAAATGAAAACTAAAAAAAGATTAGAAAAAAATTACAATGTTTGTGACTTCCAAAATTTAAAAATAATTTAATTTTAAGAGAAAAAATATGGAGAACAGATTTATTTATTTAAAGTTCAGAGATAGTTTAAGAGAAGGAAAGAGGCAGTAGTATGAAGAACTCCTTGCCAGTAGAAGGCAGGAAGGGAAGCCGGGTGTGGCCGTGCATGCCTTTAATCCCAGCACTCGGGAGGCAGAGTAGGAGGATCACCGTGAGTTCGAGGCCACCTTGAGAATACATAGTGAATTCCAGGTCAGCCTGAGCTAGAGTGAGACCCTACCTTGAAAAAGCCACAAAAAAAAAAAAAAAAAAAGAAGGCAGGAAGGGGATATATATGAGAGAGAGAGCAAGAGAAAGAGACAGAGATTGTCTAGATCTTACTATGTATACAGGCCAATCTGGTCATGGCAATGTAGATATGTGCCACCACACCCAACTGAGACTTTATTTAAATTTTGATTATCTTAGTGTATGTATGTACACATGACATGTATGCATATGTGTGTGCTTGTGTGTGAGTTGGGGAGGGGTGGATATACACATGCCACAGTGTACATGTGGAGGTCAGAGGACAACCCCAAATTCCTGCAGTATCTCCAATATCCTGGGGTCACCACAGCAACTTAGGTTTCACCTTCATGCACAGTCCACCGAAGAGCACTATGCAGCGAATCTATGTATTTCCTGACTTCAGACACCACAAGACCACCCACCAAGTGATCACTGACTGAAACCTAAGAAACAATGAGCCAAAATAAACTGCTACTTTTTAGCTCACTAAAGCAACATGTCTCAATGTTTTATCTTCCTTTGCATCGCTTTCTAACCTGAATTCAGAAATTAAGGTCGAAATGCACTTGCTCTTTGTCCTTCTAGCCCTTTAGGCATTTGTTGTTCTACTTTCCCAAATGCTTCTCCAGATGTCTGAGCAACAAATAGTATTTGATGACTTTTTTTTGTTGTTGTTTTTCTTCTCCATGCATTGGGAAGGGCACAATTTTGATTCAGGAGAGAACTCTGTGGGACTACAAATTCCCTACCAACACTCTGAAGTCTCAGGTTCGTTGAAAAATGAAAAATGCCCAAGCCAAAAGAACTTCTCCCCCTTCCTAGCCAGGGAAGGAGGAGGGAAGACTGAGAAAATCCCCCTCCCATAGGGAAGGAGAGAAGAGGTGAAGAAAGGGCTCACACATGTGGCTCAGGTCAAATCATATGAATCAGGCATCCGGTTAGAAGGAGGCTCATCACCAGCCTCAGGTGTATAGGGGAGGGTCATGATTGGTTGGTGAACTCAAAGAAGCTTACTCAGGAAGGGCCAGCCCATAGGCCTGCTAAGCCCAGAAAACGTTGAGAAAGAAACAGGAAAACAGGAAACTGTCACTGGCGTTGATGCTTGCAGCCATCTTGGAAGAGACTGGATCAAGTGCAGGTTCTAGACCTGCCAGGTCAGGCAAGGTGACACCTGTTTTTCCATGGGCCTACCTACCAGGAGAAAAGCTACCTTGCTTCTAATCTGCATCATTATTTCCCATGTGTGGAGTTAATTGTCCTTCAAGAAAAGTGTCTCCCATCCCTTTGAATTTTTCTAATTGCACTGGCAATGTATGTTCCTTCCACATTGTTGTGTTAAATTGTCATCTACACTCACCTGAGTCATCTTTGACATCTTCCTTCCCTCACTGTTTATGCTGTTTTCCCCAATTGCTATGGAGCACCCTGCTAATTGTCTTCAATTCACCCCTTCTTTTCATTCTTGTTACCACTGCCTAGTTCTAAACCTCTTAATTTCCTGCCTGGATTTATTCATAATAGCTAGCAATCTGATGTGTGGTTAAAATTTTTTTTAAAAAAATTATTTTATTTATTTTTGGAGAGAGACACAGACAGAGAGGGAGACACATAGAGATGGGCGCACCAGCAGTGTCTCAGCTGCTGTGAACGAAATCCAGATGTGTGCGCCCCCTTGTGGGCAAGTGTGGCATTGCGCCCTTGCGTCACTTTGCATCTGGCTAAACGTGGGACCTGGAGATTGGAACCCGGTTCTTAGGCTTAGCAGGCACGCGCCTTAACCGCTAAGCCATCTCTCCAGCCCTGATGTGTGGTTTTAAAACCACAAATATCAGTCCCAACCCAATACATTCACTGCAGTGCTGGTAGAATAAATGTGCTTTCTAAAACATGTGCCTGAGTGTATTTTTCTCCTGTTTAACGTTTCTCAATATGAGTTGGTGATGTGGCTTAGTGAGAGAGTACCTGACTAGGATATATGAAGCCCTGGTTTCAATCCCTAGTACTGTAAGGAATAAACATATTTCTTTAATGGCTCCCAGGCAGAGAAGTTTAAAAATTCTTTGATGGTCTTTGAAACCATCAAGAATCTAAAAATTTTGTCTACTTCTTGCATGCTTCCCAGTCGTCATCTTCTAGGGGTGTGCTGCTCATAGCACTGAGGAGCCTGGCTAAGCTTTCAGTGGCACATGTCTACTCCTTACACGGACCTCATGCCTGGATACCCTGGACCCTCACCAGGAGTCTTCCATCACATCTGTATCCTATCATTCTAGTGGACCTAATATGATATTTTCTTATATCATATATATACCTTTTTACCCACAGGATTTTTTTTTTTTTTTTGGTTTTTTGAGGTAGGGTCTCACTATAACTCAGGCTGACCTGAAATTCACTATGTAGTCTCATGGTGGCCTTGAACTCATGGCAATCCTCCTACCTCTGCCTCCCAAGTGCTGGGATTAAAGGCGTGCACCACCACGCCTGGCTCACATAGGATTTTCTTGAGTCTAGAGTCTAGACACGGAGCTCTATAGGTGTGAACTTTGTCCCTTTAGATCTGTTTTGACATATTTTACATATAGTATATCCTCAAAACCTTTAGTAAGATTAAAAATACCTTTGTGAAAATCTGAGGTCAAACTACATACTCCCAAGTATGCTCTCCTTGCATTGTATAATCTGACTTTTGTAGTTGAATTTCCTTGAATTATATATTGCTCACTGGTTTCTTGAGCAAGTCACTTACACATGTCACATAATAAAAAGTGAACTTATCTGACAAATCATATCATAGCAGCACTCATACACACCATAACTTGTGTATGATGACACTCAGACTGCTAGAGTCAGAAACAAGTAAATATAAAGGGAAGACCCCCATAAAACCAGCTAGGCATGATGGTACACTCCAGACAGAGGAGGCTGAGATAGGAGGATCACAAGTTTGAGCCCAGCCTGGGATATATAGTAAGACCCCGTCTCAAAAAAAAAAATCAATCCCTCTTACAATGGCATATAAAGCCATCACCTGACAGTATAATTTAGCTTTGTTGTTGTTGTTTGGGGAGCATTAACTTGTAGCTTTGGATTTGGTTTCTGACTTTTAAAAATCTTTAAATATTAAGCAGTTCTTTTACGGCTGCCACATTTTCTCTATTGAACATATTTTCCCTTCTCCCATCATCCAACCAGGGCTGTGCAAATGGCGCGGTCAGGATGATCTTGGCCACTGGATTCCATGAGGGTCACATTTAGGACTTGGCCGCAGCGGACTCTGGCTGCCACCCGCTATTCTCCAACCGCATTCTGTATGGTAAAGCTGCCGTGTGTCTGATTGTGCAGAGAAATGGGATGGGTTCACTCAGTGTGACAGTCAGAAGAGATTTCACAGATCACAAGTGTTGAGAGAAGCAGTCAAATGAAAGCCATGGAAAGGGGGCTGTGGTGGTTACACTGAACTGGAATTATCTGCTAGCTGGAGTCCAAGGTCACACAGTATGAGTATGAGTGAAAGGTGCTGCCTTAAGGTCTACCACTGTAGGGAATCTTTCTTGAACATTTCCAACTATGCTTTTCACCTGGGCAGCCTGCAAGCAAGGGAAGTTGGAATTTAATATGACTTGGTCGACAATGAGCCATTAAATAATGACACTTTTACAGTCTGTCCTCAAAGGAGCACAATGCCAACTTTGTTGTGAGGCAGATGGTGGGGAAAAAGGTAGATGTGAATCCCATCATTTAGCAGGCAAATTAATTTATGTGACAATAACCAGGCTCCAAATTGGGTTTATTGACTCATTACATTTTCTCCCTATGAAATTTAGTAAAATGCCAAACTCTACATTTGAGACGCGCTGAAGGTTATTTCCTCATTTCAAAAGGGGCACATTCAGTGTCAGTTTGGATATAGAAGAACAATATTCCCACAGCTTCAAGTAAGTTGGCAACTGTCTGGGGTTTAAGGACAATACCTTTGTAATAGAATTATAGTTCTTCATGAAAGTAAAGAAAAACTAAGAGAACAAAGGACCAACAGAAGAGAAATATGCTTATTATGTAATGTAAACTTATATGAAAATACCCTTATGTAACACAGTTCCGTGGAAAATGAATATATACAATAAATGTTTTTTTTCTTCAAAAATTACAGTTTTTTCCTCAATCCTCCAATAAATGTTAAAAGCAATCTTGCTAAGCAAAGTGATTCATATCGTTAATCCCAGTACTTGGGAAGCTGAGGTAAGAGGGTTGCCATGAGCTCGAGGCCAGCCTTTGCTATTGAATCAGCCTGGGCTTCCTCAAACAAACAGGGCTGGAGAGATGACTTTGTGGAAGCCTAAGGACCCAGGTTCTATTCCCTAATACCCATGTAAGCCAAATGCACAAGGTGGCACATGCATTTGGAGTTTGTTTGCAGTGGCTGGAGGCCTTGGTTCACCCATTGTCTCTCTCCCTATCTGCCTCTGTCTGTCTGTCTGTCTCTCTCAAATAAATAAATAAATAAGATATTTAAAAAATAAACCCAAACAAAAAAATCCTAACATTAATGTTTTTGGAGCCAAAGCAATTTTCCAAACAAAAGTAGAATAAATTTCAACATTAAAACTTAAATTTCTTGGGGCTGAGAAAGTGGCTCAGTGGTTAAAGGAGATTGCTTTCAAAGGTTGCTGGCCCTAGTTCAATTCCCTGGCCACCCACATAAAGCCAGATAGGCATTTGTTTGCAGTGGCAAAAGACCCTGACATGTCCATACACACACACACACACACACACACACACACACACACACACACTTGCAAAAAAAAAAAAATAAAAACCTTAAATTTCTTGATAAGTAAAAAGAAAAGAATGATATGAAGAGAGAGTAACAGTGAATAAAAAAAAAAAAAAGCTCTTACAGTTGGGGCTAGAGAGATGGCTTAGCGGGTAAGGTGCTTGCCTACAAAGCCTAAGGATCCAGGTTAGATTCTCCAGGTCCCATGTAAGCCAGATGCACAAGGTGGCACATGCATCTGGAGTTCATTTGCAGTAGCTAGAGGCCCTGGTGCACCCATTCTCACTCTCTCTCTTTGCTCTAATAAATAAATAAATAAATAAATAAATAAATAAATAAATAAATAAATAATAAAGAATACTTCTTTAAAAAAAAGAGCTCTTGCAGTCTTTTGAGTGCTCCTTGACTTGGAAAATTCTCTTACTATGGAACAGTTATATTATTTGATCCACTGGATTAAAAGGAAGGACTCCATGGTAGGAAATTAGGAAGATAAATGGAAACACAGACACTGCTTCTTAAACTTTATAGTAGGTTGTGTAATAACTTTTAATAGCCAGTGACAGACTTGCTGTCACGTCTCTGGCACATAGCATGAGGTATGAATGTGCCTTCTTACAAAGGAATTTGTTCCCCACACCCACTTTTCACACTGGATCATCTTCACTTTTTTTTTTTTGGTTTTGCAAGGTAGGGTCTCACTCTGGTCCAGGCTGACCTGGAATTAACTATGTAGTCTCAGGGTGGCCTTGAACTCTTGGCGATCCTTTCTACCTCTGCCTCCTGAATACTGGAATTAAAGGCATGTGCCACCATGTCTGGCCCTCATCTCCACTTTTTATTATTATTATTTATTTGAGAACAACAGAGAGAGAGAGAGAGAGAGAGAGAGAGAGAGAGAGAGAGAGAATGGGCACACCAGGGCCTCCAGACACTGTAAATGAACTCCAGATGCATGCGCCACCTTGTGCATCTGGCTTACATGGGTACTGGGGAATTGAGCCTTGAACCAGTGTCCTTAGGCTTCTCAGGCAAGCACTTAACCACTAAGTCATCTCTCCAGCCCCTCATCTCCACTTTTTAAAGCTGTATTATCTGAAAGTATTATTGTTCTAACTTCTGTTTACTTCCACAGGATGAAAAAAATGTGTTCACATTTTCATTTGGTTTACAATAGGTTAGTAATCATACTTTTCTTTTTCTTTTCTTTTCTGGAGTGTATATACATTTTTAATTAAAACCATATGAATTTATTCATTTATATGTGAGTGTATATGAGTATGTGCACACACGTATCCATGCATGTGTACATGCGTGTGTTTGTGTCTGTGTGTGTCTGTGTGTATGTGTGTGTGTGTATGCATGTAGAAACTAGAGGACTTGAGTATTGTTCCTCAGACACCAACCAGATTGTCTCTCATTGGCTTGGAATTTGCATTTGCGCTAGATTGGTTAGCCAGTGAGCTCTAAGGATCCTTTTATCTTTGCCTTTCCAGTGCATATACCACTGTACCCAGATTTTTTTTTTTTTAACTTGGGTTCTTGGTATTAAACTCAAAACCTTACACTTGCATGGCAAACACTTTGCAAACTGAGCCATCTCACCAGCCCCCCAATTTTTTCTTGTTGAAAAAATTTGAACAGTATTGGTAGGTATAGATCAATGATAGCATGTTGTCTTTTCTTCATTTGATTATTTCAAGGATTTATTTACGGATTTGTGAGACATGTGGCATGAAAACAGTAGTCTCTACTTTTCTGAGGAGATAGGTTCTAAGGCACCCATTGCATTCCTAAAACCACAGAGTGTGGATCCACATGTATACTCTAACAGTGTTTATTTATATGCACACATACTTATTAAAAAGTTTAATACATAAATTAGACAATAGTAAAAGATAAGCAAAAACACAAGTAAAAGAAAACAATGATATTAGTTATAATACTATATGAAAATTATGTGATGAGGCTGAGCATGGTGTCTCATATCTGTAATCCAGCACTCAGGAGACTGAGCCAGGTGATTCACCATGAATTTAAGGCCACCCTGGTTCTACATAGTGAGGTCAGGACAGCCTGGGCTGCAGAGTAAGACCCTGTCTCAAAATAAATAAATAAATAAATAAATAAATAAATACCCACCATATGTGATAAAAGCAGATGAGGGAAATATCTGGGGGAAAGGAAGGGAACCATTCAGGGGAGGGACAGTTTACATGAGAGAGGGCAATGGGGGAGAAAGACAAATTAGAACAAAGTGTAATGGCAGATATGCCTCAACAGGCCACAGTGAAACCCATTAGTTTGTATACTATCTTAGCTGATTAAAAATTATGTTAATGTGGTTTCTTGACTCTTTCAAGACAGATATTATATTTCCAGATTGCATTACTATAGGTAATTGAAGCCACAAATATTTTTTGAGAATATTTTATTTTTTTAAATTAACATGAGACAGAGAAAGAGAGAGACACAGATAGAGAATGGGTGTGCCAGGCCTTCTTGCTGCTGCAAACAAACTCCAGATGCATGTACCACATTGTGTGTCTGGCTTTATGTGGGTACTGGGGAAATGAACCCAGGTCAGCAGACTTTACAAGCAAATAACTTTAACCACTGAGCAATTTCCCTAGACCCCTTTGTCCAGAAATTCTTAACTTCACCATATCCCTATATGTTTCACAAGAGGAAAATATGTCAGAAGCCTTAGAGAATGAGTGTCACACAGCAGCTCAAGAGTTAATAATCTGGAGATAGACACAGAGAACACTCAAGTCCTACCAAACCAAATATCCAGAGACACAGAGGCTCCCTAGACCTCGTCACTGAAGCAGACCTAAAATGATCCCAACATGGCTCAGGGAAATTCATGGAAGAGGGGGCAGAAAGATTGTTAGAGCCACAAGTTGGGACATTATGCACAGAGACATTGCCTCTTTCTCATAATTGATGGCTACTTCCAAACTGCAAGACCCACATTCCCCAACAAGGAGAGTCCCTTTGGAGGGGGGAGGGCAGGGAGGAGGCTAACATGGTACCAACATGGCTGTATACACACTGTCTACATAACTAACAACAACAACAACAACAAAGAAATGTTCACCTGGGCATTTGTGTGACCACCCAAAATAAAAGAGTTAATAATCTGCAACTAATTTGGAAAACAGCTGATCAAGAAAATTATTTCTGTAAGATAGCATGCCCTCTCCACTGGACTATCTCATACACCACATGCTATTTATTCACTTGGTGGACGCTGGCTGGTCTCATGCTCCTGCTGGTCCAGGGTCTCAGCAATGGCCTTGTCTCCTGGTCCACTACTCTGCTAGGTTTGGTCTACCCTTTCATACCACCTTTATCAATACCTCTGATCCTGGCTTTTTTTTTTTTTTTTTTTTTGCTTTTTGAGGTAGGGTCTCACTCTGGCCCAGGCTGTCCTGGAATTAACTGTATAGTCTCTGGGTGGCCTCGAACTCACAGCAATTCTCCTACCTCTGCCTCCCAAGTGCTGGGATTAAAGGCATGCACCACCACGCCTGGCTCCTGGCATTTTTTTTAAACCACTAGTGGCTGGGTTCAGATGGACTCTGAGACCCCTGCCGTCACTGTTACAGCTCCTCAGCCCGGTCATTATGTTCTGACCCAACTCAGCCTCTAGCTGGCTGTGAAGTCACTGATGCCAGCGTGTGTGCCCTGAGTCTTAGTTTCCTTGTTTATGAAGGTGGCATCTTTACCGTGTAACAGGCATGCTTGCTCTCCACAGGCAGAATCAGCCCATTTCAGTCCTGATCAAAGAGCTCAGAAACTGTGTGCTTTGCCAACTCTCAGATCAGGAATATCTTTCATCTCCACTTCCACACAGTTTAAGATCTTTTGAGGGATTTTGCTTCTGTTTTAAACATATGAGTATTGATGTTTATTGAAACCCAAAAGCCGGATGGGACCTGGCTCATTTTTCACATCCTGGCAACACTTTGCCGCCAGTGACACAACGTGCCTTTGCCAGCAAGGGCTGTTTAATCAAAAGCTTTAATCTGAAATGCAATTCTCAGTTCCTGGATGGTAAGGAATACTTCCCCACAGGATGGCTGCACAGAGATGCAATGCTGAGCTCTTTAAATACCTTTGACAGGAGGTAAAACTCCCTCCACAGAGAAACTTGCATTGGGTGCTCTTTGCAAAATTCTGTCCTTAAAACACTCTTAGCCTCTGCCCTCGCATGGTTTACAGTCCAACAGCAACTTGCCTTGGCTGCTGTAATATGTCTGAGTGGGACCAGTATTCTTGTTTACTTTTTATTTATTTTTATTTATTAGAGACAGAGAGAGGGAAAGAGAGAGAGAAAGAGAGAGAGAGAGAGAGAATGGGCATGCCAGGGCCGCTAGACACTGCAAACAAACTCCAGATACATGCATCTCTTTGTGCATCTGTCTTATGTGGGACCTGGAGAATTGAACCAGGGTCCTTAGGCTTCGCAGACATGTGCTTTAACCACTAAACCATCTCTCCAGCCCACCAATATACTTGTGTATGCATGGACAGCTTTGGGAGTTCACAGAAGGGAAACACTATTCCTGGAGAGAGGAAGGGGAACTTGTGTTGCAGAGTTTGTTGTTTGTAGTAGCATTTAAAGGGGTGTTGAGGAGGAGTTAGAACTATAGTTTAAATTTGTATGCATGTAGATTTCACTTCCATTACCTCTCACAGGTGTAATTATTTGCTAAGATTCAGTTTAAAACACCCCAGAAGGTATAGGTTGCATGCTTCCCCAGAGCACATGTCTGAGGCATTTGTGTGACGGGAGACACCCCTAAGGTGGGAGGCATAATTTTAAATGGAAAAGTAAGCTATAAGACCCCACCCAGGCATCTGCTCAAATCCCTGTGACTACGTTTAGGTTGAGAGGATGCTAATGTCGTGCACCTTGGTTCTTTTTCAAGTGTGGGACAAGTTGGGAAGTTGAAGCAGATAATGGTCACATTCTGTGCATTGCTGACAAGCCAAAGGAGAGCAATATGGATGGAGTCCCAGCTACACTGGGCCCTGTGGTAACCCTATACCTCTTTCCTCCCATTTCCTCCTTACTGGCTTGTCATCTGAGTCTCCCATGTCACAGACCTCTCAGCAAGGGAAGGGGTGACTGGAGGTGGCACACAACTGCTATGCGAGAAGGAATGGGGAGCAACGCAGTCACAATGTCCCCTCCAGGAATTTACCAATGACGGAAGGAAGCCATGCTTCTCTGAGGACAAAAGAAAATCCACACTTTTTTTAGAGGTCCTTTGGGGACACTCAGGGAAACCATGTCACCCCTTAGGGACAGAGGAATATGGAGCAGTGGCAGAAGAGATGTCACTGTCTGTAGCAGGAGGCTCCCACAGCAACACCTAAGGCATGGAAAACATTTTGGGGCTTTCATTTCCTTAGGCTTCCTGTTGGTCCCCACATAGAGGAAATGGAAGATTAGTGCTTTCTGCACCAGCCACAGTCTAGCTTTGTTGAACTATACCTTCAGGTGGCTGTCAGTATCAGGGATGCACCTATGCTGTACCTGCTCAACTATTAATCACAGGCCTTTTTGCTTCAGGTGGTGTCATCAAGGGTGACCTTTTATTTCCTCCTACTCTACAGCTTCTGTTCTGCCCAACCATGTAGTATAGTACAGATGCCAGGGTGCTGTGCTTTGGAACAGAAGAAATCTGCTAAAAAAAAATCTGCCTACTGAACACTGCCAGCAAGACAAAACTACTCCAAATCTGACTAATGTGAACCCCACACACTCACAGATTCTCAAGGTGAAAGCAGAAATTCAAAACGGTCCTCCTGTATTTTACTCCTCTCAGCTACACCAGAAAGTCCTCACCATGGAAGCCATTGTCCAAGCTGCTTCTCCAGGCTCTGCCTTTTTTAGGGCCTTAAAAATTGATTCAGTGTGTCACTGTCTAAAGAATCCCAGGATATAACAAGACACCACCATGACACCAGCTTCCTTTCTATCAAACACACACATATGCATACATAGTGCACATGACACATTAAATATACATGTATACTAATATGCATAGCCACATACATAAACACACATTCACCTATAACACAGATGCATATAGGTGAATAACTTTTACTCTTTTTTATAATAGAGAGAGAGAGAGGGAGAATTGGCACAGTAGGGCCTCTAGCCCCTGCATTCTAACTCCAGATGTGTGCACTGCCTTGTGTGCTTGCATGACCTTGTGTGCAAGTGTGACCTTGTGTCTGGCTTACATAGGTTCTGGGGAGTCGAATATGGTCCTTAGGCTTCATAGGCAAGTACCTTAACCACTAAGCCATCTCTCCATCCCTAGGTAAATAGCTCTTGATATCAGACTTAAGGAGAAAAAAAAATCCAAAAAGCCACAGCAAATTATACAACCTACAAGCACACTGTTGACACCAACATAAGACCAACCAGGGTCAAAACAAAGTGACATCTGACAGGAGAAAAGAAATTGAGCTGGTTTTCACTTCCTCCTCACCCCAGTGGGTGCCCGACAGTACTAAATGGACTTGGGTTAGGTTGGGAGAAGTCACCCATGATGGTCCATCATGACAAGGTAAAAGCTCGTCAGCATATAGCATTTCTTCCATTTCTAAACACACGGTCTTTAAAGTGGTGATTAGGGGCTGGAGAGATGACTCAGTTCAAGGTGCTTGCTGACAAAGTCTAAAAGCCTGGGTTCAATTCTCCGGTACCCACATAAAGCCAGATATACAAAGTGTGCATAGGTCTGGAGTTCGTTTGCAATGATAGGTGGTCCTGATGTTCCCATACTCACTCTGTTTCTCTCTGTCTACCTCATGGTCTCTCTCTCTCTCTTTTAAATAAATGAGTAACTAAAATAAACTATAGTGGTGATAAGGGTAAAATGAGGTGATTAGGCCAAACCCTATTCTACTATAACTGGGGTCCTTATGATAAGAGATGATTAGGACCCTGACTGAGCCCCCAGACACGTGCATACACCGAGATGACATGTGAGCAGTACACAGAAGATTCCCTCTGCAAGCACATGGATGCCTCAGGAGAGATCAGCCCTGCTAACATCTTGATCTTGGACTTCTATCCTGCAGGTCGGTGAGAAAGCAAACTTCACCACTTAAGGTGCTTGTATCCAGTGCGCACGACTCACTTTTCACTTTTGTTTGTTGTGAACTACAGGCAGTGAAGCATATACCCTGGTTTAACCTCACACTCTCCTCCAGGTGTCCAAGGAGGAAAGGGGCTAGCTCCATGGTCTAATTCCATTCTCATATCAAATGTTACATTTTCTGAGAATAGCGATAGAAATAATTCTGGGTCTATTCCAAGGTTTATAATAAAACTCACTATGACGAAACCCTCATACTTCAGAAAAAAAGCAATCCATAATGTATTCATTCGACTAAATTGGAGAATAAAACAATTTCACAGTTGGAAAGATAACCATCCCACTCACTGAAGCAAAACACTCTTCAACAGAGAAACTATTTTAAGAATTTTAGTGAAATATTTATCAACATATACCCAGCCAGTCTTTATACATTGGAAGGCAAATTTGCCTTGATCAAACCTGGTTAACTTGACAAGAGTTTGAATCAAAGGTCTGAAGTACTGTTAGCTTCCAGACTAGAGCGTAACCAGAGCTGGCTCTATGCCACGAGTGATTCTTCCCCATTCTCAAACTATGAAATCACCACAATCTCTGCTACTCATTGATGCCTTCCTGTCTATCTCTGGGTGACATCGTACATCATCTCAGGGAACTGCTTGACTCCAAAAACTTAGGGCTGGAGAGATGGCTTAGCAGTTAAGGCGCCTGCTTGCTAAGCCTAAGAACCGGGTTCCAATCTCCAGGTCCCACGTTTAGCCAGATGCAAAGTGACGCAAGGGTGCAATGCCACACTTGACCACAAGGGGCACACACATCTGGATTTCGTTCACAGCAGCTGAGAGACTGCTGGCGTGCCCATCTCTATCTGCCTCCCTCTCCCTCTGTCTCTGTCTGTCTCTCTTTCCAAAAAATAAAAAAAATTTAAAAAAAATAAAAACTTAGGGAGCTAAACCGAGAGCCTCTTCCTTATTGGCTGGCTCTCAGGATGCTGGAAAGAACTATGCAGCCTGTTGGAGGGAGAGAAGTCATCAATGATGTTAACCAGCAGAGGACCTCTATGGCTGGCCAGCTAGGTCAAAAGTACCAACTGGTACAATGGTGGCATATCTGTTATGGGGGAAACCAAGTGCTCTGATGAGGCCTGCTCCTTGAGAGAGAATTCCCACCTGGTACTTAAAATATAATCAAAGTCTATGACTGGGGAGGTCAGAAGCCCTAGGAGCAAACTACCACTGTTGTCTGGTAAAACGGACTTATGTCCATTATGTCCGCCAAACTTGTTTTTAAACATTTATGTTTATGCCCATATATTAATGCTACTCTCAGTTTTGGTTAGAGAAGTTTCTGTTTTCAGCTGATGGTGATCTCTGGAGCGATTCAAGGCTCACCAATGTGCTCAGACGTGACAATGGAGAGCTCAGAACTATATGAGACAACTCTATCACACCCTCCAAAGCTCAGGGACCATTGCAGAAGAGGAGCACAAAGAATGTAAGAGCCAAAAGAAGGAGAGCAGTGCTTACAATACTGTCAACCAGACACAAAGTGGCCTTGATATTCATGACTTCACAGTGGCCAATGCTCCTGTATAAGACCTATACAACAGAAGGAAAAAAATGATGACATCAAAATGGAAGAGAGACTATTTGGAAAGAAGAAGGGATTCAGTGGAAGGGGGATTTGAAAGAAGGAAAAAGGAGGGTGGTGGGAAGGGGTTATGGCATATTGGTCATATTTATGGAAATTGTCAATAAAATTTACTTAAAATTGTCTATGAAGGGATGATGGTGTAATTCGCTGATAAGAGTCCTTACGAATATCAAAAATAAAATAAGTAAAATAAAATAAAACTTCCTAAAGCTTAAAAACTGCCACAGGCTTATGATCCTGGCTCCTGGGAGGCTGGATCAGGAGAGTCATGAGTTCTAGGTCAGCCTGTGCAGTGGGACAGAGAGAGAGAGAGAGAGAGAGAGAGAGAGAATATGGCCATGCCAGGGCCTCCAGCTGCTACAAATGAACTCCAGATGTGTGTGCCTCCCTGTGTATCTGGCTTATGTGAGTCCTGGGGGAATTGAACCTAGGTCCTTTGGTTTTTCAGGCAGGTGACTTAACCACTGAGCATTTTCCCCAGCCCCAAACTATTTATTTTCTTATGAGAGCAAGACAGAGAGAGAGAGAGAGAGAGAGAGAGAGAGAGAGAGATTGAGAGAGAGAGAGAGAGGGAGAGAAAGGGAATAAGAATGGGCATGCTAGGGCTTCTTGCTGCTGTGAACAAACTCCAGGCACACATGCCACTTTGTGCATCTGGTTTTATGTGGGTACTGGGGAATCAAACCTGTGCTGACAGACTTTGCAAACAAACACAAGGAAAGAACATCTACTTTGAGATCATAAGCTAATTAAGAATGCATGAGTGTCTATTGTCTTTAGTACCTTGAGATGTATTTGAAAACTCTCATGATAGCAAACATAAAATGAAAAGAACATCTTCCCAGCTTTTATTCTCTTCTTTGGTGGGTCTTCTGAACCTTTGGCACTTTGGCGGCTGAGAAAGTAGGGCTTCTGGTGGAAGAACTGTTCTTTGTGAGGATAGCTAGAGGGATGGAGGGAAGAGAAAGGCCAATTAATAGGTACTAAATTATAGTTAAAAGGGACAAAGATGTTCTGTTGCACAGTAGGGTGACAATAGGTTTCAATGATGTATCACATGTTTGAAAGAAAAAGGCATGCAAAAGATTTTTGAATATTTTCATAATAAATCATTCATGTTTGAGGAGGTAGCTTTGACTGGTTAGATGTTATACAACAGATGTTTATTGAAGCATGACATGATACCTCATAAAATTGTATAATTTCCAAGTATAGGGTAAAAATAAAACTTAAAAAGAGGGGCTTATAACAACCTTTTATGTCTTATGATCAGCTTGGGCATGATTCACTCTGAGTTTTGTTCTTTTTTTTTTTTGTTGTTGTTGAGACAGTGTCTCATATAGCCAGGCTAGCTTCAAACTCACTCTGTAGATGAGTCTGACCTTGAAGTTTGATCCTCCTGCTTCTTCCTACCAGGAGCTAGAATGATAGGTATACATCACCGTATGATGGTTATGGGGGTGCTGTGGATTGAACCCGGGGCCTCCTGCATGTTAGGCAAGCACTCTACCAAACGAGCAGCATTTAAAAATGTGCTTGAACCTTGACTTGAAAATCATAATAGAGAAAGAAAATGAATTTTCATGGTGCTGTTTCTTTTGAAACAGAGTTTCTTGTGTAGCCCAGCCTGACTTTCTTTTCTTTTTCTTTTTTTTTAAGGTTATGAAGTATTTATTTTTAAAGGCATGCGCCACCATGCCTGGCATGTTCTACATTTCTAACAATAGCCCAGAAATGAGTGTCCTAAGATCTTTTCGCCCTTATGTTGTAACACGGCATTACTAAATGAGGAGTCTTGGGCTGGGGAGAGAGCTCAAAGTTCTTGTTATGTAAACATGAGGGCCTGAGTTTTGATCCCCAGAACCCATGTAAAAATCTGGGTGTGGCAGCACACGCTTGCAATCCTAAAACTGGGTAGGTGGAAGACCTTTGAGACTCATTGGCTGACTAGTGTAGCCAAATGAGTGCTCTACGCCTTCAGTGAGATATTCTGTCTCAAAAAGTAATATGGAGAGCAATTGATAATGCGACATTGACCTATGACCTCGCCGCACACTCACATACTTATATGTGCACACTTGCACACACATATGAACCCACATACATATGAACACATACATACATACATGCATATGACACACATACATACATACATACATATATACAGATATATATATATATATATATATATATATATACATAGATACAAAGAAAGCCAAAAGAAAGAAAGAAGCAACCTTATGTAAACACATCTGACCAGCAGCAGGACAAATGCATCCTTCCATGCCTTCAGTCTTATGGCTGGAATTATTAGTCTAAGGATGGCACTGATGTCAAACAGCACAATTGCATCATTTGTTTCAGTACCACAGATTTGGGAGTGCCCACCTAGCATATCGAAGGATCATTGTAAGGGGTAAAGTTTCTGATAAAGCGCCTGATAAGGTCTCTCTGCTTAAATCAATTTGGTATTTACACATGCCCGAGGAGAGAAAAGTTCCTAAAAGTTACTGAAATTGCATCAGCACCTTCAGAAAACAACTTAAAGGGCTATTTTAATATTAACGTAGTGTACAATTACTGTGGTGCTCCTGCCAAGAGTTCCAGATCATAGGCTTTGAATATCCCAGTGTGTTTGAAAATTATTTTCATTTATAAAACCTGTCTCCAGCTGCTGTGTGTAGATTTAAATTTGAGGGCAGATTTGGCAAAGGAATATTTACAAAAGTATGCAAATATACATCAGAATGAAGCCCTGGGCTTATGGTACATTCAGACTCCTAAGATCCTGTGAGCCAAACGGAGGCATTACATAGCATCCAGCTTAAAACCACAATCATTTTTGTGCAATGATTATTCTGTCACTAATTCAGTAGGCTCTTGGTTCTTCATACGTCATGTACCATCACCTGGGATTGCAATGTCCAAGCTGTCCACTTCAAGAATGTCTTCAGCTATGATGGCTTCTATAGCCGAGGACTAGGTGAGACTGCTTACCTGGCCTGGTGTGTCTGAAGTCTTGGGATCTCTTTGTTGTCTGTCCTTTGCTTTTCCTCTGTGTAGTTTTGAGTCTCTGACCTCCTGTTCTCTTTGTCCTTGTCTGTCTGTCTGTCTGTCTGTCTATAACACACACACTCTCTCCCTGTAGTCTGTAAAGTGGTTTCACCACAGAGATTCCTTTTATCTTTCCAGTAGACTAGTATGACTTCTTACATGAAAATTTGGGACTCCTGAGTATAAAAGTGAAAATCTTCAGAACTTCTTAAGGTTAGTTACAGAACTGACTGTGCATCTCTCCCTGATGTTTGAGTATGGTTTTTATTATTATCACAAAATACCTTGGACAGGATATGTATGTATGTATGTATGTATGTATGTATGTATGTATGTATATATATACACATATATACATGTATATTATAATATATATCTCTGTATATATTGATTTATTTAACTCACAGTTTGTGTCATTGGTAGTTGAAGGTCCAAGATTGGGTGGCCTCATCTTCTTGATCTCTGATGAGGTTCCCCTTGGTTTCATCACAACATGGTGGAGGAAAGGGAAGAGACTCAGTAAGGTACAGAAAGGAATGATATGGCAAGACAAAATGCCAGGGAGTAGAGGCATACTGGTCTTACCATGTTTATGACAACTCACCATCATGAAAACACACGGCACAATATCAGCATAAATCCATCTGAAGGCAGCACACTTCTGATCTAATTACCTCTAGGGCCCCACTTCTGGAGGTTCCACCACACTAACTAAGCTTCCAACACATGAGCCATTGGGAGACGTAATCCATCCACAATAAACCACAGCACCTGCCATATTCTCTTACTTAAATGTAGTCACAGACTCACCTTAGGTTCAAGGGCAGGCATGGATCCTGGGCAATGTGGCTAAGCAGAGGTACCAGTTTAGCAGACAACTATGGTCCTGATTGCACATGGGTAACATTTGCATGTAATAGACATCTACCCTCTCTCCCACCATCCAAAGACATGTGGGTCCTCACCATTCCCTGGGGTCATTGGCCACCGATGTCCCTGGTGCAGGGGGAGTTGGGGGGGAGAAGCAGGGTCCTGGAGTGGGTGAGTGTGAAGGGCAATGAACACCCAGGAGACCATCTGTTGGACAGCACTCATTTATTCAAAAGGGGAGTGGGTTTATAAACACTTAAGAAAGTTCGAGAAGGCACATACAGACTATATGGCAATTGGATACATAGTTTATGGGTTGCTATCTTATTGGTTGCAAGGCAGAAGTGCAAGGGAGATAGTGGCAGGAAAAGCTAAGTGACCTCAGAGTTGTGAGGGAGGAGTTGTGAGAAAGATAACAGAAGAGGTGGGAAAAGCTACGTGACTCCAGCCACCTAAGGGTCTCTTGGGCAGCTAGCCACAAGGTCAGGAACTGTGGGGGGCAAAGCCTGACTATGGATTGGTCAGATGCTTTTGGTATCAAGCGGGGAGGGCCTTGCCAGTTCTGCCTACTCTGGGTGATGACAGGGCACATTCCAGCCTTGCCCGAGGGCAGGGAGGGCCAGTCACCGTCACCAGGGTGGGTTCCTGACGATAAGGCCAACTGCAACCCCCACAACCCAAGGTCCCTGGCCATGTCCAAAAGTTCAGACCAGCTTCCTCACAGTCGCAGCCCGTTTTTATCAATACCCAACAAAGACATGATTCATTATGATTCAGGCCCAGGCTTGAGGCTTAGCATCCCTTTCTCTTAATTAGATATAGGTAGAGAGGATGCATTCGGGAAAGGTCCTTTCCATTCGAATGCCTGTGGAATCAAAACCCCAGAGCTCTGTCTACCACACACAGCACACAGATGGGAAAGGCAGTGACTGCAAAACAAAGCCAACTCTCCTAGTCAAAAAGGGGTGAAAAGGAGAGCTGCTGATGCGCTAACCTATCACACATTACAGCTTTAACCCACATGAACTGCTCAGAACACTTATATTAGTCCCGAGTTGGGGAAAATATCCAACATAAGCCCTCTTTTATCATAAAGTGTTGAGTATCTCTTATAACTTATTGACTACCACATCCAAAGGATGCTGGTCAGCACACTGTAAAACATCAGTTACTCATCCCTGTGGCCAAGTGGGAGAAAGCTTCCTGCTACTTCCCAGCAGATTGGGCCACAACCCCAGCATAAGGAAAGGTCAGAAAACAAAATTGATGTCAGTTTCTACTGAACGTATCTGGCCTTTGCACCTTGCAAAGTCTTACTTTGCGTTGTTTCACATCCCTGAGGGCATGCCATTTGATCTGAGACTTTATGATGAAGAGAATCCGAGCTTGGGCTGTGCCCTTTGCTGACTGCAAAAAGATCAAATGCAGCAAAGGAAGAAAGAAGAAGAAGAAGCGTGGGGGAGAAAGGAATTTGGCAGATTTGAGGAAAGGAGAGGAGGTTATGCAGCAGTGTTGCTGGGTGACTGGCCCAAGGGACCACCCGGTGGAGAGCTCCTGCTACAGGGAATGCTGGGGAGCCCCTGTGTCCACAAAGGGAGGAAGTTCTTCATTATGGTGAGGGTTCTGTTTCATTCAACCATGATGCTGCCAGAACAGCAGGGTGCTCTTCCCTGTGCCTGCCTGCAGAGGGCATTGTCAGGTCTGCACTTGCCCCTCAGGCTGTGTGCTGAATGCAGTCAGCTTTGGCACTGGAGCCATGATTGCCACTGTACAAGGACAGAAGCCCCACCCGGCTGCATGTGAAGTGAAGAGCAAGATGACACTATGGGGCAGAGGAGATGGTTTAGTCCGTAAAACACTTGCCTTGCAAGCAGGAGACTCCCCAGAGCCAACTGAAGAGTCTACCCAGCTCTGGTGGTGTGTGCCTGTAATCCCAGGGCTGGGAAGGCAGAGGCTATTTTAGTCCAATTGATGAGCTTCAGGCCAATGAAAGACCTTGTCTCCAAAAAAGGCAGATGGTGTTTGAAAAATAATGCCAATAGATTTGTTGAATACAGTGTTGCTAAAAACACCGAATTTATTAAGAAAGTAACATTTGTGAGGCAGTATCTGCAAAACAAAATATCACAAGAGTGCCTATCCAACATAGTAGCACAGTCCTAAAGCATGTGTGCTCTTGGACTGGTGGGAAGACTCACACTGAAGGCAGGCCCCTTAAGACCACTTGAATGGTAACTTACTAAGGTCACTGTGCATCCGTGTTCCAAGGAGAGCAACATAAACACAATGAATATATGGTTCCTGCTCCTCCTTATGGAGCATAGATTCTTTTTTTTTTTTTTTTTTGGTTTTTCAAGGTAGGGTCTCACTCTAGCTCAGGCTGACCTGGAATTCACTCTGTAGTCTCAGGGTGGCCTTGAACTCATGGCGATCCTTCTACCACTGCCTCCCTAGTGGTGGGATTAAAGGCGTGCGCCACCACACCCGGCTTCTTTCTCTTTTTTGTTCAGTCTTGGACCGCAGACCATGGAATGATAATGCCCACAGTCAGAGTGAATCTTCCCATCTCAGTTAACTTGATCTAGAAAACCTCTCACAGACATTCCTAGGGATTTGTTTCCATGGTAATTCTAAAACCTGTTAACAGCCAGAGATTAACCATCACAGCTACTGAGAATAGAACGGAACATAGCAGTAATAAATAGAAGATCCTTAGTAGTCTAGGGAAGCAGGAGAGTAAGTTAATTTGAGGATTATTTCAGTTGGACATGTGGAAATTGTTAGCTCCTGGCATTCCTTGTTTTTGAGGTTAGTTATATAATTGGAGCTGCTGGTTGGAAGTTCTGAGGAAAGGCTGGGGTTTGTATGCTGAGCGGCTTAGATTTGGAACTGAAGGAGTCTGAAATGCCTGCTGGTTATTATAGCTGTCAAATATGTAACCGAATCTGATGCTGAAATGCAGGGTTACATCAAAGCTGGAGGCATACACTGAGGAGTCATCAGAGAAAAGTGATATTTGATGCCTTAGGGTTCTGCATGAAACATAATCAGTGTTTGATAGCTGTGATGTAGTATTGAGAGAGTGTGGTGCCAAAATAATTCAAGGCATGGGAGTGCAGTGGTCACAGTGAGCAACAATGGAAAGCACTGTGTATGAACTTACACACTGCTCCCAGGAGAGATGGGGAGGAATGCAAGTTCATAGAAGAACAAGGTCCAGGAGACTAGGTTGGTCAAGGGAAGAGCCACAGTCTGATACAACCTCGAATTATTTATTTCATTTCATTCCAGAGACAAGTTCTTATTCCTGGCTGGCCTGTAACTTGCTATGTAGACTGGGCTGGCCTCAAACTTATGGAGATCCTGCAGCCTGTCACTCTAGTGACTATATAACAGTCATAAGCCATCATACCTGGCTATAACCTCTAACTTTAAATGAACTTATTTCAGGCTGGGGATGAAGCTTAGTGATACAGCACTTGTGTCACATAAATTTTCAGCACCCACCTCTCCCCTTAAAAAAAAAAAAAGATAAAAACGAGATGTTAATTTTGATGCTGCTGAACTTAAAAGAATAGTTTGAAGTATATTGGGGGGGGGGTGGCACAGAAATCCCAAAATGAAGAGCAAAGTGTTAGATCGGGATGGGCTCCCAAGATGTAGTCACCAAGGTCAGCAGAATGGTGACAGAGGCATAAGGAAGTAGATTATTCACATTCCTCAAGAAACCACCAGGTCATTATTCCCTCCTTGCCTAACAATGCCCCAGGTAATGGTTTCCTGTCCCCTTATCTTGTAAGTCACATGGTCACTGTTCTGGTGTCACACCCCAGCTATTTTAAATGGTGAATGTAATGATCTCCCTTTAGAAAATTTTCTATTCAACCTATCAAACGAGTTTTTTTTCCTTCCTCACCTTTCCCCAACTGAAGAAGCCCTATAAAACCCACTACCTGAAAACTCAGGTTGGCTGTGCTCCTCTCTTGTGAGTCAGCCCTGGCAGCTCATGCTTTTCCCTAATAAAAGCTTTCATCTTTGCCTCAGAGTGGTTTGTGTGGTCTTGGTCACTCTCAAACCTTACAAAAAGAACATGTAAAACCTCTAGCTAAACCTGATTCTCTTATTACTTGAGAAAGAGCTGAATCTACTTGACAGAATGAACAGAGTCTGTCTATCCCAAAGTCTTTACCGTTGGGGGTCTGACAAGTCCTTTCCCTCTGCTGTGCCAGGCAAGCACTGTGCCACTGAGCTACATTGCCATACTCTAAAGGATTTTTGTTTTTGTTTTCTTTTTCAAGGTCTCACTCTAGTCCAAGCTGACCTGGAATTCACTATGTAGTCTCAGGATGGCCTCAAACTCACAGCGATCCTCCTACATCTGCCTCCTGAGTGCTGGGATTAAAGGCATGTGCCACTATGCCTTGCTTAGGACTGTTTTTTTAAACTCTAAAAAACTTAGCAGCTTAGCTGGGTATGATGTTTCATTCCTTTAATCCCAGCGCTTGAGAGGCTGAAGTAGGAGGATCACCTGTACTACAGAATCAGTTCCAGGTTAGCCTGGGCTAGAGTGAGATCCTGCCTCCAAAAAACAATGATCAGCTTCTCTCACAGCTAGCCCAAGAACATTCTCCAAGGAGATGGCCACAGACCCTGAGGAGACTCAGAACTCATCAGAACAGAAAATCAGAGGCTGCTGAGAGCCCAACTCTAAACACATCCTCCAAGGCTCAGGGAACATGGCAGACCCACAGGATGGGAAGGCATTTTTTCTCCCAACAGAGACTGGTGCATTCGTGACCCCACAGTAATCACCAATAACCCCACTGAGGATAGCCCTCAGTGGATGGGAAGAGAGTATAAGAATATTTGGGGTATAGGAGGATAACCTGATGGGAATATGACCAATTTGCAATATGTTCATATGTTAAAGTTCTTAATAAAAATAGTAGCTTGATATCATCAAGATGAATTTTATTTATTTATTTATTTATTTTTGGTTTTTTGAAGTAGGGTCTTACTGTAGCTCAGGATGGCATGGACTTCACTATGTAGTCTCTGGTTGACCTTGAACTCACAGTGATCCTACCTCGGCCTCCTGAGGGCTGGGATTAAAGGCATGTGCCACCATGCCTGGAAAATTTTATTTTATTTTACTAATTTTACATTTTAATTTTTTTATGAGAGAGAGAGAGGGGTGGGGGAATGGGCATGCCAGGGACTCCAGCCATTGCAAATGAACTCCAGACATATGCACCATCCTGTGCATCTGGCTTTACATGGGTACTGGGGTATCAAACCTCGGTCCCTTGGGTTTGCAGACAAGTGCCTTAACTGCTAAGCCATCTCTCCAGTCCACGAATTTTATTTTAATGATACCAAATGGCCATCAGGCTACTGACAGAGACATATTTACACAGAATATCCTCTTATTAGATTGGTGTTAAACATTATCCTGGCACTAAATGCCAGCTTGGAGAGTTGCTGAGGGGAAAAGTAGTTCTCTCACTTGAGACATTCTAGGACTAAGAAACGTGCAGAATTTGGCCAGGTGTGGTGTGGTGTGGTGCACATCTTTAATCCCAGAACTTGGGAAGCAGAGGTAGGAGGATCCCTGAGTTTGAGGCCACTCTCGGATTACATAGTAAATTTCAAGTAAGCCTGGGCTACAGGGAGACCCCACCTCGAAAAACCAAAAAAAAAAAAAAAAAAAAAGGGAAATTGGCACGCCTTTAATCCCAGTACTCGGGAGGCAGTGGTAGGAATATCGCTGTGAGTTCAAGGCCACCCTGAGGCTACATAGTGAATTCCAGGTCAGCCTGGGCTACAGTGAGACCCTTCCTCCAAAAACAACAACAACAACAACAAAAAAACAAAAAAAAAAATAAATAAATAAAAGAAGGAAAAAATAAGGAAATGTACAGAATTCAATTAAAACCTGGGTAGACTGACATGTTTTGTCTGTTACAAAGAACTGGCACTGGAAGAGAACACTGGGGCTGACTGAGGAAGGTGAAGGGAAGGGGCACAGTAGCCCACTCAGACATGACTACAAGTAAACAGCAGAAAGCGCAGGCTGGGATATGCTTTGGCATAGAAGAGCACCAACTCTGTGGTTTAACCAAGGTCGGCAGGACTGCAATGGGCACACCAGGCATGTAGTGGACATGGAAGAGGGTTTGTTCTTTCTCCTAAGAGCGTTGGTCACACAGTGATTATGAAGGGAAAATGCAGGGTGGAAAATACAATAACAGAAATGTTCTGACGTCTATACCTTACAAATTACTTTAGTCCAGCAATAGCTGAGGCAGATTTACTTAATCTCTTTAGCTAAGTAGGAAGATTGATCAGGAAGAGCTACAGCCAACCTTGCCCAAATCGATAGGTTTATATATGCACAAGTGTTAGTCATTTCAGGGAGACACAGGCTTCTTCTGACTTTACTTCACTCAGTATTATCTCCCGGTTTTGATTATTTTATATTTCCTCCAAAGCTCCAAGGGACACAAGGAATTGTTGAAACTAAACCCAGTAAGTAGATGCCTTATTTGCATGCTCGGTGAAGAAGAGAAGATGGAAAGAAGGTGAAGGGAGAGGATTGTGATCTTGGTACATTGTGCATCCGTATGGAGGTTATCAAAAGTCAAAAAGGAGAAGCTAGGAAGATACAATGTTTTAAATCACTGGGGCTTTCATTATTCATGCCTCTGTTGCCTTGTGTTCTTTGTTTCCAAAGAGGTTTCTCTGCCACTGCAAGAATTTGTCTCATTATTATTTTGGACTAGGTATAGATACAGTAACAATTCTGTCACCTTAAAAACTGGCATCAACACAGTGGTAGTGTGCTTGCCTAGCACATACAAGACCCCAGATGGTCTCTAGCACTGTAAGAAAAAATAATCTTAAAGGATATTAAAAACTGATAACAGTAAAATTTAAAATTCCATATAAAAATAAACAAAATTATTTCAACTGTAACTTCATTGACCAAAGGTCTACTGACAATATTTTGTTATAATTTTACATTATTTTGTAGTTTATTTTTTCTTAAGAGTATATCAAGATAATTTTTTATTATTGTATATAATTTTAAGTCATATTTTAGTAATCCTATACCATCCAGTTGTATGAACTTACTTATTTGAGAGAAAGTGAGACAGGAAAAAAAAAAGACATGGGGGGGGGAGACAATGGGCATGATAGGGCTTCTAGCCACTACAAATGAACTCCAGACACATGTGCAACCTTGTGCATCTGGCTTTATGTGGGTACTGGGGAATCAAACTCAGGTTGTTAGGCTTTGTAGGCAAGCACCTTAACCACTGAGCCATCTTTCCAGCCCTCTACTTTCTTTCTTTTTGAGTGTCTTTTTAAATATTTTATTTATTTATTTATGAGTGATAGACACACACACACACACACACACACACACACACACACACACACACACACACAGAGAGAGAGAGAGAGAGAGAGAGAGAGAGAAGTGGAGGGGGGAGAGAAAGAGAATGGGCATGCCAGGGCCTCTAGCCACTGCAGACAAACTCCAGATGCATGTGCCATCTGGCTTACATAGGTATTGGGAAATTGAACCTGAGTCCTTAGGCTTTGCTGGCAAGTGCCTTAACTGCTAAGCCATTTCTCCAGCCCTACTTTCTCTATATACAATATTGCTATCAACATTTTTACACATCTTTTAACATATTTATGTATTTATTTGAGAGAAAAAGAATGAGAGAGAAAGAAAGAGAATAGGCATTCCAATGCCTCCTGCCTCTGCAAGAGAACTCCGGACTCATGTGTCACTTTGTGTTGGCTTTACGTGGGCACTGGGGACTTGAACTCAGGCCATCAGGCTTTGCAAACAAGCACCCACAATTAGGGCTTTGTTTTGAAGCAAGGTCTCACTTTAGCCCAAGCTGACCCGGAACTCACTCTGTAGTACAGGCTGGCCCTGAACTCAAAGAGATCCTCTTGCTTCAGCTTCTTGAGTGCTGGGTCTAAAGGCATGCATCACCACTCCTGGCTCTGTGCATGTATCTTTAGTCTATTAAGTCTTAAGATTCTGAGTCAATTGTATTAACTTTTCAGTTAATAGGTAGGGTTTTACTCTAGTCCAGGCTGACGTGGAACTCACTTTATTGTTCCAGACTGGCCTCCAACTCACAGTAATCTACCTCTGCCACTTAATTAAAGGTGTGCACCACCACATATGGATCTAAATATTTTATTTATTATTTATTTGCAAGGGGAGAGAGAGAGACAGAGAGAATGGGCACACCATGGCCTTCTGGCACTGCAAATGAACTCCAGATGCATACATCATTTTGTGCATCTGGCTTTACATGGGTACTGGGAATCTGAACCCAGCAGTCAGGCTTTGCAAGCAATGACTTTAACCACTGAGCCATCTCTGCAGCCTGATTCTAACATTTTAAAGATGTTTCATACATTTTGCTAAAATTTCCTCCTGAAGTGTAACAATTTGTACTTCTAAGAGTAATAGAAATGCCCAAACCCTTGTCAGTTCAAGCTTATCTCTTGTCTCCATCTTTATCAATTTTACAAACAAAGAAAATTCATTTGTGTGCATGTGTTTGTGTACGTGTGTGAGTGCAGGTATGTGCATGCATGTGGAGTTGAGAGGAGCTCGTCCTTGCTCTCTACCTCTTCTGGAGCAGTCTCTCCTTCTTACTTTTGTCATTCACTGTTGGGCTCATTGCTTCCCAGGCTAGCTGGTCCATGAGCTTCTGGGAAATTCTACAGTCTGCACTTCTCATCTCATCATTATGCTGGTTTTACAGAAGCACATCGCAGCTTCTGGCTTTTAAGTGGGATCTGGAGATTTGAACTCAGGCAAATCCAGCTTGAGCAGTAAATGCCTTAGCCACTGAGCCATCTCTCTAGTTCAGGCAACTCATTTTTAACTTTAAATGTTAAAGTTCTAGTCCATTAACATTTTAAAAATCTGTTGATTTTTAAAGTATTATACAGATAAGTACAAAATCAAAAATGAAGCACCCTCTTTAAGTGTGGAGCAAGCTGCAAAACAAAATGATTGTGATCATGCAGTCTCAAGTTCTCTGTGATTGAAGAAAAAAGAAAAGAAAATTAAGCATCCACTCTAAGCACTGAGCAAGCTGGGATTAATTAATGACCTGATAACAGGCAACTGTGTCTCCCCTTCCTCCCTCTGCACATCCTCTTTTTCCTCCCTTTCTCTCTCTCACCCTTCCTTCCTCCCTCCCTCTCTTCCTTCCTTTAGCCTTTTCTTCTGAAGCAGGATTCTCACTTGATCCCCCTATTTCTGCATCCCAAGTGATGGGATTACAGGTGTGCACCACCAGGGATGCCCAGCTGGTAGGCGATTTTGAATTTCATGTCAGATGTGAAATGAGAAGTGCTAAGGACACAGTCCACCAAGGGTGAGTGGAGGGAAGTGAACGAGCCTTCAGCCATGCTCACTCACGTTGGGCCTGTTTATGAAGGGATGCTTACAATCAAGCAGTACTTGGTAAATGGGATGACTCATCAGCCCGTGGAAGAAGAATGAAGGTAAGCAGATGTAGAAACACTAGGGCAGAATTCCAATGGTGCTTAATAATAACTCTCAGAAGTTGAAAGAGAAAAATGAGCTGGAGTCTCGGGCTTGGGCCCATTCATAGCCCTAACCGCCAGTTATTTATCTTCTTGGTAGATTGAAATCTTGATATCTGTGAAGAAAAAGCTTGCTGACATCTTGTGACTATTTGCTGATTAGCTATTGCTTAAGCATCTTCACATCCAGTTGGGACAGGCCTGTGTACAGTGCATGTGAGATAGATGAACATGGGCATGACAAGCTTTAGGGTGTTTAGGGAGAGGAGTGATGGGGGAGATCCCTTCTAATACAGTGAGGAGCAGGGTGACCCCACCAAGCAGTTCAGTGTCCACCTGCCACATGATACCAGGTGTGGAGCATGCAGAGGGAGGGGTTTTAGTCCTAGAGACAGGGTGGACTCTCCCACTAGTCCTAAGCTAGTTTCCTTCTAGACAGAAGTGTAACTTCCCTCTGGGAGACTTCTTCCTGTCGATTCAAATGACCAGGAAACATCAAAAAGAGACAAGATTTTTCAGAATACCATGCTAGAGCCAAAAGGGAAACTAGCTCTCACCTGGCTAGCCCTCATGGTTCTAGAAAGTGCTATGGCAGCCACTGGAGGACAATGGTCACCGGCAGCATGAATAAGCAGGGGACCCTGCAGACTATGAAATCAACCAGCCAGACAAGAAGTACACACTTGTGCAATAGTGGCACACAGCCTCTGTGGGTAACCAACTGTTCTCTGATTGGACAGGAGGCCTGCTCAGTGGGCGAGAACTCATACCTGGTACTGGAAACCAAGTCAGAACCCCATTGTCAGGAAACTTATAGACTTCAAAGAGAAGCACCTACTGCTCTCTGGAGAAGAAAAGTGGGCTTGCATGCCAAAAACAAACAAACAAACAAACAAACAAACAAACAAACAAACAAAAAACCAAACAAAAATCTCTCAAATAGTTTTTCATACCCCCTTTAACCCGTGCTGCTCTCACTCTTGGTTGGTGAATCTGCTTTACTTTACAGCTGACAGAGAAAGCAGAGGAGAACCAAGATCCATTGGTAAGAAAAGAAGATAGCAGATTGCCCACCACGAGACGTGCCACCTCTACCACATCTGCCAGGGCCCAGGAGAAATTGCAGAGGAAGCGCTGACATGAATACTGCTCTTACTGATAGCCTGACAACCAGCTCCAGGGTGATGGTGACAGACACAGTGATCAATCAAAACATATAGAAGCAGAAATCCAGAGGCTTCGGAGAACTCAACACTAAATCAGACTGCCAATATGTCTGCCATGACTCAAGAAACTCTGCAGAAGAGGGAAGAAAGATTGTAAGAGTACAGACTGGGTAGGAATACCCTGATGTGGTGTTCCCTGGCTCTCTACAGGGACTGACTGAGGTCTTCATGATCCTACAGTGAATACCATAACCCCACTGAGGAGGGTCCCCAGAGTACTGGGAGCAGGGACTAGGGAATAAAAGAATATAACCTGTATATATATGTATGTATATATGTATAAACTACACACACACACACACACACACACACACACACACACACACACACATATACATACACACACATACATGCATTTAAAATATTTATAAAGATTATTCAGGGCTGGAGAGATGGCTTAGTGGTTAAGGTGCATCCTGTGAAGCTTAAGGACCTAGGTTCGATTCTCCAGGTCCTATGTTAGCCAGATGCACATTGTGGCGCATGCATCTGGAGTTCATTTGCAGTGGCTAGAGGCCCTGGTGTGCCCTTTGTCTCTCTGTCTCTCTCTGTGTCTCCATCTCTAATAAATTAATAAATAAAACAATACAAATGTAAAAAAGATTATTCAGAGATCTTCAGGTAAAGAATACATAAATTCTTGCCAAGAGTGAAAGTAGCCTCTCCTTATGCCCCTGGCTTCCCCTTCATCATGCCGACCTACCAATGACAATGTTGGCACCATGTGCATTGCCAGGCTTATGCAGGTTGCCTTTAAAATCTTGTGGGAATGGTCCTAAAGGGTTGGCAAGCTGTGCCCGCTACCTGTCATGCTTATGTTAGTCATGTCAGGATCTGTTAGCACCTTCCTCTGAAATATCCACTGTGCCCATCATAGAAGTGCACATTTTAAATTCTTGTGGCTTTTAAAAAATTAGAACAGTGGCTGACCCACTGGACAGCCCCCAAAGGTAGAATGACTAATTGTACATGTCATCTTGCCCAGGAGAGGTCAGCTATGAACATTCATACAATCAGGTAAACCCTCCACACCTGACCTTACAAGAAGGGTCTCAGGGCTGGCTTGGACTGGGGCAGAAAGAAATATCTCCATGAGGTAGCTTAAGTGATTCCAGTACAACAGTAACTATTCAAATGTTTGTTAGCATTTCTGGCAGAGGATAAATGGGGGATAGAAAACTATGACTTGACCTTGGTCTCTAGTGACAGAATATTCATCTCCTTGTTTCCAAACAATCAAGTGACCTTACCTGGGAATTAAGATGGAATTCATTTTGACTAACACCAAAGGCATCTAACCATAGAACTTTAAAAATCAAACTCAATGACAGTGAAATTATAATATAAATATTACTTTTGGGCTAGAGAGATGGCTTAGCAGTTAAGGCACTTTCCTGTGAAGCCTAAGGAAACAGGTTTGATTCTCCAGTACCCATGTAAAGCCAGATGCACATGGTGGTGCAAGTTTTAGGGGTTCCTTTGCAATGGCTGGAGGCCCTGGTACACCATTCTCTCTCTCTCATAAATAAATAATAATAAAATAAAAATATAAACATTACTTTTTGTCACCATGAAGTATGTCATAGAACTAAATTTTTTTAGTCATTGGTATAATTTTAAAAATCAGATATTCAAAAGCCACAAGGGCTTACTTACTCCTAAGGAATGATGTTGCACGTCTTGTTTTCTACCTGATTCTTTGAGACAGTGTCTCTTCCTGAATCGAGAACTCAATTCAGCCAAACTAGCTAGCCAGTGAGCCCTCGAGATTCTCTGTCTTCACCTGTAAGCATTGGGCTTATAGGCACACATAACCAAAACCCAATATTTTATCTGTGTGCTGAGGGGGGGGGGTCTGACCTCAGGTCCTCATGCTTGCTTGGCAAACACTCTACCCACTGAACCATTTCCAGAGCTTCTAAATGTATCTCTTTACCTATTAATTAGCACATAAAACACAGGATATTCCCAGCAACATGCACCATTCTACATAGGTTTCTGTTTCCTTTTTTATAAAGTATTTTTATTTTTATTTGATAGATAGAGAAAGAAAGAGGCAGATAGAGAATGGGCTCACCAGGGCCTCCAGCCACTGCAAACAAATTCCAGACACATGCGCCACTTTGTGCATCTGCTTTAAGTGGGTCGTGGGGAATTGAACCTAGGTCCTTTGGCTTTGCAGGTAAACACCTTCACTGCTAAGCCATCTCTCCAGCCCTATTTCCTTTTTTGATTCTGAGAAACAACAATTGAAAGAGGTGTTAGATTATTTTTAAGCCATTTATGACAAAGTGAATAAAAATTAATATTGAATAGCTGTTAATTTTAAATATTCTTGACAAAAGTAATACTTAGCCATGAAATTCTGCGAATACATCTATGGCATTCAATAGAGTTAAGGCAGAAATGTTAGTCTCCCATCATATAATGGAAATTGCTAACTTGAAAAAAGAAATGACAGGGCTTAGCAGTTAAAAGTTTAATTCCAAAACCTACAGCCTAGATTCAATTCCCTAGTACCCACATAAACCCAGATGCACAATGTGGCATACACATCTGGAGTTTGTTTGCTTTCCAAGTAGGCCTGACACATCCATCTTTTCTCTCTATCTCTGTCCTTAAAAAACAAACAAACAAACAAACAAACAAACAAACAAACAAACAAACCAGAAATGGTAGTCAGTTTACTGGATTTTAAGAATTCTAACCAATGATATAAGTTTATGACATCTAGAATTATTTGATCTCTTCTTTTTGTTTCCAGAACCAACTCTATTGCCCACTTTCCCCACTGATATCATGTAAACAGTGGGCTCTTCCTCATTCTCTCCTCAGACAGATAAGGATGAGATCTGAGGAGGAGCTGAGCCGACTATACCCCTAATCATGTTTTATCTACAGGTATGGTTTGTTTTTTATAAGGACTCCCTTTTGAACACATGTCTTTTCTGAATAGTAGTTTGAGTTCCAAAATGTTGAATACAATATGGTATTCTGAAAATTAACATACTCCCTGAAAGGATGATTCTATTAGGCAAATCTTTAAGCTGATTTTTCCAATATTTTTCTTGAGGAATAGTTGATATACACTAGACTATGAATATTTAATATGTTCAATTTGATAATATTTCACAATCATATAACTAGTGAAACCATTCAATGCAGCAAGACAAGAAAGAAACTTATCACATCCCAAATTTCCTTGTGTTCTTTGATGACTCTTGTCTCCTGGCCTTCTCTTCTCTACCCTCTCCTCAGTCCCTGCTCTAACCCCAGATGACTGCTAAGGATGCTGAATGTCATCTGAGCCCTGAGAAGACAGCAGTGATTAAAAAAATCCTCCCACATCTTTTAAAAAAGTTTTTTTTTTTTTAACATTTTGACATTTTCATACATGTATATAGTGTGTTTAGATCTTCCCCCCTCTTTTATACTTTTTTATCTCTCAGCCACTCACACTTCTTATTTCCCACCAATCCTCATCTTTTTTTTTTTTTTTTTTTTTTTTTTTTTTTTTTTGGTTTTCGAGGTAGGATCTCGCTCTAGCACAGGCTGACCTGGAATTCACTCTGTAGTCTCAGAGTGGCATTGAAGTCATGGCGATCCTCCTACCTCTGCCTCCCGAGTGCTGGGATTAAAGATGTGCACCACCATGCCTGGCTTAATCCTCATCTTACTTCATGTCTTTTGAAAAAAATTTTTTAAAAAATATTTTTATTTTTATTTGACAGAGAAAGAGGGAGAGAGAGAGAATGGGCACGCCAGGGCCTCAACCCATTGATGGTGAAACACTGACAGGCTCAGTCTCGTGCCGGAAACCACAGCTGCTGTGAATTCATGAGTGTAACGGCCACATCATGTCCAGAAAACAGTGGCTTTCAGCCCTTCCTCCTGCTCTTCAAATTCTTTTCATCCCCTCTTCCATGAGGTTTATGGAGCCTGGAAGGGGGTGGATTAGATATCCTCTGCAGGGCAAGTTGGTGATACATAGAGTCCACAGCTAGGTAGGGTTTTCTTCTCCATCAGCTGCCACAGCACCTTCTGGTATGAAGAAAGCCTGAGGTTGGGAGAAAGCCTCTAGCTGAATCACAGCTTAGTTTCTCCATGCCATGCAGTTGAGACATGTGGTGTGTTAGGCACTTGCCATCTAGTTTTGTTGAGCAACCAAGGCCATAGCAATAGCCTATGCTGCTCTATGGTCCTCTGTAGCCTCCCTGGTCAGCAACTCATTAGGCGGTATCTCACCTCTGCCTTCTGGGAGCAGCTTTATCCAACCATGTATGGCACCTGTGCTCAAAACTCTCTATTTTAAGTTATATTTTTACTTAGATTACAAAGTAATAGGTTGCTGTGTACCCTTTCCACTTATCCCTTAGTTTTGGTTAATCTTCTACTGTTACTCCCTCTTCTCCCTCATCCCCTGGCCCACATTTACTTAAGCCTTCCCTCTCATTATTCTCCACGCTACTTTCATATCACATGTGTTCTACTAGCTCCTTGCCTTAAAACCTCTTCCCATTCTCCAATGAAACTCATTGGGTCACAAAAAAGCAAGACATGAAAGTAGGAAGGCAATTAGTTGAAAGGAAGAAGGGGTTTAGTGAGAAGGGAGGGGATAAAAGAAGGTAATGGATGCGAATATGATCAAAATAATTACAATACATGCACAAAATTGTTAAAATAAAATACAATTAAATGAAAATACCAAACAAGACTATTGCTTGCAACATCTCTAAATTTCAAGCCATGTTTATGGTAATAATTAATTATAATGAGATGCTATGCAAAAAAGAAATTACACTCACAGTTTCATGCACACACACTAAAGGACGAAGCATCCATTAGTTCAGGAAAGTGACACTATAATCATGTTCACAGGGGTGCAAAATGTGGATAACTGGTATGTTACTTAGTTTTCTCATGGTTGTGACAACATCTGACAAAACAACTTAAGGGAGGAAAGGTTGGTTTGGGTTCACAGTTTGAGATCGTGGTGAGGAAAGGGCTGGCTGGCTGTGGCTTACAGGTTGCAGAGATTATGGTGAGGAAGGGGTTTGAGCAGGAGCATGAGGGGCTGGTCACATCGTCTTCTCTGTGAGGAAGCAGAAAGAGAGGATCGCTGATGTTGCCCTCACATTCTCCGTTATTCCATCAGCCCCCAGCCCTTGGGATGGTGCTGCCCCATTTGGTGTGGGTCTTCCTGCTGCAGTTATGCCTTCCTGGGAACACCTCCATTTACATACCCAGAGATATGTGCTGATGCTAAGTCCAGTCAAGTTGACAATGAAGATTGACCATCACAGTTGGAAAGGAGAGAAAGCAGGGTTTAAGAGGATTTTTAAAACTGTGACCAAAGGCCTTTGTAGATAATATCAGTGCCTTTCACCAGTTCTTCCCGCTCAGTTTACAATCCTGGTTAGGTCTTTTCCACGCAAGAACAAAACACAGACAAAAGTATTCCTTTGAGTCTGCTTGCCTCCGCTTCCTTCCCTCTGTTTGTCCCTCTCTATTGCAGGAAGGTCCAAATGGCTTTCAGACAGTCTTATTCAAATGATAGTTCATTTAGCAACTCACAGGACCTCCATGTTAACTCGCTTCCTACCAAAAAGATTCTGTCTGTCTTTCTAAATCCCACAGAGCCTGTCTGTCTTTGTTTCAGGACCTGCCCTTCATTTCTGCCTGTTCTTTGTCTTTTCTGTGGGCCACTTTTTAGCCATCACTGCTATTCTCATGCCATAAGGCCATGGTGACAGCTAAGACTTCTTTTGAGAGATATGCAGGCAGAGGAGTCCTCTTTAAATGGATGATACAAAAAAAAAAAAAAAAAAAAAAAAAAAAAAGGCAACTGTTTCTTTCTTTGCCACAGCCCAGGCCAAGTTTGCTGAGTACTACATTTCAACATCATTCATATACTGGGGCCTTTCTTAGTCAGGGTTCTCTAGAGGAACAGAATGAACAGAATTAATATTTATCACAAAGAGGATTTATTAGATTGCTTTAGACAATGCAGGCTGGGCAGATCAAAATGGTTGCTTCTATGCCAGTAGCAGCTCAGTCTGCAAGACTGGATGTCCCAGTAGTTCCTGTCTGGCGCTGAAGGCTTGGAGGATTGATTCCTGGGCAGCTGCAGGTCTTCTGTCCACGTTGAAAGGCTGAGGAAGCTGAGTCCCATGTGAGCAGAAGGTGGAAGTAACATGGCAGAGTCACTTGACTGCCAGGACAAACCACTGCTTTTTACCAGAATCCCTCTCTGTATAGGCTGCCCCAGAAGGGCTGCCCACCCTACGGGAGGGTTTTCACTGCTCAGTTAATCCTTCCTGGAAATGCCTAAGAGATGTGTCTCTTATTTGGATTCTGATTCAATGAAGTTGGCATTAGAGATAAACCATCCCATAGAGCAGTACACAACAAGCACAGCTGGATCTTTGCTTTGCATTTGTGCCTGTGGGTTTGCTTGATTCTTACTCAGTTTCATTTTGGACTTAAAGAGTTGGCTCTAGGGTTAATGGGTGTGTGCAAGGATCTGAGTCCTGATTCCCAGCATCCATATAAAAGCTAAGCCTAGTGGCACATACCTATCATACCAGCACTGGGGAGGTGGAGACAGGTGAAGGATCCCTAGGGTTTGTGACATATTTGGGGGCTTTTCCACCTTTTAGTCAATAAATCCCCTTTGTCTTACTCATATCTCATAGTCTGAATGACTAATTTTTAAAAATATATTTTATTTATTTATTTGAGAGAAAGAGGGGGGAGAGAGAGAGAGAGAGAGAGAGAGAGAGAATGGGCATGCCAGGGCCTCCAGCCACTTAAAATGAACTCCAGATGTATGCACCTTATGCATCTGGCTTATGTGGGGCCTGGAGAGTCGAACCAGGATCCTTTGGCTTTTTAGGCAAACACCTTAACCACTAAGCCATCTCTCCAGCCCTGAATGCCTAATTTTTTATGGTTGCATTACAAAGAACTGGACAACGTGAAAATCTGCAACATTTCTAGGTTTCACTGAGATATTCTGAGTGAAGAAGCCTACTTTACCTAACTCCTCTTTCCCTTCTGCTTCCTCTGTCCCAGTGTTCCAAAACATGATTTCCACACTTGCACTTTTGTCTCCCCACGCTCCATTCTAAGCTCCTCAGCCAACTCTTTCCTGCTGTTTTTTTTTGGGGAGACACAGAAAGAGACAGAGAGAGAGGGGGAGAGGAAGACAGATAGAGATGGGTGTGCCAGCAGCTTCTCAGCTGCTGAGAACGAAATCCAGATGTGTGCGCCCCTTTGTGGTCAAGTGCAGCATTGAGCCCTTGCATCACTTTGCATCTGGCTAAACATGGGACCTGGAGACTGGAACAGGATTCTTAGGTTTAGGAGACAGGAGCCTTAACCACTAAGCCATCTCTCCAGCCCTTTCCTGCAGTTTTTAAAGGATGCATGAAATGCCTTTCTTGTTTCTTGTTTGACAAGAAATGACCCTAAGTTTAACTGTTCTCCACCTGGGTTCCAGGATTCTTCTTTCCCTCAGCCTAGCATTCCTCAGAGTCAGAGAACCCGCAAGTAAAATTTAGGGGAAGTAAAGTGACCAAAGTGGCCAGAGCCTATTCTCCCTTTGTGTCAGCAGGTTAGACACAGACCCCTGAACAAAATATCTGCCTTGGGCCACATGTGCCAGCCTGCAGCTGGGTGCACAGTTCCAACATTCCCCAGGCACTTGCTTTTCTAACTGGGTACAAGTGCCATACAAGGCTATTGAGACTTTACATCAGATTTAGGGGGTTGGAGAGATGGCTCAGCAATTAAAGGCACTTGCTGATGGCCCTGATTTGATTCCCCAGGACACATGTAAAACCAGACACACAACATGGCATGTGTGTCTGAAATTCATTTGCAGAGGCAGAAAGCCTTGATGTATCCATACTCACTCTGTCTCTCTCTAATAAATAAATAATAAATAAAATATGTAAAACCCAAATAAAATAAATCAGGATTGACCATTATTTTATTTAACAGTTTGTATACATCTATGGTTGAAAGAGCCCACATTTACCAGGCATCATGGTGGCAGCCACATTGACTGATTTTATATATATATATAATGAATAATAATAATCAATAATATAATAAAATAAATAATAATAAAATAACACACACACATGACATGAGGTAAAATCAGTGGGGAAAAATAGAATAGCTTCCCAACAACTCTGCCACTATAAAGCAAATTGTAGAGGGCTACCTGGTGCATGTGGGATGATGAGCAGATGAAGTAAGAGCTGTCTGAGGGAAGCAAGCATAGCTCTTGTGTCTCCTCAGTCTGCAGGCACACCCTGCCATCCATGCTGTCTTTTTTTTTTTTTTTGTTTTGGTTTTGCAAGGTAGGGTCTTACTCTAGCCCAGGCTGACCTGGAATTAACTATGTAGTCTCAGGATGGCCTCCAACTCTTGGCAATCCTCCTACCTCTGCCTCCCGAGTGCTGGGATTAAAGGCGTGCACCACCACACCCAGCTCAGGCTGTCTTTTGCCCAAGCATCTCCCACATTACATCCTTTCTCCTGTCTATCACCCATGGGCAATCTTCCTCTGGGACATGGGGCTGTTTTCTGAGCTTCACTCTGCATTTGAAGCTGGGGAAGCAATAAAAGATGGGATATCCTCCGCCTGACTCCGTTTCAGGGCTCTGATGCCTGCTAATGTCTGCCTCCAGACAGACATTTCCCCCTCAAGAGGTGGGCTGGGCTCGTGAACTCCATCTAGCTACCTCAGTCTAACAGTGGACATAGGGGGATTTTAGGATTAATACTCTTGCTGACTTTTAGGCCTTGAAGAATAATCAAAACGTACCAAGACAGTTGTAGATTATTGTGGGACCATCTGAAGGTGCATTGTACATTACTGAGAGGAGATAAAATTATGCAAAGTTTAAAGATTAATAGGATTACTATTAAGATTATCATAGATCAATCCATTTTGTCTTGAAGATACAAGGATCTAATCAGAAAATTGCTCACCAAAAGGTATGTTCATGTCTTGAATCTGATTAAAGCAAAGACTATTAGATCACACTGTTCCTTTAAAAGGAGAGATGTTTGATTGGTAGAGATAGGATGCCATATCACCTAAAGTTCCTTCTAACCCAAGGTAAAGCAAGAGAAAAAAAGCTGGCAGCCTGAGCAAGCAAGATCAAATGTATTATGACTTTGCAACCTAACCTGTGCCTTCTCTCAACCTTTGACACTAGGACATGAGTCACATCCATCCTGTAGCAAGGCCTTATCTCTTGGGGACCCCCCCCCCAGAGAAAAAGCTTATAAAAGGAATTTCTTTAGTTCTGAGACCTTTTGCCTTTGACCATCTTGAGCATCTCCCGCTGCAGAGTGGCTGGTGTCAGTAAAGGTATTCCATTCGATTTAGTGCTTCTCCATTCAAACCAGGTCAAAATCTTTAACAGAGACATGAGTATAATTATCTGAAATATTCATACACTCAGTGCTTTGCTTACACTGGGAGAGAAACGTTAGTCTGCTAGTATTGTGGTTACATTTTCATGTAGGGTGTTTGCTCAGCCCAGCATCCTCATTAGATTGCCCCCATGCGCAATGTACCTCAGTGTTTGGAGACTTCCATAGAAGCACACCTAGTCTTTGTTTTTTCTTTTTGATTTTTTGAGGTAGGGTCTCACTCTGGCTCAGGCTGACCTGGAATCCACTATGTAGTCTCAGGGTGGCCTCAAACTCATGGCACTCCTCATACCTCTGCCTCCCGAGTGCTGGGATTAAAGGCGAGCGCCACCACGCCTGGCAACCTATTCTTGATTAGGTGTTTTTTGCAGCACTGGTTTGTTGTGCAGTGTGAATCCTGAGAGGGTGTTGAATGAGCAGAGCGGTCCTGGTCCTGTCCTCTAAGCAAAGTGCCTCATTAGAAAGGGATCCTGGGCTTGGATGAACTCCATGGTAAAGGCATGGGTAGTATGGCGAGGCCTGGGCTCCATCCCCAGCTGTTTCCCACCTCTGCGGTACAGTTTTCTCTTCTACTCTCCTTTTTGGATCCCTTTAGGCTGCACACCCTAAGTACGATTGGCTCATTCAGCAAGAATGTATGATTTATGTGAAAAACAAGAAATTGCTACTATCTTAGAACCCAAGGCCAAAGCAGGATGTTAGGCTGAGCAGGATCAAAGCCACAAAAGCTGGTTTGGACACCATCTTCATCTCCATGTTCTCTCCAAACATCGTATTCTGCATAGAGCAACTCCTGTCTCTTAGCCTGACAATTGACAATTTCTATGGCAACTTCCCCTCCCCCACTAAGAAACAAAATATGGCCAAATGGGGAATGGGAGGTATGGCAGTGTCACCTTCCAAGACAAGTGATGAATATCCACCCTCCTTGACCCTCGTCATTTACGGAAAACCAGGGACACCACGTCTTTTGCTTGTTGAGGTTGAGGCAGGGTTCATCTGACAGCTGGACTCTTGGTTCCTTGCTCATGGATGCAGGATAAAACTTTGCCCCTTTACTCCAGTGATAAAGGTATGTTAGTAAATCTACTCTGGAGGGCTAAAGAATAGAGATTTGGTGCTTACGTTTCTGTCCACAGCTTTGTGCTGCTCTCACTTTTGATCAGAGAAGATTCTTTGTGCAGATGTTTGTGACTGCTGGGGAGACTCAAAACTCATCAGAATACTGAGAATAAATGGTGGTCGAGTGCTGAGCACGAAATGAAAGCTCAGAGACCATGGCAGAAAATAGGAATGAGAAAAACGTGAGAGACAGAGGATGGGAAGGAGTGTCTTGAAATGCTGTCTTCTGGGTGTGAAGTGGCCACTGCAGTTATGATTTCACAGTGACTGTCATTACCTGCACAATTCCTGCATGATATTGGGCCCATCTATGTTTTCTCATGGGTGATGGAGGAAGGAAAATAATCCATCAAAACAAAAGAGGGAAGGGATTCAGTGCAAGGGGAATGAGGGGACAAAAGAAGGCAATGGGAGGAGATTATGACCAAAATTCATATGTACCTTTATGAAAATTGTCAATAAAAATGTTAAAACAGCACCACTCCAAAAAAAAATAAATAAATAAAAGAGTAAAGATTTGGATCCACAACTTTCCATGTCGCTGTTATTGAATAAGGGTTCCTCTTTCTCCATATTCTTAGCAGCACTTGTTGCCAGTTGTTTTCTTAATGATAGCCATTTTGACTGGTGGTGCTAGTGACTAAGTAAGGCACGCAGCTCCAGGGACAGACTCCTGTGTTAAGGGATCTTTAAAATGTCCTTTCCTTTATTTTCAGTTAAAGTTTTAGTATATCAGCTGTGCATACATGGAGGTATTTCTATCCATCATTTTAATTTTTTCATGTGCTACATGACTTTGATCTAACAGTACATGAAAATGTGTCTACTACCTTTTATTTTCTTTTTAAAATTATGATCGCAAGTGAACATGCTTAAAAATTGGCACACACCTATACGGATATAAACGTAGGGTTCCTAAATAAAATTCCCGTGTGCCCTTTGTTTGGGTGGAGAGATGTTTCAGAGATGACTCCCAAACTCCCCTTAGCTGCTGCAGGCAATAAATCTTTCTCCACTCTCTTATGTCTTGGCTGTCCTTATTTTGGCCTTGCACTCACCACGATGTGAAAACAGTGTCTTAGTTACAGTGTGAGATAGAATCTCAAAGCAGTTTTAATTTGCATTTCCCCAATGGCTGAGGATGCTGAGCTTTTTTTTTTTTTTTTTTTTTTTTTTTTAAAGAACTTATTATTGATCATTTGTATTTTTTACTTAAAGAACTGTCTGTTCAGTTCACTGCCCAGCTTATGGATTTATTTTTGGTGTTTAAGTGTTTCAGTTCTTTATATATCCTGAATATTAGTACCCTGCCTGATATAAAGTTGGCAAAGATGTTTCCCCCTTCTTCAGCTGTCTCTTCACTCAGAAGATCCTTAGCTCTGCAGAACCTTCTTAATTTCATAAAATCCCATTTGTCACTTCTTGGAATTATTTGAAAATAATGTGTTCTTTTGGGGGTGGTCGTAGCATGTAGAGTATGTGAGGTGTGATATGTGATATGTGCATGTGTGTGCTCAGACGACTGCACCCTGTGCACATGCGTGTGGTGGCAGAGGAGAATGTTAGGTGGATGTCTTCTTTTTATTCATCTGCCTGCTTCCTTCTGATGGAGTCTCTCCCTCAGCCCATTTGGCTGCCATTTTAGCTGGTTTTTGGTCACTGAAGTGCAGTGATTCTCTGGTTTCTGCCCTCAGTAAGACTGGAGTTACAGACATGTGTGGCTGTGTCCAGTTGTTTTTGGGTGTTGGAGAACAGAACTTGGAAGGTCTCAGGCCATCCCAAGCCCTCTTAGGGCCTCATGTGCTTATGTAATAGGTGCTTATAACTGTTAAGCCATTTTTCTAGCCCAAAATAATGTTTCAAATTCATTTTAGAAATTATTTATTTATTTATTTGAAAGACAGAGAGAAAGAGGCAAAGAGAAAGAGAGAATGGGTGTGTCAGGGCCTCTAGCCACTGAAAATGAACTCCAGACACATGCAACCCCTTGTGCATCTGGCTTATGTGGGTCCTGGGGAAATCGAACCAGTGTCCTTAGGCTTCGCAGGCAAACACCTTAACCACTAAGCAATTTCTCCAGTCCTAAAATTCATTTTTTTTTTTTTTTTTGTTTTTGCAAGGTAGGGTCTCACTCTGGTCCAGGCTGACCTGGAATTCACTATGTAGTCTCAGGGTGGCCTCGAACTCTTGGCAGTCCTCCTACCTCTGCCTCCCAAGTGCTGGGATTAAAGGCATGCGCCACCACGCCCGTCCTAAAATTCATTTTTAATTGACCATGATTGGGTATATTTATGAGATACTTTGTGAAGTTTTTTTTTTTTTTTAAAGATTTATTTATTTGAGAGAGAGAAAGTGAGAAAGAGAGAGAGACAGAGAGAGAAAGTGAGAGAATAGGTGTGTCAGGCCCTCCAGCCTCTGAAAACGAACTTCAGATGCATGTGCTACCTTGTGCATTTGGCTTATGTAGGTACTGGGGAACCGAACCTACCTTTGCAGGCTAGTGCCTTCACCACTAAACTATCCCTCCAGCTCCAATGTGAGGTTTTGTTGCTGAAATATTCAATTAATGAACAAAGCTAATTAACATACCTATCACCTAGCCAATTTATCTTCTTTTGTGTATATGATGTTATGTTAGAAATCTTCTGTTCAAATTGCAGTCACCAAAAGAGATTACTGCAATCTAATAGAAACTCTATGTCCATCCATCGATATCTTCCCTTTTGTCATCACTCCTCCTTCCTAAGCCTCTGACAACCATTTATTTATTCTCTGTTTCTATAAGATCCTCTTTCAATTTCAACATGCCATAGATAAGAGATAGATATAGAACCAGCCTCAACGTTCATCAATGGATGAATGAATAAAGAAAATGTGGAGCACATTACACAGTGGAGAATTATTCAGCTATAAAATATGAAATCATGTAGCTCAGTTGGGATAGTTCTTTCTTAGCATACATGAAGCTCTGGGTTAAGTCCCCAGTATTACATGAACCAGGTATGGTGGTACACATCTATAACTGCAGCACTTGGGAAGCTGAATAGCAAGAGAATCAGAAGTTCAAGGTCAAGGTCACTTGTGGTTACATGGCAAGTTGAAGACCAGCCTGGGATCATGAGACCCTATCTCAAAAAAAGAAAGGAAGGAAGGAAGGGAGGGAGGGACAGAGGGGTAAAGAGGGAAAGGGAGAAAGGAAGAGAAAGAAAAAGAAGAAAAAGAACGATCATGTCATTTGTAGGAAAATGCATGAAACCAGAGATGATTATGTTAAATGAAAGACACCAGACTCAGAAAGAGAAGGATGGTATGTTTTCTTGCATGTGTGGAATCTAGGGTGGGGTTGGGGAGACATGAAAGTAGGAGTAGAGCTATTGGGGAAGGAGAAGAGGGCTGAGAGATGGGTAAGGGGATATGAGAGGGCATGGGGTGAACATATCAAAAATGTTACATGCATATATGTCACAATGAAACCCATTATTTTGTATAATTGATATATGGTACTAAAATATATGGAATTAAATAAATTCTGGCAGACCTCATAACTCCTCATGGTAGTATTAAGAGCTTTTTTTTCTGCCTTCCCCCTCCCCTGACTTCCATGCTGAAGCTACAGCCCTCAGGTCTCATAATGACTATTTAGAGACAGTCTTTAAGGAGGAAAATTTTGGTTGCATGTGTGGGATCATAATTTAACAGGACTCTGTTTTATTAAGAGATTAGGACAGACACTTACAGAGAGGGCAAACCATGTGCAAACACAGGGAGAAGATGAGAAGATGCTATATGCAAGACAAAGAGAAGAAATCCAACCGCTAGAATTCCAAGGAAATAAAACTGCCACCCAGTGTGTGGCAATTTGTAGGATGGCCTGACTGTCACACAGCACACTAGGCATTCAGCACATGCAAGAGAGCAGTCTGAGGGGGTTAAATGTTTCCATCTCCTCTCTTGTGAGGTGAGGAAGCCAGGAGATTATGAGACTAGGTCTACTGAGAGCTGTGTGTGCTGTCATGAGGAATTCTCTTGGCATTGGGAGAACGCTGTCGGGGACTAAGCCTAGAACACAGGCTGGTATATGTTTGGTGATACTTGGGTACCTGCCACACCATGGCTGTTTGTTTGACTGCCCCTGGATTTCTCTAAACATGTACAGGTAGACTTTATTATGGGCAGCTTTTTACAAAAAAGCCCCAAACATATGAGAGATGATCAAAGAACATTATTAGAAGAGACTGCCCAAGTCCACTAAAGGGAAAAGCGAATATCAATTGATTTTAAATCAACCAGGGCTCTTGCCAAAATGAATCAGGTTGATTTTCAGATAGGATGCTGTGTAGGCTTGACTGAAAGAGAATTAAGTGTTAGAGCAAATGAAATAGAAGACAAAGTGGTTTAGTAGAAAGTGTTGAAACAAGTTGTTGCTTCTGTCTATGAAATATATGCAGAGTCCCCTTCCCCACTTGAATGACTTCTTTCCATAGATCTATATTGACACAGTGTGTGCTTAACAAAATCAGGTATTTGGGGGATCAAATATAGAAAGTGTCTCAAAATTATGAAGGGAAATTCAGAATAATGATTCTCTCTATGATTGGAAATGAGTTTTAAAATTGAGAGCATCACGGGAAATGTGTATAATTCAGTCATAGGAACAAGCTCAAAAAGCTATTGAAAAGTTGATTTACTCATTGTTTACTGCCAGATCCAAATGTAATTGCAGTACAGAAATTAGCATTAAGTTATTGCAGAACAATTTTGAAAAACTGTATCTTGGCCAATTTGTTTCCCTAAATCTCTATAACACTAGCTAACATGATTCAGGCCAATATTTTCTTTTTTCAAGTGCTTCCTATTTAGTGCCAAAATCCTTTATCTGGAAAGTAAAAACTATATTCCTACAGTTACAGATGTTTTGAAGCTCTGGGACACCAAAACGTTACTGTTTGTGCTAGTGTGTACTGTGGTTTGACAAGTCTTAGGCTGAAGACCCCAGTGGTCTGCAGTGTTTTGTGATGCCTGCTGCCTTTTGGATGCTCATGTGTCAGGCGAACGCAGCTGCCAAGAAGAATATAGCTTCTATTGGCCACATCCCTACCTCTGCGGCTCCCCTTATGCCCTGCAGTCTTAGTTGTGTCCTTGTGAAGTTCTGTATCCAAGATACCTGCTAAGGTGAATGGAGGGAAGAGTGACAGAGGAGGGCTGGAGGGCAAACCTGATTATGTCCTGGAAAGGCCTTAGGGGCAGTTCCCACAAGTGCATTCTAGCCACTCCCACGGGGGAGCTTTTGTCCCTTTGGGTCAGGGACAAGGGAGCTGGCTTACAACCATAAGGAGGCCCCTAGGCAGATAGAACAGCAGCCTGTCTGAAAAGTGCCCCAGAGAAGGGTTCACAGAATTCTTAACATCCTAGTAGCCAGGGTCCTTCACATGCCCTTCACTGTCCCACATAGCTCTAATGGGACCAAAACTGCTTGATTCCACTTCCAGATCCCAGCAGCCTTCCAGGGCTCTCACCTCTTTGGTTTTCCTCTGTGATACTCTATTCTTGTGTCCCCATCTTCGGTGACTTCCTTTCTTGCTTACACCTGTGGATTTAGAAAGAATCTGAAACACACACACACACACACACACACACACACACCAAATAGTTAGCCATGATTGCTACAAATAGGTGGAAAGGGTGGCGGTGAGGGGAAGTGGCCTGCAATGTAAAAGTTGAAGTACTTGTCTCATTGCTAGCATGAGTTAATGGCCTATTTGGAACTACTCTGGAAGTAGCTGCAGATACAAGGCTGAGGGCTGAGGGGTGAGGATGGAAGATGGAAGAGCTCTAAGACCCTGTGTGAGCAGGCACTGTGGCTGTGCCTCTAGTAGGCTGTGCCTACTCCTGCCACGACCCACTGTGGACACATTATTGTGAGTTGGGGGCCCAATCCCATTCTAATGAGTTTGGTTTCCATATTTCCTAGAATATAATTTTTTTTTGTTTTCTGGTGCTGGGGATGAACCTAAATCCCTGAATAACACTACATCTGAGCCACACCTCCAGCATCTCTTAGTAATATTTTATTTTTATTTTCAAACATTATTTTATTTAAGGCTGGCGAGATGGCTCAGTGGTTAAGGCACTTGCCTGTGAAGCCTAAGAATGCATGTTCGAATCTCCAAATCCCACATAGCCAGATGCACAGTGACACAGTGTGCAATGTTGCACATGTGCACAAGAGGATGTATGCATCTGGAGTTCATTTATAGCAGCTGAAAAGGCCCTGGCATGCATATTCTCTCTCTCTCTGCCCCTTTCTTTCTTTCTTTCTTTCTTTCTTTCTTTCTTTCTTTCTTTCTGTCTCTTTCTCTTTCAAAAAAGAAATAAAATAATTAAAAAATATCTTTTATTTGCAGAGAGAAGAGAGAGTAAATATTAATGGGTGCACCAAGACCTCTTGCCAATACAAATGAACTTTGTGCATCTGGCTTTTATGTGGATACTAGGGAATTGAATTCATGCTATTAGGCTTTGTAAAATAGCCCCAGTAATGCAATCTCCCCAGCCCTCTAGTAGTGGACATTTCATTTTTTATATATATATATATATATATATATATATATATATAAAATTTATTTTTGAGATAAGGTCTCACTCTACTCACTCTAGCGCAGGCTGACCTAGAATTCACTATTCACTATGTAGTCTTAGGGTGGCCTTGAACTCACAGTGATCCTCCTACCTCTGCCTCCTGAGTATTGGGATTGAAAGTGTACCTCGCCATGCCTAGCTTCTAGTGACATTTTAGATGTCACTCATTCATACAGTTGTTTATCTAAGCTAGCAGCTCTCAGTTCCCCTGGAACACAAGGGTAACCATAGCCCAAATCTGGACCTCAGATCTCACATTTCAGCTAAGCAAACAGTCATACCAGTGACTTCGCCAGCAGCTAAGTGTTTGATGTGTCTGACAGGTTCATGCACAGGCTTACTGTACTGATAGCGACATGAAACCCACGGCCAGTGCAGCTCAGCTCAGCAAGGTTGGCCTCTTCAGAGTGCATCACATGGGTAAGTGAATATCAAACTGCAGGCAAGTGGCATTTACATATTGTGTCCAACTATTACAATCATCTATTTCTAGGAAGAAAGAAGGTTGGTTTAGTGCTGCTCTAGCGTCCATTGAGATACCTGTCTCTACAGGAAAAGAACTTCACACTCAGCTATCAGCTGTGCACATTATTACCGGGAAGAATGAACTTCCTCTAGAGTTAATCATGTGACTTGTGCTAGCCAGTGAGGAACAAGTCCATAGGTTACATGTGGTCCGTGAGATGGCTGGTTAAAGTATGGGGCTGTGCTTTCTGGGTTCCATTTTGCTCCTTGGTCTTCCCTTATAGTGTGTGATACAGGTGACATGGCTAGATGTTAGGTGATGTGGTAGCCTCAAGAATACAATTGAGTGGTAGGATGATAGATTAGAAAGGTAGAAGGAACTATGGAGAGGTGGTAAAAGACAGGAGGCGGGGCATAGTCGGAGGAAGTGGGTCACTGACAGTGCTTCTTTGAAGCTGTGTGTCATGCTGGCTCCTTCCTGTATTCCCTTTCCTCTGCTTTCTGGCTACTGTGATGTGGACAGCTCAACACTTCCGAAACCATGAGCCAAGTAAACACTTTCTCCCTACATTGTTTGTCATGTGTAGCAGACAGCTTCAGGTTCGCTGAGATGAACTTCCAGACCAGGCACAGTTATGGAGGAAGGGGCATAGTCGGAGGAAGTGGGTCACTGACAGTGCTTCTTTGAAGCTGTGTGTCATGCTGGCTCCTTCCTGTATTCCCTTTCCTCTGCTTTCTGGCTACTGTGATGTGGACAGCTCAACAGTTCCAAACCATGAGCCAAGTAAACACTTTCTCCCTACATTGTTTGTCATGTGTAGCAGACAACTTCAGGTTCGCTGAGATGAACTTCCAGACCAGGCACAGTTATGGAGGAAGGAAGCTTACAGATCCAGGGGAAGTTCCATAATGGCAGAAGAAGCGGCCTGCTCTCCACAGGACCAGGCAAGAGAGAGAAAAAGCCAACCAGCCACACAGCAGCACACAGAGCAAAACTACAGCCAAAAGGTCACACAGCACACTTCAGGAACTCCTGCTAGGCACATTTGCATATCTTTACAATGGAATCTCAAACCCACACCATTAGCACCTTAAGACCTGCCCCCAGTGACATTGCCTCTAGCAAGGTGATTGCAGATGCAAACTATAACTAGTAAAACACTGAATATATTGGGGGACATGTATTCAAACTACCACATCATGTATGAAGAAGTAACACAGTAGGAACATACCAAGTGGGATATGCCAGGCGCCTAGCATATCTTACCTCTGGTTTTTCCTCCAGATGAGACAACATCGGGCAGGAGTCTCAGCAGATGCATTGACCAGGGCAGTGAGGACTTTAAGTCTGCATGGGGCTTCCTTATTTCTAGAAGTGAAAGTCAGTGAGTGGCACACTCATCCTCATAAGGGCCGGCTCCGAGGCTAGGACAGTTTTCTTAAGAATAGCATTTCAGTACAATGTGCCTTTGATAGTTTAAATTGATTATAAACTTGATGGGGCCTAGAATAACCCATGAGCAATTATGAAGATTAGGCTAGTCTAATGAGGGATTGTCTTCATCAGAAAGATTCATCGTAACTATGGGTAATGCCATTCCATGGGCTGGGGCCCAGGGCTATCAAAAGAAGCAGGGTCAGAGAGATGGCTCAGCTCTTTAAAGCACTTGCTTGCTTGCCAAGCCCAAAAGCCTGATGACCCAGGTTTGATTCCCCAGTATGCCATGGAAAGCCAGATACAGAGGGGCACTTGTGTCTGGAGCGCGTTTGCAGTGGTAGGAGGCCCTGATGTGCCCATGCTCACTCTCTTTCTGTTTGCCTCTTTCTCTCTGTCTCAATTAAATTAAATTAAAAGAATAAAAAAAGAAGCATTCATCCCTCTAATTCCCCCTTGCTGATGTAATGCCAGTGTCTTGTTCCTGTCATGCTTTCTCCACTACAATGGACTCTACCCTCTATAACTGTAAGATAAAATACATTCTTTCTTTCCCTAACCTGCTTCTGGTTGGGTATTTTGTTCCTGCAAGGAGAAAGTAACGGTTACGATTTCTAGAGTCTTATGGTCTTGGGCAAACTGGTAACTTTTCTGAGAATCAGTCTCCTCTCCAGTTTCACTGGGTGTGGTTGGCCCTATTGGACTGAGAAATTTGTGGAATGACGTATACAAATGATGCAGATTAGTGTGACTGAGTCCCCAAAAGTAAACAGCAAGAATGTTTTTGGGGCTGCCCTTGCAGTCTCCACTTTGCCAGAGGTCAGAGAAGGATCTGGCTTCTCCTTATGTCTTACTGCTAAAGGAGATCCCTAGATCTGTTTTTCCATAAACAACCTGAGCCCCTCACTGGGAAGGAACATTCCTGGAAGGTTTAAATCTGATCCTAGCATTGCAGTTGGTTAGCTCAGCCCCTATTCAGAATCTAAAAATAAAGACCCCAATGTGGGTCGTAGGATGGGCTCTACCCCCTCTCACTCCACTCATGGTGGGTACTCTCTGTCCTTCCTTCTCTTTCCTTCTAGTCTAATAAAGTCTCTCTAAACCATACCCTCTAGTCTGTGGATTTTAATTCTTTAAATTCATAAAACAGGAATCTTGGGTGCCCTAAATGTATTGGTGCATTGGTATATATTAGTGTATTGGCGAGGAATCCTCAAATTCCATTTTCACCAAGTATCGATTATGCCCAACAGTGTAGACAGTTATTAGCAAATTACATATGCTTACTTTATATCCTGCATAGTGAAAGGAAATAGCAGGGTACTGCTTGCAGATCACACTAAAGTGGATGTAATAGATGGATAAACATCCCAAATCATTGGTTTTATAACTATTCACAAAATGGTTATGTACTAGAACAAGTTATTGTTTAAAACTTTTAAAAAAATTTTATTTATTTTTGGAGAGAGACACAGAGAGGGAGAGGGAGACAGATAGGAGAATGGGCGCGCCAGCAGTCTCTCAGCTGCTGTGAATGAAATACAGATGCGTGTGCCCCTTGTGGTCAAGTGTGGCATTGCACACTTGCATCACTTTGCATCTGGCTAAACATGGGAGCTGGAGATTGGAACCGGCGTTCTTGGGCTTAGGAGGCAGGAGCCTTAACAGCTAAGCCATCTCTCCAGCCCTTAAAACTTTTTTAATAGGGTAAAATAAAGAACTATTTACTCTTTTCTTTTCATTTAGGACTTTGGTTTCTAATAATCTCAGGCTTTGTCATGGAACAGTGACTGGCTGAAAATGATCATAGAAAAATTCCTTATTGATATTTAATTCCTAGTATACCCTTAATATATAGCACCAAACACAATTGTATTACTTTGATGTAAGACATGTTGGAACAAATCTTCAGTAGAAATTTAATTCCATCATCCTCTGAATTTCCAGTCTTGGGGGTGGGTACTAGGGATGGACCCTGGGGCCTCATGCATGTGAGGCAAACACTATTAGTGAACTGCACCTTTGATGTTCAATCTTTCTTTGGCATCCAAAGTCTGGTCATGGAATTAGAACTGTGAGGCATGGTAGCTTGCAGTGTGACTCCTTCTCCACTTACCTGCGCGTTTTGCCTTCAGTTCTCCCACTGCTCACATTTGCTTTCTTAAAGATCTTCAGGTACTGCTCCGTGACTTGTCCCACCTCCGTGCTTCTGCACATGCAGCTCCCAGAACCAGACAGCCTTCTTTCTCCCATTGTCTCAACTAATCAGAACCTTATAGTGTTTTGGGAAATCAAAATTTGTTAGCTAAGCCTTACTGCTTCCATAGGCACCTCTGCCTGTCCCGGTCATAAAATCTTTCATTTATCTCATTGTCCCCCACTAAGCTGAGCTTACCCTTGTCAAGAAGTAGGTCTGATATCACGATATCACTGTGCTCTGAGTAGATATCTGCCACGTGAATGGATGGATTTCACTCACCATCCTGTCTTAATTCTTTATAGGATCACTCCCCTTTGATGACCAATTGGTATAGAACTTCAGATACTACTTACTGACAGTGAGCCCTAATCAGGGTAAGATGTACCACATACTAAACACAGGGAAACCTAAGAATCAGGCAGAGAAAATTTACATATTCTCATCCATTTTCATGGGCCATATCCATACACATCTTGTGCGAGTAAACCTAGTGATTAAAAGAACATATCTTATGCGTTAACCATGGCAGGTCAACCTTGGCTGGATGAAGATCTATGCAATTTAAGCCCTGACTTCTGCCTGTGGAAATTCAGTTAATTTGACTTCATTACATGGATTCTACATTACCTATAGGGGTATGGGTACTATCAGGCTTAGAGATGTGTAAACTGGCCAGAAACTAGAAAAATAAATTAGGCTAGCAACTTGATATTAGGCAAGAAAACACAGGAATAATAGGTATTGTCTCGAATTTGCTCAAACTTTCCTTTAGGAGTTCACTTAGCTTATACGAATGCAGGGATATACTCTGGCCCTCAAGCAGGTTTGGAACCAGGTGAGGACTCATCTGGTGCTGCTCAACAGATCTGGATAAATTTCCTCCTAGGTCTAGCATAGGTGCTCCTTGTGTCAAAGGCACAGTCTGTTCTGGAGGTGTATGCCACACCAAGGCAGTGATCAGTCATCAATTGGTCAAAAGTTCCCTTCACTAAGAATGAAAAACCGAGCCGGGCATGGTGGCACATGCCTTTAATTCCAGCACTTGGGAGGCAGAGGTAGGAGGATCGCCAAGAGTTCAAGGCTACCTGAGATGACATAGTGAATTCCAGGTCAGCCTGAGCTAGAGTGAGACCCTACCTTGGAAAACAAACAAACAAACAAAAACAACAACAAAAAAGAATGAAGAATCAGTCAAGCAGAACACCATGGAAAGAAAATACCCTGGAACTGCTCTTGGGCTGGGTGGCACTTTATCTCTTCTGGGCTGCTTCTGGAACTGTGGGCCTTAGGGATAGTGACAACAGCCATGATACAGTAGCCTGAGGAAGATCACAGCAAAACTCATGATCAATTTTTATTTCCTACCATACACCAAATGTACAGCACTGAACACAAATTTGTTGCTTTGATGTAAGAAATATTGTTTGGAGAAACAGTATACAAACAAAGTACTTCAAATAAAAAATGCATACATCATTGCCTTTTTGTTTACAAAAGACATAATTTATAGTATCAATCATTAACATGGTTGAAAGAAAAAAATTCAGTGCACATTACAAAACACATCAAATACAAAGGTGCAAATAAATACAATCATACTTCACAAAACACTCTGTTCAAACTATTCAAAGGCAAATAAATTAACCTGAAGTCATGTAAATTATAGTAATAAATACATAGGTTGGTAAGAGATTTCATTTTAAATTAAATAAATATCTAACAAACTTGTTAAAATATTTAGCAAATTAAACTTCTGTCTTTGTTATAAGTGAACTCATTCGTATGCATCTATGAAGTACTGTATAGCAAAATGTTTGCAAGTACATACTTTAATAGAAAATTTTGTTTGGTGTCCCATTTATAGTAGACAGCATATATAGTAGCTTTTTTCTTTTAAATTGATTTTCTTAAATAAACACCATTCCTATCTAATAACAGACATCTCATTTTTCACTAAACTAAGATTCAAGAGTTCAAATGAACCCCAAACCAAAGATAAGCCCCGCTTAATGCATAACAACGACTACAGCTTCGTGAGTGTGGAATTACTGTCGAGTAGCACTTTTCATGTATTTGTGACAGTGGAATATATCAAGCCTGTGAATGCCATCACATTCAATCTAAATACCCATGAGGCTAATACAAAATAAACACTTTTGTTATAGCACAGAAAATTAAGCCCACACTAAGATCATGTGTACATTTACACTGAGGCACATCTGCACATGAAATGTGTGCGCACACCAAAAAGGCAGTTTAGCTGGTTGTCTATACCTTTTCCTTAAAAAAAATAAATATAAAAAAACTTTTGAAACAATGCTTAACTACTTTACAATCCCTGAAATAGACATTGCCTTTACTACAGCAACTACTCAGCTCTGGTCCATTCACAAAATCAAGATTGTGGCCTTAATTTTATGTGTGGATGAGTGTCTGTGAGTGCACATATGTGAGAGTGTGTCTGCGTGTGAGTGTGTCCACTTTGTGCCACTTGAAGTTCCATGGCAAGACATTTATTAAGTTGAATATTGTCTTATTTTCTAAAGAGGCCGAGACCGATGTTACCAGTATTTAAAGTAATCACTCAGATGGATTAATAATTTTTCATGTCTTATATTTTCCGTTCCTTTGCAATCAAACCAGCAAGATACATGCTATTTCAGGGGATATGATATCTATAAAATTTCCATTTGAATGTGGTTGTATTTCTAAGTACAAATCTACACCAGTATTGTCACTTGTATATTGTATTAACATATGGTAGGAAAGCCTGGCAGGTCACATCAAATATTATTTCTCACCTTGGGATAAGATTTACCAACTCTCTGATGACTTGAAAAACAAAGACAAATCTGCATTACTAAAAAGTCTTGTGTTTTTTAAAACAGTTCAAATAAATAATTCATATTAACTAAAACCACTCAGCCAAGTAGAATACTAGCTGATTGTTAGATTTAATTATTGCTAACAAATTTTGAGTAGGCTGTTTTCCAGCATCCTGTGCTTTTGTGAGTGTGGATTCCCACTAGTGGGCGCCATTTATCTTCATATTTCTTTTTTGCAGCTTGCATTACAGCAGCCTCATTTATAAATATAAAATCAGTGTGTGTGTGGGGGGGGAAGTGTGCAATAAAAATCAAACCTTGACCTTAGTGCAGTCCTTAGACAAGGACTTCCTTTGTATTTTTTTCTTTTCTCATTTAGACCCAGCAAGAAACTTGATTTGAGAATAGCATTTCTATTTAAATCCTATTAGAAAATAAATTAATAAACACACTTGTAAAAATATGGCAGACCTCAAAATGCAGTTGAAAGATAAAAAACTCTTTGCTTAGTAATAAATAAAATATAAAATGTCACATTTATTTTACATATACTTTACAAAAAAGAGTGCAATGAAGAAATAAAAGAAAAACATATGAAAATAAATAAGATCTAATAATTGACTGCATTGCTTTTAATCCAAAGAGTCTATCATAGTTTTTCTTTCCTTTTTATGTCAGCTGGGGAAAAATTAGTGCAATGTTGCAATTATAAATGCAGTAGGGCAGCCTGCATGCCTTAAGAGTATATGAGCCCCGCGCAGACCCATCTGGATGGAGTTCACTGCTGTTGGTAACCTCTGCCCGGCAGCCAGCGCTGTGATCCTACACATGGATACCCTTCACTGCCTGTTTGATACTTTCCAGTAGAGCTTTGCATTCCGGGGAATAGTCCCGTTCCAGATTGCTGTACATGTCTGTGAGTGTATTTACATACGCTTCAAAATTCTGCTCATTGATAGGCCCCTAAATGGAGACAAAACACATTGAAACCAATCACAGTGGTTCAGCCTGCCCCGAAGTAGGATCAGGTAATGATGAGGAACGCAGCTGACAATGTGGGCAGGAAGACAAGGATTCCTATGACTGCTGGAGTTTGGGGTTAGGGACAAAAGAGATTGAGTGCGTTTGGGGAGCCGTCTGTTCAGTCTTAACTCATGGGATTAATCAAACTTGATAGTACAGTATTAGGGATCAATTTGGAGCCATATATGGTACACATCCGGCTGCAGAGCTAGGCTCCTCCAAACTGTATGTCTTCTCTGAGGAGGAGCCTGCGCCTTCATTGCACTTGTGCAACATAAAAAAATAAAACCTGCGTTTGGGGAAGGTGTATGCTAGGGGTGAAGGTTTACTTGGTGCCTTTAAGAATTTAGAAAGATTACGATTTGAACCAGTTTCTCCATGAGAGTGTGTCTATGCCTACGCCTCTGTCCATTTCTTTTCTCTGTCTCTTCAGGTAGAATACCGGTTTCACAAGCTCAAGACTTTTTCACTCTTACTCCTTTTGGTGTACTGATGTCTTCTTTGCCTAATATAATACTTCAAAGCTAGTTCACACCTCATATGTGTAAACTGCGTGATTGGCAGGAAATGCAAAGCAAGACGGGCATGTCCTCCAGCCATGGCTGGTGCCTCACATGCTCTTATCTTTTTGAAAACCCATGACAAGTGCCTTCCTCACATCACAAGGTACTTGGAAGAAAGGACTTTAACAAGTTCTAGATTCCACAGGCAAACAGAATATTATCGTTACCAGTTAGAAGGCAAGCTTTCTAGATTGGAGGATTACTGTTTTGCTCAGCAAAGTTCTAACATAGATTATTCACAGTGCCCAACTGAGATTTTTCTGTTCCCTTTTAGATTCTGCCTTTGCTGTGTCATGTGTTCCTTGTAGCATCATGTAACTGATCAAGAATCCCTGGGTGGCAGAATGGATAAAGCCCACACCAGGAAGCTATGTCCCTCTGATTCATGCTAGCTTTGAGCCTTGGCCAAGTGATGGAAGCCCTCTGAGCCATGAGTTTCTCAAGTACAGCTGGGAATGCCAGTCTTTAGTCTTCTGTGCTCTTGGGAACATTTCATGTGGTCATTCCTACAATCACCACTAGAGTGCCTTGGATGGTAATTGTGCAAGGTTCAAGTAGCTTGTATGTGGTTAATCATTTCCATGGCACTGGTGAAGAAAAAAATAATGAAGGAATACACATGTGAAGTAGGAGTTAGACAAATGTTAATAAATACTACCATACTCAACAACTGCCTTAATACTAGTCATAAAATTGCACTATTGATTTTTGTGAAGAAATACCTTTGGAATTGATTAAGATGAAGGTTTCATGGTAGGGAAGTGGATAAATTGAGGGATTTATTATTTTAAGCAAAACCAATGATATGTTTTATTACATTACTAAGTTTTAAACCATTTTGTATGTAAACTAACAGCCTTGTTTTAAAAATGTAGGCTCTGAAGAAATTTAAAGCATTCAGCAATGCAGCCCCGTAGCCAAAAGATTTTTTATATTTATGAAAGCAAATTATTTTTCATGAATTATAAATAGTTGCATACCTAAAATACATGTGTAGATTTTGGAATTAAGGATGCCATGATCGTGCCTGTGCCTTTCAATCTCTATAAGAAGAACTGGCATATTATATGGTGTCTACTGGGAATGAACCCTCTCTTTATGGTTCTTGAGTTGAGTGGATGTTGCTAAAGACTACCTAAGTCACAGGTTTTGTAAGCCATGTAATCTACTTGAAAACACACGGTTAGAGAGTGAGTCTGGGCCTCAAATGTTCACATTACATTCTAAAACACACTTCTCATAAGCCTCCATCTCTACATGCTTTAATACAACTTGAATGTATGTGTCTACCATGTTCCCAGATGAGGAGATCACTGCAAATGAGAATGTGGTGAGCTGAGGTGACCGTGGCTGTGGATAGGTCTCCTCACGGCCAGATGCCATCAGAGGGCGGCCTCCTGGGAATAGCATGATGGCACTGAAGACAAGGATGATTGAGCAAAGCTTTGTCCTGGACTTACCATCTGTGGCAGCTGGATGTCAGCAAGACTTGAGATGAGCGCTTGGCTGAGCCCCGCCAGCTCTTTCAGCAGACTTTCATTGTTCTGCTCTATGAGCTTGTTCTCCTCCTCTATCGTCTTCAGGTTGCTCTCCATTGATGTGATCTACAACAGAAGCCATGTAGGAAGGTGAGAACACGAGTGTGAAGTCCCATGAAAGATCTCCCTCTGCGGGAAAGATGAGATAATATAAATGCCAAGAAGTACTGCTGACCCAAACTCCCACCCCATCATGTTGCTCTAAGCATTGGCATCACACTCTCAGCTCTGTACCTTCAGTCCAGCCTTCTCTGTGAACTTCAGGGTCCACCTTCTCTGCATGGTTGTACTGTGGAGTCAATGTGCTCTAAAGGAAATCTTTGCTTTTCCCCATAGCCTTAGACGTCTCCTTTCCAGCTAATGGCGACCCGAATGTTACCCTGACTTCAAGGTGTTCTTATGGATCTCTTTCTCACAACTCAAACACACTGAGCACCTTGCGTAAAAGATGCAGCATAGGCTCACTGTCCACCTGCACTACTGCCCCCTGGGCTCAGCCACCAGCATGCCTATGCTGCTTCTCACAGATGGCCCTGTCCAGCATCCCTCGTACACCAAGAGTGAGTTTCTTCAAGTCAGAATGTAAGTCCAGTAAAACTAGTTTACTTGTAGGCTCAAATCCGTGCAGTTTTTTTTCATATTCATTCCGAATAAAGACCAAGGTCATGAACATGAACTATGCTATCCCATATGAGCATCTCTGTGGCACATCTAGGACCCTTCTGCCATGTGCCCCACACAGCTTGCTACCAGCAGACACAACCCATCCTTGCTATTGTTCAAATCACTAACTTTCTCACCATTTAGGGTCTTGACCCATGGTGGGTCCCCCCCCCCGTCCCCATACGAAACATTCTTTTGTTATTTACCTTAAGTTAATTTCTTCACACTTCAAGTCTTTATCCTTTTGTCTGGGTCCTGACCAACATGTTTAATATTGAAAGTCAGATGTTTACAGCCCCCCTCCCTCTTCTGGCTAGCAACAGACTTATTATGCTTTTTTTTTTTTTTTGGTTTATTGTCTGCTTTCCATCTAGACTTCAAGCTCCATGAGAGGCGCCATGATTTATAAATCATAGATACGGAAGTATCTAGCTGTTTCTGTGGACCCCACTGGTCTTTAGAAGGCTGATCTCAGAAGCTGGGTCAGGAGACCATTTTGGATGGATGAAAACTGATCAGTGGGATAAAGGCTTATATTTAAGGAGGATGGGGCGGGTAGGGGAGGGACAAGTTTGGGAGAGGGCGAATGACCCATCACCATCATCTGCATGGTGTCATTTTTTTCCTTTCTGACTTGTTGCAATAGAATTATTTTTACTTTTTGATGTGCTAATACTCAAATCCAGAGCCTCACACATGTGTGGATCACATCACTGAACTACATCCCCAGAGAGATAAAGGCTTTTTTTAGAGGGGGGGGTGTTTCCAGGCTGACCTGGAATTCACTACATAGTCTCAGGCTGGCCTTGAACACACAGTGATCCTCCTACCTCTGCCTCCCAAGTACTGGGATTAAAGGCATGCACCACCATGCCTGGCTGAACTTTAGATTTTTAATTTGCATAAATTTAACCAGCAGATAGATCAGGCATGATGGAGAATGCAGAAATGAGACAATGTTTAGATTTTTTTTTGGGGGGGTCTAAAATATCTGTACAAGAAAGTCTAGTAAGAGCTGTGGTTTCTAACTCATTGTAACTTAAAATCTAGGAAATTTAAGTTTGAAAGGTGTGTGTTTTATTTGAATTTTGAATAAAACTAAAGACTCAACTTTTGTAATGTGATTCTTTCTAAGCACACCGTGTTCATATGACGTTGATTACAAGATGATCTGCTTTCCTTGTTTATAATGGAAGGCTTCCATGCAAACAGGACAAAGGCAGGGGTTACTTTGCCTATCACTATTAAGTCAGTAATGACCAGGAATGATCACTCTTTCAGGATTCACGATAATTGCGTAGCTAAGAAAGGCTCTGTGTATCCTGTTTAAGATATCAGCATATCCTCAAGGAAAGATGTAGAAAGCTCAATGTTTGTTTCCACTAACGATTAGGATTATTTTCCAGATAAGTAATGCATTTTTACCTGCGTCTGAAGTTTCATCATGTCTGCTTCAATTTTAAGGTTGGATTCATTCAGTTCCTTTATTTCTTCATCCAAATGCCTAATTTCTTCATCCCCCTCTATTCCTGTAAGGAAAAAGAAATCAGGCTTTGTACAAGCTGAAAATATTTGACAAGGACAGTACAGAGTCATTTTATATTTAAATTATGGTTTAATCATTTAGTTTGAAGTGTTTTTAGTTAAACTACACATATGCATGATTCTTGCAAAGTAGGAAAAAGAAATTGTAAGAATTTGTTCTTTATAAGAAAGGGAAGAAGGAGCAGAAAGGCACCAGCATTCCACACAGCTCAGCTATGTCCCCAGAGTACTGCTCAATGCAGCATTAGTGTTCTCATTTACCCCTCCCTGCGTCCTTCAGGCATGTCCCTCTGTTGCCTTTCCTGTATGAAGACAGTAGGCCACAGAGAGAGGTTCAATGAGATCTCAGAAATAAAATCAACAGAAATTAAATTACCTGCCAGAGTTCAAGTTCAGAAACAAAGTGATATGTAAACTCCAAAGTTCCATGCATTTTCTTATATACCATTCAAAGACAGTTACAATATGAGTGATGTATATACATGTATATAGAGGTTGTGTTTCGCTTATGAGAACTGAAGATCAATTGTTCTAAAATAAATATTTAAACCTTTTTTTTTTTTTTTTTTTTTTGGCATAGTCCATCCATGCATGGGCTTGTCTGAAGGTAATCAGTATCTCTTTAAAACACTAACTCAACTATGTGAAAGAATGATTTGTATTTAGCTTAACTTCATATTGTAGATTCAGGTCCAAGTCATAAGGACTTTGTACTTTATTGTGATCTAATTTGTCTTCTCTTTAAAAAGAAAAAAAAAAAAAACAGATAGATAGATAGATAGATAGATAGATAGGTAGATATAGAGAGAATGGGTGCACCATGGCCTCTAGCCACTGCAAACAAACTCCAGGTGCATTTGTCACCTTGTGCATCTGGCTTACATGGGTACTGGGGAATCAAACCTGGGTCCTTACGGTTTACAAGCAAGTGCCTTAACTGCTGAGCCAACTCTGCAGCCCAGCTTTGTCTTTTCTTTTCATGGCTCCCTTGTAACCTGGAACCCTGTTACTGGCTTCTGTTTCATTTTGATTTTTATCAGGATGACTGACTGCTTGGAGAGTAGGTGTTGCTGGTGTCCTCAGAGTGAGCACACAGGAAGCATTTCTTCCATGCTGCCAGAGATAGGCTTCAATGTACTCACCACAGTGTGATTCTCAGGGGACACCTTTTCTTTTGCTCTGTCTTCTTGAACAGCTGGGTAAGTTTTGAGAGTCATACGACTGAGTGTGAAATGGTAGCCTAGCCTGAACTACCTTGTCTTACCTTTGATTTTCCTCTGTATCATTGCTTGAATTATTTTTTATTATTTGTGTGTGTGCATGTGTGCCATGGCACATGTGTGGAGGTCATAGGACAACCTCAGGGTGTTGGTTCTCTCCTTTATTTATTTATTGATTTATTGATTTTTGAGATGGAGTCTCTTGTTTTTGCTTCTAGGGAGACCAGTTTATCTGGCCCTGTAAGCTTTTGGGATTCTTCTGACATCACGTCCTATTGCCATAGACATGTTCATATGTAAGCCATCCTCTCTGAACCACTCAGAAAAACCTGCTAGCCCAAGAAACTGATGACTCAGTTCCTTTATCCAAATGTAACAGCAAGAAGCCCTGAGTTCCAGTCCCAGCATCAAATCACAAAAGTTATTCTATCATTTGCAGCAGCAAGAATCCCTGACATGACTATGCTTTATCTCTTAAATATATGAGTAAATAATAAAAAAAATTAAAAACAAAAAAAGTTATTCTAGCTCAAAAGAACAACAAACAAACAAACAAAAACAAAAAAAAAAAAAAAAAAAAAAAGAACACAGCATTTAAGGATTCAAATATAGAGGCCAGGTACTAAGCTTCTTAAAGTTTGCTAGGGAACTTATACAGGGAATACTTAAATATGGATGCACCCTCGTGGGAGTGAAATTGTCATTGTGAAGACTAAACAACCCAACTGTTGCCCATGTCTTTCAATCTATCTGTGTTCCATTTCATAGCTCTCTATGTTGGGAATCCTTTATGGAAAGTAAAGAAGAAATCAAGGTGTTTCTCAGATAAGTTATAGTTTCAGGTTAAATATGACCAGCTTTCATTTTGCTTATTGAAGTGAACTTTGCATTTGAGCTACAGAGCCCTGTGGGATCTACTACGTGCATTTCATTAGTGCTGGCAACTTACCCCCAGTTGCTTTGAGCTTGATAGTCATTAGCTCCTCAGATATCTTTCCCTTTTTGAGTACTTGTGCATTGAGAGGACATCCAGATAAGCTGTGAAGAGATTCATATTAACGTGTGAAATGGATATTATTTTTTTGTGATATTAAAGTTTTATTTACTATCTACTATTGGTGATTTTGCCTGTTCACAAATTATATCATAACCCATGATCTCTTTGTAGGAAGTAACCAATAAATACCTACTAAAACAAAAGTCAAAGGTCAAGTAATGGAAAATGTTTTACATTTTTCTCTTAAAGTACAATTTGTCACACTTTGCTTCATATTAATAATTTAATTCACTTTGTTAGAGTGCAAGACTTCTCCAATCATGAAAATGCCTCTAGTGGTGCTCAATTCATTTTCTGTATATATGAAGTTGTATATGTTAATTAATAAGGAATGTTCCTAAATAGACAGAATGCCATGAAAAAGAAAGCAAAATCTATTTCTTCCTGTTTTTATACAAAGTATAGTTTAATCTTTCTGAATGACTCAATTTAATACAATTTAAGAACATCTCTCCACTCTCATCTGGAAAACTCAGTGCAGTTATGAGAAAGCTTCTAACTTTTTTCCCCAACTATGAAAACATCATTTTTCATGTTAGAAATGAAATGAGAATAAAAGATGCTGTCATGGTGAGATGGCCTATCACCCCTAGCTGCTCTCTTCAGCAGCCTTCTTATCTTTAATGTCATTTGTTTTATTTAAATTGCACCAACATGATAATAGAAACACTGAATAAAATTTTTTTGCCATCATTTATGATCAGATAATTTTCTTATTCACAACAGTGATTAATTCTTCTACAGTTTTGTTGTACATTTGTAGAAACCTTTTTTAGATCAAAATAAAGATGAATATAATCAACCATTTAAAATAATTTTCCCCAAAGAATTGTGGTCACAGTCCATATACAAAGCAATTCATTCAACTTGAAGTTTGTCAACTTGAAGTTTGTGATGCTATGCAACATAGATGAAAATATTTCTGGAGCTATGTCCTTAATAAATGTTAATTATTGCAATTTTGAGTTCCAAGTTATTGTACATTACCATTCTATGAAGTACAAAAATATAATAGTAATACATAATAAACAATATTGTACCAAAGATTATGTAGTCTGCTTATATTTGATAAGTGGTAATTTATTACCCAGGAAAGGAAATGAGAGGCACAAACTGAACTCAGGACCAGTTGGAAGCTTCCTTTTTAAAATATTATAATTAAAAAAAAATTTTTTTTGAGGTAGGGTCTCACTCTAGCCCAGGCTGACCTGAAATTCACTGTGTACTCTCAGGCGGGCCTCTAACTCACAGTGATTCTCCTACCTCGGCCTCCCGAGTGCTGGGATTAAAGGCGTGCACCACCACCCCCGGCCAGATGGAAGTTTCTTGTTACCAACTGTGGCCAAGGTAAGCTCCATTATGAGTATTTCTTTCTCCAGAGAGTTTGAGAAAGTTTGTTTTATCGTCACATGTTATATTCTTAGAAATGATTGCGAATGATAGACAATTAAGTTGGTATATTGGAGTTCTAATGGTGCCTGAGGTAAGTGCATTTGTAACATACTAGAGAGTGACATATCATTAGAAACTCTCTACTTTCTCTCTAAGAAAGTAGAGAAAGTTTAGACAATGTTAATGATCTCCAGGGTGGTCAGGTGCTGTAAAAGAGTAGACTCAATCATGTACGTTCAGGACAATATGACCATAGACTTCATTTGTCTTCTTAAAGTAAAATGGCAGATGACATAACTTATGTGTGACTTCATTCCTGAATAGAAATAATGATCTAGGGCTGAAAAGATAGCTTAGTGGTTAAGGGGCTTGCCTGAAAAGCCAAAGGACCTGGGTTTGATTCCCCAGGACCCATATAAGCCAGATGTACATGGTGGCAAACACGCCTGAAGTTCATCTGCAGCAGCTGGAGGCCCTGGTACACCCATTTTCTCTGTCTTGTTCTATCTACCTTTCTCTCTCTCTCTTTCAAATAAATGTATAAAAATAAAATATTTACAATAAAAAGGAACAATGATCTACACACAGATTAAAACAAGATGTGCTACAGTAGACTTGAACCTGCATTGAAAGTCAGCAGAAAAGAAACCATGTTAAATCATATTCAATGTATTTAATATCACCACTTGAAATTTGGTGTGCACATTTTACTTTATTACCACATTAATCATTAGACTATTGATAGTATCAATAATTGAATTTTTATCTTACTATGAGTAAATGTCTGAAAGAAATAAAATTCTACTTTGACTGTAATGCAAAATTAAACTGATGTTTTGAGTTAAAAAAAGAAACCATGTTAAAAACTTCATACACACACACACACACACACACACACACACACACACACACACACACATATTTCTCTGGAAATCAGAAAACAAGCAATTCTTGCGTGGGAGGCTTAATTTTCTCTGACCACTGGTTTGTATCTTTAAAACTGAACAGTGTCAAAATACTCCAGCCTTGCTCAGTTTGTGCACTGTGTATAAAGCACCCGGTGGGTTTTCAATCAACATTGTATAGAGTAAGTTGCCTGTAAGACCAGAGTAGAGTCATTGATTGGAGAAATAGAGCAGGACTCTTCTAGCATTTTCCCTTTAGGCAGAATGTGAACCAAAAAGTTAGACTGAGATCATTCATGTCCAACAAAGGGTTTCCCTGAAAAGAATGAGACTCGGTGGTAAAGGACTGAAGTCATCGTGAGATTCTGAAATCCCACCACACATCCAGCACTTAGTGCGCTGTTTTCTTTCTGGCTGTTGTTGGTGAGCCATGTCTTCCCAGCAGCAACATAGCTATAATATTGGCCTGAAATTGGGCCAATGCAAGAGAAGGAGGGAATGATACAAACATGTGATGTGAAAGTTTTTAATTATATAGCATAACAGAGTAGATATTACCACTTGGAACTGAAGTGAACCACTAAAAGACTAACCATTTAAAAATAGTAACATAAGCAGTATTTTAGAACACACGAAAAAAAAAATGTTGTTTCTAGAGCCCTTAAAAATGTGCAGTGAATTTTCAGAAAGAGCAGAAACATTTTTCATTTTTCAGACTAGTCAAATATCTATTTAATTAGACTCAGTGTTGTGTCCATCTAACATGCTATAATTAATGACATTTAGGAGGGTTTTTCTCCTCTCCTAAGCAACATAGGTCACAACCAATCACAACAAAATGAAAAGACAGAAAGTAAAGGTTACCTTCTGTGAGTGACGAAAACATTATTTACATGGCCTAGCCCGTTGCAGCCTGGCAAGGGACAGTGGGGCAGTTCTTGCTTGTTTAGTTTCCAGGAGAGAGGGCCTCCACTGAGAGGATTCTCCTTCTGTCTCTTGGCAGCCAGAGGACAGCCAGAAGCTGTGCGGTGTGAAGTGTATTTACCTGATATGTGACCTTGGCCATCACACCCTATTACAGGACATCTAGAGAGACATAGTGGAGACATTATCAGCTGTAAAAAAGGCAGCAACAGTTATCTGCTATCCAGGAGGCAAGCCATGAAAGCATCGAGTTGTACAGCAGCAGAATAGCACCGTGTTAGTAGTAATCACCGTGGGAAGGCTCTGAGCTGAGCAATTTTCATGGACCATCTCTTTCTTTACATTTTTATTTGTGTGTGTGTGTGTGTGTGTGAGAGAGAGAGAGAGAGAGAGAGAGAGAAAAGTGGGGGATGGGTGCGGCAGGGTCTCCATGCTGCAAGTGAATGCCCATCTGGCTTTATGTAGATGGCTGGAAGGCTTTGCAAGAAAGCTCCTTTTACCATCCGAGCCATCTCCCCATCCCCTTGTGATATCTCTTTTAATATTTGTTGAAACCCTGCAGAGAGGCAATATTATTATCTCATTTCACAGGTGGGTAAAATGAGTTTTATAGTTAAACTTTACTGACTTGCCACCTATTTTACAAGAAATGGATCCAAATTCATTTCTGCTACTCTTTCTAGAGTCAACCACCTAAGCACTGCACTATATTGTTTCTGGTCAAAGTCTCAGTGCATAAAAATGTTATAACTTCCTTGATTAACTCTACATGGCATATCACTCATGGTACTGGAAGTCTGCTTTGCAAATGTTTAAGTTCTTCACTTAGAAGTGTGCATAAAACAATTCACGTTTTGTCATCTACACCACATCTACTGCACAAGACTTGATAGTATATTTTTTAGAGGAGGATATTCAATTTAGTTAGTTTCACCCATGCAAAATTAAAGTCTCCAAGGAAAATGCTAAACTATCTATCTTGTATAATAAAAATAGATGGAAAAAGGATAAATCTCTTCCTTTTTCTTTTGCATTGTCAAAGGAATGCAGAAACATGAATGAGAACAATTTCTTTAACTTGTAGATATGACTCTTTATTTTGGCATTCTGATTTTAAAGTTCTTTTAAATATATTTTATTTATTTATTTATTTGAGAGAGAGAAAGAGAGAGAGAGAGAGAGAGAGAGAGAGAGAGAGAGAGAGAGAAAGGGCCTGCCAGGGCCTCTAGCCACTGCAAACAAACTCCAGATGCATGTGCCTCCTTGTGCATCTGGCTTATGTGGGTTCTGGGTAATTGAACCAGGGTCCTTTGGCTTTGCAGGCAAATGCCTTAATCACTAGGCCATCTTCTACAGCCTAGACATTCTGATTTTAATAGGGTGCATCTTCTTTGGGACTCAGTGGATGCTCACTTTGGCCAACAAGATATAGCTGACACCAGGTCCTCAACTATTGCACTTACTTCAGTTCGGGATCTTCCTTTTCTTCCTTGGCAGGGGTTACTTTGACGCCACCTTTCCTTGCACGAGGGCAGCCAGACAAGCTAAAATGCATAACCAACAAAGAACAACACAAAACCAGTGTGACCTCACTGGGTGCCACTGCTGACACTGCCTTCCACCCAAGAAATGGGGTCATCCTTACCTCCTGTGGGAAGCATAGTTTCCAGTAACATGCCCGGAACCATCACAACCCGGCGTTGGGCACCTGGAAGACACAGGGCCACCAGTTAGAAAGGGGCAGGCATTGTGACACATTCAAATAAACTATAATTGGCTATTAGTTAAGAATTAACATATAAGGAAAAACTTAACATATACATCCACTGAGTGATCCATGGTGGTTGTGGTGGCTTGAATGTAAAATGTAATATGTTTGTGATTAAGTTTCATACCGAATCTCTAGCTAGTGGAGTCTTTGGGAGGTGGACCCTGGAGAAGGAAGTGTGTCACTGGGGGCAGATTTGGTATTTTAAACTTATTATTTTTATTTTTATTTTTGGAGAGAGACACAGAGAGAGACAGAGAGAGAGGGAGAGGGAGACAGATAGAGATGGGCGTGCCAGCAGTCTCTCAGTTGCTGTGAACGAAATCCAGATGTGTGCGCCCCCTTGTGGGCAAGTGCAGCATTGAGCCCTTATGTCACTTTGCATCTGGCTAAATGTGGGACCTGGAGATTGGAACCAGCGTTCTTAGACTTAGCAGGCAGGTGCCTTAACCACTAAATCATCTCTCCAGCCCATGATTTTGTATTTTATAATCCAGTCCAGCTTGCCAGTGCTAGCGAGCTCAGCCTTGCTGCTTCCTCTCAGTGAGTGTGACAAGACGGGAGGCCCTGCTGTCTGTTCTTGCCATGCCTTCCTGCTACAACCAAACTACACCGTGAAGCTAGAGGCCAGAATTAACCCTTGCCTTCCATAAGCTGCTGCTTGTTGGGTATTTTGTTCCAGCAACAAGAAGGTAACTGGTACGATAGGCAGTATTCTAGTTGTTATTTATTATATACTCATTTTTTTTTTTTTGGAAGAGAGACACAGAAAGAGACAGAGAGAGAGGGACAGGAAGAGGAAGACAGATAGAGATGGGCGGGCCAGCAGCCTCTCAGCTGCTGCGAATGAAATCCAGATGTGTGCTCCCCCTTGTGGTCAAGTGCGGCATTGCGCCCCTTTTGCGTCTGGCTAAATGTGGGACCTGGAGATTAGAACCGCTGGAGACTGGAACCAGAGTTCTTAGGCTTAGGAGGCAGGCGCCTTAACCGCTAAGCCATCTCTTCAGCCCCTATGCTCATTTTTTTCTTCATTTGTTAACCTTATTTGTTGCAAGGAATGGGTCTCTATCTATATCATGTCTTAACTTTTATGTGAGAAGAACAGTTTTCCAGAATGTTTTTATGAATTCTTTATTTTTAAAAAAGTTATTTATTTGAGAGAGCGAGAGAGAGAAAGAGGCAGACAGAGAGAGAGAGAGAGAGAGAGAGAGAGAATGGATGCTTCCAGCCACTGCAAACAAACTCCAGATGCATGAACCACCTTGTGCATCTGGCTTATGTGGGTTCAGTGAATAGAACTGAGATCCTTTGGCTTTGCAGGCAAACGCCTTAACTGCTAAGCCATCTCTCCAGCCCTGAATTCTTTATTTCTCTGATAAGCTTTCTTACCTAAGTAACCTACTAATTTCAAATGAACAACAGTACTATATGTGAACTCCACAGACTGGTGCTATTAATATGATTATTAGAGATATGACATAATTTTCACCTAGTATATCCTGCCTCTTGGTCCAAGTTTACTAGTCTGAGAAATTCCACCAGTAAGTGTTATTGACAGTCAACTATTTTTTCTTGGCATGAAGATTAGGAATAAATTTCAAACTACAATTGAACACAAAAATTTACTGATTTTTCACCACTTTGCTGCCTTTAAGAAACCCAAATACAAGTGAAAACTGAGAGAGCATTACCAACACATGCACTTTTCTGGAGGTTCATGTACAGATTATCTTTATTTATTATGTCTCATGTGTGCTTCTGTGGTTCAGCTCCCCAACCAAGCAAGACTTTACGAGAGTCAGGCGATCACAAAAGAAAATGGTATACTTTTGCTTTTTAAAAATTCTATCCCAGTGAACTTTTATGGAGTGTTTTTATTTTGTAGAATGCTAATCCCAAGGCACAACATAGGAAAGCCTTATTAAAAAATAAATTAAAATAAAATAAAAATTTTTAAAAATTATTTATTTCAGAGAGATAGAAAGAGGCATATATATATTCAGAGAATGGGCACTCCAGGGCCTTCAGCCACTGTAAATGAACTCAAACTCCTGATGCACACACCACCTTGTGCATCTGGCTTACATGGGTCCTGGGGAATTGAACTTGGGTCATTTGGCTTCACACGCAAATGCCTTAACTGATAAGACATCTCTCCAGCCCAGCATTATTTTTTTAAGTAAAGTAATCAACATACTTTCCTTTCTTTTAGCCACAGAAACCTGCAGGGAGCCTTTAACTGACTTAAGACATAAACATATTCTCTGTAATAATAAGAGCTTGCTTCTTACCTTTTTCTTTCTTTTTTGTGTTGTGTATGTTCATGAGTCAGTGTGGCTGTGTGTACCACAGTGTGTGTGGAGATCAGAGGAGAATTTTTGGGTATTGGTTCTCATCTTCCATCCTCTTTGAGGCAGGGGCTCAGGTTGTTCACCACTGCAACTTCTGCCAGAGTAGGTGAACTTGTGCTTCCTGCCGATTCTCCTGTCTCTGCCTCCTTTCTGGCCTGAGATGTGGCTGGGATTGCAAATGCTTTTTACATGGGCAGTGGGGCTACAAACTCTGGTACTCACGCTTGTTTGGCAAGGGCTTTATCCATTGAACAATTTCCCCAGGCCTATCCTTATCTTTTTCTATTAATTTTTAGTGAAATATTACTTTAGTTGTATGTTGCAATTATGTATTTTCTGTTGTGCCAAATGATTCCCCCCACCCGCTTTGCTTTTTGGATTTTCCTTGACTATCTAAACAAGAGGTCAGTGAAATGACTTTTTTTTCTTACATGGAAAAGTCAAGCATGTTATTTGTGTTGGTTGCATAAAACATGTAAGTAGTGAACTTTGTTCGAGCCTCTCAAACTACAGACTTTCAATATACTACTGAATTAAAAAAAAAACGTAAAAAAATAACATAAAGTTTATAGAAATTGCTTGGACTGATATCCACACGTAAGATGTGGCAACATAGAAATTTGGGAAAATGGAGTAAGCTATCCATTGCCATGTGCTTTACTTTTCAATCTACTAATTGCTTATCTCTATTTAAGATTCTTATAGTTCAGTCTAGAAAAATGGAAGTCAATACAATGATACTCAGAATCTGTCCTGACATAATAAATTGTACTTCATACTTTAAAAATGAGAAGCATTTGCATATTTTAAAGTTCTTTTTACTATTTCTGGTACAAAACTCCCAATTTTTTTTTTGAGAGAGAGAGACAGAGAGAGAGGGAAAGGAAGACAGATAGAGATGGGCAAGCCAGCAGCCTCTCAGCTGCTGAGAATGAAATCGAGATGTGTGTGCCCCCTTGTGGTCAAGTGTGGCATTGCTCCCTTGCATCACTTTGCATCTGGCTAAACGTGGGACCTGGAGATTGGAACCGCTGGAGATTGGAACCAGCGTTCTTAGGCTTAGGAGACTAACTGCTAAGCCATCTCTCCAGCCCCAAACCCCAAATTTTTAGACTGGCTCATTATTGAGTAGAAGACGAATTAAAATTTGAAATGATAAACAGACATATAAGTAATAAAATGACAATTTTGGAATAAGAAAGATTAGGATAAATAAAACGAATAAGGGGACATTAATAAACATGTATCTGAGTTCTTGTAAATTAATGAAATGAGCTAAAACTGTGCTTAGCAAATGTGGAAAGCAGTTGTATGACTTAAAATACCAAAAGATAACATATTATATAATTTTTTAAAACTGGTGGTGGAGGACTGGAAGATGGCTTAGTGGTTAAGGCACTTGTCTATGAAGCCTAAGGATCCAGGTTTGATTCCCCAGTACCCATGTAAGCCAGATGTACAGGGTGGCACATGTATCTGGAGTTCATCTGCATTGGCTAGAGGCCCCGGTGCAACCATTCACTCTCTCTCATAAATAAATAAATAAATGAATAAATAAATAAATAAATAAATACTAGTAGTGGAAATGCTTTAGTACACTGTCATTGGTTGGAGTTAGTCAATAATTGCTGAGGATTGCAGCAAAAGTATTGTGTTTGAAAATGACATTATTTCCTTGAACATTAGTTTAAAATACAGAAGACTTCCAAGGTAAGCAGATTAAGGCAAGTAAAGCACAGTGGCTTGGGTTTAGGCTTTCTAAACTTTTTGGTGCAGGAGTTCTTTCTTATCAGCTAGCTATGTGCAATTCCTTTTTCTTTGACCACATGTGTGCTGAACAGGGAGATTCCCACCAGGGTGGAGGATGGCAAGGCAGTCATGCTGCCAACACTTACTTAAGCTCCTGGGAGTTGGCCGCCATGAGGGACTTGAGAGTCTTATCTGCTAACGGGCATCCTGAAACACTACAGAGAAAGAAGAATGACAACAGCACTGACATAAACAAAGCTGACTTTAAGTGGCCTGGGACAAATATTAAATCATGAGTGACTAGGGATTGAGAAAAAGAGTGGGCTGGAATCTGGTTTTGCTTTTAATGAATCTGGGCTCAATTACACTTAATTATTTCTCACAAACTCAGATTCTCTACTTATCAAGCAAAGGACTTCAGCCCATTGAGTCACCCCAACTGGAACACCACCAGGGATTGCCAGCACCATCCGTACCACGGCACCAGTGATGAAGCACCAGGGGAACGCAAATCCTATTGACTGGAAGCTAAGCAGAAAGATAATAGAATTCCTGGCGAATCAGTCTCATTAACGCCCAGACTCACTTGTCTACACTTGGAGGTGGCGGGCACTTCTACTGGTGAATGGCCCACTCTTCATCTTAACGGAAAGCCAGGCAGGACCAAAGCCTGACATGAACACTAACTTGATCTGTAATCTGGGCTAAAATACCATTTTTGACCAAGAGTCATGATTTCTAGATGCCATATTTATATTTCTGAAAAACAACATAAACTCCAAGCCCAACTAACTCTCCTTTTCCTGACCCAGATAACACCTTTCCAGAATGAGTAAGAAAGAGTATAGAGCAAGATGTTGAAAACCTGGCCACACATGCAGTCATTGGGTACCTGCGGTGAGATGCATAGTTGCCTGTGACATGGCCGCTACCATCACATCCTGGTGTTGGACAGCTACAACAACAGAAGAATCCATCATGAGTGTCAAGTGGCAGGTCCGCTTGTTCCAGACAGAATACAGAAATAAGCTTCTTCTTTAAAGATAACACTGTGCCCGGCGTGCTGGTGCATGCCTTTAATCCCAGCACTCAAGAGGCAGAAGTAGGAGGATCACAGTGAGTTCAAGGCCACCCTGAGACTACATAGTGAATTCTGGGTCCTTCTGGGCTATAGCGAAACCCTACCTTGAAGAACCAAAAAACTCAAAATAAAATAAAATAATAAGGATAACACAGTTTGGGATATGTGAGTGCATGAAGGACTCACTTAGTTTTTAGGTTAGAGCCAGTAGGCAAGTAGAAAAATCTAAGAAGCAGCACATGTTGGGTGCCTTCCTTAGCTATCCGTTTCCCACGTTATCTCACTTCTCTGATTCAAATAAGGTAGGGAAGTGATACTAACATGTGTGTCCTAATGATATTGCGAGTGAATAACCAAGTGTTCTATTTCTTTGAAGAGGTACATTTTTAAAGAATAAACATTCTAAATCCACGATTTATTATGATAGCAGATCTTATAAATACTGGCACCAATGGGATACATTAGAAAAAGGTTTTGTAGGTTTGTAAGAGCAAGACTACATTGGTAACTTGGTAAACATTTTTTAGAAACCACCAGAAGAAAACTTCTGACTGAAATGTAAACTGATATTTAAGGTGGGGAAGTTACTGACCACACATAGATAGGCAAAAGGTTTAGCTAGTAAAACTCTTAAGCAGTTTCCCGCAAAGCTGTAACCCAACAAGATGATCCCAAATTCACAACTACCCCAAGAATAGGGTCTTGGGCCATATGCCAAAAGTGTTGCATTATGATCTGTTTCTTCATTTTATCTCAGAACTGGTCATGTCTCGGGCTTTATATGTGTGCTTTAAAAACAGTATAAGGAGTTAGTTGTCCTTAGAAGAAGTTTCCCTTTCGATTAGGGATGCTTTCGTTTCTTGGTCATTCGTTTCCTCGGATGCTGTTGGAGAACCACTCATTGGGAGTGAGCAGACTGACCCCAGCCACCCCCATACCACTGAGTGGAGTGTTAAGAATCCGAGGGAAAGTCTGCTGTGTAATTCATGCATCTTATTTTCTCAGGCATCCTGCCCAGAGCAAGGGCTATTTTCTCTATGTATGTCAACTACAGAATTTAGACTTTTGAAGACATATTTTTGGATTAACGACATTGCAATATTGTCTCTAAGTATTCTTCCAATGAACATGTTCCAATCACTTTCATGGAATGTCAAGCAACTATGAGCATTATAGTTCTCAAAGGGATGTTTGATTTTTCAGTGCCTGATATAACCTGGGTCATTTCATTGTTCTGTTTCTCTTCCTGGATAGGATATCAGACAATACAGACACTAAAATATAGTAAAAAAAAATACAGAAAAAAAACTAACAGTGATAACATTGAACCAAAATTTCTTCTTGCTGGTACCATTCATCCATTAAATGCAGATAAATTTCTTAACATTGTAAAGCTGGCATACTCAGAGAATAAGGGGTGTTTCAAGTGCTTAAGGTTTCCATTTTGGAAATATATCACCACCTAGTGTTCTAAAATGCACTGCACTTATTTTACTGCTTTTTTTTTTTTTTTTTTTTGAGATAAAGAGACAGAGAAAGAGGGAGAGAGAGAGGGAGAGAGAGAGAGAAAGAGAGAGAGAGAGAAAGAGAGAAAGAATGGGCATGCTAGGGCCTTCAGCCACTGAAAATGCACTCCAGATGCATGCACCCCCTTGTTCATCTGTCTTACGTAGGTCCTAGAGAATTGAACCTGGATCCTTTGACTTTGCAGGCAAATGCCTTAACGGCTAAGCCATCTCTCCAGCCCCTTTAATTATACTCTTTAGGATTTTCAAAAGAGGCAAAGAAGTTAACTGATTTTTATTTTATTTATTTTATTTATTTATTTATTTATTTATTTTTCAAAGTGGGGTCTAACTTTAGACCAGGTTGACTTAGAACTCAACCTATAGCCCCAGGCTGGCTGGCCTTGAACTCATGATGATCCTCCTACCTCTGCCTCATGAGTGCTGGGATTAAAGGCATGCACCACCACACCCAGCTTATACTGATTTTCAAACCAATTTTCTATAAATTACTTATGAGACATAATAAGAACACAAGCATTGAGGCTGATTTTTAAGTTTGAGGGTATAAAAAGATCAAAATAAGGCTGGCGAGATGGCGCAATGGGTAAGAGGGCTTGCCACACAAGCATGAGGACCTGAGCCAGCATGAGTTTGATTTACAGGTACCCATGTACAAACAAACAAACAAACAAACAAACAAACAAACAAACAAACAAACAAATAAAAGCTAAGTGTGGTCATACACGCCAATCTTGTAGGGATCAGAGACTGAAGAATCACCAGGGCTTGCTAATCAGCCAGTCTGACCAAAAACAAGAACAAAACCAAAAAGGAAGTGGCAGCTTCAACTTCAGTGAGAGACTCCTTCTCAAGGAAATAACATGTAAGAGCAATAGAGGAGGACATCTTACATTCTCCTGTGGCCTCTGTATGCATGTGCACAGGGTGTCTGCATCTGTACTTACACTGTGCATACACATACACACACCTTTGTCTCTCTCTCATACACACATGTGTAATATAAAGGTCAAAAGGATAAAGAATTAATGGCAACATTGTAGTGGGAAAAGATGTGATAGGATTCTAATATCTATATTAGAACAAAATCTACAAGAAAAGAAATATTACATGTATCAATATTAGCTGGGTGATACCTTCTTGGAATGTTTACAGATAAAAATATGAAACGTAAAAGAAGAGAACTAGTCAATTCCCTCCATAAGTGGTACTCAAACCTATGCAAATTACAAGACAGGCAACAAAATTAAAAAAGTTATATTCTGACCAACTTTTGGTAAGCATTTTACCTTTAGTAAAGTACAATGACCTGTTATAAAAATAAAGTGAGGACTGGAGAGATGGCTTAGGGGTTAAGGCACTTGCCTGCACAGCTTAAGGACCCATGTTCGACTCTTCAGGTCCCATGTAAGCTGGGTGCATAAGGTTATGCAAGTGCGCAATGTTGCACATGTGCACAAGGTGGTACATGCATCTGGAGTTCGATTACAGTGGCTGGTGGCCCTGGCACACCAATTCTCTCCCTCCCAGCCCACCCTTTCTCACTTTTTTGCATTAAAAAAAAGCCCAATCTGTTGGGCTTGCCTAAAAAAAAGGTGAAAAAATAAAGTGAAATATAATAAAGACAAGGTGGCACCTTGAGCAGTGAGGTTCTTGCAAAACAAACCCCTCAAAATTCTGAGTGTGTAACCTGGGAGGGCCTCTTATCTTGCAAGTAATTCACACCTACATTCCAAAGTATTGTTCAAGGTCTCCAGACCTTCCTCTTTTGTGTTGCCCTTCACATTTAAGAGCAGTGCCTATCATAAAATAATCACGCTTCATTTCTCTAACCCCAAAAGGTCAATCATCATTTGGTTTGCACTGACTTTTGGCAATTTCTAACACTCTACTTTCAAAGTATAGACATTTGCTGGTTTTGAAAATATTAAAAAACAAAACAAAACAAAACAAAAAAAAAAACTGGGCTGGAGAGATGGCTTAGCGATTAAGGCGCCTGCCTCCTAAGCCAAAGAATGCTGGTTCCAAACTCCAGGTCCCACGTTTAGCCAGATGCAAAGTGACGCAAGGGCGCAATGCTGCACTTGCCCACAAAGGGGCGCACACATCTGGATTTCGTTCTCAGCAGCTGAGACACTGCTGGCGTGCCCATCTCTCTCTCTCTCTCTCTCTCTGTCTCTGTCTCTCTCTGTGTCTCTCTCCAATAAATAAATAAATAAATAAATAAATAAATAAATAAATAAATAAATAAATAAAATTAAAAAACTATGTGGAAAGGAAGTTCCAACAGAGATGAACAAAGCTGAGTAGCAGGTGTACATGGGAATCAATGTGTGGTTCACCTGAGGAGCCTTCTGCCAAGTTCTGGGAAATTAAGTTTCAGTTTTTTTGACACCTTGCTGTGTTTGTATATAGGTTCTTGTGTTAGAGCACTTGGCCCCCAGCTGCTGCTGGTGGTTGGGAAAGTAGTGGAACCTTCTCAAAGGAGGTGGGTGCTTGCCGAAGGAAGCAGCTCAAGGTGGGCAGGCCTTGATGTTTTATGCCCAGCCCACTACCTGCTCTCTGTTTCTTACTTCCTGGTTGTGGCAGCAGGCTGACCAGTAGCTTCCTGTTCTTGCAGCCGTATCTTTGCCCACATGTCCAAGATGGCATACGTACCCTAGACACTTTAAGCCAAAAGGAAACCTTTCCTTCCTTAAGCTGCTCCTTGTCCGATACTTATCAGTAATAGAATACTCTTCTTCACATTGTCTCTACCATGAAGCCCCAGGTGGAGACTGAATTCACACGGCAGCACACTGTTCACGCCAGTCACTCTTGCCTGTGACATCCTTAAAAAATGCTACTTGCATGTCCACTCAGTAAACTGATGCTGGAGTAAGAAAGATTCGGATTGTCCAGTGTGCAAGGCCCGATATGTAGCACTGGCCAGCAACTGAAATGTGCACTGAGTGTGAAATGTGCATGTAATAAGAGGCTCAATGTTGTTTGTTATGCATCAGGATTATGATCAAAGCAGAGGACAAAAACTAAAGAAAGAAGAGCAGCCATGCTTCTTGGCCTTATTCTCAGTGAGGGCAACAGGTGAGGGGAAGCCCAAAAGAGGTTATCGTACATACTAGTTAGAGATAAAGGCTGATGAGGAAAAGATTGGAACGTGGGCTAGGAGCATCAGGGCTCGGGTTGAGGAACTACAGTGGATGGAGGCTCTCTGGCAAATGACAATTGAGCAAAGAGAGGATGGGAAAAAGAGAACAGCAACTGTGAGGCCTTGTGGCAGGCAATTCCCAGTATGCTTCATGGGAAGAATGAGATGGGAGGATATGGGAGGAAGGTTCTGGGATAATGGGGTTTAGTGTACCAATTTGGCTGGTGGATGTATACTGGAGGTCACAGCTGGGGGCAACAGATTCAGAGGAGAAAAGGCCCTAGGACTGTGCTCCAGGCACTGTCATTGTCAAAGTGCTGTGCTGTGCTAAGTCTCTGACGGAGTCGCTGTGAGGTGGGGAAATTCTATAGTTGAGGGGTCCCAGGTGCCAATCGTGGATGGTGGGTCATAGAAGAGGGCATGATCATAGTGCCTTCTGCCCATCAATCCGGCAGGAGCACAGGATCAAAGCCAAACATCCAGATGTGGGGGACGAGGATGGGGCTAGAGAGCTTAACAAGCACAGGGTTTTTGAGGTGAGCTATAAGAATGTAAAAGATCCAGGAAGGAGACTGAGAAACACTTTATGGGCAATTTTCCTAAGGATTTAGCCTTAAAAAAGCAGTGGGAACAAGAAAGTCTATTGGGAAGATGTTTAGGGAGAGATTTTAAAAAACCTTTTTAGGGCTGGAGAGATGGCTTAGCGGTTAAGGTGCCTACCTGCGAAGCCTAAGAATGCCCATTCAATTCGATTCTTCAGGTCCCACGGTTAGCCAGACATAAAGTGACACAAGGGTGCAATACTGCACGTACCCACAAGGGGGCACACATGTCTGGAATTCATTCACAGTGGCTGAGAGGCTGCTGGCAAGCCCATTCTCTCTCTCTCTCTCTCTCAAATTAAAAAAAAAAAAAAATAAAAAAAAATTTAATGGAAAAATGTATGTAGAGGAATACAGAAGAGAGCATACAGGTGCTGGTGTGGTCTTTAATTGGAAACTCTTTAATTGGCATGTATTCATGTATGCTTATGCATGCTTAGTACTTAATCATCACTTATTCTTTTGGAAAATAGTTTCTTGACTTTCATTCATTCACTCATCACTTTTTTTGGGGGGGGGTTCAAGGTAGGGTCTCACTCAAGCCCAGGCTGACCTGGAATTCACTATGTAGTCTCAGAGTGGCCTGGAACTCTCTGCAATCCTCCTACCTCTGCTTCCTGAGTACTTTTTGGTTTTGAAAGTAGTACTTACTGCCTTCAGGTGATGTGGTTTATGTTAATCTTACTTTTGATTTTTATTGACACATAGTAGTTGTTTACATTTAAGGAGCTGCTTTGATTTGCATTTTAAATGCTTCCCAAAGGCCATATGTTGAAGGTTTAATTGCCAGCTTGTGGCACTCCAGGGAGGTGGTGTAACTTAGAGAATGTATGGCCTAGAGGAAGGTCACTGAACGTGTCCCCTTGAAAGGTATACTGGGTCCTGTGTCTTGGACATTAGGAAATAAGCAGTTTCCTCTACCATGTGCTTTGCCATGATGTTCTGCTCTGCCAAACGTCCAAAGGCAACAAGTGACCATGGACTGCAACCCTGAGCCGTAGGAAGCCTTTTCTTCCTTTGGAATTGATTATCTCTGGTTTCTTGTAACAGTGACAGAAAGCTGAGGGAGGCAGAGGTCTAATGTGATGCTTCGTTACATACATTCATTGCGTTCATAGTCTAACCAAGGCAGTTGTCCTGTAAGCTCTTCTGGGTCACAAACCTGTCTGTGAATGTAAAGAACACCACTCATTCCTTTACCCAAGTTGTAATTTGCATAGAGTGTTACAAGAGTATTGGACTTCAAGTCAAGCTTTAGGTCCTCTGGGGCAGATAGATCTCTAATTGAGAACTTTTGGACAAGCCATATGCCTAATGGTTCTACATTTTATTCATTTCTTAATCAGCAGATCGCCATCTCTTAATATAGACTATTATGTACACATTTCTCAAAAGCCCCCTTAGTTTGATGCATAGCTTTAGGTATATGATGAATACCTAAGTACTGACTAGTTGAAATTGTCCTATGATAATTCTAAACTTAACTGTATCAACCAGGATACTATCACCTACAGTTGTGAACTTGTCTAATTCCAGAATCTTCCAGAGCAGGACACTGGAAACTTACGTGATTAGTTCTTTCTTAAGGTCTCTTGTGTGGAGCTTGGGTTTTGGACTTGGCATAGAGGGCTCTCCAGGAAACTTTTTTTCCTCTAAATTTTCTAGAGAGTTCATGAGGTCTTTCTGGAAAACAAATAAACAAACAAACCAGAAAAAAATAAGGAGCATCAGTTTTGAGTTTTGGCTTGAAGATGTATCACAAAGGATTTATATAAGTAATATGATAATGAATAAAAGAATATGTTCTAATTGTTATGGACTTTTATCCAAATAACAAGGTATTATAATTTTAGAAAGAACACCTTTAAAAAGTTTTCACCTTATTAAATATAAACATTTATTGAACTATGTAATTGTTAATAGTATATTTCAAATTTTATCATACAATAAATAGTTCCTGAGGAACACAGACTGGTTTTTATAATATATAGCTCTCACAACAGTAGTTAAATTAAAAGAATATTGTGAAAGCGGCTCATGGTTTTAAACACAATAGTCAACAGAATGCTTATCCGAATCTACATGCAATTAAAAAGTCTCCATTATTTAAGTATATAATTGCTGAGGTCACCATATTTAGGCATTTATTTTCAGTTTTCTCAGTAATTGTCCCTATTTTGACCTCATTTCTTGTTTTTTATTCTACCTTTTCATTTTTCTTAAGTTGGTAGCTTGTAATGATTTTATTCTTAAGATGAAATGGCTTGTTGGTTGTCATTGATTTTCATGGTCTTTTAAGCTTAATGCTGCTCTTGATCCCATAAGGAAGATTCAATAATTTTTCTAAATCATTTATTTACCAAGCGATATATTATTTCACTAAAAGCTAGTCATGTTTTTTTATCAATTGCATAATTAGCTTATTTTCATCATTAAGATTATGTCCAGTAACTATAATACTTCCTGAATTTAACATTAAAGGTATATTAACTAATAATATATAAAGCTATACTCTAAATCTTAAAAATACTGAACAATTTAAGGTGAGCAAATTATTTTGCAATTTCTAAAGTGAATATTTAAGTTAAAATATTAATTAATCATTGATTAATAATAATTAAATCAAATGAATATATGTACAGCATAATATAATTTTTAATAATCTGCCTCTACATTAAAAGCAAGTTTTTGAAGAAGTCCCTAGATTTTTCCCAACCAAAACAAAACAAGTAACCATTGCCCTTGCCATCTAGATGAGTGTAATTTCTCTTGTTCATTACTTGCATAACAATTCAATCAACAACCTTACATATGAGTATGCTGTAGTAAATCCAATAATATCAGTATTTTTAATGCCACCTCCATGTAATCTGCAGCAAGATAGATGAATAGCATTTATTCTTTTAAATTTTACTGTGAAAACAGCTAAAAGTAAAGGGAGTCCTAATTTTAAACCTTAAACTTGACCTACCATTTACTCCATTGGACAAATCTGGATTGGTTTGGGGGTAGTATTTTCCTTCTTAGTTTAGAAAAGTCGACTTTTTTTTTTTTTTCGAGGTAGGGTCTCACTCTGGTCAAGGCTGACCTGGAATTAACTATGTAGTCTCAGGGTGGCCTCGAACTCTCGGCAATCCTCCTACCTCTGCCTCCCAAGTGCTGGGATTAAAGGTGTGCGCCACCACGCCCGGCCGAAAAGTCGACTTTTTGTAAGCAGATGCAGAAGCTCAATCCAATATTGTTTCAGTGTGGAAAAGCCTTTGTTATTTCTATTTAGAGGTAGAGTTTCTCACAAAGTAGCATGAGGTAAAAATAGTCATTTCCTTATTTTCTTTATAATAAAGTTGAGAACAAAGTCTCTCTCAGAAGGCATGTACATTTATAGATGTACATGAGAAAGTTTCCAGTTGTCTGTGGGCTCAACCTGTATATTTCAGAAATTGGGAGAGTAGAGGGGATTTTGAAGTATATGATTTATATTAAAATTCAAATTATATTTGACTAAAATGCATATCAGAAAAAAGTCTGGCAGGATATATGGCATTTAATTTGACATAGTAATGTGACAGGATGGTTTTATTGGTGATGACCTTTAAATATTTCATAGCTTTTTAAAACTATACAGCCTCTTGTGCATGCAGCTGTTTGTAAAGTGATTGGCTTTTCACCTTTGCTGTGCTAATTTAGTGTTCTATCTTGCAAACTTGTAGAGCAAGAATATATATTAAAATACAGGGGGCCATCTATAAAAATGCTTGAATAATTCTGTTACAGAGCCATTTTATACTGGACAAATTCCTAAATAGCAGCTATTTCTCTCTAAAACGTAAAGTATTGTGAAAATAATTTTTCCTGGGCAAGATGCACGACAGAGAACATACTATATGTGTGTGTGTGTGTGTGTGTGTGTGTGTGTGTGTACTGAGAGTATACGTGTGCAATGCAATTCTTTAATGTACAGATGGAAGTTTATATTGATTTCAGCAAAGACCAGAACATAATGGTAACATGAATAACAGATAATAGCATCTGGCACTTTTAACATTTTAAGCCCTGCAATCTTTGGAGAACTGACAGTTGAATGAAGCTGACAGCCCTAGTTATTTCTCAGTACTTTCCTTTTGAGATATTTTGAGTTTTTTCCAAATTCAGGTTTTTTTTTTTTTTTTTTTTTTTTTTTTAAAGGGGGCATCTGGACAGGCTATTTCACTGAGAGAGACAGACAATATTTTCTGAAAATTACCATCAAAATTAAGCAACTGTTGTGCATATGAACTAGATAACAATGAATTAGAAATAATCACCCAGTTGCTAGTGGTATTAGTGTTGTGAGGTGGGGCAAAGGGGAGGGAAGACATTCAGGTCTTCACAAGCTCACTACACACTGTTGGGGTTGCAACCAGTGATTCCAGAACAGCTCAATGGGAAACGACAAGGAAAAGCCGGTCCTGGAACTGGTGTCCTTGTTCCCATCATAAAGATCTTTCTGGGTAAGTGGACTTTTGCTCCCACATCCTTGGAGCACCTGAGATGATGGTAGCTTTTACTTCAACACAAACCACCTCTCCTCTCCTCTCATTCTCCTTTTCCCTTTCTATTTCTTTTCTTAATATTCCTTAAGCAATCTCTATTTTCTGGTGATTTTCTTTCTTTCCCTTTCTCTATTTCCCCACCTTTCTTTTAGGAAATTCCAGATTCCTTGATTTCTATACAGAAAGGCAATAACTCTACCTCCCTGAAAGTCAGTGTTCTTCTATAGAAATGTTAAAAACCCTGCTTTGCTGGATTGTTGGGATAATGAGACCCTGTGGAAAAGGGTCCTTGTCTTTATTCTCACTGCATGAGGTATTCCCCTGAGGTATTCCTCAGACACCTTCTAAATGAGGACATTGAATACCATCTACCTTTTCAAAATAATATCTATCAAGCTTCACATTTGTCATCTTCAACTTTCAGAACAGGATGTGAAACATACTCTCTGTTCATAGATTACCTTGGCAAAGATGAGGGAACAAAGAACAAAGGCAAGAAACTGTACCGGGGAGTTGCAATGACTCAGCAGCACTTTGTGTGCGTCCCCACAACTATCTCTCCAGAAGCACTGAATCACCCTGCACAGAGAGCTGTGGAAGAAGCATTAGCTTACCTAGGGCAAGCACTTTGAGTCCAAGAACACATTTAGCGTCCCCAAAGTCCCCCTTCACACTGTCAGTGGAGCTTAATTCCAACACAGATTCTAAAGTCCAGACTCAGAATAATTAGGTTGAAAACTACTGCTATAAGACTTTTGTCCTCTCAGACCTGAAGTAAGCCATCCTGAAAAAAAATCTGGTTAAAAAAAAAAATCCCTTCCTCTGTGTGTGCCGTGTGTGCTTGTGTGTGTATGTGTATGTGTGTAATGTGTGTGTGTGTGTGTGTGTGTGTGTGTGTATGCTCTCTCTCTCTCTCTCTGTGTTTGCAGAGAACTGAAACAGTGGCACAAATCTATATTGTGGTAGGTAAAAACATACACCAATTGAATCTAAATAGCTGCCAAGAAGAATCCAGATTTTATTTTGATTTTGAAAAAAAAAAAAAACTCCCCTCAAGATTAGAAAATGAAGATATAATGGTGTGAACTCATTTTATAAGTCATTGGGTATTAGAGAGAGCCACAGAGGTGATGGGGGGGGCAGGGGTCTCAGCATATAAGGATACAACGTTGATATTTTAGTACAAAAGTAAGATTGCCTGATATCCTACACAAAAAGGAGAGCCCATCCTAGGGCACCTTTGTCCATTTCTACTCATATCTGATCCCCTTGACACTGGCTACTAATACTATAAAACAGTTTCTGGAGAACACATTGACCAAGGTCATATGGATGACCACAGAAAGCCTAGATGCCATTTGGTACATGAAATTGGGATATAAGAACATGCTGGAATTTTGTTTATATGTGATTCATGCAAAAATCAGATAGTCATAGTTTTTTTTGTTTGTTTGCTTTTTGTTTTTTGAGGTAGAGTCTCACTGTAGCTCAGGCTGACCTGGAATTTACTATGTGGTCTCCGGGTGGCCTCAAACTCATGGCGATCCTCCTACCTCTGTTTCCCGAGTTCTGGGATTAAAGGTGTATGCCACCACGCCCGGCTCAGTCATGGCTATTTTGTGAAGCACTGGCCCATTAGAATAGAATGACTCCTTCTCAACCCATGCCTACAGACCTCATGCTCAGGGTTAAGTTTTCCTTTAGGGGAACAGGTGCCGTATACCATGATCTTCCTGAAAACTGCCTGCCTGGAGATGAAACAGTCTTATAAGTTGGAGGGTGTGTCTCTGCTAAAGCCAGTTTTTATGTAGTGGGATGGGATCAGCAAACATGACTTCATTGTGATTGTGCCTTCCAGCAACTTGCCTGCTGCCTACCAGCTCCATTTCAGGCAAGTGTGGAGGGAAGTCAGAAGTCAGATGTCACTTTGGTCCTTTTACAAAAGTCTGAGATGGCAATGGAAGGAGGGATACCTTTGCTAGTCTGTGGCCATCACTTCAGGCAAATAAACTTTCTACACTTGGCAGGTGTTATTTTCTCATTTGTTATCACCAAACATTTATTATGTTTATACAAGTTTCTTCTAAAATACAGCTTGAGCAGCCTTAATCTGAAATTTTAAAACCCACCTATCAAAATGGCACTCAAAACTTTTTGGATTTTTGAGTTAGGGATGTCCAGCTGATAAAGTCCATGTAAATATTTTTGGAGAAAAACTCTAAAATTAAAAATTCTTCTGGACCCAAGCAATTCAGATAAATGTTGTTCTCTATTAGATTCATTAAAGTCATCTCTAGGTACTTAGGTGAATTTGAAAAAGTCAAGCCTAATAAACTAAAAGGCAGTAGGACACTTGTGCTGTTGTGTGAGTCCCTTCATCTTTTCCAGGTGGTGACATGACAGTGGTGACACAATGATGGTCTCATTTTCTAGGGCCTGAGTTCTTCTGAGTGTCCCTGATCATCACAGTGAATACCTATTTGTGCTACTTTTCGTTTGTTTATTGTTTTCTTGAGACAGGGTCTTGCTATGTAGCCTAGGCTGTTCTTGAACTTGCAATCTTCCTGCATCAGCTTCAGAAGTGCCGAGATTGCATGCATCACCAAACCTGGCCCTTCGTTACAGCATTTAGTTACAAGTCAGCCCTCCCATTAGACATAAGCACACCTTTCTCAGTGCTTGCACTTGGAGATGTCAGAGAAAATACATGGAAGGAAGCCAGAAGATGAAGAACACAAGGACCTGCCCACCACCGAATCCTGTGATCACTACCATGTACGTTGATCCTCACTGGAGATATTAAAGTGAAAATGAAATTGCATCTACTTCCCAAGTTTCTGAAATTCAAGTAGCCAAAAAAGATGATGTACATTTCTGTAGCAAATGGATAGTTCAGTCCTTGAACCTGCCTCTTGGATGCCTCACTGCCATCTGCAATGACATAGAGCCTAAACGATCACCTCTGCAGTCAGCTCCCTGGCTTGACACTAAGGAGTCTGTGGATATTCAGGCCTTGGCTCTATCTGCAAAGGTGAGGGCCAGGTGAACGTCTCCATTACAAAACTCTGCCTTCCGGGATGAAGCCCACTCAGAGATTGCCAAATGCACAAGCACCTCTCTTTCACTGTAGGGTTGATGTGGCTTAGACATCCAACATTTCTGATACTCCAGTACCTCAAATGATTCTATAGACAGGCCCACTTTGCAATGATTCCAAAAGTCTTATTTGTCACTGACTAGACTTAATCTTTGAGCCTATGGTTCAGACCGTGTAGTTGCACTGGCATTTCAGCCATGAGCAGTGCATTGCCCCTTACAGATTATAAATGAAGTGCAGGCTATTGACACCATTGTGGGGTAAATAAGGTCACTAGAACAACATATTATTTTAGGCAAGTGACAGGAAGAGTTGAGTTCATTAATACATTTATTCCAAAATGTAAAAACATCACCTTATCAATAATATTTACAACTAGTTGATGGACACATTGACACAGTACCTCTTTCTCCTCCTCTGCCTTCCCGTGGGTTTTGCTGTAGTTGATGGGCGTGTCCCAGCCTTCCTGGTCACAGAGGGCCTGGTAGAATGCAGCATTGACCAAAATGCTGCTTGCTTTGAACGGAGAGGAGGACGGGGTAGGAATGGTTGTGTTAGAGGAAGTGAGGGGGGTAGCCTTGTCCGGTATTCGATTTTTTTTCATGCTTAAGTCCAGTGTACCATTTTCATCCACCTCTATCTCAGCTCCCTGGTATAGAACAGAAACAGAAAAACATTCAATCAGTTTGTGGTTATAACCTGACCATGTGGGGCTTTTAAGGGATAATTTTAAATGCAAGCTTTTATGGAAGTCTATCTGCTTTTAAATCTAGCTTTCTGATTTGCATTGGGTAATGTTCAATTCTTAGGCAGACTTTTAAGAGCAGCCCCATTAGGGAGCTTCATGTTTCTGGGTTTAAATAAAGTAAGCTTAATACAAATAAGATGTCCCAAATACTAAGTGTATTTGGCTAAAATTATTTTATATATGTACATATTTTCAAAGTTCAGCTTTAAATCTTTTTTTGTTTGATATAAATATCACTCTAAATCCATCATTTAAAGCATTACAATTTGTGCTTAGCAAAAGCGACATGTAGTTTCTCAACCTCTAAGTCACAGAAGTCAGCCAACATTAGAAATATGCAAACATAACCAGGCAGCAGAGAATTTTTATTGGGATATTAGAGTAATCGGAAAGCTGCATTCACTCTAGGTTATCTGAACTGAAAGGTTTTATTGGCCTGAAGGCAAGCAGACAGACTCACTGGAATTTAAGTTCTACACTGAAAACTTTAGGATAAAGGTGTTTATTTTCCAGACACTTAGTATAAGACTTAACTGAAATGACTTTGAAGGGTTCCTTCTTTGGGATAACTTTATACAAGTTCTTTAAAAAAAAAAAAAACAATTTAAGGAATAGTGTCTCATTCTATGTTTGGCTCTAGTCTCAATAAACTAATCACATGGTCTGGATCTTTAATATTTTCACTGTAGGGTGGCTTGTCTACAATCACAAACTGTCAACATACCCTAACTCCCCAAAATGGAAAAACACACCTGCCATATTTCCAACTCGGTCAGATGACACCTTTCTGATATTTCCACCATCACCCATCAATTTACAATTAATTTCTCCACAAGTTCTTTCTCCTTTTAAAAATATTTTTATTTTTATTTATTTGAGAGAGGGAAAGAGGCAGAGCCAGTGTGAGAGAGAGAATGGGCATGCCAGGGCTTCCAGCCACTGCAAATGAACTCCAGATGCATGCGCCACCTTGTGCATCTGGCTTATGTGGGTCCTGGGGAATGGAACTGAGGTCCTTTTGGCTTTGCAGGCAAATGCCTTAACTGCTAAGCCATCTCTTCAGTCCCTCTTTACTCTTTTTCTTTTTTTTTATTTTTAATTTTGGTTGGCAAAGCAGAAGTCTACTTTGAATGTCAGGAGTATCCTTAGTTCCATAGTCACTCCAGGGCATGTGTGTTAAGCCCCTCTTGTTCCTCTCTCCCAGCAGGCATCACGGAGCCTTGGCTTACACTGGTTGGACTTCCGGCTGGTGCCTGACTGGAAAAATACAAGTCCCTCTTCGATTTACTAGTTTTACCTGCATAGTTCGTATTTTTAGTCTCTCAGCCCTCCAGCTAGACATGCTGCGTGACATTTACAGGAGGTAAATACACTTCTAATATGTTGTGCTAAGATGCTTTGGCCATATCTTTCTGTCCCTTTTTAGTAAATAGTTTAATCTCCTGTGATAGTTTTAAGCCCCGAATTTGACAGTGCAGCTTATCCAGGATAATAACATAGTAACCACAACATCTTATGCCATCTGTATAATATCAAATACATTTTTATACCAGAATTAATAAACCTTACTTACAAAAATCCAAGATATTAACCATATCAGTGCCACATGTTCCTTCTCTCCATGATCTCACACTATATTCTGCCAGTCATGTATCAAAGCAGTTTTTGGCTTTATAGCTGATATGTAACTATAGTGATGAAACAGAGCTATAGTAATAAAGTTTAATGGCCAACGTAAAGTAAAATGCTAAATATTGTAGTTGCTGACATTTTTCATAAAAAAAAAACTTAGGTTAAGACTGCATAACCAACATTCACATAAAATTCCAGACCTCTGTGACAGATGGCTTAGGAAAAAGAAGCCATGTGACTGGGCTGCAGAGTTTTATAGTGCAAAACCCATAAATAGTGCAGATTCGAGCTCTGAAAATTACCAACTATTCCAAGACAACACTCACATATATTTTAATTTTTATAGAAAAAGAATTCCAAACAGTACATTTAAAAAACAAGTGGTCCTAGGAGTTGTTACAATTATATATCTTGAGTACTCAGGATTTGATTAGAGAAAAAAATAATCATTCCTAATATCTGAAAGAAGGGCCCCAGCCAGCAGCTCTGAGCACCTGGCTTCATGAGGAGGGACCGGCCGCATGTTGGGGACTGGGGTACAGATGGGCTTTAAGTAAGTGCACAGATGCATCCAACAATTACACACAGTAACAGACAGGGGTCCTTTCTGCCTATAGATGGGGATCACACATTTTCAGCATGGCATTTTATTCAGAGCAATATCACTAGGCATCCTCGCTCTGTGTTTGAAATTCCAAATGGCAGAACAATGTACAAATAGCTGGGAGGTGGGAGAGCCTGGCGGAGGGGCAGGGGTGGAGATGCAGCTCACGTGCCCATTCTCCCTTCCCTCCACACTCTGATTTCCGGAGTGCTATTTGGGGTCTTTGTTTTAAATAGTTACATTTCACTGGGGGTTTTCTGGGGGTTGGATATAGATCTAAAAGTCTTCCTGTACTTTTTACCTTAAGAAGGATATCTATTTAGGTACTTTTGAGTTGCTAATGCTACCTACTATAGATATTATATGGTCATTAAATTATTGAGACAGCACTCAACATGATCATGACACTGTATTTTGGAAAAGTTGAAAAATAGATTGTTCTGGCATGCAAGAGGTTTATTTATAAATATAGATTTTTTTAGTAAAAGGTAACTTAGTAGATATATTAGTAATAATTATTAAATTAAAAGTAGACAGAGCTATTGATTGTAATCTTTATATATCCTATGAGATAAGCCAGTGACCTAGATGTCCAACAGCAGAGCAATGATTAACAAAACCATGATACATGTATTAAAGGGGACATTCTGTAGTTAGTGCAATAACTATGGGCTGCAGAGCAGGTGATGGGAAAGCCCTAACATAACTGAAGATAGAAAACAGTGTGGCCTTTCTATTCTTATGCAATGGTAATTGAGTATTGAGATGATCAAGGTAATAAACTTATGAAGTGTACTTAATAAAGGGGAATGATAGATGTAGAGAAGAAATAACGAACGCAAGACATAAAATTTAAATGAAACTTAGAACCACTTTCCTCAAATTTTGGGGGCCCTGACATCCTGGCTCGGAAGCTCCTAGTGGGCTGACAGTCCATATGCCATAGAAGTAAGGTTGATGGGAACTGAAATTTCAGTCCCAGCTACTATAGTTGTACCACACAGAGAAATTAATTGACATTTTTGTGCTGCAGGTCTTCCTCTGCAAAATGGAAAAATATCACCTTCTTTATAGAGTTTCTGGAAAGAATAAGGTTTCATATGGTCAGAATGCTGTGAGCAGTACTTGGCACATAGTATGTTTTCCATAAATGACAATAACAATTTCAAATTATTTTTTGAATATCAAAAGAGATAAACCCCTAGGGTACTACGCACAAGGTTAAAGATCCATTTATTAATTTATTTCAACAGGCTAGCCTCAAACTTGTAATCCTCCTCAGCCTCCCCAGTGCTATGATTACCACCATGGCCAGTTATAAAGAATTTAGTTTCAATGCACATATGCAATCAGTCCCTTGTGATCCCTGGCCCAAGACACTCCTTGTGTTTCACTCACAAAGTATAGTACAATCTGTTCTAGTGTGCAAGTTATTGGGAAAGACTTCTTTGGGTTCTATCCGTCCTGTGGCCACCAGGCTATGCCTACAAGCTGGCAGCACGAATAGCACAGTGACATCATGTTGTTTCTAGGTCTTGTTCAAGCAAAAACAGACTTTGAACTTTACGTATTTCAAGTAAGTGTCAATTTTTTGTTTTCTTGTAAGGCACACTGTGCATATGTCATTTTGTCTAAACAGGTGGGGAAAACACCAAAACAAACAACAGAATGCTTGGCAAGCAGCAGTGATGAGGATAAAGATAGACTGCAAAGCATGCTTCTACCTCTGTGGACCAGAGTGGGAGGAAGGAAAGTGGGGCATGTAGCTATGTGGGCTGGCACAGCTTTCAAGTGACACTGGCAAAAAGCACTCAGCAAACCCAAGATGCTTGCAAACTGTCCATCTGTACCCAGGGTTAGTCTCCTGTCAGGAGTAACAGCCAGAAAAAAAAAAAAAAAAAAGACTTTGAGGTATTGGAAGGTGCAGTCCATTTGTGCTTCACAGCTCATATTAATTCCAAATTAAGATGGAAGATAGTATATACATCTTAGAACCAACAAAAGCACTGAAATCAAGAGAACCAATATTTCAGACAAAATTACCTCTTAACTTTTATGGTGTCTGCTAAGAACGTAAGTACAAATTGTTCTCTTCTTTCTTGATCCCTTAAACCACATGCAAGAGATTTTGGCGGTGCCAGTGTGTTAGGCATAGACCAGGTGGTATTTTAATAAATAAAGAATTCCTTTTAGTATCTATTTTCAGGATGCAGCAGGGTATAGTTTGGGCAGTGACCAGTCCTGATAGATAAAAGCAGATATTCTCTGCATCGAGTGTGACATGTATATGGTGCTTGATGGACTCCAGTTGCTTAAGTGTGCACAGCAGCACGAACATCTGTATTGTTATTCAACGGTATTAGAGTGTGAAGGCACTCAAAGTTCCCTTGACCCGGAACACAACACCTGCTTTGATGATCTTCCTCAAGAGTGGAGGTTTGGCTGATCACTACTAATTCAGGCCTCTTATTGACTGTGGAGTCAATTGTGTGCTTGCATATAACACCTGCACACAAACAATCCATATGAGCCCCAAGTGTATGTATGATGTTGGCTTGATTTAAAAAATATATTTATTCATTTATTTGTATGTGTGTGTATGTTCACGTGTTGTCTCTTGCTGCTGCAATTGAATGCTTTTCTGGCTTTATGTGGGTGGCTGGTGAATTGAACTCTAGCTGGCAAGCTTGCATGCAAGTGCCTTTAACCTCTCTGAGCCATCATCTCCCTTTTTTTTTTTTTTTTTTTTTTTTTTTTTCAAGGTAGGGTCTCACTCTACCCCAGGCTGACCTGGAATTCACTTTGTAGTTTCAGGCTGTCCTTGAACTCACCATGATCCTCCTACCTCTGCCTCCAGAGTGCTGGGATTAAAGACATGCTAACAAATTATGCCACAGGTCACAGTGTGCTGCTCAATTCATTCTCTGATTGATGCTTTATGCAACTGAAAAGATGCACACTGCATACCAGTGAGGGCTGGATGGCAGCAAAGGCGAAGGGAGAAATCAGTCATTCCCAGTTCATATGGAACTCACTGGGAAGCCACTCATGCATCCCCTGGCTGTGACCAGCTCATCTCCTCATAATCACAATCTAAGACTGTGCAGAGTATATTGAGCTATGTGGGGAGGGGGACACTTTTTTCTCTTGCTTTTCTGGAAGCACCCTGAAGGCAGAATATGGGGCTGGGGTTAACCTGTGGTGGTGCAGTCTAGGGCACAGAGACCCTCTGGTAGGTAGAACTGTGAGTCTACCTGTCGGGGTATCTCTTTAATGCATCAGGAATGGTGAGTATGGAGTAAGGAAAGGCACAATTCTGTACTCACTTCTAAATAAGAAATGCAAGCAATGATGGATTTGGGTTCTCAGAAATCAACATACTAAGAACCTGCCAAGGAGAAAAATAATTGAGCCTAGAGGAGAAAAACTCAAAGTAGCATTGAAGGCATGGCGGGGAGATTATGCTTCATTCGTGTGAAACACTGACATTCTGAGAACAGCAAGGTCCACTCAGGACCCAGCTGGCAAGGCTGCTGGTTTCAAGGATAATTACCCTGGCTTTCTCTCACTTTTTGTTCAAAGAAAGAGTTGCCTTAAGAATTTGTGAGAATCTCTTCAGAAACCAAGTTGTACCTTGACCACCATTTTACAGTTATATGGGCACGTGTGTGAGCATGCGTGTGTCAGCAAGATGCTGTACACAGATGTGATGGGAAACCATCTTTATTCTGTCACAAGAAAATGGTTCCCAAAACCCCTGGGGTAGCAGACCCCATTTAAGAGCCAGTCAGCCTGTTATGGCCCTTTCTCCCTCACCCTGGTATCAGTGGCTTGGCTGTCAGTAGGAGCCGCCACCAGTAGAGATCTTCCTGCCATCTCGGTCATGCTGGGTCTGCTCCACAGAGGTACATGGCACAAGGAGTGGGCAGACAGGCATTCGAAACCAATTATTTGATTTTTTTTGAAGTGTGTCAATCAAATAATCACTTTTCTGGTCAGAAATATGTTTCTTGAAAAACAAAATAAAGTGATTAAAACAAATCTTCAGCTTTTCATCTTTGTTTGCTACATTGCTTGACACCAGCAATTTGATGGAACAAGGAGCAACCTAAGGTGAAGGCAGAATTCTGAGGAGCAGAAAAACATCTACATGTGCAGATGGAAGGCATTCATCCTAGCACCACTATGTTAGCACTTTAAGTGACACTAAGAATTAGAACAAGGGTATTCTGTTCTTGTAGGATAGCCTTAATAATCAAGTGAAAAGTACTAGGAAGGAAGACACTTTAGTATTTCTACAACCAGATGCCTATTAGAATATTTTTTTCTAAAAGGAAAGTATTCTTATTTAAAAATAAAGTTGCATTTTAAAATCCCCTGATAATTCATCTGTTTCAGTAATTTGTGACTGGAAGTGTTTTCAATTCAGATAGCTTAGTTTATGCTTATTTTTTTAGATGTCTTTTTCTTTGTCTAAGAATCTCATTTGTTTAAAAATTGTTTTTGGCCACCAACTCTTCCTGGGGTTTACTTGGCTCAGCTTTGTCCAGAAGCTAATTCTGATTCTTCTGTCAAATGCTTGGTGGCACTGTGTTACCTGCTCTCCCAAATGCTTGGCATGGTACAGGTGAGCAGCTGACCACATAGGGCAGGCTGCTCTTAAAGGGAAAAGGTCTCAGCTGGCATCTCCAGGGCTTCAGAGTTTGAGTCTGATCCAGGCACTCCCCCATGCAGAGCATGGGTAAAATCTGCCATAGAGTAAGTTTGGGCACTTTGTTTTGGCTGGTTTCAGGCACCTAGGTAGGAAACTAAGTTCTTTAAGTGAGGCTGTCCATGGAACCAGGAGTTACTAGTTCCAGGGTAAGGAATGGGGTGCTCTTGTAACCAGCCTCCTTTGTGGACCAGCAGACCTCCAGCGTGACAAGTCCTCCACTGGCCCAGGGCAAGATGTGGAGGGGTCTTTGTGTGTATTCAGCGCACTGTCACCAATATGGACATCCCTATCTATAGACGGAAAGGAGAGGCCACTGAAAACCTATAGTTCATCTCACAGGAAGTGCAGTGAGTCAGTCCATAAAGGTCACAGAATCCAGTTTTGGATTTGAATGCTCCCAGGTCCCTAATCTCTTGAATCTCAGGTTTTGATGGTGGTGTCTTGTGAATGCACTACAACTCCCTCACATAAAAGTTCACGGAACAGGTTTGCAAGTGTTTCACAAGTCAATGTTCAATTAAATTAATTAACTATTTCCGATCTGCAGACAGTGAAAAGCTTCCATGGTGAGATGGATTTTTAACAGTAACCCTCTTTTCTTGTACACCAGACTTCCCCTAACACCACTAGCATTGAAAACATTAAACTCTCCCCAAGCAGTTTCTGTAGGTCATGGTCTCCCCCAACTGGGTGTGCCACTTTCAAGAAGCACCAGCCTAGAAGACAGACATACTTTCCTTCCTTGAGCTCCCTGAACACAGGCTTGCCAAGCCTGGGGCCTGAGGGCTGGGTCACTGGCTCCAGTGGGGGAGTGAACTGTGAGTGAGTTAGGAACATGAAAGCAGTTTTTTTTTTTCCTTTTTTTTTTTTTTTTTTTTTTTTTTACTCAGGGCTCAGTTGCTAGCCCACCCTGCAGGCTCTTGGCCTGGCCTACCTTGGCATGCAGGCTCTGTGGTTTGTTGGAGAGGATGTCTGCGGCTTCCCTGCAGCGGGTGGAAAGGTTCAGGATGGCAGCAGCTGCCGCTATGTGGGTGTCTTCACTGCATTGACCGTAGCCGTAAGAGCTGGCACGGCCTGTGCGCTGTGTGTGGGCACCGGCACTAGGCAAGCGATTAGGAAATTTCACTGGATTTGAAAAAGGCTTTGCTGTTGAAGAGAGATTTGATTAGCAATTGCATGTATGTGGTTTTAGTCATTAAGTAGATTTGTTTTTTCAAAGATATAACTTCTTGCATGAAAACATGTGAAGAATAAATTAGCTGACCCATTATCTGTTGGTATGTTAAATGAAGGTTATTCAGATGGGTTTTTGTGGAGCTCCACAGATCAAATGATATGATTGCTGGGGGAGAATGCCTATTCTCTTAATATTTTTTGTATTGACACATCAGTGGACAAAAACTCCATAGCTAATGTCACGGGGCAGGTACACTGGCAACATATTGTGCAAAAATTGTAGATTAAAAAAAGAAAGCTCATAAGCAAACCTCACCAGGGATTATAGAGAGTTTAGGGAGGGAAGTACATGAAAAAACTGACTATGCCTAGGAACCAACATTCCAATAAAGAAATAATATATCATTTAAACACTTGTTTTCACAATTTATACTTAGACTTGGAATGGTCTTTTTATTATTTGGTATGTAGGTTTGCTTTGTACTTAAGCAAAGTGGGGTCTTAAATGACTTAGCACTTTGCATATACAGGGAGAGCAAGCCTACCAGAAGGCAGGACTTGCTCTCAAGGTGAATAAAAAGGCCATTTAGTTATTAGAGTTCTGGATGTCCACGATGGTACCATAGCCTTCCTGAGGGACACAATTACACACTTTTCTTCACTGTGGGATGTTTGTAAACATACTTCAAGGTTATGGGAGAAACAACCAAAATTTGAGGAGGGCTGATATAAAAGCATATAGCTATTGGTTTCTCATTAAGTGGTGTTTATTTTAAATGTTTGTTTATTTTTTACAGAACACAATTTTAAATATTACTGTGTATCATTTCTATAAAACAAGAATATGAAAATGTTATTGAATATTTTGTAGTTGTTAAATCCATACTCATAATATTAAGTATATTGAGCACTCTTATGAACTAGTTTCATCTGAATTAAACATGTATGAACATTTATATACTGGGTATATATAATAAAAATACATATCTATACAAATTAGGTAGATAAAAACATTGTGCATGCGTTTTTTTGTTTTCTGAATCACAAAATTGTCACTGGTTACTTATGTTGGATGAGTTCTGTTTTGGGTAAGAATAGGTAGAATATTAACTTAATAAAAAAATTTTTTTGAGGTAGGATCTTTCTCTAGCCCAGGCTGACCTAGAATTCATTATGTACACTCAGGGTAGACTCAAACTTACAGCAATCCTCTTACCTCTGCCTCCTGAGTGTGGGAATTAAAGGCATGTGCCACCATGCCCGGCTTAGAATAACTTTTTTGCTATGTGCTTATCAATGATGGGCAAACTCCTTTCAAGTCTGTTGCTGTATTTAGAGGGAGTTCTGGGGATAGAACCCAGGGTGATGCACATGCTAAGCAAGTGATCCAGCTCCCACACTGGGCTCCAGCCCCATCCCTGCTGCTGGGTTGTAGCAGCCTTTTAGTCCTGCACATGAGAAGCATGGGGACATTGAGGAAGCAAATGCTGAGTGCTAACTCCACCCGGGTGTGTGGTCTGAGGGAGCCCATGAGTTTGCAAGGTTGGAAAAAGTTCATGGCCTGGGAAGACTCAAAGCAGGTAATTGTTTAGCTTGTTTCTTATTGGAAGGAAAGTTACTCTAAGGCAGGAAATGCTTTCTGCATTTGTTCCCAACACATGCTTTCTCAGCTTCCATAAGAATGTTCAAGAACTAGAGTTCTTAAAGATATATGTAAGCAAGACCACCAAGTTTTATGTTATACCAAATTTCAGTTTGTCATCTTCTATACAGATGTGTTAGAATTAGAGATTATCCCTCAATGCATTTGAAATGTTTGTATATTAATTGTTAAATTTATTAATGTCTCAATGGCCACATATATGTTTTTCTGCAAAACACAGACTTTTGAAGTGAATTTATTTTTAGATTTTCACCTTTTCCTCAACCTTTAGCCTAAAGACTTTCACTGATTTTAGTAGTATTTTAAGTAGAAATACATTTTACATATGAGATTACCACCATTGAAACATGAATCAAAAATAATGTTGTACAAGAGCAATAATGTTTCAATATATTATTCACAATCCTATATAAATGTGAATTAAATATTTTTTGTAATTACTGTATTTAGAATCAATAATGGCACTATACTTGTAGATTAATTATGTTACTCAATTTAATTTTAGTATAAAATTAATAATGTTGAGGAACTTATTTTATTTTACTTCACAGTATATATTCTCTCCCTTCATCTATAAGGAGCATATTATCTATCTGAGCACATACCCTTCTCACACACAAGATGCATTTTGGGGGGGGGAGTAAGTGTTAGGTTTAGAATATAAAGCTTACATTCAGGAAATGGTGGTGATTTTGGTCCTTGCCCTGTTTGTACCAGAGGACGTTTACCAAAAACTTGCGCATCAAAACTGGCATAATCAAAGGGTACTTTCCCGAACTTCTCTTGTTCTTTTGACACGGTGACTCTAGGAGAGGTGATGGCTTGGGAACGGAAATTGAATTCAATTTGCTTCACCAAGCTTGTCCTGGTGAGTTCAAAGGAAACAGAAAGAAACTGTGGATCAGGACTCACAGTGGACAGAAGTGTCACTGCCTGTAGCCACCCACAGAGACACCACATGGTCCCAGCAGCAGAGCCCACACTTTTGACCTGTAAGAGAAGGGTTTGCTTTGGTCTCTGCCTGGTTAGGTTGCGGCAGCATCTACCATCAGTGAAATAGAAATATGCACTCCTCATGCAGAGGTCAGAGGAGATGTTCATTGGTACTCTGACCTCCATGGAGAAGTACCACAGCAGGTATCAGTAACTATAAGGTTAGGCACCAGTAAGGTGCGCACATCCTGCTAATTAGAACACTGAATTGACTAAGCAGTGGTCAGAGAGAAGACACAAGAAAACAGTGACAGCCTGGGTGCCAGATGACTTGTTTCTCTTTAGATGTGTTTTCACTTTTCCCATTTTCAGTCTGAATGATTTTGCTGATCTAAGTAATACTTTTAATTACCATTTCAACACTTTATCATTTTGTCATTTTATTTTGAATCAAAATTACTGTATTATAATATGTATCAATTTTTCAATATTCTTTTCAAGCTAAACTGCAGATGTTTCTATAGTTTTTTTTTTAAATTTATTATAAAAGGATATCTTATTTGTGTTCTGGCCAAAGACAATATAACTTTGTTTTACTGTGGTCTAATGATAAGAGACCATAAAATACATTTAACAAACACAACTTTTGGAATTTAGCGATATGAAAGATTTTTCTTTTATTTTCTGACCAAATATGCCCACCAGAATGTCAAGGTTCCAGGAATGTCTTTTGGAGTATATAAGATTTTCTAGTTGCTACATAAAATATACTTGAGGGCCTAGCAGATGTTCTTATTGTATGTATAACTTTGTATATAGCCCTTAAGATGCATAAATACTCTAACATTAAATATTAGTTTTTTCAAAGAAATGAACCAAATGAAACTTAATGTTATTTTTGTACTTCAAAAATACAGTTGGGAGAAACTAAAGAATATACTATTATTACCAAGAATCCTATTTTAAAATAAGTTTTAAAAATATATTTTATTTATTTGAGAGAGAGAAAGAGGCAGAGAGAGAGAGAGAGAGAGAGAGAATGGGTGCACCAGGGCCTCCAGCCACTGCAAATGAACTCCAGATGCATTTGCCCCCCTTGTGCATCTGGCTTATGTGGGTACTGGAGAGTCAAACCGGGATCCTTTGGCTTTGCAGGCAAATGCCTTAACTGCTAAGCCATTTCTCCATCCCCTATTTTTAAGATTTCTAATTGCTACTTATTTAGTAATGCATGACCTTCATTTAACATTTTTAGTCACGTGACTTGACTGCCAATTTTGACTCTTAATTAAATCTGCAGAAACAAAGTATTAAGGGAAGTCATGTCCTGAAAGGCTAAGTAGCTATTTTGTGTTCCAGTGACTCATTAATGAGTTATTTGATCATCTTTCTTAATTTTCAAATCATTTCCTACATATATGGTTTTTGTAGAATAAACTTATACCATAACATTAAATATGAACACAACACTTTGTTATTTATGTCCAATAGCTTCCAAATTATTAGATATTCCAAGGGATTTGGGAGATATTTCATTAATAGCTACCCATCATGGAAACTACATGCATATGTGGAGCTGAAGGACAGCACAGAACATCACAAACACATTGAGTCCTGCTAATGGAAATTTCCTCCAGGGAAGAAACGATGAAATTCATCACAAATGGAACCTTACCTGGCTGTGAGATATGTTACCTGACTGACTTAGAATTTTGATTAATGTACATGATTACATACTCTATTGCTTTAGGTTCTCTCATATCCTGCTAGTTTTATTTTTTCATTTTTCAGTTTTTCAAGGTAGGGTCTCATTCTAGCCCAGGCTCACCTAGAATTTACTATGTAATCTCAGGGTGGCCTTGAACTCATGGCGATCCTCCTACCTTTGCCTCCCGAATGCTGGGATTAAAGGCGTGTGCCACCACGCCCGGAATATCCTGCTACTTTTGTGAAGAGTTGAGGTTAAATTTCTGCAGGGCCTCCTAGCTCATTTAAACAATGCGATCACTCACTGCCCACCTTGCCAATGGGATGCCCACATTAGCCTAGGAGAATGACAGACCACAATAAAGGGATGCCAGAAGAACGGCCAGTAGGGGCAGGATCCCAGTATGGACAAAGATGATCAGGAAATACCTTGGAAGTCATACCTGTGGGTCAAGTCAGGACACTGCCTGGTCTGAGAAGAATCAAGCTGGTTTTTGTCCTGGGACATGGCCAGTTTTTCAGCTGCAGCAATTGGACAACCAGAAAGACTGTTTCAAAAAAGAAAAGTGGTAGGACATGAGTGAAAATGACCAAGGGATCTGCTTTGGCATGTGTCTCACAGCACCGTTGGCACATACTAAATGTGGAGTCACATTAACTGTTCACTTAGCACTCGTTTCATAAAAGATCCCAAAGGATTTTGCAAACTGTGAAACGTTTCCAAGCCCCATCTCAGAGGTGAATAGTAACAAGCTCATGTCAAAAACCAAACTATTAAGTAATGGGGAAATAACTGAAGGGTTCCCAAACTTTTAATATTTGAGCCAGAATGTGCTCATTTCAAACACAATTTATCCTACTATAGAAGTTGGCATAATGACTCCAGGATTTATCTTAGGATCTTTAGCAAAATTTTAGAACTGAAATTTATATCTTAGCTCAAATTGAAAATACAAATATGAAATTTTCTAGCCATCTGTTTATAATCCAACAGTAGTTCATCACATGGAATATAAAATATGCACATAAAATTAGAATTTTCACTTATAATATTTATATATATCATACATTTGTATATAAATTCACATAAATATGCTTTATTTTAGTTTCAGTCTTTTTACAATTTATTTTTATTTGTTTGAGAGAGAGCAAGAGAAAGAGGCATATCTATCTATCTATATCTATATCTATATCTAATCTATATCTATATCTATATCTATATCTATCTATCTATCTATCTATCTATCTATATATATATATATATATAGAGAGAGAGAGAGAGAGAGAGAGAGAATGAGAGAGAGAAAATGGGCATGCCAGGGCCTCCAGCCACTGCAAACGAACTCTAGATGAATGCATCACCTTATGTATCTGGCTTATGTGGGTCCTGGAGGATTGAACCGGGGTCCTTTGGCTTTTCAGGCAAATGCCTTAATGGCTAAGCCATCTCTTTAGCCGTAGTTTCAGTCTTAATAAATGATGTCAGTTCCCAGTCTGGTTTACAGTAGAATATCACACTGTACAGTGAAGCCCTTTTCAATACCTATTCAGTGGGATCCAAGATAACCCACAAGCTGCTATCAACCTTCAGAGTCAAAGTGCAATGGTGAAATCCAGGGAGGAGCAATGTGCTCTGTTTGTCTGACTGTATGGACACAGCACTCCAGCATCTTCAAATACAGCAATGTTTCATTGTTACTATTGACTGAGACTATAAAAACTTTCAAAAAGGAAATAATGAAATGGTTTTCTTTTGTTTTTAACTCTGCACAAGTTGAGACTATTTGTTACCCATTTCAAGAGTTGACACATTTTAATAGGGATGTAGACATTTTAATAGCACATATCCTATTTTCTCACTTGTGGCAAGTTTCTCTCTCATAATGTAAGATAATGAATCCTGTCAGAATTACCTCCTGTGAGTGTTGCGGTTGCTGTTCACATGTCCCCTTCCGGTGCATCCTGGGGTGGGACACTTGAGCACATTTTCATGCATGGCAAGAACTAAGAACAAAATAGCACATTAGAAGGAAGAACCATTTATCAAAACTAGATAACACACCAGCAAATTTACTTCTCAATTTTACATTCAAGTGACTTTTCATGCTCCCTCCCCAGATACATTCAGATTGAGAACAGTAAAACACCTCAGAACTTCGACTAAATCCAGCAGTCTGCTTCATGTTTTAACGCTACTGAGCCCCATGCTACAGTTAACCCCAGGCTTAAACAACACAGTTCCACTAACCTTTAACAGAGGAGCCTTTTTTTATTTATTTGAGACAGAGATGGAGGGAGGGAGAGAATGAGGGAGAGGGAGAGAGAGAGAGAGAAATTGAAAGAATTGGCATGCTAGGGCCTCTAGCCACTGCAAACGAACTCCAGATGCATGTGCCACCTTGTGCATCTGGCTTACATGGGACCTGGAGGATTGAACCTGGGTCCTTAGGTTTCGCAGACAAGTGTGCCTTAACCGCTAAGCCATCTCTCCAGCCCAAGGAACCTTTTTTGTTTTAATTTTTGTGCTGAGGAGTTGCTAATGCAGCACCAAGCCTGGGGGAGCTAGCAACTGGTCACATATGAACATGGAGCGGTCCATGCCAGGCTGTGTGGCCCAAGAATTGTCCCAATAAATAGATTTGAAAAGGATGCAACAGGTCAGTACTTTGCAGCCAGTCCTTTCCTTTAATTTGTTGTTTCAAGGTAGAGTCTCACTCCAGCCCAGGCTGACCTGGAATTTGCTCTGTAGTCTCAGGGTGACCTTGAACTCATGGTGATTCTTCTACCTTAACCATCCAAGTGCTGGGAGTAAAAGTGTGTGTTCTGACGCCTGGCCCTTCTCTTTGCTTCTAAGGCCCAGCTAATGGGTATAGCCTATGGGGAAGGACTATCCAGGACTGTGCAGTCACACCATGTCATAACTGTGTCCTGTCTTCTGTACTCTGATGCTTTGACATCTGGGACCTTGCTGACCTAGGGAGAAGGGTAACCTTTCTAGGGTCATCCAGTTCCTAAGGATGGCACACAATATAGTGTCAGCTGACCCTTCTGTAACCTACACACCAGCTGTCTGCTTTCTTTGGTTCTTATAGTCTGTGCCACTCTCACCCTGCCCCAGTAACAGACCAGAGGACTAGGGACATTTCTAGAGCCAGTTGACACTGAATTGTCTGATTCTTCCACAGAAAACTCATACAGAAGGCTCTTCCCCATGCCTGCTTCCCTTTTCTCCTGATGGTTCCTGCAGATTCCCCCGCGTACCCTGTGCTATCCCAAGAGCAGCCTCTCAGGAAATGTGGCGAATGAGCTATTTTACTAAGCTACTGAGGTGGCACTACTTCTGTAGGGATCACTTATTAGAGAAACATAGGGGCATTAAGCAAATGCAAAATGCCATTGTTGTTCCTGCTGTTGTATGATTATTTTGTGTGTGTGTGATGCGCATGTATTCATATTTGTATGTGTGTGCGTATATGCGTATGTGAGGACACACAAGCACGTAGGTAGAAGCCAGAGGAAAACCTTGGCTATTGTTCCTCAGTTACACTGCCTGTCTGTTTTTTGAGAGAGGGCCTCTCATTGGTCTGGAACTCACCAATTAGGCTAGACTGGCTGGACAGTGAAGCCCCAAAGCTCCTCCTTGTCTCTGACTCCTCAGCACTGAGATTATAGGCACATGCCTGGATTTCATGTGAGTTCTGGGGATTAAAGTCAGTTCCTCATGCTTGTGAGGCAAGTACTTTACCAATGGAGCCATCTGCCCAGACCCTTGAGATAGCTTTTCAATGGCAAATGTATTTTGATGTGCTAACTTGATTAGCTCTCAAATTTTCTGTAATATACTATTACAACATATAGCTAGATAAAATTGCTTTATACCTGTAGAGAAAGTTTTCATTTCTCACTCTAAGTTGGAAGGGAAAGAGGACATCCTTATAATACCGTGGTGTGTACAAGAAGGCACCTGCATGTTTTTTTATTTATATTTATTTGAGACAGAGAAAGGGAGAGAGAGAAAGAGAGAGAGACAGAGACAGAGAGAGAGAGAATGGGTGCGCCAGGACCTCTAGCTACTGCAAACAAACTCCAGATGCATGCGCCACCATGTGCATCTGGCTTACATGGGATCTGGAGAATTGAACCTAGGTCCTTAGGCTTCACAGACATGCATCTTAACTGCTAAGCCATCTCTCCAGCCCCTGCATGTTTTAAGTATAAGCAGTACTCACTTTCCAGAGGAACCCGTACTTTGTGAGGACACCCTGAAAGGCTGCGATGGTGGGGGTAGAGCCCTGTCACATGCCCTGTGCCATCACACCCAGGGATGGGGCACTTGGTCTCCCTCTTTTCAGGCCTTGGTGAGTCTACAGAGAAATTAAATGAGAAATTCATTTGGTTATTCTTGTTTCCCTTCCATTCAATAGAGTGGCCTTGCAGGGTGACATTCTCACGTTATTCAGTTTTTCCATCGTAAACATTCTTCTCACATTGCCTTGAATAAAACCCTCAACTAAGACCTGTAGAAACATAAAACACATTTTCAATTTTCTTGGTTGCCTAAGCAAAGGCTGACACAGGGCAAGGGGCTGTTAAAATACAGAGATGGTTTTAAGTTGTCATGTCACGTACTGTAGTGAAAGCCTCATTATGAAAAATCACCCTATGCCAGAAGGTGAACAAGCTCCTGAAAAGAAAAAGAGAAGTGAGAAAGAAAAAAGAATTTATTTAAACCTAAACTATCTCCCATTGAAAGAGTCTAGGAAAGGCCAGATTGAAAATCACAAGACAAAGAACCTATCATATTGGCAGAAGGCCTCTCTGGCTGTATCCCTGTGGGTCCCTGGCAGCAGGTGGAATTAAGAGTGGACCAGCTGCCTAAGCTGAGTTAGGGGAAGGGACAGGGTCCTGCACAACCAAGTCCCAAGATTTTGAAACCCTTGTGGGCTGTCACTCAGGACTTCCGTGCAGTGAGCATGAGGAGGAAGCTGGGGGTGGGGCTGTCACTGACTGCAGAAACTCAAGCCTGAGGTACGGGGAGAAACCTTGGACAGGACAGGAAAGGGACTTCCCAGCCATCCAGAGGACCCAAGCTTAGGTGGGTGGAGTTACAGGAGCAGCCAGGCTGAGAAAGAGCACCTTGTAGTGCAATCTTTTGTCGGGCTGCCACAGGACAGGAGCCTGAGAGTAGAAGACAAATGCAGGAGTTTTGTTATTCCTTGGATTCACAGTGCTGAGGACTAGACTCTGGCTAGATAAATAAATGCATAACATACATGAGTACAAAACAATAATACTGGCGAGGCTAGTTCTAGTGTTTTACAAATGGATATATTAAAACCTGAGATGGTAAATAAACACAGAAATTCAGTTTTAAAGGCAAAAACTGCCTGGATGCTACAATCATGGGAAAGTGTGCTCTCATGGCATTTAGCAGACTGGGAGATACATATAAGCCTCAAAGAAAAGAGTAAAGGGCTGAAGAGATGGCTTAGCAGTTAAGGCACTTGCCTATGAAGCCTGAGAAACCAGGTCCAATCCCCAGTACCCACATAAGCTAGTTGCATAAGGTGCATGCGTCCAAGGTTTGTTTACAGTGGCTCGAGGCTCTGGCATGCCAATTTTCTCTCTCTTTCAACAAGTAAAATAAATAAATAAAACTTAAAAAAAAGCAGGGAGTAAAGCCATCTGCAGGAAGACTGCTCAACTCTTAGAATAGGAACTAACAAGATGATGAGCAGGCTTGGTTTCCATCCAGAATGACATGGTAAGATCCTATTGCTGAAGAAACTATATGTTTTTATTGCAGGACAAGGAAAAATTAGGTTGGAACTGAGCTGAAACCTCCTCCATCCTGTCTCACTGTCATAGTACTGGAAAAGTGCTATTCAGCTTGGTGGGGGAGAAAATTCATCAACAGTCTTAACTAGCAGAAGACCCTGTGAGCTACAAAGCTGACTATCCAGCCAAGATGTGCCCACTGGTGTAATAGTGGCATGTCTGTTGTGGGGGTAACCAACTGTTCTCTTTTTATTTTTAATTTTTGTTAATTTTTATTTATTTATTTGAGAGTGACAAAGAGAGAAAGAGAGAGAGAGAGAGAGAGAGAGAGAGAGAGAGAGAGAATGGGTGTGTCAGGGCCTCCAGCCACTGCAAATGAACTCCAGATGCATGCGCCACCTTGTGCATCTGGCTTACATGGGTCCTGTGGAATCAAGCCTCAAAACAGGGTCCTTAAGCTTCACAGTAAGTACTTAACCACTAAGCCATCTCTCCAACCCAGAACTGATCTTTGATTGAATTTGAGGCATGCACCATGGGAGGCAATTCATGCCTGATGCTGAAAACCTAGTCAAAAGCCTATGGCTAGAAAGGTCATAGGCCCTTGTGGAAAGCTACTACTTTTTAGCTAAATGGCTATGTTGTGCCCACAAATTCCTTCTAAATGTTTATGCTTGTGCTCTTAAATCAGTGTGTCTCTCACCTCTGGTCAGAGAAGCATTTTTTGCAGATGACAGTGATTACTTCAGAGACTCAAAACTCATGAAAGTGCTGAGAATAAGTGACTGTTGAGTGCTCAGGGCGAAATGAGACATCTACATCACGCCCTTCAAGGCTCAGGAAACATTGTAGATGAGGTGGTAGAAAGAATGTAAGAGGCAAAGGAAGGGGAGGATGCTGTGGAAGGCTGTCTTCCAGATATAGAATGGCCACTGCATTCATGACCTCTCAGTGGCCGCCATTTTCTTCATAAGACATGCATGATATTGGGTCACTAGCATTCCTTCATGTATGGGAGAGGATGGCAAGAATAGAAGAGGACTAGCTGGAAAAAAGAGATACAGAGGAAGGGGGTAGGGGTCAAAATAAGGCAATGGGGGATTATAATCAAAATGTATGTATGAAAATTACCAATAAGATATTTTCTTAAAGAATGATGAGCAGGCTTGAGGCCCATGGTGAATACAAATAATAGAGGAATTAGCCCTGTCAAGGAAGGATGAAAACCTGCACAGGCTCCTGTTCCAAGCTGGCTACCCAGAGCAGGCCACTGTCACGGGATGTGACAGACATCTCTGAAGAAATATAATATGTGAGCTGACATGCCTCTGTGATACTATATCCCCCCAGTTGTTGGATTACAAGCAGCCCCGGGCAGATGGGACACAGCAGGCTGTATGTAATGCAATTATATGGGGGCATGGTTTCACTAAAAGGGGAGGGGCCAAGTATCGTCCAAGTTGCAGCCTGCCCTGAAGCCCAGGAATGGGCAGGAGGCAGATCGCAGGGAGCTCTATGTGAACAGAGAGCAGTCAAAGAGGGGCACACATCCAGTAGCGCTTATGTTCACTGGAGACAGGATTTGAGTAAGACAAAGAATGGTGGGACTATGCTTCCTGTACTCTGTAAGAGTTAAAGAGTCATCGTAAGAGTCTGTCATATTCTGTGATCTTACACATATGATTTTTTAAAATTAAAGATATTTATTTATTTATTTATTTATTTATTTATTTATTTATTTATTTATTTATTTAGAGAGAGAGGAAGAGGCAGAGAGAAAAAGTGAATGGGCATGCCAGGGCCTCCAGCCACTGCAAACGAACTCCAGACTCATGTGCCCCCTTGTGCATCTGGCTTACGTGAGTCCTGAATAATGGAACCTGGGTCCTTAGGCTTCACAGGCAAATGCCTTAACCACTAAGCCATTTCCCCAGTCCAGGCATACAATTTTTTTTTTTTTTTTTTTTTTGGTTTCTCAAGGTAGGGTCTCACTCTAGTTCAGGCTGACCTGGAGTTCACTCTGTATTCTCAGGGTGGCCTCGAACTCACGTCAATCCTCCTACCTCTGCATCCCGAGTGCTGAGATCAAAAGCGTGCGCCACCACGCCCAGCCACAATTTTTATTTAAGGCAAATATAATGCCAAAGTTCAAGTTGATTTGGGCATGTAATACCTGTAGGTCATTGGTCAAAATCCTTGATGTTTGACTGATATGCATTGAGAGGTCTGACACCACTACAGAGAGCTGTTCCCAGGACCGAGAGGTGTAACAATGTCTTCTTTAATGCCCTTCCTCTTTTGGATCCTTTCTACGTGAGACCATCTTTCTAAACCAGATTGAAAGGGTTGGCACTGAGAGCATTTCCCCGCCTCAGCACACTATATGTCAGTGGGAAACCAGAGAGGGTGTTGGAGATGATCACAGGCTCACACCTGCCCACGGGAGCCCCACTAATGGTCCACCATGCACCTTTGTCTGCAGTTCTCTCCTGGGCCTGGTAAGACCAAGGTGCAATGAAATGCTCTGGAGGGCAGAACCTGTCTGCCTGATAAGCAGTCAGAGCACCGTCTCAGGGCAGCTTTCAAGCCTGCTTCAATTTCATTTTCTCTGTATGGGGTTGCACAATGAGGGAGACCTCACACTCATAGTGTTGCACTCTCATTTGCCTGGCACTGTCTTCATGCACACCTGATAGATAGGCTGGTGTCATGGTTCACATTGCTGTTGTTACTAGAACAGTGTCATGGGCTGGCCAGCATAGGACATAGTGATTCCACTTATACTGTGATTCCAATATTATACTAATCTTGTAGCACTCACTGCAAACTTGTAGTGTTCACTACTTAATAGAGGAAATGCATGATCAAAGTGCCCCCAAAGTCAGGGTGCTATTCTATTCTATTCTATTCATTTTATTTTGTGTTTTTGAGGCAAGCCCAATAGACTGCCCCCCTTTAAAATTTTTTTTTATATTTTATTTTTATTTTGGAGAGAGACACAGAGAGATAGGGAAAGGAAGACAGATAGAGATGGGCGTGCCAGCAGCCTCTCAGCCACTGTGAATGAAATCCAGATGCATGCGCCCCCTTGTGGGCAAGTGTGGCATTGAGCCCTTGCGTCACTGCATCTGGCTACATGTGGGACCTGGAGATTGGAACTGATGTTCTTAGGCTTAGTGGGCAGGCACCTTAACCGCTAAGCCATCTCTCCAGTCCTGCCCCCCCCTTTTTTTATGTGAGAGAGCAAGAGTGGGAGCGAGTGTGTGAGTGTTTGTGTGTGTGAAAGAGAGAGATAGAGGGATAAAGAGAATTGGCATGCCAGGGCCTTGAGCCACTGTAATCAAACTCCAGATGCATGCACCACCTTGTGCTCATACGTGACCTTGTACACTTGTGTCACCTTGTATCTAGCTTACATGGGACCTGGAGAATTGAATATGGGTCCTTAGGCTTTGCAGGCAAGCGCCTTAACTGCTAAGCCATCTCTGCAGCCCAAGATGCTATTTTAAAGAAATTAGTAATCAGGTCAGCTGAATGATAACTTCAGAAAATGGAATGTGGGCTGGAGAGATGGCTTAGCAGTTAAGGCGCTTGCCTGCAAAGCCAAAAGACCTTGGTTTGATTCCCCAGGATCCACTTAAGCCAGATGCACAAGGGGGCGCATACATCTGGAGTTTGTTTGCAATGGCTGGAAGCCCTGGCATGCCCATTCTCTCTCTCTCACTCACTCTGCCTCTTTTCCCTCTCTCAAATAAATAAATAAAAATAAAAATATTTTAAAAAGAGAAAATGGAATGAATGTCAAAGAGGATGAATCCCTCAAACTCCTGCTTCACACAGGACCAAGGAATAGGAGTGAGTGCTGCATGTGCCTAGGCACATAGCCCCTGAAGTATGGATTTCACTTGCTTTGTCTGCTTCACCTGAGCCTGGCCTGGCAGGGCTTTCAGGACTCTGGGTCAGGACCAGGCCTTATGCCACAGGTCAGGCTACTAACTCTTCCAGCATGACCAGTAGTTCTATAAGTCTCTACGTTACAAAGTCTTATAATACACATTCTGTTGTCCCATTAATTTTGAAAGCAAAATTGCATTAGAAGCTTTATAAAAGTAACCCATCAGCCAGCATTTAAGTTAAGGTTCGAATAAAGTGTCCACAAGTACTGGACTTCGTTGCCTGTATGATGTTGTAAATAAAACCTTATTTTGTGTATGACTAAGAAAGAAAAAAAGCATGGAAAGTTAAACTATTGCATACCTTTCTGATTTCAGAGGAGTTAAAATGGGGGAAAACTATTTCTTAAAACCAATGAAACAGGATACAATAAAAGTTGTATATGTGAGGAACTTGGAATAAATTTCATCTTTTTTCAGATTTTGTGGTTTTTCTTATAAGAGGTAAATTTCATCAATTGCATACTGGTGGAAGTGCACAGAGCTAAAAACAATGTCCTGTCCCCAACCAGATGGTCATTAGCACTCAGTCCCCATGCGAGCCTCACTGATGCCTGTGTGGCATCACCGTCGGCTTCTTACAGCTCAGGCATTAGTTTGTCTTACCTGCTCTCTCCATTTCTCAGAGTTACAAAACATTATTTGTCAAGATGACAACTGAGTAACAAAATGAATTTAAGATCACAAAGAGACACTGGCGTGTTAGTCCTGCAGACCCTTTCTATTCATGACCTTGATTTTCTCTAAGGCATCTTTCTTGCTCTGTGACTCTCAGACTCCAGGGACCTAAGAATCACCTGCACATTTGTTGAAGTAAAATGCAGACTTTGGAGCTCTAAATCCGACTGGACCCTGGAACTACCCAGCTAAGTATTGGGTATTTCCTGAGCACCTGTGGGACACTGGGGAGCTCAGTGCAGCTATGAGAATCATCAGCAGGCCCACTCAGTAGAAAATCTGGAGAGAACCCAGGCAGAATCTTCCACAGGGCAAGGGATACAATTTTCCTGAGGTCTGCGGAGCAAGTTAAGATTTTCTCCGAGCACATTTACGCACCAGTGCAAGCTGACCCACATCTTTGTGAGCTTTAGGTGAGCTGGGAGAATTATAGATATTTTTTAAAAATAAAATTATATACATTATATGTATACAAAACACCCAGTTTTATCTCAGGACAAGGGTGTATTGCCTGGTTTACAAGTGACCTGATGGGAAAGAAAAATTGAATTTCTGTAATTGATTTGCCTAATAAAGTTGAAATCCATCTAACAAAGTCCAGTGAAGTATTTTTAAAGTACTTTTGAGGTAGGGTCTCACTCTTGCTCAGGCTGATCTTAAACTCATGGTTAATCCTCCTACCTTATGCCCCTCAATGCTGGGATTATAGGCATGATCACCATGCTTGCCAATGATATATTATGTTTTATTTAAAAAAAGAAGCGGAGTGTGGTGGCACATGCCTTTAATAACAGCACTTGGGAGGCAGAGGTAGGAGGATCACCATGAGTTTGAGGCCACCCTGAGATTATATAGTTAATTCCAGGTTAGCCTGGATCAGAGTGAGACCCTACCTTGAAAAAAAAAAAAAAAAAAAAAAAAAAAAAAAAAGGGACTGGAGAAATGGTTAAGTGATTAAGGCTCTTACCTGCAAAGCCCAAGGACCTGAGTTCAGTTCCCCAGTACCCACATAAAGCCATATGCACAAGGTTGGCACATGTGTCTGGAGTTCATTTGCAGTGGCTGGAGGTCCTGGTGTGCCCATTTTCTTTCTTTATCTGCCTCTTTCTCTTTCTCACTCTCTCTCAAATAAATAAATAAAATATAAAAAATAATTAAAAGAAATAAGTAAAATGCATTTGTTTTCATGTGTGAAGACTTGGCAAAACCTGTAGAGCTTGATATGATAATAAGCTAGACAGTAGGTATAAAAATAAGAAAGCATACTTCACAAACATGGATTAATTTCTAATCTCCCTTGTCAAAAGGTTAACCTGGAATGAACAATCAAATTTAACATTTTCTTTTCAAACCCCAAAGGAACTTTATTCTTAAAATACATGTAGGAAAGTGTCTTACGTTTGTTGTTAAAGATCTGTCTTCCACCCACATCAGTAACTTTGCTGTGCCTCCTTTCCCCAGCCAGGTGGTCCAGGAGAAAGTGATCCAGCTCTCTGTAGGTGTGGTGGAACACACAGCCCCGCTCAGCCTGCAGAGCTATGGCTTTCTCCAGCAGCCTCAGGTTTCCCTGGGGTTTCTCCAGGTCACTAGGCTCCTCTGTCACTGTGGCCGGGCTCTCGCCATCTTCCTCTTCAGTGTCAGGGAGTGAAGGCTGGGGTCTGCCGTCCAAGGGCTTCACATGGGGGTTCTGTGGCTCTCTCCTGTCTGTGTCAGAATCACACTTGCTCTCACATGGGACAAATTTGTCACCTTCAGCTTTTATTTCAGGAACTTCCAGTAGGTCTTTTGTGCTGTCTGCCAACGTGTATTGGGGGCCCGTGTGAGGTTTGGTGTCTTCTGACAAGTTGGAGCCACTGTCCCATCCATTCTCTGCACCTTCAGAGTTACTTTCACTGTCGTCGGGGGTGCAGAATGGCGGCTGGGAACCATCACCTTGGTCTCTTCCATCATCAGAGTGAATCAAGAAGTACTCGTCTGCCTCCTCGCTCTCCGCTTTTAAAGACTGGATGCCGCTGTCATTTAAGTTTTCACTTACTATCTGAGTGGACACATTTTTTTCAAACTTCCCCATGTGCATTAAAGTCTTCACTGGGAGCTCTGGATAGCAGGTGTATGGGTCTTCCTTCCGGAGGGAGTGTTCTTGTGCATGTGGATGCAGGGTGTCATCCATGGGTTTTATCATGATTGCTTCTATGGAAAAACAAAACCAACATTTGAAAAGCAAGAATAAGAATATTTTAAGGATGTTGGGCATGGTGGCACCTGGCCAGTAATCCCAGTATGTAGAAGGCAGAGATAGTAAGATTGCTAGTTCAAGGCCAGCCTGGGCTGCATAGTGAGACTCTGTCTCAAACAAATTAATTAACCAAAGAAGAAAGAAGAAACACCAACAAAAAATGAAAACAAATAAGACACATTGAACTATTTCCACATGTATATGTGCATGCATACTAGTATATATGTAAAATGTATAATGTATTATGTCATAATTTTACAAACATTAATGAAAAAGGCATATACAATCTAAAATAAAACAAACTTAGAACTTAATATTCTCAAATTCATCTTTAAACAAATGAGCTCTTGCAATTCTCAGCATATGGAGAGCTCAGTCTTTCTACAGTCCTGTTCAAGACAGAAAATCAATACTTAAGAATAGTACACACTGAGTTTGAAGTTGCTATTCTTTTTTTAATTATTAAATTATTATATTTATTGAGGGAAGTACAGAGCCAAGGAAAGGCAGCTATGTGGGTAGAGATCCCACATGGAGGGCCTGGAAAAACGGTGGAAAGAAAAGAGAATAAAAAGTTCAAGGAGCTCCTGGCCCAGGCCCAGCCAAGGGAAACTCAGCAATGGCTGGAAGTTCCCAAGTGGTCAGAGCTGAAGTTGCTATTCTTGTCCTTCTTATATGCCCACATCGTAGCTAACTAAGAAGAAATTGAATATATACAGTGCTATACATTGTAAAGAAAATACTCATCAAATTTCACCATTAGTATGGCAGTGCATTTTTAGAGCTTATTTGAATTATCTTCCCTTTAGTTTCTCAGGCAGTGTCAGATTTTATGGAATGCTAACTAATATTCAAAAATATACACATGGAGATCACAACTAAAGGAATTTTACAGCTTTCAAGATTTCTTGGTTACTTTTCTTATTGTCATAATACCATTCTGAATTCAGGAAAGCAAAAATGCTCAGGATCAGATAAATATCTTCAATTGTAACACCTTCTCTGGTTGGATATTTGCACACATTTGTATGAAAAGTGAAGGAGATGCAAGATAAAGACAGGTGAAAGATGTTGAGTGTGAATTCCTTATGCTCAGTACAGGGTTGAGTTATGTCCTCAAAGACCCTGTGACTGAGAGCAGATCCCAGATGCCCAGGCAAGCTCCAGGGATGCATGTTGTCCCAGGATAACTGTTAGTGTCACTCCTTCACGTGGCAGGTGTGACCGGTTGTATATTTGTCTGTACGGTCAGCTCACTCAAGGCTGCTGCAGTGTGAGGACGCTCGCTGAGGATGTACATTGTCTGGTGACACCTTGGCCCAGGTATGTAAGGGGTGACCAGTGCGCGGCTGATTGTAAATGTACCAAACCGCCCAGCCAGGGTCCTCCAACATCCACCAGGACAAAACCAAACAAAATGACAGACCATTTCTGCATCTCAAAGGAAAGTGGGGGGATGGGAAACACAAAATAATAAGCCCCCTTAAAGACTGTTAAAGACACCAAGTGATGTGCATTCTGTGTTAATAAACATCTTTCGAGGGCAGAAAAGCACAGCCATCAGTGTAAGGCTGCGGAGAGGGTGTCTGCTTGGAAGACAATGCGCCTTTTTTTGTCTCATTTAATTTTTTATAAACATTGTCTCTGACAAGGACACTCAAAAATACATCTCCATCATCTTCCTTTCTGGTAATTATCTCCCTAAATCAACACTGGACTGCCAGGATCAAGTAAATATTGCCATAGTAACTAAAAGCATTTTTGGATGCAGGGAAGAATTCAGTCACAACACTAGCCTCTGTAAATAATGCTGATTATAGGGTGCAGTCTTTTGTTGGGATCTATTCAACATAAACTGAAAAATTTAACATTTCAGTTCCTAGAAAAGAGGCTGGATAAACAAGCACATCGTGTTTGATAGGATGGGCCTGTCCTCTCCTGAATCCCTATCAGAGCAACTCCAGGTTTAAATAATATATTAAACATAGTCTAAAATGCAAATGAAGTTTTTCTCAATATCACAGTTGGCTATTAAGAGAAAGTGTAAGGGGTTATGATAATTTTAAAGTATCATGAACTACAGAAAACAAATAAAAAGCATTTTCAGTGAATATGCTCAATTCATTGAACTATTCTCTCACTCCACTTAACTACCCACATGTGTACAATAATGATTTATAGACATTATACCTAATTATGCATATTTGGGCTGTGTTAGAGTGCTAACAAAAGCTCTAGAAAGCAACAATTACCTCTGTTGCTTAGCTACATAGTTTAAAATATTCCTATTAAGTGCAAATCACCAGAGAGGCGGAGTGACAAACTCACACATGTGCACGACAATGCACTTCACTGTGCGGCTGCCAACGACTTGCATTTTGGGTCATTTCCAGTTTACATAATTGTTTGGTTCAACTGTTTGTTATATGCTAAAAGAAAATATTTATTAATTATGCTTCAGAAAAAGAGGAGCCCCACAGACAAAGGTGCCCACATGGATTGTACACACTGATTTCTAGGGAGGTTCTGCAAACTGCAAATCAACTTTTCATGTGCCCAAACCTCTCCCTGGCTTTCATTGTGGGCATAAGGAAAAAAAAAAAAAAAAAAAAAAAAAATAAAAACCTCAGTTAGCTTTTGAACTTGACAGATCTGTGTGGCAAGACACTGGTTTCCCCAGATCTGTCATGGGCCTCCTGGTCCTCTGTGCTGCAGTGTTTTCTGGGGGAGCGTGAGGAGTAGCTATGACCTGGAGAGAAAGCAGGATGGAGGCTTGGCCTCTGTTGCTGGTGTCTGTGCCCACTTGTATTGCTGTCTGAGCCTTGGGTCTGCATTGCACCAGGCGAATACCAACATGGCCCAGTGTGTATATGGGGGAGAGCTCAGGAAATGCCCAACAGGTATTCAGTAAGTGATAGGTCTCGCCTAACCTTTCCTCCGGATGCAGTTTTTCAAAGACTGTGATGGCAGGCGATGTGTGGGATCCTTAACATGAATGAGGCTGGCCAGGTTTTCATTCAGAATCCTCAGTAAAAGAACTCCTGAGGAGAGGCTGGGCGGGTAGGCAGGAACACCCAGGCAGGTCACTACACACACCCGTGTGGACAGCAGCACTAATCATTTTGGGAGCTGGTGTGCAACACACTGATGCATGTGTGAAGCCCAGAGACCAGCCGCTGCTGGCCCAGAGTGCCTGTCTTCAGAACCCTTGTCAGTTCCTGGTCTCCTAAGTTTGGGTTCTTATCATCAAATGAGAATGGGCCAGTGACCCAATGACAGGATGGTTCATTCCTCTGACAACAAATTGATGTTCTCCTAGCACAGTGTTACATTCTTAGTTTCACAATAGTACCAGAAATTTCTTACACTAGTCCATCTTACAAAGAAAGTAACAGTTTTAGTGGGCTGCGGGTTCATTAAAGACCACACAAGTACCCAGCTGAGGGCTGAGACCCCACCAGGGTCACATGGCTCCACCTCTATGTTCTCTCTTCTGTGACATGTTGCACAGATCCTGAAGCCAGGAGTGAGTGAGTCATGGCTGATGTTTACAGAACACAACCACCCTTAGGAGAAACTTCTAAGAATATTAAGAGCTAATGATATCCTAATCGGAGGTCTATTCCATAGTGAATTTACAGGAAGCTTCTGGAATGCATTTGATCTGGGAAAAACAATGTCTTCTGTTTAGATCAAAATATGGAAACACAAATTAACCACACAAAAACTAACAATCAGATCTTAAGTTTGCTAATACCATAGCTAGTGCAAGGCTTGTTCCTGTGTGAATTTCAAAGTGTGGGGAGGGCCTCCACTGTGATGCTTTCCTTATATATAGAATAAAAAATATGCTTTGTCAGACATGTAAATGTCCACATTTGCTTGCTTACAGTAAACCAGGCTCTTTATTCTGAGTTGTTGGTAATCCTATAGCCAATGAATCCTTTCATATATATGCATTTTTTTGCATTAAACAACTTTTGAAAACCTTGAAAATCATATCATGTATTGATTTGACTTTTAAAAATATTTTTTGTCTATTTTAATATATTTATTTGAGAGCGACAGACAGAGAAAGAGGCAGAGAGAGAGAGAAAGAGAATGGGTGCTCCAGGGCCTACAGCCACTGCAAACAAACTCCAGATGCATGTGCCACCTTGTGCATCTCTGTACTGGGGAATCAAACATCCAATGTGGTCCTTAGGCTTCACAGGCCTGTGCTACAACTGCTAAGCCATCTCTCCAGTCCCTGATTTGACTTTTTTGATATAACTGGATTTTATGACAACTGGTTTTCAGTTCTGTTTTGGTCACTAGGAAAGTTAGTTACTTTTGTAGGTAAATTTAGTTCTTAGGATTTTCAATACATAATTTTAAAATATTATTTTATTTATTAATGAGAGAGAGATAGAGAGAGAGAGAGAAAGAGAGAAGGGGCATCCAGGGCCTCCAGCCACTATAAATGAACTCCAGATGCATGTATCAACATGTGCATCTGGCTTATATGGGTACTGGGGAATCGAACATGTGTTCTTAGGCTTTTCAGGCAAGTGCCTTAACTTCTCAGCCATCTATCCAGACCTCAATACATAAATTTTGCCAGGAATAAAAGCCCTAAGAAATCGAATTCATCTTCCCAATTCCCAAGACTGGAGTGGTTTATCCTGTACTTGTTATTTATTGATCTGCTAAAAGTCTGATTTCTGCCTCTAGAAAAGTCTATGTCTGGGGCAGACCTCCCTGAATCCTGAGCATGTGAGCATGCTTCTGGGGACTCCACACACTGGCTGGCTTAATCTGACTCTTGTGTTCCAAACAGCACTGGGATTGTCTATGCTTGTCCTGCCTCTTCTAGTGCTTTGCTTTGCATAGAGCCATCTCTGAGTAGCTTTATCCATGCTCTCTTCTGTTGTCCAGTGCCTTTGAAAGTGGTGGGTATGAAGCTGGGGTCAAAACACGAACCCTAAAATCTTAAACTATTCAAGAACATGATCTTAGCCTCTATGAGCACTTAGTACTCTTATCATCTGAACTATCCAAAGGAGGATCCATGAGGCACACATCTGGCCCGGCAAAGACCTTCGAGTTCCCAGAGTAACTGAGCTGTAGACCAGAGGCATTTTTGCCAGGTTGCTCACTAGCTCAACTCCCTTTCCTTCCAGGGCAGTACATGCAGTTCCTCAGAGGGTGACTTAAAATCCTTGCAGGCCATGACTAAATGCAGGCCATTTCTAAAAATGCTGAATTCATGTCGACATTGCCAAAACTTTGCCCATTTTCCATTCTGAAGTTTGTCAGAGCAAGGAGAACTGTAGGCTATGGAGTGCAATAAGCCGGAAAATAATTATTTTGCTTGTTCTTTTGATTGTTTCATAATAGTCTTCCTCCCCAGCACATCTAAGCTGTGCTACTTTCGCCATTAAGTCTCTTTGGTCTTCAATGATGTCATCTAGTGTGGACTAAACAATATCATTTAAGTGCCTGAAATATGGACCAGTAAGATAATTCACCTATAGTGTACCTCAACTCTATTCACGATAATTTAAGGATTTTTCTAAGATTAGATTTAATATGCAGTATCCATGAATCAATAAGAAAAACAGATCAGCTCTAAGAAATAAAAAAAGTTAAGGATGAATGTAATCTAGAGGTGAGCCATAAAGCTTTATGGTATTTGCCTGCAAAGCAAAGGATCTAGGTTTGATTCCCCAGGACCCATGTTAGCCAGATGCACAAGGTGGCGCATGCATCTGGAGTTTGTTTGCAGTGGCTGGAGGCTCTGGCACACCCATTTTCTCTCTCTCTTCCCCCCCTTTCTCTGTCAAATAAATAAATAATAAAAATATTTTTTAAAATATAAAAAAAAGAAAATCTAGAAATTTAATTAACCTCATACTTAGAATCTGCAACTACTTCATAGCCAGTATTATTCAGAATTGGCTGACTCTTACATGAGATTTGAAATCAGTCAATGTCAATATGATTTTATGTCTCTTAAAGTAATGTCCATGGTGATTCTTACAATTATATTTATAATAAATGTTTATGATCTAAGATGTTTGTACATCTTTTAAAATAATGAATTACTTAGTATATGTTGATTCTTTGAAAGTCACATTCAGAAAAAGTATGTATTTAATAGAACACATGCACATCTAATTTCATTGTCTACTGACTCAAGCCTTAGATCTGAATTATTTTTTTCATAGGGTTTTGAGGTCATTTTCATGTTGGGCAACCTCAGCCTCCTGCACAAGGCTATCGATGACATTCTAACTCTGAGAGGCAAATGACCAACAGCAATGCTGAGCTGGGAAGAAACAAATGCAAGCTTTCAAAATTTCACCTCACCTGCAAAGGGTGTTTGAAGGGCGAGGGAAAGATTGAATTCATATATTATAGAGGTAAACTTAATGACATTCTAGAAGCAATAGGCGCAAGGATGCCTTTTCTATATCATTTTTCTACTGAGGAAGTCTCTAGGATAATAGCATTATGTCACTTCCACAATCTAGTGTTGCTATAAATGTTATTTTAAAAATGTAAAAATATTAAGGTGCCTGCACTACTCCATGTTGTTATTCCAATTACATTTTGGGGTAGTATTATATATGGTAATAAATGATATGTGAATATTTAGCTATGTAAGATATGGGCACAAACAAAATATACATATATATACATATATATCATTAAGGAACATTACATTGAACTTGATCTCTGAAAAGGTATGCTAACATGCTCTGTTATTTGAAAGTATTCTCTTATGAGTTAGGCAGCCATCTACTAGACTTTTCAGCTTTAAAACGTAGTATCTTTAGTTTCTTCACAAAGAGGCATAGCCCAGTCCTGTACTACGAAAATGAATTTAGGCTAAAGACTATCTGTTGTCTATCTGTAGACCCTCCACAGTTACTGATTAACTGAAATGTACCCTCAGTAAATGAATACTGAGTGAAATAAATGTTTAATTTTGCTTCAAGTTCTAAATATATCTTTGTATCAACTGCAGGTTCCCCATAATGTAAGAATGGGTTTTCGGTGACAGGAATACATGAAATTGGACCACGCCTCCTTGCTACCTTCAGTGGCGCGCTCACTCGTGTCTAAGGGGCCATCATCCTCGTTCCTGTCATCTTGCTCTCCTTTGCAGTCCACATCTGGGCTGTAGTGTCGGGGCTTCATTAACAGGGATTTCCTCTTGTTGACTGGGACTCCCAAAACCTGCTCTTCAGCTCTCCTCTTCTTCGCCATGGAGCAATCATATGCAACACTGTAGTGAGGGGTATATAAAGAACACGATAAAACAAGTGTGAACTACAATTTGGCATTTGACTTTCATGTAGTATACATCAAAGACTTTGGAAATTTGGGACTAGAGGTATAGGGTTCCTCATTGGCACCAACCTTAACAGTCTATCTGTGGAATCCACCCAACTGTAGATTCTGTTTTACTGTCTATCAGAAAAGTGTGTGTGTGTTTTAAAATGATCCTTAATCCTGAGTAAGCACATGTTAATCTGTGCTTCACTTGGTACTACACTACATATTGAGGGAGAGATAGAACAAGATATATCCTGGATTGCTAATCCTGAGAAACAGCTAATGTAAAAAATATACCATCAGATACAAAATATGAATTCAGTAAGGATAAATCACAGGGTTTTCAAACAGTAACATGCCACTAAAACTGCTTATCTCTGCCACAAACTCGAGATGCCAAACAACTTAGGCACTGACCTGAATGAAAAGAAGAGGGACAAGCTATGAACATTTAATCAGCCCATCTCCAGAGACATGTGTGCACACTCACAGGCATGAAAGGATGCTACATGGCACTCTGCCTTTTGATTCTCACCCATTTGGCACACAGAATAACTAAAAGGAGGAGAAATAGTGCTGGATTTCATAAAAATGGGCAAAATTTATCCATATTCTCATTCTCACATGGCTTTATTTGGATATTCTCCCAAGGGAGGTGCTTTCAGAACAGATATCCCATGTGTAACTCAGAACGAACACAGACAACTTCCTCTGTAAAGGTAAGAGAAACATTCTCCTAGGAAGATCCTTAAAGACAAGAGGGTTTCATCAACAGCAAGTCAATGCAAGATATTTGTTAAGAGTTCTTTGAAGAAAAATGAGGGAGTTTGGGTTGGAGAGATTGCTCAGTGGTTAAGGTGCTTACCTGCAAAGCCTAATGACCTGGGTTGGATTCCCCAGTACCTACATAAGCCAGATGCACACCCATTCTCTCTCTGTCTGTTTATATCTCTCTGCTTTAAAATAAAATATATATATAGATAGATAGATAGATAGATAGATAGATATACACACATGAGGAAGCTTTAGGTGAAAATATCCAATCAAGACAATCTTGGAAGGAACTCTAGCTCTAAGAAGAAGTATTGAAGTTTTAGTAGTATCAAAAATGGACAAAGACCATAAACTGTTCTCAGAAGAATGCCAATGTAAAGATGGAAGCCTATTCATAAAACCAGACTGGAATTTCATACACAAATTCATGAATACAGAAAACAGCAAACTTCCAAGGGAAGGAAAAATGTCATTCCTTCTAGAAAATGGAAGTGATAGTGTGGAAGAAGAGATAAATCATTAAAAAATATCACATAAAAGGTGAAAATTAGAGAATTAAAAATTATGATGATAGAAAGAGAGGAGTGAAATTCCCAACATAAACTAATGTGCATTCATAAAATTGAATGCATATTTGAAGTGACCATGTACAGATGAAGTAGTGAGACAGCATAAGCAGATGATGATGAGATACCCAAACACCTTGACAAGAAGACTGCAAGAGACACTGAACCTGCTGCTCCGGGAAGGGAAGAAACATTGCTGATGTAAGATGGAGTTACCCCTACACTCACCATCTTGCTATGTGACTTGTTTTTGAAGGGCCAAGTTAGGTTGAAAATATAAGACAAGGTAAGATAACTTGCCTAGGGGAAAAAGTTTGTAAGTATATGAAGAAACTTGAATAAATTATCTGAAGTCTTAATCAAATTAATTCCCATGCTCCTCTCCAACAATAACAACAAAAGCCCTCAGAAAATGTACAAGTTAAATCACAAAGCCATTATCATGAACCAAGATTTGTAGAAAATAAGTGAGAATTCTATGTCATTCACAGATAGAAAATAGCTTCGAGGAACCATAACGATTTCAGTCCAGTTGGTATGACAAAGCCAACTAAGCTTACCAAAATGAAGATTTGTTGGTCTTATTTCAATTATTTTGCATAAATACCTAAAAGTGGGTTTGGTGAACAATGATGGCACTACTTTTGAGGAATCATATTGAATTGTATATTGACTGAAGCACCATTCACAATGGTTAAGATGTGGAAAACACTTCAGTGCAGGACAGATGAATGGATAAAGAAAATGCATAGTGCATGCCATTCAACTTTAAAAAGGAAGGAAATTCAGTCCTATTCATCAGCATGGATGAACTTTGAGGTTGTTATACTAAGTGAAATAAGTCAGACAAGGAAATAAAAAAATACTGGGGGCTGGAGAGATGGCTCAGTATTTGAAGGTGCTCGCTCCGCAGGTTTGAGGAGTGGAGTTCAGATCCCCAGTATCCACATAAGTCCAGATGTGCAGTGGTGCATCTGTAATACCGGCAGTGGGGAGTGGAGTCAGGAAAACCCCCATGTCATGGGTCAGCTAGTCTGGCATTTGAAGAGGCAAACACCAAGAGAGATCCTGTCTCAAAACAAGGTGGAACGTGAGGATTGACACCCTGGGGTTGTCCTCTGACCTCCGCATGTTTGCCACAGTATGTAAGTTCCCATACATAGTACATTACACTACACATCCTCAAACACAAACAATATTTAACAATGAAAGAAAAATATGCATGATTCCATTTATATGAGAAATCTAAGATAGCCAAATTCATAGACTAAAAGAAATAGTGGGAGCCGGGTGTGGTGGCGCATGCCTTTAATCCCAGCACTCGGGATGCAGAGGTAGGAGGATCACCATGAGTTTGAGGCCACCCTGAGACTACAGACTGAATTCTAGGTCAGCCTGGGCTAGAGTGAGACCCTACCTTGAAACCCCCTCCAAAAAAAAAGAAATAGTGGGGACTGGAGAGATGGCTTAGTGGTTAAGGCACTTGCCTACAAAGCCCAAGGACCCAGGTTTGATTCTCCAGTACCCACGTAAGCCAGATACACAAGATGGCTCATGTTCGGAGTTTGTTTGCAGTGGCTAGAGGCCCTGGCATGCTTGTTTTGCTCTATCTGCCTTTCTCTCTTTCTCTCTCTCACTCTCAAATAAATAAAAAAAAATTGTATTTTTTAAAAAAGAAATAGCTAGGAGTTATGGGGGATTGGGTGGTACCAATCAACATGTGTAAAATTTTAGTCTAACAAGGTGAAGAAACTCTGGAGAGATGCTGCCCAACATTTTACCCTAAGGTCAACAGCAACACAACACACATTTTAAAAATATGTCCACAGGATAGACCCTATGTGAAATATCCTTACCACAATAATGCTTAAGCACAAGATGGAGGAGTGGGTGAAGAGAAGATTTGTTGGCCCCAAGAAGCAGTCACTGATGCAACCAGAGGAGTGGAGCTAGCTACCAAGAATTATTAATTAGCCAAAAAATGCCATTTCTTTCTCTGATGATCAGGGCTGCACACATATTACTTAGTCCTACAATCTTTATTTTTAAACTATTATTCTCCAAGATTACCCACTTAAAAAGAAAGCAACAGTCTCAAAACTAAATAACTGTTTGGAGGCTGCTTTGAACTTAGGCGAACAGGGCTCCCAAACTCTTGCTTTCTCTTCCGTGTTACCAGTTGGAATGGCACATTTAACAATCTGCTGAAATAGAACCTGGATAAAGTAGTGAAATTTCTAGCTGGAAGGAAAGTGTTTGCCACAGGGCCCTGCTCAGTGATTTACATGTGTATATCCATGATAACTACTCTCTCTGAAGATCTTATTGAGTTGTAGCAATAAACATGGTGAAACCTCATCATGACACACATCCCCTAACCTTGAGCAGCAGGATGACCTTTATGAGATGACTTTAAAAATTATTTTATTCATTTATTAGAGAGACAGAAAGAAAGAGGGAGAGGGAGGGGAGGGGAGAGAGAGAGAGAGAGAGGGAGAGAGAATGGGTGTACCAGGGCCTCTTATCACCTCAAATGAACTCCAGACTCATTAGCCACTTTGTGCATCTGGCTTTATGTGGGTACTGGGGAATTGAACTTGGGTTGTTGGGCTTTGCAGGCAAGTGCCATAACCACTGGGCAATCTCTCCAGTCCCATGAGATGACTTTTAATAGTTAAAAAAAGAAACCAAGATCAATATTTGGGTCCAAATAATATGTGTGTAAGTATAGGATGAACGGATAGGTAAAGTTATTATTATTATTTTTTTGTCTTTAAGGAAGAAAACTCAAAAGTACATAAACTTGTGCATTTAGCTTAAAACAAATCACTGTATCTGATACTAAGGTATATGAATAGTTTCAGCAAACCCAGCTATAGAATCTGTCATGAACAGTTGGATCTTTAAGAATGGTAAATTTCTCATCTAGGAAAGGAAGATGATAATTTCTCTATGATACATTTTGGGAATTAAAGAGACAATAATTGTGTCAACAGTGACAAAGGCAGGTAAAGACAGAACCATCAGATTCCTAACCCATTCTTCCATAGACTCTGTCATCATTGCCAGCTCTCACCCGGGCACACTGGGCATAGCACACATGCATGTCCCTAAAAGCATCCTGCATTTTAGCTTATTATTTATATTTACATAAATTGCATTATGTTTACACATAACATTTGCTTTAAATCTCACGTTCTGTGCATTTTTCCCGCTACAAAGTATCCACAGCCCAGGCAGCATTTAGAGCTAAAATGAAAGGCTTTATAATAAATATTACCCTTTGTGTATGCATAGAAAATGGTTCCTTTTCCTAGTTTTCCCTGAGGACACACTATTTTGGCTTTATTGTGACACTTCACTGTGACACTGCAATGAGGGAAAGCCATGCTTTCCATGTTACTGAAAGAAATGCCACAAAATGCTAACATATCTTCTCAAGGTTGCCAGAAATCATTTCCACTGGGTTATGTTTTCCCATCTGCGGAGTTCTGAAATGTTAAGGAAATAAATGAGCTCTATTATCTATATTTTCCTAGTAGATGAGAAAGAAAGAGAAAAAATACACCCAGCTCTGCATTTATTGTTCGATTCGATCAAACTGTTGTTTCAAACATACAGAGCACCCCCCTGGGAACTTTATCAATTCAACAAATACATAAATATCACATTTTAGAGTTTGATTTTATTAAAATATCTTCAAAGGATCCAAATTTACCTGAAAGAAAATTTGGAGTACACATTTGAGAAAAAGGTCCATTTAGAAATTTGAATTCTAATTTGAAATAATATTACCTTTGATGTGACATATAAATGAAAATTTTAACATATTCAATTAAATAACATTCACAACAGATTCAGTGCTGGAAGTATATTTATAAATAAGTTATATTTACTGAGCCTTCAGGCTTCAGAAAAGATACAATAAAATAGGAAACCCTGAATTCCCCAAATCTGTCCACTAAGCAGTTTTTAGTTAACTTTCTCAATGCAAGCTAGGAGATATGAAAACAACTAAAAATATAGATTCAATGGTGGATATATTCTGAGCTCTCCCTAAAATGAATAAAACAGAAAAATAGATGAAGAATATGAAACCTTACATCCTAGGAAATGATTTACATTCTCCAACATTCTCATGGAAAATTACTAGCGGGATTTCTTCCTGCTTTTCAGCTGGATGACTGAGGATGACCAAGATGGTTGATAAAACAAACAAAAAATATGATAATTAAAAAGAAAAAAAAAATCAGAGGTATGATTGTATTTGAAGAAAATGCAAAAGGATCTAGAGATAACATGCTATAACAAAGTAAACCTAAGGAGGATGCCATTCCAAAATGCATGGTGCATCCACAGATCAGTATTAAAGAATTAGAAATCAAGATACGACATAAAACTATCTATAATAACAAAGAAATATGAAATGCTTAATGACAAATGTAACAAAAATGTGCAAAACTCATACAAAACAATAAACATGTTGAGAAAACTAAACAACTAACTAAAAGGAGAGATCATCAAACAACCACAGAATTAAAGACTCATATATCCAACTCTCTCTTAATTTAGCTATTAGATTTAATTCAATTTGTATCAAACCCCAAGAGAATTTTAGACAGAATTTATTAATGCAACTGTTTCTGCAGAAATCAAAGAACCAGGAAAGGCAAAGACCATATTGTAGAGGAACAAAAAACAAAGTTGAAAAACCAATGGGCTTAGCTAAAAAGCTTGTCATACCACCAAACTACTTAGGTATAGCATTACCAGCACAGACATAAATGGACAGACCAGGAGATGGTAGAGTCTCTACCTATTGGGTTTAGAAATAAATCCCCATACCCATGGCTAACATAGGACCAAGATGTTACTAGAGAAAGAGTTGTCTCATCAGTGAATGGTGCTAAGTCTGTTGGTAGCTATCTGAAACAAAAACTTGTCCCTCACAGTGTACACAGTTTGTTCCCATTATTCCTGGATTTATTTTGCATAGTGTGTTACCCACAGCTAACCACAATCTAAAATGTTAAATGAAAAATTCCAGATAAAAATAGTTCAGGTTTTCAGTGTGGCCATTCTGAGTAACAGAGTGAAGTTTAGAATCATATTGTTCTGTCCTGCCCAGGGTCCAAATTAGCCTTGGCCCAGGCTATCCATGCTGTCTATGCCACCCTCCCATTAGAGCCTGAGCAGCCACCTTGGTGATGAGATCAATTGCTGAGGACATGCAGCAAGTATGCTTTTGTAGCCTGTACTCTGCTTCAAAACACCAGTGATGCTGGGAGTGCCAATACGACAGGAAGTGCTTTCTTCAAGTTGTCAACTGAGGAAAGTCCATGATGGTATGAACAAGGTTTGACACTATCCAAGATTTCATGGACCCTTTGGGAATCTTGAAGAGTGGTGAATTACTGTACAGAAAGCAATTCTAGAAGGATTGTGGGCTGAAAAAAACGAGTCAACATCTTCCTGGTTTTAGGTAGGCAATGGTTTGTCAAGCAATTTATAAAACATGCAAATTTAAAGGAAAAAAATGGGTAAACTACAGCTCATTTATATTTACGTTGTTTATGAATCAAAGGTACCAATGAGGATGAAGAGCTTCCTATCCATGTTCTGTATCAGTTTACAAGGCATGCTCCAGTGGGCCCACTGAGCACTGCTCTTTGGGTGAGAGTACTATACACATACATACATATACATATATATACATATATATACATATACATATATATACATATATATACATATATATATACATATATATATATATATATATATATATATATATATATATATATATATATATATATTACTCTACAAAGCAGTTTTCAAAAGTCAATTAAGAGCTAAAGAGGAAGCCACAGAGCATGAGAAGTTATTTGAAATATATACATCAAAACACTAGTATATGTTATACAATACATAAAGAATTCTTTCTATTAAATAACAAAAAGACTACCAATTAAAAGACAAAACCCTTGTGCAGTCCTTCACAAAAGGATATATGACTGATGCACCAGTGCAGGGATGCTCCTTTTCTTTCACCTCTGGGGAATCAAGAGAACGTCAGGCACTGTTTGTACCCATGAGGTGGCTAAAATGCAGAGCTAATGCCCATGAGGATCTGGAGCAATGCTCCACACTGCTGAGTAGTGGAGTTGCTATGGTTACTTTGGAAACTGCTTGGCAAGATCTATGAAATCTGAACAAAAGTCAAACCAATGACCCAGAAATCCTACCATTATTTATACACCTGACAGAATTGTGCCAGTATATTCACCAAAAGTTATAGCCTCTAATCTTCATGGCAAACACCACCCCAATCTGGGAACATCACAGCACCCTCTGAGTGTAGAATGCATAAAGCATGGTGAAATAGTCACACTCCTCAGTACTGCCCAGCCACAAGGAAAAGGGAATTGTTGGTACTAATAGTATTAATGAATCCATAAACAGATTGTTCACTGAGAGAAGTCAGACATGCACCTACTAGTATGATTATCTACACAAGCGAGACCAGGAGAGAGGTTATTTTTGTGACATCTTTGACTAGTATGAAGGAGAGTTCTAAAATGCTGATGAAGTTGTGTCTTTATTTTGGGTAGTATTTCATGGGAATATAGATTTGATAAAAATTCATGAAATTGTGCATATATAATTTTTGTATTTTTTCTGTTAGCTATAGTTCAACAAAATATTACTTAACATTCATTGGCAGTTGTAAAGTTTTGTCAATAAAAACTGCACATTTGACTAAGATGCATTTACAGACTCAGAGTGAAAGGTGTGGTTTATAATCTAAGAAAGGTAAAATTTTAGTGAATATATCTATCCCTCAGTGTTTCTGGGCAATGATTCAAGGACACTCCATACCTAGCATACCAAGATAAAAGGATATTTAAGACTTACATAAAGTGGCATAGTACTTGCATATAACCTACCCTAGATTAAATATAATACATAATGTACTGAAAATCTGTATAAATAATTGTTAGACTACATTGGTTATGGAATAATGATGAGAAAACATAGTCTGTACATGCTCAATACTGATACATTTTTTTCAAAATATTTTTAAAATCATTCATTTATTAGTTGACCACTCTGGTGTGGAATCTACAATTATATAGAAGGCTGGCTGTATTTACTCCAGGACAAGTAGTGCTCTAAATCATTTGCATGTATCAATTTGCTGAACTCAGACTAACACTTGAAGTTGGTGATTATACCTCGCACATCCTAAGTGACACTCATACCCTTAGACCAATGAGCCATTCTGGTGATTATATTTCGAAAGCTCAGTGATGTACTGATAATTATCAAATAGTCATTAGTGAAGGAGTCTAAATGGGAACCCAACCAGTGTATACATAAATTCTAGCCTATTAATTATTATTTAATACATTTGTATTAGTTACTTTCTCATTGCTGGGACTAAATATCTGACCAGAAGCAACTCAGGAAAGGACAGAATATGAACCATTATGGCAGAAAAAGCATAGCAGGAACAAGAAGCTGGAGTCACATCATCACATCAGGAGAGAAAAAATGAGAGAGAGAGAGAGAAACAGGAAATGAGGTCTGGTTATAACACCTCAAGGTCCATTCCCTAGCGACACATTCCTCTAGCAAAGTTCTACCCTCTAAAGATTCCACAGCATTTCTGAACAGCTAAGGACATTCTATATTCAAACCACCACACTGCTTTTCAAATTAACTATCATACTATTCAACACTTTAATATGCAGATATGACTTAATCTAGCAAATGAACACAGTTTATCATGAAAGACCATAGAAAGCTTTCCAAATGTTCAAGCTCCCCTTATAGAGGCTAGAAATGAAGCCAATTGATGAAATTTATTTGGTTTGCAATTGCAATCCTCAACTTTTTCTTAAAAGATAAAACATCATTATTTTGAGTGTTCATGCATTAAATACAGAAAATGATATCATTATAGTTGAGTAGTTAGTTATTCTTGTTTGTTATTTTGTTTTGAAACTATTTTCAAGAGAGACCCGTGTGCATGATTACACAATATAAATTATCTTAAGTAAGGATCCATGTCTGAGTCCATTTGAGTTCTATTCAATTCTAAAACAACTGTATTCTATGCCTAAGCAATATTATTAATTAGTGAAATTAATTTTTGAGGCTTTTGCTTGCCTCTTGGAAAAACAAAACTTAACAATTATTCATCAAATGTCAATGCCTATGGTCAGTACTTCAGTTTAGTCTATATTCTTGAGGAGATATTCATTCATTTCAATAAATATTGTTTGTGGTAGGAGGATCATCATGAATTCAAGGCCAGTCTGAGACTATATAGTGAATTCTAGTCCAGCTTGGGCTAGAGTATCTAGGCCCTACCTTGAATAAAAAGATACAGCATTGATTAAAGTTGAAAAATCATCTCAGAATTTTTATTAAAGAGAAAGAAGACAAAGCTTGTATATTTTTTAAAATTAATTTATTTGCAAGCAGAGAGATAGAGAGGAGACAGACAGAGAGAATAGACATGAAAGGGTCTCTAGCCACTGCAAAGGAATTCCAGACACATGCACCCCTTCTGCGTCTGGCTTACGTGGGTCCTGGGGAATTGAACCAGTGTTCTTTGGCTTTGCAGGCAAGTGCCTTAACCACTAAGAAATCTCTTCAGCCCAAAGCTTGAATATTTTCTGTGTAAGATATAGCATGCTTGAGAGTAAGTGCTTTGGGAAACTAAAGTAAACATGAAGCATGTCAGTGATGGGTCAGTTTCAGATAATAAATTAGCCTAACATTACTGTAACAAAATGTCTCAACTTAGAAGATGCAAAGTTTATAGTGGCTTACAGTTTTGAAGATTTCAGTTCACAGTTGGTTTCCCTGTGACTTATGCTCTAGTAGCAACACATAGCAAAACTCTTCACCTCATGACTGGGATGCAAAAGGGAGAGTGGAAGAAGGGGCCAGGACCCACAATCAGGGACAGGTCTCCCGTAAACTAAGACCTCTCACTAGGCCTCATATTTAAAGGTTTTCTTTTCACCATTCACTAGTGCCAAGCTGAGCATCATGCCTTAACATATGGATCTATGGGGGGGTTATTCCAGACCAAATCTATAACAGACTGGGTGATCAGGAAAAGCTCCACTAAGGTTAAATTTGGAGCAGAAGATAGCTCATTTGGTAAAGTGCTTGCCTCTCCAGCATCAGAACCCACATAAAAATACTACATATGGGTGGCACTGGGAAGGGAGAGACAGGAGGATCTCTGGGGCTTGCTGCCTCCCAGTTTAATCTAATTGGTAAGGCCAATGAGAGTGACCCAATCTCATCCAAAATTAAATGGCATTCCTGAGAATGACACCAAGGTTGTCCTCTGGTCTCCACACAGACACCCTCAACACCCACACACAAGTAATATTTTAAAAATAGTAGAGCTGGAAACTAAAATTTTAGGCAGAAAAAAATGGCAAGTGCAAAGTTCCCAAGGCTGTACAGCACAATGAATGGATGGAGGAAGAACAGGGAATTAGGTTAGAAAAATAATAGATTGAGATAGTGTTGAGAATTACAGACCATTTTAGGGACTTTTAAGTCTTAGTGAGATGTGAAGACTTTGTGGTTTTTGACATATAATGTATGCTGGCTTTCACGTTAGTACACAAAACATTGCCTCTGTGTTAGTTAGGCTGTAGATGAAGGGATTAGAAATAAGGAGAGTGGTGAAAGAGCTATCAACCATCCAGGTAAGGACTGATGAATGACTGGACTATGCCACCCACTGGGGTGGTAGAAATATTGTGAACATATTTGGAAGAGGAAGCACAATGGAGCTACTGAGAGAGCAGATGTGGGATATAGGAGGAAGTGGATTCCAGGATGATTGTCAGGCTTTTGATCTGGGAACTGAAACTATGTCATTGCCATTGATGAGAAACGCGATCTGAGAAGGCAGGATACCTAGAGTCTAAGCCTGACATGCTCACTGCCTTTGGGAGCACGATGGGGGCATCTCACTTGAGGCACTCAAAAATACTGAATCCTAAGCGTGTGCTGGACCTTCTGAGCACAACACATAGTCTCCATTCTTCTTGCACTACATTGAACATGAGACAATAGTTTTGATTTTGCAAGAGAATACATAATTCTGTCTCTTCTCCTTGCCTCCTGGATGAATACCAAGGTCAATGTACAACATCATCTGGTTTGCTAAGAGTGGAAAGGGTCCCTATGCCAAGGGAGCTGCAGGATATAGCTAATATTCATGGCAGGAGCTGGAGCAGTACATATGGGCTGGATCCCAGGGGTGCTGGATCCAAGGTATGGAACATCAACTTGGATAGGAAAAGTTGATGTAGAAGCCATCTCTCATGTTACAGGATTTAACACTCTGTCAGGGACCCAGGGGATGGTACTGTCATGCTGCTAGATTGGCTCTTGGAAGCCTAGAAAAGCTACGGCTCACTCTAATTTCCATAACTACCACTGCAAATGGCACAAGGAAGAAGGAATTCTAGGAATTAATTCATGGACTAGGAGACTGACCTTAATAAAAAGTTGTGGCCTGATAATAAATTTGTATACCCGAGGCACTTCTAAGATTCTGATTCAATGAATAGAGGAGAACCAAGGTCCTCACAAAGGATGGACAAATGAACTCTATACAACAGTAGTCTCCTCAGCCTTTACTCATAAGGATTATGAAAATGCACATGGCTGTTTATAATTTCAGCTTTGTCTCAGAGGTGGCCTGGCTCCATGACCCCACCTCTTGGTCATATACCTGTTAACTCCATGTATGATTGGAACAGATGAATACTGGCTTCTTAGCTAAAAGAGCAAGAGATAGTAAAGGGGAAGCTGTATGTGTAATCCTCAAAAACCTTTACCTTCCTACGACCAAAATAGTCCATCTAAAATGTGGTATGGTGGAGAGAATAGTAAAGATTAGTGCCACTCTTAAAATAAGAGGATGCACAACAGTACATGGTTAATGCCTTCTGTTGAGACAGGGTAACATGTTGCCCAAGGTGGCCCTCAACTTACTATGTAGGCAGAGATGATCTTGAACTTCTGACTCTGCCTCTACCTTCAAAGTGTAGGGATTATAGATGTGTGCTACCATATCCAGCTTGTACTCTGCTGGGAATTGAATCCGGGGCTTTGTGTAAGCCAGGCAAACACTCTAGCAACTGAGCCACATGCCCAGCTGATGGGGCCTATTTTTCCACTTAATTCACCCATGTGGAGCCTACAAAACAGTTGACTACTACAATCTCAAACAAGTAACAATTCCAATTGCAGTTAATATGCCAAAACAGAGGATATGAGTCTTAGCATACCAACATAGATTCAAACAGAAGCCAAGCATCCCAAATCTGAAAATATGAAACCTAAAATAAACTAAAAACACAAACCTTTTTGAGTACCAGCATGATGCTAAAAGTGGAAAATTCTATATTTGATCTCATGTGACAGGTCACAATCAAAACATAGGAGTGCAAAACTAAAAATGTTATGAAAAAACCCATATGGAAACCTACTTTTTTTAAAAAGCTAATTTAAAAAATAATTAAGATACAAAAGAGAGCGTTTGGGCAAAAACGCCTCATGGAGATGGGTAACGCTGCTCTCTGAAGCCATAGGTTATTGCAGGAAAATGCCATATCCAGGAATAGGGCACTTGTCTGTGAGTGATTGGTCAGGGAGGTCCCTACCCTAAGGTCCCCAAAATAATATGGACTATTTTTAAGGCTCTTGGTTGCCCACCAGGACTACTAGATGGCAGAAGTCCACATGCATCAGTTGCAAAACTCTGAGTAATTAAACTGGGAATAAATTGGAAGCCTCCTCCCTGATAGCTAGCTGTCATTGTTCTGGAAAGTGCTATGTCAGATGCTGGGGAAGAAAGGTCATAACAGTCATACCCAAAGGTGATTCCATCCTGTGTGCTACACTACTGACCAGCCAGCCAAGTTGTACTGACCAGTGCATTAGTGGCATGGTCGTTTATGGGGTGATCAATTGCTCTCTTGATTGGATCTGAAGTTTGGATTAGATCTGAATTCCCCACTGGAAGGAATTCATGTTTGTTACTGAAAATCTACTGAAAGCCTATTGCTGGGAAATTCATAGACTCTAGAGGGAAAGCTACTACTCTGATATAACTAAATGAATATGTTGTATCCATTCATATTATATTTATTCCAATAGATTAGTGCTGCTCTCACCTTTAGTCAGAGAGGCTTCCTTTTGCAGGAGACAGTGGATACTAGGAAGATCAAAAACTCATGAAAGTGCTGAGAATAAGTAGCTGTTGAGTGTTCTGAGGTACATGAGACATCTCTGTGATGCCCAACAAGGCCTAGGGAACACTGCCGAACAGGGGAGTGGAAAGAATGTAAGAGCCAGAGGGTTGGAAGGAGTACTTTGGGACACTCTCCTCAACATGAAATGATTGTTGCGATTGACCTCATAGTGTCTGCTGTTGCCTCCGCAAGAACTGCACAATATTGAGCTCATCAACACTTTGACATGGATAATGGAAGAGGACCAAAAATAAAAAAGATATCAAATAGAAGGGAGACTAGTTGGATAGAAGGGGTTCAATAAAAAGGGGGAGGGGGACAAAAGAAGGTAATAAAAGGAGATATGAACAAATTACATTGTTTCATGAATGAAAATTGTTAATAACAACTTTATAAAACATAGGTTCAGCAAAATTGCCTCCAAACTGTGTTTAAGGTATATATAAACCATAAATCAGTTTTGTGTTTAGATTCAGTTCTTTTCCTAAAGATATCTCATTATGTATATGCAACTATTCCAAGGTCTGAAAAAAAATACAAACCACTACTGGCTTATTTCAAACATCTTGGTTACTCTTGTACTCAGACTGTGCAGGATATAAAGTCCCTGACATGGAAATGATGGTCTTTCCTGTTCCTATCTGAAGCAGACCCCAGAGTAGTTAGAACTCAAATGGCAAGGAAGAGTGGTGGTCTGTGATCCTGCTGAAGGCTTGGAACTCTGCCATCCTTTGTCATGATGCAGTCGTCAGGGGCCTCAGTAATGCAGATCCCAGCTGTGGTAACATTAGCAACTTTTGAGGACATCATAAAGAGAGTTTGAATATGAATCCCACAAATATTCAGGGTATGAAGTGAATGCTTAGGAATCCAGTGGTCTGGGGTATTCCTACACGTGCTTGTTTATAACAAGGATAAATTATTACATCTTGCATGTCCTACCACTGACAAAGAAACGTCATACCAAATTGACCTTTGAAGATTGTAGGGATAGCATATTCCACACTTGGGAACACGGCTGTGGCATATGAGTTAAAAGGTAGGTACATCAGGGGTCAGCTCTGCGTGACTTCAGGGCAAATCAAGGCTGCAGTGTGGGCAAACCTGTTGCAAAAGCTACGTTGGTAGTTTGTGGCTTGTTTAGAGGTATTGGTGGCAGGAAAAAAATGTGACTGACTTTATGTCAAGACATAATGGAAGAATTGCAATGGAGACCCATAGGGTACTGGAACAAGGCTCTGTTTGCAGCAGAGAATTCTTGCTAGAAAAAAATAAGCCCTAATAAATACAGAATATTTGTCAGAATGCACCATGAGCTGAAGTCAGAGCTGATGGTTCATTTAGAAAGCCAATAGATCCTGATGCTTCTTTGTGAGAGACATGTTGGTCTATGTGACGTGGGCTTCCTTGACATATGGTCATCATATTGCTGCAGTAGGATATTGGTTTGTGGTGAGTCTTTGATATTTTATATTCAATTTTAGAATCTAGAAGTTCATATTTCATTACAATAAAGACCATGCAAGTGTGTGACATCTGTTTATCAAGAACTCATAATCTAAGAAGAACACAAACACATGAGATAACAGTAAATGATGAGAAGGTAATTAAATTTGAAGCAGGTGTCACAAGCAAGAAGTGATAGAAGCGGTGGGGGAGGAGTCACAGGTTATGCATGTTCATATGTGTGTAGTTGTATGTGTATGTGCATTTGTGTGGAGGCCAGAGGTTGATGTGCATCTCTCTTAGTTGCTCTCCACTTCACTCTTTGAGATGGGTCTCTCAATGAACCTAGAACTTGCTGATTCAACTAGATAAGCTAGCCAGCAAGCCCTACTGACCTACCTTTCTCTGCCTCCCCTGTACATGGATTACAGGTGTGCCCCATCATACCCAGTATTTTATTGGGTATTGGGTATTGGGGATCTAAATTCAGTACCCTCTGAGCTATCTTCTCAACCTGAACTATATATGATCTAAGCCCAGAACTAAAAAATATTAAGACAAATTAAACAGAAATGATCTTGTTTATCATAGAGCAATAATAAAATTCACATGGCTCATTAATGTTTGCTTTACCTACACTTGCTTGATATAATGAAAGATGCTTTCAAATAAGCATATTTTAAAAACAAAAATGTTAAAGAGGATCCGTATATCATTTCATTGTCTTTTGATAACTATTTTCTAGGTTGTATCTGCTGAAGTTTTTATGGCTAACAGATATATTCAAGTTAAAGGAATTTAGAGAATTGAGCTCAAAATGACTCTTTTCTGAGAAGCAAGTGATGTTAGTCAATTCTCTTTTGTTACCTTTTTCTTGGAGTCTGTATTCCCAACAAAAATAAAATATCATGAGAGCTATGAAGTTTCATGACAATGGGTCTAAAATTCAGTGTTTTACTTTTGTCTGTAGGATCACACATATTCTTGGTTTTTTTTTTTTTATTTTTTTATTTTTTTGAGTCAGGTTTTCACTCTAGGCCAGGCTGACCTGGAACTCACTCTGTAGTCTCAGACTGGCCTCAAACTCACAGCCATCCTTTTACCTCTGCCTCCTGAGTGCTGGGTGTGTGCCACCATGCTGGTTTCACGTTCATGTTTTGAAAATTCATAATTGTCTACTTTTGGAAGAAAGCATTCGCTCTTTTAATTTTCTTGGCACATGGTTTTATCTAATTTGAAATAACAATTGTGTTACCAGCAGTTCTCACTTAGCAGAACATGCGTGCAAAAATGGTTAATTAAAAAAGAAGCTGCCGAGAAGTACAGAAGTTGGAGAAATAGGGATCCCCTCCCAAGTTCTGCTCCCTCTGCTCCTGATGGCCTGGGTGAGTCTTAAAGTCTGTAGTCCCCAGTGGAGGAGCTGGCCATGTTAGCTCAGTATTTTTTCCCCCCTGAGGAAAAAGTTAAACAAAAATAACTTCACATTACACAGATGATCCCAAGTTTAGGATGGTTCAACTAATAATAACTTTGAAGGTCCCAATGATGCAGAGGTGACATAAATGAGAAGAAACCATGCTTCAAGTTTTGGTTTTGGACATTTTCTCTGGCTACTGCCGTGTAGTATGACTCCTTTCCATGTGGCTTGTAGCTCTTAGCAGCCACCCATACTAGCGGGAGGGACAGCCCACATGGTAATGCTAAGCTAGAGGTTTAGATGAGGTGGATTGAATGAATTTTCAACATGCAATATTTTTAATTTATGGTAGAGACCAAGGTGTAACCCCATCATAAGTCGAGGCGCATCTGTGTTTTCAAATCATTGCTATGAATGATGCAAGAAGCTTCATTTTTCCTGCACACATCACCATCCTATTGGCATATATCTGCATTAGCTCTGTGAGGAAAGACACCTGGGTATATTCTCCCTGCCCTTAGGTCTTAGATGAAGCATGGCACACAGAACTTTCTGGAGGCCATAAGCTACCAGCTACCTATCTTCTAGGCACTCTGAAAGCCCTTTGTAGTTAGAGGAGAAGCAGACCTTTTACATATACATTTCTAAGAAAAGCAGAAGCAGCTAACTTCGTGACATATATTAGACTTCAAGATGCACTACAGCCACTTTATTTATTTATTTATTTTTTAATTTTATTTTTGGAGAGAGACACAGAGAGAGACAGAGAGAGAGGGAGAGGAAGACAGATAGAGATGGGCGAGCCAGCAGCCTCTCAGCTGCTGCATATGAAATCCAGATGCTTGCGCCCCCTTGTGGTCAAGTGCGGCATTGCGCCCTTGCATCACTTTGCATCTGGCTAAACGTGGGACCTGGAGATTGGAACTGCTGGAGATTGGAACTGCTGGAGAGTGGAACCAGTGTTCTTAGGCTTAGGAGGCAGGCACCTTAAGGGCTAAGCCAGCCCCACTTTATTTATTTATTTTTTTAAAAGGTTCATTTTGCAGAACCAATTCCCAGGCGCTAGCAAGATTTCATTTTCGCTCTCATTTTTTAAAAATGAGAATATTGGAATGGAACTCAGCAACTGCCCCATATCTGTTTAGACATGGAAGTATGCTAAACACCAAAGCTTAGATTTTGACAACACCAAATTACAAAAAAAAAAAAAAAAGTAAGACATTTAGCACTGGATTATTTATTTTCTCCTGATACACTATTTCAAATGCTCTCAAAATTGGAGATATTTTGTAGAACTAGGTTCATAGCAGTGGAAAGACTGTGCTTCATATGGACTTAAGAGAGTCCCTGTCCTCATCCGCCTTTCATTGTTTGACCTGCTTTAGATCATCAAAACCTACAGAAAGCCAGGAACAGGTTCTAGGAGGGTTTGCCTTGCAGCATGGGTCAGTGGGCCAGTAAGGAAGACCTGCTCAGCAGGTTTCTCTGGGAAGGTGCTTTGCTTCCTCATCCTGCCAACTCCAGGCAGAGCGCACAGTACATGCCCTTGTGTTCCCTACAGAAGCCTGCTTTAGAGAAATTTATCACACACTAAAAGGCTATTACCCTTCAAAAACTGAGTTTATGTGTCTCATAGTACTTTGTAGAACACTCAGAACAAGTTTATTCAATATGTGCAGGCACTATTCTAGATGTTGTAGATGTTTTATAAACTTTTTATCGACAATTTCCACATATTTATAATGCATTTTATCATAATGCCCTTCTGCTACGGTCTCTTGTTCCTCCTTTCATATCCTCCTTCCACTGAACCCCTTCTTAAGATGTTGTAATGTCTTTTCAATGACATAGGAGTAACAATTCCCCTTTTCACAGCATGCATGTTGTCATTAAAAGCAGCAGACTAAGAAAGAACATAAATCCAGGCTGGAAGCTAGGATGTATGTCGCAGAAGTTAAGAGTTTTTGTTTTTTTTTTTTCATTCAAAAAATTAAAACAGGCAGCCTGAGAACCTCTTCCAGGGAGATGGTGGTAGACACTAATGATATTCAAAACTCATCAAAACAGAGCCGAGCGTGGTGGCGCACGCTTTTAATCTCAGCACTTGGGAGGCAGAGGCAGAGGCAGAGGATTGCTGTGAGTTTGAGGCCACCCTGAGACTATAAAGTTAATTCCAGGTCAGCCTGGGCCAAAGTGGTGAGACCCTACTTGGAGAATGGACATAAAGGATAATCTGATGAGAATAAGACCAATTTGTAATATATTTATATATTAAACTTACTGATAAAAATTATTAAAAATTAAAATGCAAGAGGAAGAGGAAAAGCAGAGGAATGATGGTCTGCAGTTTTATAGGCTGAGGTCAGGGAAGGACTTGGAGTAAGTGAGAGAGACACAGTTTTCTGGGAAATAGATGTTCTGGGAAGAGGGAGGAGCAAACCTATAAAAGTCCAAGGATACTTATAAAGGGTCCAAGATGTGGCCAGCCTGGTGGATGGAGAAAGTCAGGAAGCCAGCAATGACCATAAGAATGTCATCTCCTGATACTCTTGAATCCTACTACACTGTAAATGCTAAGTGAACAGTTTTATGTTACATGGGCATAGAAGAATAACAAGAAAATACTGTACATGTTCAGCACAGATATAATCTGTTAAAAATGATCATTTTCCATTCATTTGGGTTGAATCAAGGACTTACGAGCTGTAGATACTAGGGCTATTTAGTATTCTGCAGTAAGGGTGCTAGAAATATTTGGAGCTCATGGTTAACCCATTTCTAAATGATTGTTATGGGCCTCAGTGGAGCTGAAGGAACTCACCCTTTCACACTGCAAAATCAGAGGTCTGAGGCTTAACACCTGGGAAGTAGAACATTGATAGCACATCAATAAATAAATAAATAAATAAATAAATAAATAAATAAATAAATTTATGTCATTTATAGATATTTTTCTTTCTTTTCTTTTCTTTTTTCTTTGTTTTTTGATTTTTGAGGTAGGGTTTTACTCTAACCCCAGGCTGACCTGGAATTCATTATGTAGTCTCAGGGTGGTCTTGAACTCACTGTGATCCTCATACCTCTGCCTCCCAAGTGCTGGTATTAAAGGCATGAACCACCACGCCCAGCCATTTCTAGATAGTTGTTTTTTTTTTTTTTTTTTTTTTTTTTTTTTTTTTTTTTTTTTTGGAGAGAGAGACAGAGAGAGACAGAGAGAAAGGGAGAGGAAGACAAATAGAGAATGGGTGCTCCAGCAGCCTCTCAGATGCTGTGAATGAACTCTAGATGTGTGCGCCCCCTTGTGGACAAGTGCAGCATTGCATCTGGCTAAATGTGGGACCTGGAGATTGGAACTGGCATTCTTAGGCTTAGCAGGCAGGCGCCTTAACCGCTAAGCCATCTCTCCAGCCCTACATAGTTTTATATAGACTTGAAATCACAGTCAATTCATTGCACACAAGTTAGGAGAAAACAATGGCAGCCACTGAGTAACTGGCCTTGCAGGGAATGGAGAAAATGTGGCAGGGCTGTTCTCTAGACAAGGACATGTTTTAATTTAACTTCCTAATTTATTGGCAAAGTTTAAATTAACATCTCACCCCATGTGGGACCTGAAGCCATGGTGGACAATATGGCATGGCCAAAGGCAGGGTGGGCATGGACAGAACCTAAGTCCTCCTCCCAACTCCCTGCCTCTCAGTCAGACCGTGCTGCAAGCACTTCATGCATCCAGACTCAACTCGCAAGTGAAATCCAGTCAGTGTCACTTGTCCTAACTGCAGTACAGGCTTGCTGTGTGGACCCAATTAGATATTGTGTATATTGTTTCCACAATCCATTCAATGTGCACCTATTCAGGGTCCACTCAACAGCAAGTTCAATGCTAAATGCTGCCAGATGCTATGCAAAGACACACAGTATTATAGTTCACTGAGTTTTCTTGTTATAAAAAAACACGCAAGCTCCTTTTTGTCTTGACTCTTGTCAAAAGCTGCTCTGAACTATTTCGAGGTGCTTTTCTACTTAATACAGTTCGGTGAGTATAAACCAGTCACTCCGGAGTACTTCAGCTGGTGTCAGGACTCCCGGCTGCCTGTTAACACCGAGCCACCCCACTATGCAGGACATGGATGAAAAAGGGCATAAGGAAGAGGAAGAAAGTGGTCTGGCCCATGGTGGACAACTCCATCTTGCTGAATGGACACTGCTGTTCTGAACTAGATTCATATAGCAGTTTTTTCCAGTGTGTGTTTAGCTCTTCCTCACTCTGGCTTACATGACAAATGAGTTTTCTTAAGTGATTTTTTTTTTTTTTTGTATTCTAACTTGAAAATTCAATATGCACATTTATATTTGTATTAAACATATATGACAATAATGTCTAGAATGATGTATCACCAACATGAATATAATATATAGGCTGCCAAATATCCACAGCATGACTGAGCCCTGCATTAGAAGATGATGGGGCTGTAAGGGAGAAGAGTTTCTGCTCTGTTGTTCCAACTTCTTAATAAAGCTGTGCGGCTTTATGGAATACTTATTCTGATAAGTAACTTTCTACTTTCTATTAATTTTTCCTCTAGCTATTACCTATAGAAATATTTATACATTTTCAATATAATTGTGATACTAATAGAAAGTTTATTTATTTATGTATGTATTGAGAGAGAGAGAGAGAGAGGGGGAGAGGGAGAAAATGCACATGCCAAGGCCTCTAGCCACTGTAATTGAACTCTAGTTGCGTGCACCCCTCTGGAGTGTTATGTGCAATCTTGCATGCTTGCATCACTGAGCGTCTGACATATGTGGGACCTGGAGATTTGAACATGAGTCCTCAGGCGTCACAGGCAAGTGCCTTAACCACTAAGCCATCTCTCTAGCCCAAAACTTTATTTTATAAAACAGGATGCATTAGATATTAAAATAGAACAACAGGTACTACATGTAGTAAATGAAATAAGATAGAAGGAAAAGGAAAAAACCATTTAACTTTATAAGTCACAAAAGTTTTTACCTATCTATGACAGTAATATTAAGTCTATAACATCAACTCAAAAATCTGGTAAGTTTTAAACTGCTAAATATTTAAATTTCAAAATCAAATATTGAGGTATTAAGTGAAATGGGGTTAAAAAGTGAAATAAAATTAAGAAAAGACAGCAAAATTAAAAATTTCAGTATAAAACTTAAGTCAACAAATTGGTAAATACCGGTAAGCCACAGAAGGACAACAAGATTTGATTCTAATGTACTTAGCCTTGAATTCATTTGTCTCTCTAAGGAGTCACAGAGCAAAGCCATTTCAGAGGCAAGAGTCTATTTCCCTAATTAGAGGAAGGGCATGGAGTGGCCTAAAACACTTTGCCAATGCATGAGACAAATATCAATATTAGGAGATGCTGTAGCAGAAGGTTCAGATTAAAGATAATAAAAGAAAAGAACAGAGATAACACTGGTCATGATTTAGAAAGATGCAAGAGGGCATTCTCTACACACCTGTACCCTGGATTTGTTTGAGAAAAAGCTGGAAATGCTAATACAGAATATGATTAAAAGTGAGCCTGTGGCTATAAATTGCCTTTTTAATGGCGATGACAACAGCTGATGCAGTATAATTAGAAGCTGAGGATGTCAGTAGTGATTTTTATTTGAGCCACAAACAGTATACAGTATATTTAAGCTAGCTTCATTTAAATTAGTATTGTTTTGTAGGTAGTCTTTCTGGAAGCAAATAGTATTTCCAGTGAATTCTAGAAGAAAGTATGTAAAGTTGCTAATGTTCTCTAAAAATCATTCACAACCTCAATGCTGGGGAAAAACACGTCACGTTTCTTAAGGATACCTGGAATCACAACACATGGTTGTGATTCTATATAACAACAAATCTTTGGACAAAGTCACACAAAAGGTGCACAAAAATTAAAAACAGTGAAATGTAAGTTTTCCTCTAAATCACTACTTTCCCCCATTAGGATGTATATAGAATGGTAAGCAACTATATTTGGGTTAAGTTAACCCTTAAGAAGCAGCTTGCACCTACTGAGCCTGAGTGTGATCACCCTGATGAACATAAATAATTACAGAAATTAAAAGGGCCTCTTGGTAATTTGTATAACTAATTCACATTAAGGAAAATAGGAGAACTTATTTGTGAATTTCTCCAGCCATTATCATTACCTTTCTGATTTAGTCTATTAACAAATTAGGTAAAACAGAATATTTGACAAAACATGATTTTTAGAGAATGAAGAGAATAGGAAACATTATCATGTTTAAGTGAAATATATTATTTGTTTAAACCAGGCTGCTAAAAGTGAGCCATACGACTAACATGGAACTTCAAACTCCAGCTTCTTGCAGCACAGACAATGAATGCGTTCTTTGCGATTTGTATTCCACAGGTATTAACTATGGATGAGAGAACGCATAGCCCAGTGATAGAGAAGCTGGGATGTGGGTCACACAGGATGATTTACTAGTATGTAGTATCTGGATATTTACACAAACTATTTATCTTCATGTATTTCCGTGAAAATTAAAATAATCTGTTTCTACCTTACAAGGTTATTATGAGAATTAAATGAAGTAGTTGGATGATAAAAATGTCAATAGTATATGGCACGTAAGACCTTACCAAATATCAGTTTTACAATAGTCATTAATAACATGCTTAAATAGTGCTTTTCCATGGGTTACATTAAACATTTTCCCCACAAACTGGCTTCTTTCTGTTAGCTCTTTCTTTTTTCCTTCTGAGTTATATGCTATCTTGTGACAATGCACATGTTAGTTCATTGAAAGTTCTCTTTTTCTAAAGTTATTTTTACTAAAAGGTCATTTACTCCCTACAAATAGTTTCACTCCCTAAAAAGCTTTATAGTTACTTCTGCGAGTATGTTAGCCATGGAGTCACAGGCACAGTTTTTGGGGTAGACCACTGGGACCCCATCCTGTGGTTCCACGAGCATCTTATGCACTTTGAGAACTTGACCTTTTAAGCTTCAAGTATCTGAAAACACTGGAATTTTAAACGAGTACGGATTTAAAAGGAAAGAATTTAAGTGAGTCAGGATAGGGCTATGGTTCAATGGGCAAAATGCTTGCCATGCAAACATGAGGGCTTGAGTCTGGATCCCCAGCAACCAAAGGTATGACACCTCACACCTGTAATCCTAGAGCTGGGGAATGTGGAGGCAGCAGGCTCCTTAGGGCTTGCTGGCTGGCTGGAATAGCTGAATGGATGAGCTCTGCGTTTAGTGAGAGACTCAAAAAACAAGATGGAGACTCACTGAGGAAGATATCTGATATCTACCACTGGCCTCCACACACAAAAATGTGCCCATATGTGTATGTCCTCACCTGTACATATTCACATACACTACATACACATGTAGAAAAAAAAAAGAACTTGGGCTGTGGAGATAGCTCAGCAGTTATAGGTGCTTGCTTGAAAGCCTGCCAGCTTTGGTTCAATTCCTTAGCACCACATAAAGCTGGATGCAAAGTGACACATGCACCTGTGATCCCAACGCACCTATGCCAATGGTTGAGGAGTTAGGTGAACCTGGAAGCTTGCTGCTAGACTAGTGCGTTCACATTAGTAAAACTATGAGAGAGACCATGTATCAAAAAGAATGGGGAAGAGGAGGATAAACACCCTGACCTCTTCACATGTGCTTTGGCATGTACACACACACACACACACACACACCTTTTTAAAAAGCTTGACACATCAATCTGGCTCAAGTGTACAGCTATATCATATTTCCTGCTCTTATCCAGCTAATTTAAAAACAACAATTCTCAGTGACGGGCTGGAGAGATGGCTTAGTGGTTAGGGCACTTGCCTGCAAAGCCAGAGGATCCAGGTTCAATTCTCCAGGACCCATGTAAGCCAGATGCACAAGGTGGTCTGGAGTTTGTTTGCAGTGGTGAAAGGCCCTGCAATGCCCATTCTCTATCTTGATCTGCCACTTTCTCTCTCAAATAAATAGATAAATGATTCTCAATGATAACACTGACAACCAGTCCAGGCCATAGATTCCTTAGTAGCAAACTTCCACTGCGAAGTGCACCAGCATGAACTCTAATAGGTAAGTGTCAAGTGAAAGGTGGACTATGCCTGGCATAGAATGAATCATACACAGTAGGAAGTAACTCCTGTGCTTTAGGCAGACCACGTAGTGGATTTGAAGCTTTCTGGATTTTCTATAGCAAACCTAGAAAATGACTAAATAATGGTCCTTTTAGGACCATCTTGTTCGTCATGGAAGATGTAGCATCACCAGAGGCTTCTTTTTATATTTTAAACAAAATCTTTTTTTTCTTTTCTTCCTTAACTATTTGTAATTATACCTTGACACAGAATCTGTCAAAGAAAGTCAAATTAGAATTCATTATGCATCACTTAGTGTGGTAGATTCTGAAACTCCTGTCTGAGGTATTAGCTATAGTATTGAAGATAGAAATACATGGACCCACTCAACAATCCCATCTTTCATACCATCTTCTAATGTAATATGTGAGTTAAAAAAAGAAAACGTAAATGGTTACCTGGTGGGATCATATAACAGTTTCAAACAAAAACTGGGTAAGTTACAATCTGTGTAGTCCATTAATCAAATTCACTGAATCTCAGTGCAAAAGTAGGACATGCAAGGTATATGGAAAGAGGTGGCCCATTAAGAAAAACGAGTAATTACTGACATTGCATTTAAAAAAAGAGTGATTCTTGGCTATCAGATCCTAGATGAAATTGTTGTGGACCACTCTCAGGATAGCTGTCCCCGTCTCTGTTTCCTTAGTACTTAGACGGGGCTGAAGTGAAACCAGGATTCTGAGGCTGGAAAGGGAAAATTCATTCTAAGCAAAGCAAGACCCATCAACATCTGTAAGTTGTTTAGGACATCTTACCTGAGCTCTTGGATTAGAGAATCCATTGGCACTGTTCACACACACAAAAAAGAAAGTTTCAATTCAGTTGATGATTTCCAAAACTTCGTGACTGAAACTTTTCACCCACACAGAGATAATAACCAGGAAGTGGCTCGGTCAGACCACACTTGACTTCTCACTGGTGGATTGACTTTCTTCTTGCTCTGGTCCTTTGGAGATAAGAGGACAGATGACATGGCCCGGAACAGACTCACTCTGGGGTTGGTGCCTTGTGTGACCCTGGGGCCTCACAGTCATGGTTTGCATTTTCCAAGGGATTTACTTTGGAGGTGTGTTGAAAAATTATAGGAATATGAAGGATATGAGCTCTCTTGTCAATAATATTTTTCTTATTAGGAAATTATTCTAAAGAATTCTATGCATATTTTGTGTGTTTGTAGGGCTGGTGAGGGAACCTGGTGCCTCATGCATAGTAGGCAAGTAGTCTACTCCTAAGCTATTCCTCAGCCCCAAGATGACATATTTAATATCATTAAACAAGTGCTTAAAACACTGGCAAGGCTTTTCTCAAATGAATGTATACCAAGCTTTTATTTCATGCAAGCTTTTGCTATGTTAATATCAACAATTTTTCCGTAATGATGAAGAGCTTAGATTTTCTGAATGGAACACTACACACTAATGGAGTTTGTGTTTACAACTACCTGTCTACACAAGGATACACAGCATATGGAAGCAGACAACAAGTGGTTTTCAAAATTACTCTTGCTTCACAAGAAAAACCCACTTATAGAAGAACATGTTATCTCTATTGAATCATGTGTGTGTGTGCCAAAAGAATTTGAACTCCAAAAAGAATTGCAAATTAAAAGATCCATATTTGACAAGTATAACAGAGTTATGTGCTCAGAAGCATCAAAGTAAAAGACAAATGCACCAGTCCTTAGATTCTTGCTATTTATGACAAGCATGAGCTTATCCTAAATTACAAACCAAGCTCTTTTCCTTAAATATGTACCCTATTGACAAACTTCTTGCACAAAAATGTACTCCCAGAAACACAATATTTCAAACTTAAGGAGACGGAATATTACTATTTTAAAAATAATTTAAACTAAAACAGAAAAATTAATAGTGTAAAACTGGTTGGGCAGAGAAAAGTGCCACATTATATATATGCTAATAATATATATATATATATATATATATATATATATATATATATATATATATATAATTCTACAAGTGAGGTGCCATGGTTAATGATAACCATTCAGAAGATTTTAATTTAACAAGTTATCTTTGATTATATCAACAATGTTAGCATTCTAAACTTTGATTAAACAGGAATGAACTACCTTGACGACATCCATAAACACACAGTTAACAAATGTTCCATTTGATTAGCCACTTGCAACTGTATGTCCCAAAGCCTTCCAGGTGAGGGCAGGGTGGCTGTGCCTCAGCTCTACCCAGCAGAGAAGGAATGTGCGGAGAGAGAGCTCCATCTAGATTTTCAGATCTGAGGTGAAAGTGCGGCTTTCCACTTGGAATTGGGGGTCACAAAAAATATAGCTAATTATAATAAAAGTTATTTTCCTTACGGGGTGTTATTGCCAGTCAATCCTGGTTTCCAGCTGTTTAGATCACCAAGGGCCTGTTTATATTTCAATATTACATTACCATCTGTTGGTTTCAAAAAAAAAAGAGAGGGATAACGGGCTAGTTGAACCTTCTGAACATTACTTTTCAGAGCTGCCTGGAACTCCCAGAAGGAACCGGCAAAGAACAAACATTATCATTTCACTTGAACGAAGTATAGGTTTCAAGCCAGATATCGTAAAAATCAAAACCAGCTTAGGCAATAGACTGACATTCCGGCTTTTCTCCCTGGTCATTAGTGGTCACTTTCATCATCTGAAGGTTTTCATGATGCACTCCCCCTAGCTGACCCTCAGCGTGTTTTGAATGATTCTATTCACAACTGCATTTTGTGAAAGGGAGCAGCATACATCATTTGGACTTTTCTGAGTCTTTTAAACTCTTGATTCATGCTACTTTGCAGCTCAATGCCAAGAGCAAGTATACTGGCTTGATTTGAATAAAGGAAGCCAAGAGGAAGCTGTCATCACTCTCACTGCACACCAAGGATGAGCTTAGGCACTCCCATCTTTCATGCTGTGGTGGGCACAGTGTCAGGGAACCTGCTTGCTAACTCACCTTCGGTCCTCTTTGAGCAGGTACGCAGTGTTTTATCTTCAGCCTCTGCATCCATCTGTAACATGAACACCAAGTCCTGAGGTCATTCCTTTGACATCACCAGAATATGAAAACATGTAATTAGAATTCTCAAGGTCACTATGAAAACCAGTGAAGTAGCCTTCCATGTTCTTGAATCCCCTCTATCTCTGTATGGACCTGACTATGACAGCTCTTACATAACACTGGTTTTAAAGGCACATCCTTAGGTTCTGGGAACAAGAACCATCAGTAGCAAGAGGGCAGCTGTCCTTGTCCACAAACACTTGCTAATCATTCACAAGCTTCTAGTATAACAAAGATAAAGAAAAGGTCTCATAATGGTGGTTGTGAGAGGAATAAACTCTCAAGTTCCTAACTAAAAGATTCAGACTGATTTACTTAAATGGAATTCCTTTCCATTTCTAGACCTCTTCTGTTGATAACTCAAAGTTTGAAAAAAATAATTGCCCTTGTAAAAATGCAACACAAAGACAAATCTTTGCAACGTTTCCCAGAATTACCCCTGGGAATTTAAATTACCAACAACAACCTACATTTACTTTGAGAATTCCAGAAGAACTACTGGTTATAATCACCCAAACAGAGAAGGAAGGTAATATCTGAGTAAGGTGGATGCCAGTATCAAATTCCCATCATTGCTGAATACTTTAAATGCAATCAAGTAAATTATCAAAGAGATGCAAAGGTTTTCAAAACCTTCCATTTTCATGGATACTGACCCCATTACATCCATCCATTTTGCTAAAATCCACTAATCATCTCTCAGTTTAATTCACTTCTTCACATTGTTGGAAGAATTCTTAAATATAAATAAGGTGTTTTGCTTGAAAATCAGAGACAGGCAGAAGGCATGCTCTGTGGCTCCCACTCTTAAATCCTGACGTGAGTGGCGGCAGTGTGACTGTCATGGTAATGGGAGCTGGGCTCCACTCTCAGAGGCTAGGTTGTGATTGAAGGCACTGACCTGCCATAGACTTATAATAGGGGAGCAGGTGTGGCAATGATGGACTTTAATTTCCTTTAATAAACCTTTTATGCACCACACTTTTACTGCCATTCGATGCTCTCCAAGGTCCTGCACATAATAGGTTCATTACTTTTGATTACTATAGTCTATTGAGACAAACAACTCCAGAACACACTATATATTATGTTCAGTTAAACCAGTATAGACTATTTATCCATTGTGCATTTTTTCACCTGCAACACTACAGATGAAATTAACAACAGCTCTCGTAAGCTAAAACTATTAAAACCACCAGAACTCTTTTGTCATTGCTTCATAATAGACACCATACCAATCGTTGAACTGCTTTATAAATTAGCAAACAAAAAGTGTTCACCATTTTAGCTGAACAGCAGTTGCTTTAGTCTAAATAAAATGGTTCACTGTAAATATTTTAAAACTGCACAATAAGAGAAAACAATAAAATGGAGGTGCATTTTTTTTTCCTGTCATGTTTCTTCTTTTGAAACCACATGAGTTTATGACAGATGTGATACTGCCTAAGATTAAAACGGCTTGGTTTACTCAGGACGGTGCAGAGTGCGTTGTGAAATCCTCTCCTCCCGAGAGATCCCTGTTGCATATAAAGTGGCTCAGCTCATGCAAACGTACCTCTGTGTGCAACACAAATAACTAGATTAAGAGAGATCAGTAGCATGTGAGGGTTAAAATGATGAAACACATCCCATATTTCTGAGGAAGCCACTCCCCTGGGACAGCATCCGCACAGCACAAGTCTATTATCCTGCCACACGGGTGCTATTAACTCTCCCTAGTCACTCTGAAACCAACCCCCCCCCAAGTAAGGGAAGGATGAACCCCCTGAGTTTCTTTCCCAAAACTGAAACCAACTGCCAAGAATGCCAGCAGATACATATAAACTTTCAGAAACATTCTAACATTCTTGTGATCCCCTTCCCTTTCCCTTTCCCTTTCCCTTTCCCTTCCCCTTCCCCTTCCCTTCCCTTCCCTTCCCTTCCCTTCCCTTCCCTTCCCTTCCCTTCCCTTCCCTTCCCTTCCCTTCCCTTCCCTTCCCTTCCCTTCCCTTCCCTTCCTTTTTTCCTTTTTCCCTTTTTGGGACAGCTTTAAGGAATTCAGCTATGCAAGGGTCTGGGTCTTGTGGCCACCCCATGAATCCACCTCCCCATCAAAGTCATTGGAAGGAATGCATAAATATGCATAGCGCTCCCCCGACCCTGCCTGTGCTGGAAATGCTAGTCACGTAATTGTATTTTGTTGAGGTATTGTTCTCTTATAAGACGTAGCATATACAACTTATATAAGCATTTAAAATGGATAACTTGTTTTCAAATTTAACTTGTGGGCCAAGTTGTAGAAGTGAAATGGACCAAGGCTATAATTTACAAGATACTTTTCACCTTCCTTCTCTCTTTCACCCTGAAGAACAATAGCTAGTAAGTTCAGAGTCTGGTCATGTGGCTCCTTGGGGAATAATAATATCAGAAACCTAAAACTCATGTGCCTTTCTCTTTTGAGGGGAGGGTTAACATTGAAGAGATGCTTTTTCCCCCTCTTCATCCATTTCAATTCAAAACCAAGTCTTTGTGGGACCAGGATGTAATTAGTGGCAGGTGGTCTTGGGCTCCATCCTAGCACTGTGAACAAACAAGCATTAGGTCTTTGTTCTCTAGAATGTTAGACACGAGAGTAGAAATTTCTATGCATTCTTCATTTAGGTTATTTCCATGGATCTTAATAAGTTGCCAATACATTGATTTAGTTTTCATAAAATCCAACCTCTTTTTGAAATGAATATTTTGCTCAGGTCATGAGACATCAAAAGTAAAAAATAAAAGAGATTTTTGCCTTTAATGGTTTTAAATTTTTCACAGAGTGCACATCTCAAGATGTGGGGTGGGGATAGATTATCATCCTTTCTAATTCCTGCAGAATGATAAAAAAGACACATGATTATTGTATGAGTCAGGAAAATGACCTAAATAACATGTAATGTAATTTTTGAAAGTTTCCCTTTTGCTGGAAACTTGGTTTTACTTCTTGAAAGGGGTTCTTGATTATCTTTCTGCCTATGCCTCAAATGCTATTGAAAAGATTGTGTTGACTTTGCAAAACTTAGCCCAGGTTGACCTGGAATTCACTATGTAGTCTCAGGATGGTCTTGAATTCACAGTAATCCTACTACCTCTGCCTCCTGAGAGCTGGGATTAAAGTTGTGCACCACCATGCCTGTTTTTTTTTTTTTTTTTTTTTTATTTCTTAAAACAGAAATTATTTATTTCAGAATTTTACTTTTTAAAAATCATCCTTATGGCAAGACCCTCAAAATAGAAGAAAAAGATGATGTCATCAAATTAAAAGAGAGACTTATGGAGAGAGGGAGGCGATATGGTGGAGACTGGAGTTCTAAAGTGGAATGGGGGGAGGGGAGAGAAATATCAGGTGGGTTTTTTTTTGTATGCAAGTATAAAAGTCAATAAAAAACAATAATTTAAAAAAATCATCCTTATGAAGCTTTTAGGTTTTTTTTTTTTTTGCATACCTCATTCCATAGGTTATGGAAGAGAACAATACAAGATATTTCTGAAACACCTATAAAGACTTCTTCTTGAATTTGACAATCGACTTTTCAACATGGGCAAGCATATTACAGGTGAACTTTGCAATTATTACTTTTTATGACCTGAAACTACTTTAAGAAGAGCTTAGATTAACATATCAGTGTGTAGACAAATATAATATTTATGTATCTTAGCAGGAGAAAACCAGGTCATTCATTCTTGCTATCTAACTCATACTGCATACATTCACAAATGAAGCTTTGTCAGGCTTCATTCTGCAGCTCTCCAGGGAAAGGAGTGAACACAAGGACAAGTGACAAGTGGGAAAGAAATTAATAAAGTCAGTAAACAACATGTGGAAGGACATACAAGAATCAGAAGAATAGTCAGATACACAATGAATAAAAAAATGACCATAGGATAAAAATCTATTTAGTTGAGTTTTGAAAGCACCCATTTAATATATTTGTATACTTACAAACCTATATGGAAGTGTACAAAATGATTTCATAGTCATTTGTACCATCTTGCCCTGCTGAAACTTATATCAGGGGCAAAAAATAAAACTCCTTATTATCCCAATACTCACATGTGGTACCACTTTGAGGTTACAGAGGAAGTTCCAGAATAACTACTTTGTAAGAAGGAGAAATTCAAGGAGTGATACACAGAACTCAAAAACTCAGCTTTGCTTTCATTCATGCAAGCCATTTATTAGTATGTAGAGAGTTTTAATTCCTTTTAATTTCATTTTTCACTCAACATTCTATTTTGATCTAATGCCAAAATAAATAAATAAGTTAAAAAATCAACCCCAGTATGCCAAGTAAATATATACCCCCTTCTTTAAATTTTGGGTTAAGCAATCTCTTCTTGGTATTGAAGCTTTGTTTCTCCTTTCAGCAGTGCAATCTCCATTTGTATTGATGATTTACAGTTATTAGTATCCTTTGCTTTCTTTTGGGGAAGGGATTGCTAAGATTTGTGAGAAAGGTCATGTTGACCACTACATTTTAAGGGCATTTTCTGAATCTCTTATGTAGTTAATATTTTCAATCGTATGCAGGAACTTCTAATTTGAGGAGTTCTTCCCATGTAATCAACGTGCATTCACTTCCCTTCCTAAGTGGGGTTCACTATACTCTTCTCCTGACATGTCTGAACTGGCAACATGGTCCGATATGTTATAGCACATTATTTTGTGAGATGTTTGTTTATTTATTTATTTATTTATTTATTTATTTATTTATGGCAGTAGTGAGTGACGTAGGGTCTCACTCTAGCTCAGGCTGACCTGGAACCCACTATGTAGTCTCAGGGTGGCTTCAAACTCATGATGATCCTCCTACATCTGCCTCCTGAGTGCTGGGATTAAAGGCATGAGCCCGGCTTGAAAGGAAAAAAAAAATTAATGTAACCTTTAACAAAAGGGTTTTTATTCAACCTATGGTGATATATTTATACATTTTTGAACTTTACACTTTTTACTTGGAGCATTTTATTATTTATTTATTTATTTGTATTTTTATTTTTTGCTGTGTGTGTGGTGGTATACACACATGTATGTGCCCATGGGCTTGCCTTAAAGGCCAGAGTGGAATATCAGGTGTTCTACTTCATGGTCTTCTGCCAATTCTTGAGCCAGTCTCTTACTTCAGTCTCTGACTGAAGCTTCTCGTTTTTTTTTTTCATTAGCTGTGGTGATTCTTGGTCTCTGCTCCCCTATGGGACTGGGCTTACACATGTGGTTGGCTATTCCCAGCTGTCCATGGGATCCTAGGGATCAAAGTCAAGCAATTTCTCAGGCTTCCCTCAGACCATCATGATTGTACAGGAAGTGCTCTTAAGTGTTGAGACAACTCTCCATTGGGGCACTTTACTCTTGATTTCAACTCTTTGTTTCTATGTATCTCTTATTCTATTGTCTTTGATTCTCAGGAGGCTGAAGGATGGTATTACAGTCTCGTTTAGATTTCTGATTCATCTCCTTGTCTTCAGTAACTTCTTTTCTCCCCCATAAATACCAAACGTAGAGGAGGAAGTGGATTCAGTCGGCTGTCATACTAATACAGTTTTTTGGGCAACAGCTCTACGTGAAGACTACATGCATGAGCCTTATTCACAGGTACAGTAATTTTGAAGGGAAATTTTTGGAGTCACTGGGAAATGCACAGTAAGGGACAAAAAACTTAAAGCTGAGACAAGCTTGGGTAGTGTTATAAGGAAGGCTATTTATTTTGATTCTTCCGATTTTGAGATGCCACTGCTTTTGTAGACTTTCTCCTGCAAGTTTGTACAACTGGCAATGCTGAATATAAACCAAGGCCATATGCTTGTGTCCTTTTGCCAAACGACTCCAGCAAATAGTTCTATTATTCCCTGAGGTGACCAGCATGTGTGCCAAGGATTTCTATTAGTTGCTATACCATGGCCTCAGAGTCAAAGCTTTGTGACATTGTAGGGCAATTGCCAGCATTATGTTTTAGAAGGCTTTGGGTGTATTTTTAAAGTATACCCTTTTTAAATGCAACCTAGGACAAAGAACACATTAAAGGGTCTTCAAGTTTTTTTCTTGCTAATAATTTGAGATGTAGCTCTTGAAAATATATACAAATGTCAAAAAAAAAAAGCTCCATAGACATATATTATTTCAAGTAGATTCCACCTCCGCCCCCAAGGACATCTCAGTTCTTTACTTTTCAGTATTTGCAGGAATTAATTCTGGAAGTCATCTGGAATGCTTTCAGAATCATGCTTTAAAAATATTTCATTCATTTGTTTTCAATCCTTAAGCAAACTAATTTCTATTGCAAATAACTTCAAATTAGATTTTTAAAACTATTTTACCCATGGACCTTTCTTTAAGGTCAAATACATGTGACCAAGTACCACATACCAATCAATATGCAAAAGGATTTGTAGTGTCAGAGGACTTCACCTGTTTAGTAGTTTAAAATGGTAAATTGACTGACAAAACCCACAATTCTAAATTCAGCACTAACAATAAACTTCAAAGCAAATCCACAGAGATTGGGAACTGTTGTAGAGGAGAGTCTTTATGTAAATTCTTTGATTTAATTTGTTTTCTTTCGATATATTCTATTTTTTTTTAATAAATGAAAATGAGGCCATACCACTTTCTTTCTCCAGGTAACTTGTATGCCAACTGTTTGCTCTGCCCCTCAGAGTGACTAAATATCTTTTTCCAATTTAGTTGGGAATTCTGAAATTCATCCTATTAAGAGAAAAAGTAAAAGAAGGAAAGCATATCAGGCTGGACAAACAAGAGGAAGAGTCATAATAAACACTACAGTGAATTGACCATGTGTGGACACAGTTTACCTCTGACTTGGCTAGACTACAGTACAAACAGAATGAAGATTTTATGCTACATATGGGTGAGACAATGATTATTATATTTTTCAAGGTAAGCCGAATTCCTCTAGTGTGTGTGTGTTCTCTAATTCAGTCAGGAAATTGGATAAGGGATTCTGTATCATTAGTACTATTCTATTAGCTTGCAGGGTAGAATCCAGAGCACATATTCTGTCACTAAGCTACATTCAAGCCCAATAATAATTAATAATAAGAATGCTGGACTGATGGTGAACGCCTTTAATCCCAGCACTTGGGATGCAGAGGTAGGAGGATTACCATGAGTTCGAGGCTACCCTGAGACTACATAGTGAATTCTGGGTCAGTCTAGGCTAGAGTGAGACCCTACCTCGAAAAAACAAAAATATTGAAAGAACAAACAAACAAAAATAATTAATAATAAGAATAATATCATTAGTTTTGTGGTCTTAGAGATGGAAGCCAGGTCCTCATATATGGTAGGAAAGTCCTATACCACTGAACTATTTATCCAGCCCTATTTTGACTATTATACTACATTTAGCCAACATAAAGAAAAAGTTGAAAAAAGAGATGTAACATAACTGTGGTCAAGAAGTTGGAAGAGACAAAATGCATCCTTTGTTACTGAGTGCTCTTTCCAGTGAGGCCACCATAAAATGCTACTAACCTTTTGGCCAGTGTTTTAACTTGGTTTCCCAGGAAACAACTTGTCAGTCTTTTGCTTTCTTTTGCCATCAAGTCACAATATGCAGAATTGCCTTTCCTCTATTTGACCCCAGAGAATAGAAACCAAATCTGGTTTCAAGAGGCCATTTGGCCCATAAGAGAAAGCTGTAACTCAGGGTAGTGCACAGGACATCCAAGGGAGGGCCCAAGCTATACCAATGCCATGTGCACAGCTACTGCATGCAAAAAATGCTTATAGCTGGCAGCCTGATGTCTTAAAACACAAGCCATTAACCTTCCTTTAGGAGGTTTCTTTTGCCCAGCCTTTTGCCCTGTGCAGTATATTGAAAAGGGAGGCTCTGACCATAGATGTCTGTGCTACTCCCAGGCTTTGACAGGACACAGAGCAGACACGGTTCTCACTCAGGTCAGCAATCACAGCTTCTGGGGGAAATCAGGAGCAGATTCTCAGGGCCAGCTGCTTCCCATGTAGAAGAATGGGAAAGTAGGGCAAGAGCTTGGGATTTCTTACTTTGTGTTTTATTGCAACTTTTAAAAAGGGCTTTCTCTAACAAAGGTTTTTGGCCCATTCTACCCCACCCTAGGTTCAGAAAGAGTTCTGGAGTTCTCCACCTGCCTATTTCCCTTTGTTTTCCATACACTAACCTAAAACAAAAGTTCCTGGAAGCAGTCACACTGGTGAACAAAGCTCTTTCTAAATCCTGAAAGTAATGGCTTTTTGTCTAATACCCTATCGTGTTATGTATTTATTAGCAATACATTTTCCATTTATTTTCTCAAAGATTGCCAATAAAGAACTGAATCACATAAGGGAGTAAAGCCTCTGGGTTCCCTAATGTCAAACTCATTAGCATCCGAATAAGCACACAGCAGCACGTCATCTGCACAATTGCAATTTTTTACTACTTTTAATAGCCTTTCTCAAAGGGCTCATTCTCAACTTTCTTCAGTGGTTGGTTGGGTCTCCTGGGAGAAGGAGCTTCCTGACGCTCACAGCTTCGACTCAGCAGCCCGTTTGCTGTCAGATGCACCAGCCCTGTGCCCTAACCCCATCTGCTGTGGCCTCCTCCCTGGGGACCAAGACTGGAGGCAGCACAGCTGAGATCTGCTGGAGAGGCAAAGAGGTGCTGAGAAAAGATAAGTTCAGGGATAGACACACACACACACACACACACACACACACACACACACACACACACACACACACACACACGAACCCATCACCTCATCACACAGCAAAACACAAATGTGAAACTGGAGAACCTTCACACACGCATTCCCCATGTCTGTTATTAACAGCTCCACCCACTCTGCTCTTTGGAAACCCACTCTTGGCAGAACCAAAAGGAATCTTCCTCTGGAATCAGTTCCCTCTCTATTGCTATTCCTTACTTTGTTTTTTTTTTTTTTTTTTTTCCCCCGAGGTAGGGTTTCACTCTAGCTCAGGCTGACCTGGAATTCACTCTGTAGTCTCAGGGTGTCCTTGAACTTTCTGCGATCCTCCTACCTCTGCCTCCCAAGTGCTGGGATTAAAGGCGTGCGCCACCACACCCGGCCCTTACTTGTTTTTTATTAATTGCTATTCTTTAGTTGCTATTTCTTATGTTCAAAAATAGCATTTTCCCCTGGTGTAAGGACTTAAAACTGCACATTGTTAAGATAGCCAACCTAGCACTTGGAAACTTGACCAGCTCCAAGCACTTCCAACAGTACTACTTCCACCTGGCAGAATAAACTTTTTTTTTTTTTCTGGAACAGCAATCTTAAAAGTTGAAACCACATGGTGGATAAGGAGTTAGTAGCCCCACAGACTGCACAGTGCTCAAGTGTCTCTCTAGTTATGGCTTGGATTTACTGGCTCCATGAGGTCATCTCTAAATATTCCATTCATCTGTTTCCCTCTCTCTCAAGCCTTCATAGCTGCTTCATTGATGGGTACCTGCCTTTGAAAGACATCAAACCCATGAACTATGCGAGGAACCTGATATGCTATTCACAAAAAAGAAACCTGAAATTTATGAAATTATATTTTATTCTTATGGGGCTAATGATAGAACCAATGTATCACTTGTGTCCTATCAAAAAGATAGGACTGATATATTGTGTCCCAAAACAGAAAATCATAGATATACTACAGTTTAAAAGGAAGTGATGGGGGCTGAAGAGATGGCTCAGCAGCTAAAGGCACTCATTTTCAAAGCTTGAAGGACTGGGTTCTATTCCCTAGTACCCACACAAATCCAGACACACAAAGTGGCACATAAGTCTGGAGTTATTTGCAGTGGCAGGAGGGTCTGGTGCACCCATATTCACTCTCTCTTTCTCTCTCTGTCTGCCTCATTCTCTGTCTTTATCTCTCTTTCAAATAAATGAAAAATATTTTTAAGAAAGGAATTAATATGTTTAAAAAAATCTTACAAACTAAACTTAGGATGAAATTTTTGGTGAAAAAGCAGGTTAATTTAATGTACAATATATGTGGCATTATAGTTTGTGAAATAAGTAATATAGCTTTTGGAAGTGAAATCAGCCCATCCTATCTAGTCAGGAGTGGCTAGCCAGACAGTCTGCTCAGAAGTCTTGGAAGTTCACAGTCTTCGAACCACCCTTGGACTTGTTTTGAACAAGTGCACAGAAGAGTAGCAGTACATTCATTTCAGTGTCACTATTCATTGAGGATCAAAACCATCAGCAGTGGTAAACTCTCACTCATGGTTCCGACTTTAATATCTTCACCAGTTGCTTATTAGCGAGAAGGATGAAAGGGGATTTTATGCTTATTTGTTTTATTGTTTTGAATGATAAGTTTTTTATAGTTCTATATTTCCAGATTTATTTTTATATTAACTACTATGATAATTTGTTACAGCCAAATTTTGTGTAGTAATAACCATTATATTAAACATATGTGCTTGCTTATACAGGTATACTATATACTATGCTATACTATCATACTTTACATACACAAATATATCTATCTATCTATTTATATATATATATTATATGTATGTATATAATTTGATGATTGATTAGAAACACATTGGAATTCTTTAGTTTTCCATTTGCCATTTTTCTTCTCAAAATATCTGTTGACAATTCAAAATCCCTTATTTTGGAATTTAATCGATGATCCTTAAAGTTGGATTTTCATTCTTGGAACACAATTCTATGTTTAGAAGATGCAACCAATTTTTGTGAGCCTACAGCCATGTAATATTTGTGTGGTTGAAAATGAATTTCTTCTGCTGAGGTTTTGGGGTTGGTGTGAGGGAACATGCTTTGTTCACAGGAACAAGTGAAGATAAGGACTTTCATTCATGCTGCTTCAGGCAGAGTAATGCTGCTTATTGGCCACAAGCTTCACTTTCACCACCAGCCCATAATCAGGCTCCTGATCACAGTAGAAAATAAAGGGATTCCACCAAACTGGAACATTCTATAGGAAAACCAGCCTGCTGCAGAGTGGGATCATGTACTGATTTTAAATTGCTGCATATTCAAGAAGTTGAATTATTTTATACTAGCAGTGAAGTTGCCTTTAATATTTCAGGTTTAATACATTTTACTTCTTGAGCTACTTATCACTAATGCTCTAGTGCAAACAAACCTTCTTGTAGTTCAGAAAAGTTCATGGTTTAAAAAGAAAAATAAAGTAGAAGTGTCAATCAACAAACTAAATTTCTCTTGATACATTTAATTGAATTTTACCAGTTTGCCCAGCTTTTTGAAATCTCTATAGAATATTTCAAGGAATTCTAACTGCAAGGAATACTAGAGCAACTTGGATTTGCTCTCAGAACAGGAAATTTTTGCTTTGCAGGTTCTTTTAAAGTCATACAGAGCAATAAGATAGCTTCTGGCTTCCACTGTGACAGATACAAAATAATTGTACTCTTACTGGTGGGCATTAAAAGGTTTGCATTTGTATCCCAATCTCCGTAAAAACAAAGCGCAGATCTCTTCTTAAACTCTGAAGCAATTCCAATACCTTATGCAAGACCAATATTTCTCCCTCAAGATGATTTAACTTTCACCTGATTTAAGTAACCAAATAGCCCTCAAAGACACTTAAAGCTTTGCTGTAATTAACATAACTGCATTTAGATGCCATTCATGACTGATAATTCCAACACCTTGTGGGAAAAAAAAGTTGCATGCTGCAAACATTATAAACATATTCAAATAAGCTTAACACAATCTGCCATGCTGATTTCTGCCTAGATCATGGACCAGCGAAATGGTTAATGCAAATGGATTTATAATTTGCTTTGGGGGGCCAGTTTCTTCTCCTTATTTATTAGCCCAGCTGATGGGGCAGATTTGATGAGGCACTTCTGGAATAATTGAGTCATCACACAAAGAAGGCTGCTAGCATTCAGAGTGGTTTTATCAGCAGCAAGCAGGCCTGATTACTGACAATTACACTCTGATCCGGTGATGGAGGAGAAAGAGCCAACGAGTGGGAAATGTCCGTGTTTCTATCCAGGAATAATTTCTACATTCATTTTACATGCTAAGTGTTTCCTATCTCTGCATAATAAACTGTAAACAGGAATAGATGGCACAATGTCCCTTAATATTTCCTGGTAATGAAGACACAAATGTACAGTGAGTGCTGATAAATATAGATGAAACATAAGCTATTCTCCCAGTCTGTATTGTTACCTTTAAAACAAATGCGTTTTTGTGGTAAAAGCATAATCATAGCTAAGCAAAAAAAAAAATGACAGAAGATTGAAACTGCCCTTGTAAGTACACAGAAACTTTGTAAAAGTCCTGTTAATCACCACTGCTATGAGAGCGGTGAGCTGAAGGCTGTGTCTAGAAACTGTATCATTCTGTTCCTCAACAGTCATCTGTGAAGAATTCCCTGGGCTAGAGGCAGCAGAGGACAGCGTGACAGTGGCCTCCATCAACACTCAGAGAAGGCTCATCTTAATGCTAAACTGCAGAGACAATGAAGCTGGCACAGGAAGACATCATCACCAGCATGGTTTTCAATTTCCCTTCCATCAGGCATTTCAACAAAATGTTCATTATGAGTAATAAAGACCAAGATCTCCCTGATCTGCCACATAGACAAGGCACTGCTGTCTTCAACAAGGGGCCTTCAACCAACTTGGTACAACATGACTTATCAACAAAACACTGTGGGTTGAAATGTATCTCCCTGAGATATCTTGGTAAACATGTTTTTCCTCTGTCTTTGGAATGGAGTTTAAAATGCCCAGAGAACAAGAAGCCTCAGACTTCTTAATGGACTGCTACAGATTTTAGTGAAAACACTCTCATTTCCTATATCAAGAGTTTCGGTTGTTAAAAAAAAAAAAAAAAAAAAAAAAAGCCAATCAGGTATGAAGCCATGTATAATAAACCTGCCTGGGTCTGTTTGTTTAATCTTTTCTTTAAAGCCCTTTCCTGATTTCCAAAGAAATAAAAGTTATTCTCAGTTCTCCTGTGGTAACTATGGAAACTCTGTTTTATTAAACTAACCACTTAACTTCAAGGCTTGTGTTGCAACTAAATGTGTTATTTTGAGTAAATCTATACTAAACAACCTTATAATGTCAAAACACTTTTAATAGAGTCCAAAGAGCACTTGTTGATTCAAAAATGAGACTTTTCATTATGTCAAGGGAATTTTCTCTGTTTAAGCTACTTATTATATAGATGGTCATACTATGTCCTTGATATCCTTGGACATTTTTCATATCTACTTTTAAGAGGTTCTTTAGATTTTTTTCAATAAATCCATTGTTTTTTTCTAAATACTAACTATTTCATTTTCATTAACATCTCACCATGTTCTGTGTGATTATAGAATATGATATTTATCTTTATTATCTTACTATTAAGCATGGGAAAGGAGACCTCTAAAATCTGTAAAGAAATTGCTTTATTGTTTTGAATGATAAGTTTTTTATAGTTCTATATTTCCAGATTTATTTTTATATTAACTACTATGATAATTTGTTACAGCCAAATTTTGTGTAGTAATAACCATTATATGAATAGTGAAGGTCAATGTGTTAATGGACTTTGGCAAGATTATTCTTAGATTATATTCTCAGTATACGGAAGAATGTTTAATAAAGATTCTTTTAACACAAGTATCTTTCTCCTAAGATTTTACTTTTTATTGATTCAATGTACAGTTTTTGCATGTTGATCTAGATATTGTCCCATGTTAGACAGTGGGTATAAATGATTGTTTATCAATAGTACAAACCAACAAGTTGAGGATTCCAGCATGACCTGGGAAGTACTAGGAAAGAAGGAGACAGGAAATAGCAGAGCACAACCGAGATCAGCCTGGAAAAGCTACCAGATGATGCACATTCCTGAGAAATTCATCCCTGGAGAGGGCCAGAGAACTTTGAGAAATAAAACAAATAAATGTCCCCAAAGGCACATTGAAAAGACACTAATAGTCAAATTGCTTGGTTAAATAGTGCATTCCGGCCATATTTTTATATAGTTACAAGATGATCAATGACATTGGGTGGTCAAATTAGATAGCTAAAATTAAGCATCTTGAATTTGATCATTTCATTTGAAACTTTCCAAGAAAGTTCTTTCTTAAGGATCAAAGCTGCCAAATTTGCCTATTGAAATACGATTTTTGTTGTGGTTGACAACACCTCCAAAGTCCTGAGAGTTGTTTTGATGACAGGTTCATTTGGATGACTGTTTGGCCTGATAACCTACTTCCTCATGTATGGTGTGAGTCTCCAGGCTGGTGGAGGCCCATGGCAAAGGTCTTGGAGACCATTTGATACAACATCATATTATGGCTATGGTCATGTATGTGCTCAGTGTATTATTGCTGCATTGAAATAAATGAAAAAATCATTTTCATGTGCTTGAGATTATGGGAAATTAATAATTTAAATAGTATCCTGGATAGGCAGGACCTAGAGACCATAGGTTTTTGTCTGTCTGGTTACTCTGCCAGCTAAGGAGAGTTTAAAACTTTCTTTTGAGACAAGGTCTTGTACAGTTCAGGCTGGTCTCAAACTTGAAATCCTCCTGCCTCAGTCAGCCAAGTGCTTGAATTATAGTCATTCCACCCAGCAATCTTTTCTTACCTCCATTGAAACCATGAATCCCCAAATGCAAGCAAGACCCAAGTCAAGTATGAAGTGTGACAGATGTTATACCAGATTTCCTCCAAAGCCTACTTTTTACTTTTTAAAAAAAAAAATCATTCCAGCACTTTATATCAGCTCTGTGGGGGGAATAAATCCCAAATGTGAAATAAGAATACAGTTATTCTAATTACTTCAGATTTCAAGAGAAGGTTGGTCTATGAAAGGAGCTGACTCACGTAAGCTCTATGCTGCCCCTAGTTCCTAGACTTCTTTTCCCACTGAAGATCTTCCAGAAGGTCCTGGCTGTTGGGCACTTATATTTTACTTTAAACAACATATGCCCATGTACTCTCACTGACAACTTTGGTACTGAAGAGAAAAATGAGCTAGACACGAGGAAAGACAAACATACTCTGTTTTTTTTTAATCAGCAGTAAAACAAAGCAGCATTTTCTAAATAATGTATCCCTCTCTTACCTGAACTCTTATGAGGCGGATAGTCATTCTTATGCCTACTGCCTACACACTCACTTCTCTTTAGAGAATTTTTTTCAGTATTTCTTGATCATCATGTCATGTTCATGAGAATTCCCAAGTTTCTACCTGAGGAAAGGACTAAGTGAGATCAGTCCCTGATCCTGTCACAGGTGGCAGTAGGGCTGCCATGGAAGACATCTGGGAGAGGCACTATCCGTGCAGCAGAGCCCTGGACTCCCGCCCTCGCTGATACTCAGTTGCTCTCACCCGTGCTCTTGTTCACCTGGGCTCACAGGAGGGCTCAGTATAGCATGCACTCCTTTGCATTTCTGATGACACAAAAACTGTGTTTACAGAGATGTGGGACATTTTTGGAGGTAAGAATGTCATAAAATAGAAGAAATTTGTGAGTGTTGGTAACTATCCCTTGGGTCACGCAAATAAATAATATTTCAGTTCTTAAACACTAACAATTTTGGCCTCTTGAGAATTTTTTTTTTAAAATTCAAACATCAGATAGTCTCCTCTTATATTGCCAATGCTAAAATAAATTACATCTATTTCTTGACTTGTCCTTTTTATTATCTTTCTGCTGCTGCTATACTAAACTTTCACAAATTTAGTTGCTTAATACAAAAACTTGTTTTATCGCTATGGACGTCTGAGGTCTGGCAGGTTCTCACAGGCTGAAACACATCAGGCAACACTGCTCTGTTTCCTCACCCTGTTGGCTTGGTTCTTGATGCACTAGGTTCTGTTCTCTTGCTGGCTATTCACTGAGAGCCACTCCAGCCTCTAGAAACTACTGTTTCCCTTGGCTATGTCCCCTCCATCCATCTCCAAAGCAGGATCTCCCTAACTCTTCTACCTTGCTCTTAAGTACCATGGGTAGGTGAGTTTTCCTGAATATTCCAATATATTCTTACCATCTCTCAGTTCTTAACTGAGTCATATGCCCTTTAGATGCAAGGAAGCACATTCACCAATTCCAGGGATAATTGCATGGGCCTCTTGAGTCGGGGGGTGGTTGGGGAGGATCCTCCTATCTACCATATCCTTCAGTCACTTGTGTGAGTGCTTAATGTTTTAAAGTACTATCACTCCCCATTATCACACACGTGAAGTTATAAATCAGGATCAAGACATACATGAATGTAGCCCCAAAGACCATCATGATACCAATGTTAAAAAATGTCAAACCTCTTCTTTGGTTGTCTAAAATCAGTTTCTCAGGTTTTTCAAGGATATTGAAGGAAAGGGAGTCTGGGGTGAAAATTTATTTTTAAATAGGCTTTACTTACCTTCCCTAACAGCTATTGGATTTGAATTGGAGAGTGTCCATTTCTACACAGAGCATCATCAGAGAAAACATGGAAAAAAAAAAAAAAGAAAACTTAATTAAATGGCAATTATCTACAGCTTATTAAGTGCATAAAATAATCCTTTCAAGTGATTCACATACTGACTATCAGAATATGAGTTGGGGCACTACCATCTTCAATAGTGAGCCATGCTATTTGAAAGAGCTCTCTATCAACAAGGAAAACAGGTGTCTACTGTTATCAGAAAATACTTTTTAGATTTGAACCCTTTTGTATATAAGTGCATTTGAGAACCCTTTCTAAGGACACACCTGAGAGGGAGAGAGAATTATCAATGATAGTCTTTAAAAAAAAAAGAATCAGTGGTTTAACACTAATTTCTAATCAGATCCTACAGAAAGGAACAGCCCGCACGGCAGCTGTACTTTTCCCAGGGTTAATTACCTTTCACTGCTCTCTACTAATGAGTCAGCTGTTCCTGTCACCACACACTACACTGGTTCATCTGGAGCTCTAGCTGTGGACAAACACAGGACTGACAGTCTATTTACATATGGGGATGTGGCAAAGATTTCAAAAAGATTTTTTTTTTTTTAGTCCTTTACTGCTTATATATTCCATGCTAAAAAATATTTTGGACAAATAAGATTTTACTTGGCCAGTTTTGGTTTTTCTACCTGGCAACAGGGTTCACTACCACTAGATATAAACTCTGCTGAAGCCTTGGGAGGAAGTGAACTTCCCACTCTCCCAGAAGCTTTGTCTCACTGGCTTCTCAGCACCATGAAAACCATCCCACAGTGATGACAGATACAGCCTCCACATTTCAGCTTCCTTTACTGACAGAAAGACACCCTCAAACATTCATATGATTGAGAATCAAATTCAAATGTAGAATGCGGACTAAGAGATAAAGCCCCTGAATTATGTTAGCTTTGTTTGTACATGAAAATTGAACTTGAAAATTGAGAGTTAAAGAAATTAGACTTGAAAACTGTGTCTTTAACATGGGTCTGATCATTGCTGGATAGTATTTGTGTATGTCTATGTACATGCATGTATACTTGCATATTTATGTGTAAAGCTGATTTATTACCTATATGCTAGTTCTTTTAGATAAATGGTAATTCTCTTTTCATTATACAAGGTAGATATATGTTTTGGATCACTGTAGCCAGGAAGCTTACAACTCTCTTCCACTTTCTTCTGGGCTATACAAACAGTACACTAGCCATGCACAGTTTCCAAATACCTCTTCTACTGGCAAGTTCCGGGCTCTAAATATTAAAATCTTAAATCAGTGAAGCTTGGGTTTTTCTATGCATAGGGACCACGTGTGTCTTGCTAACGGGCGGGTTTTGATGCTGATAGTCCAAGGTCTAGCTAGACATCATGCATTTCCCCTGAGGATCAAGGTTCTCCCGTTGGGCCTTGGGCCACACTGCAGAGCAGTGTGGGAGCAGCAGTGGCTCACAAACATTAGTCTGTTAGAATCTGGAAGGCTCATTACAGACCAGGAAAATGCTTCCTTAGTTCTAGAGTGGGATCTGAGGATCTGCATTTCTAACAAGTTCCAAGATAGTGCTAGAGCTGAGTTCTTTAGGGATCACACTTTAAGGACCACTGCCTTAACTATGCACTGTTAAACATACTGAAGAACCCTGAACTCCAAACAACATCGACTTGGAGCAGAAGCACGTCCACTTTATTCTAGAGCCATTTGTTTGTTCTGGCTTTAATACTTTATGATAGGGAGGAATAGATAAAAAGTGAATGTTCTAGGCCAACATTGTAGTACATTCTGATAACCATTTTATAGCTTATCGACCTTGATCTTCCCTTCAGATGAAGCCATTCATGTCAAAAAAGAAACAGTAATTATGTACTTCATTACAGGTGTGATCATTATCCAATGTAAGCTAACAAATTACAAATCTAAGACTTTGCACAATATTTAAATAATATTTAAACTTACCAAATGCAAATAAAATAGGGGAATGAATTAATTACAAATTATGTCATAAAAACATATTTAAATGTCACACAATGATGGAAATTTCCTTGAGATATTCAATATTTTATCAGCTGTAGAAATTCTTTCTTTTAAAATGGTGCAATGTGCTTCTGATACACACCAATAAGAGAAGGGCTCTGTACTGATCATTGCTATTTTGAAGAACACATTATCCTGAAAACTTCTTAGAAGATGGAAAACCTTTTTTAGTCCAATAATAAAAAAATGCAATGCAAACGCACTACTATACGTGTAAATAGGTCAGTGTCAGAGCTCTTGCAAGGACATTTTGCAACATTGCTTGCTGGGGTTCATACTTTAAAAAGGGAGGAGCAATAAAAGAAATTATACAATGAAATACCTGCCCCATGTGTTTTAGTCAAGAAGTGAAGAGCAACTCTCAAAATCGCAAAGTATTCAATGAGCAGAAACTCTGTGCTTTAGCATTGATCTCAGGTAGGGAAGATGAGTTTGTGTCCTTTCCATGAACTTATTTACCAACACTCCAGTAAAACAAGAAGAGAGTCCCATGCATGAAACATCAGAAAGCACACGAGGAAGCATTTTAAAGGAATAAATGCTCATTCTGCATGATTTGTCTTTGCTGTCCCACAGAGCTGTCTTAACAGTGTCAACCTCATCTAAATACAAGAGGATAATAATAACACAAATATGTAGTTGATTAATCTCAGTGTAACTAATGCTCTGACTATAGAATGGTGTTAAATAATTAACTCATTGACTTGTGTACTCAAATCTTCACTTAGCACCTATTCTCCTGCAGACAAGAAGAAACTATGCAAAAGCTTGGGTTCTCAGAGAGGGGAGGGGAGGGAGGACTATAATGGCCTATGCCACTCTGACAAGAGTGAGCTTTCCACTGCACAAATCAGAGACAATAAAATAAAAATCTATGAGATATGAGTGCTAATGTGGTTTCTTGATGACTAAGGAGAACAATCTTATGGCTTTTATTTAAAAAAACTGCTCTAGAAGCACAAACATTAGTTTGAGTAAAAATATTAATTAATAGATCACATATGTTTTTGGTCCTGCTACATTTTTCTGAAAAAACATGCAGGAATAAAATACCTTAGAGTTATGGAATCACTGCTTTACTGCTACTATTTATTTGCTGTGTGTATGCAGTATATGCAGGAGCGTGCAGGTACATATATTCCATGTGTATGTGTGAAGAGGCCAGAAGAGGATAGTGGATACCTCCCTCTATTGCTTTTCCTTCTTATTTCCCTGCTACAGTTTCTCACTGAATTTAGACATCTCTGTTTTTCACTTAGACCGGCTGATCAAAGAGCCCCAGTCATCCTCTTACCTCTCTCTGGTCCCCTCAACATGGTTACAGGCATGTGTGGCCATGCCCTGCTTTTTCACATTGGTACTGGGGGATCAAACTCAGGCCCTCATACATTCACTTGCTTTTACCCACTGGTCCATCTCTCCAGCCCCTCTGCTTTTAAATATCTAATTTATTCAATGTATGTGTATAATTATATAAATGTAGAGTGGACATACACAATGGCATGGGCTAAGCCTGCAAATGAGTGTCAGAACCCTAACTGATCTTTATCCTTGGGCAGCTTTTAAGATTTATAAATCTTAAATCTGTCATTTGAACACCCAGGTTTGTGGTCTTGTTGCAACAATCAGAGGTTAGTATAGCTCACTTCAGGTTTTTTTAGTCTGTTCCCCCACTAATGGTCCCTCACTCTGTCACAGCCTCATTAGTGGTGGTATAGTACTGAGGGAATCTGACCTTGGTTTTCTGTTTAAAAGGCTAAACTATTTTTTTATTGAAGCAAGCCCAATAGACTGGCCTTTTTTGAAAAAAAAATATTTATTTATTTATTTGAGAGAGAGAGAGGAAGAGGCAGATTGAGAGAAAGAGAGAATGGGCATGCCAGGGCCTCTAGTCACTGCAAATGAACTCCAGACACATGTGCCCCTTGTGCATCTGGCTTACGTGGGTTCTGGGGAAACAAACTGGGATCCTTAGGCTTCCTAGGCAAATGCTTTAACTGCTAAGCCATTTCCTCAGTCCTGGCCTTTTTTTCTTATGAGAGAAAGAGAGAATTGGTGCACCAAGGTCTCCAGCCACTGCACTCGAACTCCAAAAGCCTGTGCCACCTTGTGTACATGTGTGACGCTAGCATCACTTTGTGTGTCTGGCTTATGTGGGACCTGGAGAGTCAAACATGGGTCCTCAGGCTTGGCAGGCAAGAGCTTTAACCACTAAGCCATCTTTCTTGCCTGAAAAGGTTACATTCTTATTTGTTTATTTTTATTTCATTTCATCTTATTTCATGTATTTATGGGATATAAAGTTATATTATGATAAATGTATATGGGGTGGAATTATTGAATTAAACTAATAACATATCTACATAACCTTAAATACTTATCACTTATTCATCTAGCCAAACAGAAGCACTGTATCTTATTTTTATTTTTATTTATTTTATTATTTATTCATTTGTTTGAGAGAGAGAGATATAGAAATAGGCAGGTAGAGAAAGAGAGGGAAAGGGAGAATGGGCAAACCAGGGCCTGCAGCCACTGCAAACAAACTCCAGAAGCATGTGCCCCCTTGTGCATCTGGCTTATGTGGGTCCTGGGGAATTGAACCTAGGTCCTTTGGCTTTGCACGCAAACACCTTAACTACTAAGCCATCTCTCTAGCCCAGCACTGGATCTTTGATCATTCCTCTCCTTTAGTACTTAGCCTCTGGTCACCACTATTCAGCTGTCAGCATCTATGTGTTCAATCCTTCATATATATTTGGCCTTTTTACATTTTTCTGAAAAATCAGGTACAAGACTAAATGTCTCAGAAGAACTAGAATCCCTCCTCTTAAAGATCTAGCTTCCATGATGTGTTTTCTAGATTGACAAGGATGTGCATGAAAGAACACCTTGCTCCAAAGTTAGCTGGAAGGACTTTCTTTCATTTCTTTAAGTCCTTCTGGCCCATCAACTCTGTGCTCCTGTGGGAAGCCCCGATGACCCTTCCCCAAACCTCTCTTGCTCTTCCCAGACTGGAGCTCCTGTGGGCAACGGTGCACCCCCTTGGCCACTCCACAAGTAGGTTCCCAGACAACATGATGCCATTTGAATGAGAACCAGTCCACTAATCGCTTAGAAAACCAGATTCTAGGATGAGGCCATTGCCTCTGTGTTATGTTAGGAAAATGATGGATCAAATGTTTAGAGATAAAATGTGCAAATATCCATTGCATTCAGCAAAAGTGGTGTTTATGAAAGCAGACAGTTTAGCTAATAAGATGAGTAGACACGGTACTTAAAGTTGATAATGTTGTGTTACTGACATTATATCTGAAAACTAGTGAAGTAGTGAATTAGAAAATAATATATTTTTCCTGAAGCAGAGCCTCACTCATTCAGGTATGATCTGCTACACCTGGCAAGGAATGAATCTTTTAGAAGATTTATTTATAAACTGAAATTCACTTTACAAATCAAAAATCCTTAAAGGATAAAAGCACACATCATATTACTATATATTGAACACATGCAACTATTAACTGGATATACTGGGAAGGGAACAGTCACATTTAAGGACTGTCAGAATCAGGTCAATCATAGTAAAACTGGAAGAGTGATTAGCATAGTAAGAATGCCTCAGAATGGGCTGGGGAGATAGGTAAGGTATTTGCATTGCAAGCATGAATACCTGAGTTCAGATCTCTAGTATCTATGTTAAAAGAAGGCCATAGTGGAGTACACCTGCAATCCCAGTGGTGGAAGGCAGAAACTGGAGGATCCTTGATGCTCTCTGGCTAATTTAATGACTAATAATCATTGACCTCTGGGTTTGTTGTGAGACCCTATCTCACATATCTCCCCACCCTATAAGGTGGTAGGTCAATTAAGAAAGACACTTGTTACCAACCTCTGGTTTCCACATCCATTTGGAAACGTGTGTGTGTGTGTGTGTGTGTGTGTGTGTATGTATGTGTATATATATGTATATATATATATCATATGCACAAGTGTGCCTATATACATATGAATATACATACAGACACACAACACACATAAACATATGCCAAAATGTCTCAGAAAACTAAATTGTAAACTTTAACAATAGATAATGGTGCTGCTAGTAATTGCCCAATGGCACTGACTCAGCACTGGGCTGATATTTTATCACCACATTATCTTAGTTAACTCTCACGACCATCTCATGAGTGGACACATTCACGGTTCAAGGTGAGTGAACTCAAGTGCCATTGGGAGTAAGCACTCATATCCACACTTTACCTACAATGACCATTCTTTGTGCTGTGTAGCCCGGGTGGAGGGGCAATAGGAAGCTAGACTCTTGCATCACAGAAAGACTCACAGGGATTGATCAAGAAATGCTAACTTTTATACTGCATTGAAACTGGACATAGACTGGATAGGAGATTAGAAAATGGTCACAGATGTTACATGGAAATATGGTAGAAGTCATAAAACCAGCATGTTGGGGAAGACAGAGACAAGTGACCCAGGAAGTGCTGGCTGGAGACCCTGAGGACAGACTCCAGGCAGTAGAGTTGGAATGAGACCCTCTCTGCCTGTAGTACAAATCTGAGGTGAGATCCTAACTTTGACAGAACTCATTTAACCTCCCTGATCTTCAGGTTTCTCACCTGGTAAATGAGGCAATAACAGAACATCGCTCTAGCGTGGTAAACATTGCATGGGATATGTGGAACACTAGACAGTAAATTCTATGATCATCCACTTAGGTGTGCTGGCTCACAGCTATAATCTCAGCACTTGGGAGGCTGAAATTGAAGGATCACTATGAATTTGAAATGAGCTTTGGCTAGAGTGAGTTCCAGGTCAGGGTAGGCTACAGTGAGACTCCGCCTCAAAAAAAAAAAAAATAATAAATTCTATGATCACAGAGGAGATCAATTCTTATTAAAAGCTCACAGGTGTATATTTCACAAATTATCCCCCAAGGTGATCATGATGAAGATGTGTGTTGATGAATCTTTGGAAATGTTTTCAAGGGAACAAGAGACTATTAGACATGAAAGAAGAAGGAGATAAGGAGGAGGGGAATGGACATGATCAATGTACATTCTCTTCATGTATGGAAGTGTCATAATGAAACAACCTCCTCCTGATATAATTAATGTAGAGCAGTGAAAAGTTGAGTCCATAGTTTCTGTACAGCACGTATGTCTCCATAGCTACTGTGAGAACAGCAGGCTGTTTGGAGCCCTGGTCCTAGCATGTGGTCATGCTATCCTGGAGCTAGAGATGAAATGGAGACTGCTTGGTTCCTGTCTTTGGGGAGTCTGGCAAAAATACTGGTGCTAGATGGTGATGACTACCAGAGAGAATTAAAGTCATCAAACTACTGAGAAGTGACTGGTGAGGCTCGGTGCTAAATGAGACATCTCTGTCATCTCTTCCAACATTCAGGGAATATTGTGGAAGAGGTGGTAGAAAGAATGTAAGAGTCAGAGGATGGGGTGGAGTGCTTTGAAATGCTATCGTTTAGATGCAGACAGTGGCCAGTGCATTCATGATTTTACAGTGGCTGTCTTTGTGGTTACCTGCACAAGATCAGCATCATTTCGGGCCCATCAATGTGTCATCATGGATGACAGAGGAGGTTAAAAAAACAAACATCAAAATAGAAAATAAATAGATGGGGGGACATGATCAACCTATTCTTTCCATGTATGAAAGTGTCATAATGAAAAAACCCCCTGGTACAGTTAATGTACAGCGGTAAAAAGATGGGTCTGTAGTTTTTGTAGAGCATATAAAGGAGGGTCTATTTGGAGAGGAGAAGGGATTCAGTGGAAAGGGGTAGAGGAGGGAGGACAAAAGAAAGTAATAAGTAGGATTATGATTAAAATGTATTATGTACATGGATAAAAACTATCAATAAAAGTTTATTATTTATTTATTTAAGAGAGACAGAAAGAGGCAGAGAGAAAGAGAGAGAGAGAGAGAGAGAGAATGGGCATGCCAGGGCCTCTAGCCACTGCAAATGAACTCCAGATGCCTGTGCCACCTTATGCATCTGGCTTACATGGGTACTGGGAATCAAACCTGTGTCCTTAGGCTTCACAGGTAAGCACCTTAACTGCTAAGCCATCTCTACAGCCCCCAAAGTTTAAAAATTAAAATTAAATAAACATTTCCTCCTCAAAGGAAAAAAAAGATGGGGCTGCTATAAACGCTTTGTGTATATTAAGTCCTTATGCACAACTATATCAACCAGAAATTTCTATTAAAAAAAAAAAAACTTTTACAGCACTGGGGAGGTAGAGGTAGAAGGATCTCTATGAGTTCAAGGCCACCCTGAGACTACAGAATGAATTCCAGGTCAGCCTGGGCCAGAACAACAACAACAAAAAAAAGCAAAACGAAAAAAAAAAATTTTTTTAAATGTGGAGATGGAAGCACAGAGAACTTATTCAGGGTGTCATAACTCCTGGGTACTGAATTCCAGATCTAAGTTCCATATGTTCTATGGTGACTGTTTGTCATCATCATGAAATGGGTGAAGGAGATACAGGAAGAGAGATAAACAGAATAATGGTCCCCTGTGGAGCCAATAAAAAAGCTAAAAAGTCAACAAGTACACGGCACATTTTAAAGTAGTGATAAGAGCTACAGAGTGGAGGCTGCTTTAGACTGAGGAAGAAACAACCTAGGCTGAATGGATTATAAGAACCATGTGACAGGGGCTAGGGAGAAGGCTCAGATGGTAAAAAAATGCTCAGTACACAAGGCAGATGATATTGTATTGGATCTCCAGAACTTGTGGAAAGCTGAATACAGTAGCACAAGTCCCTGTAATCCAAAAGAAAGAGATAGGAGGTAGAGACAGGCAAATTCCCAGAAGTTTACAGGACAGGTAATCCGGAGAACACAGCAGTGAGCAAGAGACTTTACTGCAAACAAAGTGGAAAGCAAGGACTGACACCCGTGTTGTCCTCTGACATCCACAAGTGTGCACCATGGCACATGCATGTCTACATTCACACCCTCACATATCTACATTATATAAACATACTCACAAAGATTTTCAAAAAAAACCATGTTTCAGAATACAAACCAAGAGCCCAAGAGCACATGTATCTAAACTATATCACAAAAACCCAGTAAGAACGACATCAATAAAAAAACAACCCTAGCCCAATTAGAAGTATATAAAGGAAGGCAAGAAAGGTAGCAGTACAGATATGTTCAAAGTAGCATGTATTGAAATGTCATGGTGTCTTGGTAATTATAATATAATGCATTAGTAATTATAATAAAAATAAGTTTAAAAATACGTAAAATTAAAAAAAAAGAGAAAAGGCTTGTATAGCCATCTCTCCAAAGATGTACAAATCACCACGATGAGCACATGAAGGGATGCTCAGCATAATCAGTCACCAGGGAAATGCGCATCCAAACCACAGTGGCACACCTTCTGGATGGACATTATCAAACCTAGATAACATGACCAACCGGTGAGGATTTACAGAAGTTGGACTCCCACCTTACTGGTAAGACTCTAAAATCATTCAGCCACGTCAGAAAATAACAGCTCCTCAATATGACTACTAGCTATATGCCTATGAGAAATGAGTATATATGTATATGCATATGTGTATATATATATGAAATCACATGAGCATTCTGAGCAACATAATTTACAATTACCAAAATGTAAAAATAACCCAAAGTCTATCAAACCAACACATGGGCAATAAGCCACATGTGTAATCAATGAAATAGTATTTAGTGATATAAAGGAATGAAGTATCGATAAATGCTGAAACAGAAATAAGCCTAGAAAATATTCTGCTAAGTGAAAGAAAGCCACAAAAGAGCACATAACATGTGATGTCAGGTCTGTTAAACACTTTGAAGAAGGATATCCACATAGTCAAGTAATTAGCAGTCTATCGCTGGGAGGGGGTTGAAAGAATGGTAAATAAGAAAGCACAGAGGGTTTGGGGACTCACTGATTGTTGGCGAAGGGCACATGACTTAGAGACTATTGCTCTCACAATTCATAACCCACACAGACACAGACTACCAGCAACCCAACTAAGGAGGGCCCTCAGCAGAATGGGGGTAGGAAGGAGGGAAATGATGGTACTAACTCATGATATGTCCATACAAAGTATATTCATAATAAGAAAAAAAAATAAAAAAGAATGCTTGAGATAATTGATTCTACGTGAAGACAATGGATAAAATGTCAGTTATAATTTAATAAGATTGTTTAAAAAGAGTCGGGCATGGTGGCACATGCCTTTAATCCCAGCACTTGGGAGGCAGAGGTAGGAGGATTGCCGTGAGTTCGAGGCCACCCTGAGACTACATAGTTAATTCCAGGTCAGCCTGGGCCAGAGTGAAACCCTACCTCAGAAAACCAAAACACACACACACACACACACACACACACAAAAGATTGTTTAAAAAGCAAGTGGAGCCAGAGACTATTTAAGAAGTTTGTAATTTATTTGCAGTGTGACAGGAAGGTCTTGGTAAGCTTTGATTGAAGGCACAAAGCAGAGTAATTTCCTGTAGATGACAAGTCAACAGGGCTGGGAAAGATGGGCCTAGAACAGGTGAATGATAAAAGTAAAGAGGGCTGGAGAAGATGGCTTAGTGGTTAAGGCATTTGCCTGCAAAGCCAAAGGACCTGGTTCGATTCCCAGGACCCACATAAGCCAGATGCACAAGGGGGTGCATGCCTCTGAAGTTCGTTGGCAGTGGATGGAGGCCCTGGCACACCCATTCTCTCTCTCTCTCTTTAAATAAATAAATAAATAAATAAATAAATAAATAAATAAATAAATAAAATGTATATTAAAGAAAATTAAAGAGAAATCTAGCAGGGGTCCTGACCCCAGTGTAAAAGAAAACCACAAGAGAGTGGGACAAAGACCAGCACTGTGTCCGCCTGCTAATATACCAAACCCTTCATCCTCCACTCTCCACTAGTGTGTTCCATGGAGAGAAGCCAGTCTCTACCCTCTCTTACCCCATCTTCCAGATAGCTCCAGATGGAGGAACGGTCACCACTTTTCCTTTAACCTGCCCAATTGCCTGCATCTTTTAAACAGCCACATCCAAGAAGAAAACCCTGAGCAAGCTCTTGATATTCTCTGGGTTGCTCTCACAGCCTTCTGACTTTCTAGACTAGTTGTCAATTGTAGAAAAATGTAGGAGTTAAGTAGAACCTTTAGTTTTTAGTACTATGATATAAATATGATAAATAATAAAAACTGACATGTTAGAGACTTGTAGCTTAAAACCATTTCAAGCTGAGTCCATATAGAAGTTTACTACCTAATTTTGCAGGGCGATTTTGAGCTGATCAACTCTAAATGGAGTTTAAAAATCATCCCCATGTGTATAAACATGTCTTCTGTGCCACACTTCTTCCCTCCAGGGTGTCAGAGGCCTCCTCCTTCCTCCTAAGCCTTGGTTACTCCCAATGCTCCCTCTGCACTTGTTTCCTGCTTTCGTGATTTTTTTTTCCTTCTGTACTTTCAAACTTGTATTATTTCAGTTCTTTCTTCTCAGCACCTCTCCTCTCCATAGTGCTATTTCTGTTCCTCAGAGTCTTCTTAAAAGTACCCAGAATTTTCTTTTTCTTACCTCAAATTTCTTGTACAATTCACAGACATCTGGCTTCCAACCCCTGACTCAATGAAGGTGTTCTGCTTAGAACCGCTGAAGCTTTTTTCAGACAAAGCTAATGGTATATTATTAGTCATTTTCTGAACAATTACCATGATTGCTCAGTCTTTCTCTGAGAAAATGTTTCTATCTGTGTTATGTCTCTGATTTCTCAGTACTTCTGGTCTTCTCCATCCTTCTCTTTGTTGAATCCCTTTTGCCATCTTTCCATTCAGTGCTTGTATTCCCGAGGTGTAACTTTTGGTTCTTTTCTCACTGTAAGGTATATGTACCTAGGGAACTTCATCCAAATGTGCATCCCTCCATCTCATGCTTGAATTTCACATATTCAATATTGACGCCCAGTTGTCTAAATTCATTATATAAAAAATAGCCCAACATAATTTTCTCTTTTCCTTCTGAATCTCCTGTCTTGATTAAATATTTACTTGGTTAATCAAGCCAGATAGCTGTCATTTAAAATTATGCGTGTATATGTATATGACAAGTGTGTGCATGTGTTATGTGTATATATGTGATGTGTGCATGCCATGTCATAGGACACATGTGAAGGTCTGAGGACAACCTTAGGTCTATCTTCTCCTTCCACTTTTGCATGAGAGAAGGTAACCCTTGTTATTACTTCTTTATTTGGTTAGCTTTGTGTGCATCAGTCTAGCTAGCATAAGAGTTTCTGGATTCTTCTGGAGCTGCTTCCCACTTCTATAGGCTTATTGAGGTCACAGATACATGTACCAGTATGTATACAGCTTTATGTGGGTGCTGGGGAATTGAACTCAGGTGGGCAGCCTGGCAACCAAGTGCCTTTAACTGCTGAACCATGTTCCCAGACAAATAGCTGTCATTTTTAACGTATGTGTATGTGTGTGCATATATATGCTTCTTGGGATCAAACCTGGCACTTTGAGCATGTTAGGCAAGTATTGTACACTGATTTACACTCAAAGCCCTCACTAGTGTCACTTTTGTGGTCTTCAAGTTGTTGTACTGGGTTTGCCTCTTTCACTGTGACTTGCATAAAAGCAGCATAAGCTATAAGGTATCCTATGTCTGTATGTGTGGTCTGCTCTGGTGTGAGCTCTCTGAGTACTCAGGTCATGTCCTTGTTGCTTGACAAAGTTGACGCGGCATAGTAGATTCTCAGTGAGTTTCAATAAATCATATTGGAGTGCCTCTCCTATGAGATCTTCCCCGTGTTCTCTCTAAAAGAGAGGCAATGGCCTCTGCTCAAAGCCATTGTCTTCTTTAGGCTGTAGCTTCATCTGGTAGCGAAAACTAGAACTGGCCATACTTGGTACGAACTCTGAATCCACATACTTTAAGGCTGAGAGCTAGCATAGGACTGCATCTGACCACAGCCTCATTTAACAAATCTACTACCACAGGAACAATAATCCAAGCTATACTGAAGGCTTTGCCTATGCCATTTGCTCTGTGCTGACTCATAAGGTCCTCAGGCCACCTGCTGTGGCTCATGTTCACTTTCTGCACTTTAAACTCTTCCCAGGCACACAAATATTTCTTAGTCAACCAATAATAGCTAACCCAAGAAACCTTTACCTCTGATATTTGCAGTTTTACTTTCTCCTCGACACTTTGGTAGATTAAAAAAAATTCACAAATGATTTTAAATCACATTCAGTTGGGATAAAATATTTTAATCTACACTGAATTTGTAATGTCTACCTAGGAAAGAATTAAAATACTACATATGAAACAATTCATTCTGAAATTCTCTTTTCTTACCACTTATGCGCTTATCAGGTGTATTCAAATTGGGGTACTAAGAAAAAGAAGATGATTGTAAAACAGTTTCTCTTATAAGGATTTTTGACAAAACTTATCAACTAGAGTATACTTTCACCATGTGTTGGAAAAGATTAAAAATGTTCATTTTACATACTAACTTAAGGAAACAATATGATTACTTATAGCAATAATGGATTAATTATAATCTGAAAGAAAGCATATGCTGCAATGGGTCTAAACGTGTTTTGTAGCCTATAATCTAGGATTTCAAATAGTTGTTTAAAGTAATGGTGCCTTCTTTCAAGTGAAATATTGATGACAAGCTCACAGAGAAAAACTATGTGGGCAAAATGTGTTTCAGTTACACATAATTTCCTGGGGCTAAAGTACCCAGCCTGAGTTGGCCTTTCTCCCTGCGGCCACGGAGTCATGGCAGGTGCGTGGCAGGTGTGAGGCCCTCAACAGTGTAGCTTCCTTATCTCTGGGTAGGGCATTGAGCAGACTTTGTGCTACAGGCTGTTTCTGTGATGGTGGTGGTTGTGAGAATTACAAGAATTTATAGATAGAAAATAGGAGAGTGGTTGGCTTTTTATCAGTGTGGTATTATTAGTAGTATTATAAAAATGTTTTCTGTTTGACACCAAAATACACAGAGGAGGAATTCAATTATCAGATGCTTCTCAGGATTTGTGTTTATACTCACAAATCTCACTGTTTGACCAAATGCTTATCTCAGTTTGATGTGTCACACTGGAGCTAAAGTTCATGTGGCTCTAGGAACAGGCTATTTCTGATATCGAGGCTAATTGGTGTGCTAAATATGTATGTCTTGGAGAAACATCATGAGTACTTATGCTGTCTTTGAATTATTTTTTAAAATAGGAACATACTTTTAATATTTAAAACTCATAGCTATAGGATTTGGGGGAGAAAAAGAACCCAAGAGGTCACCTTTAATGCGACAGATGTTACTGATTAGGAAAATAAAGCAACTTGTCAAGTCACTTCATCAGATTCATTCAACTTCTTAATGATATTTAACTATAATAGCACCCAGATGAACAGGGACCTAGCATCATTTGACAACTGTATAGCTGATACAGGCTTTTTTTTTTTTTTTTTTTACCTGTATTCTGCTCTCATAAAGCATGGGGAAGATTAAGAGCAGGGGCTCAAGTTGCAATCCTGTTGGGGACATAGGAAACACACTCTAATGTCTTGGTTGCAATTGCTTCCTCTGTAAAAATTGGATGTAATTATAATGAGTGATAAATATAATCCATGTACAGGACTTGACTGAGAAGTTGGCACATAGTGAGGCAGTGGTAGATGTTAAGGACCCTCATTATTATTTGGAATATTCATATCGTTCAATAATTCTTTTTCTTAGTTTTCAAACCTCTGAAAATATACTTGGGTGATATTTTTATAGGTGTGTGTGTGTGTGTGTGTGTGTGAGAGAGAGAGAGAGAGAGAGAGAGAGAGAGAGAATGTTTCCATTATCTGATGGAGCCAAGTCCTGGGATCTGATGACTTCTCCAAATTCTCTTCCACTGACTTGCATTCTGCTGTGATTTGTCCTGTATACTAACTCTAATCTTCCCCAAAACTTTACCCTTTTGCAGTATTATGGTTGATTGGTTGGTAAAGTTGGGTTATGGAGAAGCATTCCCAAGGAAGCAGGTGAATCACACATGGAACCTCATCTCACCAAACTGCAAATGTTTACCGTCACAGAGAAGGTCTAAAAGATCATTTCTGTGGTGTGAAATCTGACCAGTGCACGGTTTTATACAAAGCAAAATTATAATCATGGTTGGAAATCTGACCTTGAAACCAAAAGATCTATGTCAAAATGTGTACACTGTTTATAAACTGAAATTTGGAGTAGAAGGTTACTTAACTGAATATATCCCAGAAACATAAAAAGTAAACTAGGTAAAACATCTAGAAATTTTCTATACATACCAACATAAGCAATATATGGAAAGGTTTTTTTTTTTTTTTTTTTTTTTTTCCTGTGTGTTCATTTTGGTGAGACTTGAAACCTGCCTTTGGGGAGTACAATGACAGAGCTTTAATCTCTAGGGAAAAAAGTCCCAAATATATCATCAAAGCTAGGATCATTCTTCATGAAGTCAAAAGAAAAAAAAATAGGGAAAGGAAAAATAACTTCTTCTACCACTAAAAATAAGCACTACAGCAACTGAAATCCCCATTCTTTCATTTCCCCAGGTCTGACATTCTGCAGATGACCGCCCTTATTTGTCCCTACATGTTTTCCAAAATATAAAAGTGAAATAGAGTCCCAAGGGCACTGTACTTGAAAGGTTATGAGAGTTAGAGAATTTTAACCATGCCTGCCAAATCAGCAGATGGCTTGTGATTATAATTATATGCATCAATAAAATGAATAATCTTTACAAAATTTGAATTTCTACTAAAGTAAGGGATTTAGTAAGCAGATGCAACAGAATGCATTTTCTTTAACCCTTTTGGTAGACACTGGTATCTTGCACACACACACACACACACACACACACACACACACACATCAAGGGTTCTATGTCTAATAGGTTGTATACTCCATTTTTGTCCTCTTTCTAGAGTAATTACACTGTCAGTCTTTCCCTGATTTCATTTTCTTCATGAGAATATTTCACCCTCACCTCATTTTCATTCTTGAGAATGGAAATATTAAAACTAATTCCCTACCATTGTTTGATGTTTGAAAGAGGAAAATTTTAAAGAGGTAACTACTTCCATTCTAATTCATACCACATATGCCATAGAAACAAAAAAGCAAACAGTGGATGCATTTTTCTAGCTACTTGCATTTATTTACAAATTAGCTTTTCAATAGCAATTTTTCTCTTTCTCTTTTTTGTTTTCCCTTTATCCTTAATTTACATCCTAGGAATGAAAATATTATTTATTCTATTTAAGCAATTAACCATTTAACCATTTCCTCTTGGTCTTGCTCTCTGTAACATAAGTAAGGGTGACTAAGTTCTGCTTAGGCCAGACATGAATTGACTCACATAGGCACTGGACATGCATTAACAGAAAAAGGAAAGAGGTGAGGTTTGGCATAGTGGCATTTAGCCATGCAGAAAGCCTCATATTTTGAAATTTATGTTAAGCTTTGTAACTTTAGATTTTAGAAGAGGTTGAATGTGTACTAAAAAAAAAAATCCATACTTTTTGGGTGTGTGCAGAATATAATATCAGTGTTTATCATGGTATTATCAAGTCTAACTCTTCATTAGAATTAGAATAGTATACATTAACATATATCTCTCTCCAGAAATGAAAAATATACTATTTAAGAGTTTGGAGAACATGTGTGGATATCTCTATCAACTTTATTCTACTATGTAATCAAATAACTAAAATATGATATAATCTAAAAAGCTATAATACTATTACAGTTAATATTACTTAATAGTGTAAATAATGTTAAAAAATCTTTGTAGGCATTGATATTTTTGTGAGTCAGTGAGATTTTCCTACAGGCACAAAATCATAAATTTCTCTTAACAGCAAAATTCTCTCAAAGTTACAACTTAAATGTAGATCAGTCTATCACACCAATCTGAAAAGTTAAACTAAAAGTAATAAATTTTAGCTGAAAAGCTTTTTGATTTATTGCAATGTTTGACAATATTCAAATACTTATAAAAATTCAAATATCTTTTAGAGTTCACTGGAGTAGGATTTTACCTTTTATGATAACATCTTCAGCATCACACTAGGTTAAAGTATTTTTATACAGATAAAATAAACTAAAATATTTTCCAATAACTCTATTTTTGAAGAAGAAAAACATACTTAAATCAAAGGTCAAATTAAAAAGAATGTAAGTCAAGGAGATTAAATAAATACCAAAAGGGCAAAAAGTAAAAAAAAATTATTAATGAAAATAATAAGAATAAATTTGTCTCAGTAAGGAAACTTTGTTATAGTTACTTAAATTGCAGATATTTCACTTTTTAGATAGATAAGTGTCATTAAATATTTCTTACAGAAAGTTTAAGTTGAAGTACAACAGAATCCTAATATGATTTTTGATGGTTACTAAATATATGTATAAAAATTCAATTTAGCAACATGTCCTTAATATATATCTAGAATTTCGAGGGTGTTACCTTAGATTTGATATGAGCACGCAGCCACATAAAATGAACTTAATGCAATCCTTGAAGGAATTTCACAGAATTGGGGGCTCTGGAAATGAAAACAGCAGAAACAATCTGACACTGTGGAAGCAATTGCACAGAAGTGTGTAGCTTGACACTGACACGTCCACTTGCCATCCAAATACCAAGTGCAAGTTAAAAACTGCAGAAAGCGGTTTTATACACCTAATTTAATTACTCACATAAGTTACAACACGCAATTTATTTCCCACTTAGTTACTCTTAGCCCCCATTACACAGATCAGGAAACTGAGGCCCTGAAAAGTTAAAGAATGTATTCAGGATCACAGATTCAGGGGAAGAACCAGGTTCCAAATACATGAAATCAAGAACAGACTATCATAAATTCTTGTGTGACTTTGTATCACTGTATAGCATTTATACTGTCTTATTCTCTAGTCAGTATTTCTTACTCTTCTTTGACAGTGAATTCTTATTTTTCCCAGAGCACCTACCAAAATCCTTAGAAGCAGACTCATTTGTTAAAGCAGTGAATTAGAACAATAGGTCAGTTACATAAAATTTCCTTCCATTAGCATACATCATACATCGTTAAAGAAAGAAGCTATACAACAGGTAGCAGTAGTTTCTTAGTTAAATTTAAAAAAATTCAAATGTATTATTTGTGGAAACAAGTGTGCATAAACCCAAAGTGCTGGCCTGTGCCCTTTGATCTTAATAACGTAGTCCTATTTTATTCTGAGGAATGGCAGCTAAATATCTATAAAGTAAATCCACTGTCTCATTCACAGATGAGCATCTTACAGACTTCAGTCAAGTGTGCCATGGTCTGTTGTGCCGGTGAGGATGAAGCAAAATAGTGATAGTCATCCAAAAACTGTGCTTTATGGAACCTTCACCCTTGTATTAACAAGATGAGGATGAACATTAGCAACTATTGGAACATCATTTGTAACACGGGTGATTTAGATGAAAAATGTTAAGGACAGAAAGATAACCTCGTACCAGCCTCATGCATGAAAGAGTGAACTAGTGCCAAACTCTGCCCTGAACTAAAATCACTAGCAAGCAAGTGTGGCCATTATCAGATGGCTTGCTTTTTCTACAATTCTTACCTCATGACAGACATGTACAGGAGATGGCATATTAGAAAAATCTCAACTTAGTAAAATCAAAACTTAGCTTTCCTGCATATATCTCACTTGAAATCAACAGGACATTATTACACTATCTTTATGAAATTTATTTCCTCCACATTCTTTTTACTTTGAATCGAGTCTGAAATATATATTATATATAGAGAGACATGCACAGTCTTAAGTTATATAAATACAATGAAGGCTGAGAATACACTTGAAGGAAGAAAAGTTTGTCAAAAGAGAAATGGTAATGAAGTATGTAACCTTTGATTACCTAGACCATATCATAAACCTATATTATGCATCTATTGTGAATATTAACATGCATTTATTTTGTATCAAAATATTTCTGTAGCCAGCTATCTATCTATCTATCTATCTATCTATCTATCTATCTATCTATCTATATGTTCCAGTGCAAGGAATGCAGGTTACCATGTCAATTCCTACATAATACAGTTTTAATTCATGGGCAGATCATTATGAAATTCCATTCTAAATATTAAATTACAGTGCCTTTAGAAATTAATCACAAGACATATTATGAAGATATCTATTAAAAAACACATCTCCATGTTAATAATACTTTTAAAATGTTTTCTGTAAAATTGTCAAGAGTTTATTAAATCATTGACAACACACTTAGCTGACAGTTCTTAGAATAAAATATTTAATTTACCTGAATGTCTTGTAACAACATCATCCTCTCTTGAACTAAACATCTTCTGAATACCCACATCTAAAGCAGACAGACATTTCAGCAAGGCAAACAAGACTTTCTGGCAACTTCTTGCTGCCATATTTCTCTAAAAGGATCCTGCAATGCTACACTGAAATACTGGAAGTACATTTTTTTCTAAGGAGAGAGTAAACCTGCTTCAGTGTCAGATAGCTTTGATTTTTCTCCCAAGTACAGCAAGCAAATAACTACTAATCCTCTTCAGTAGCACATACTCACTACAATGATTTTATTTCCAGATTTGAGAGAACTGAAACACACAAGCAAAAGAGGAGCTTTTATTTTCTTATTTTGCTGTGTTTGACTGATTAACTGATTTTCAAGACAACACTGATCAAGGAAATGGTTTTTCCATACATGATTTTAAATATGCATTTAAGGCTGGGACAATTTTATATCATCAAAAATGAACTTCCCTGTGTACATTCATGTCCCAGGTTTCCACTATGTTTTATAAGCAGCAGGACAAACTAAAATTAAAGTTGCCTCATATATTTGAAAGTTTTCAAACCTGTACACACACCTGAACAGTAGTTATCTGTCAAGGCACTCTTATCTCCAACAAACAGCCCACCTCCCAAATTCATGTTCACTTGCCATAGGGGATACACTTGACTTCCAAAATTTACAAACTTTTGTGAAACAGCAAAACACCACCACAAGGACAACAGAATCAGAGCACTGATCACTGAAGCGGTATTTCCAGAAGTGATAGCAAAATCCCTTCATCCTGGCCCACTTGTCAAGAAATGGACTTTCGGCCCCACGGTTAGGCTCAGATTTGTTCCACTTTCTCCCTAGGGCTTAATTTCCAGACTGACTTACCGGTGCCTCCTAGCCTTTGTTCTGCTTCTCTCGCTGACATCAGGGAAGCAGTGATGTAGAATAAAGCAGGGTGGGCTAGGTTAGTCCAGTGTTTGTGTGGTGTGTGGTGTGCGGGGACACTCTGTGATACTCTAGTGAGCTGTAAGCTTTTTTTGTAGGCTTTGTGTCATTTACTTAACGACCAATCTCATTAGCTGCCAGGGTACAATGGGCTGATGCATTTTCTATGTACATACTCTACACAGTGACCCTCAAGGTTGCCGAAGGTCTATTTAATCAGTCAAATACTGAATATATTTGCAGTAAATCACTAAAAAAAATATAAAAAATATGGGACTACAGAGGTATCTCATAGGCTTAATATTTACTCGTGCTTATTCACAGGTAATAAAATGCATGCATATTTAGCCAAAATGAGGGCTGAACAGATGGAGATGAATTGTCTACTTTGCACTGATGACCTTAATTTTAGGAAACTTTTGGAATCAAAGGTATTGTCTCCTAACAAGGAATCAGGGGTTTAAATTTAATTTTCTTAGTTTAATTGTATTAACCACAAGGAAAAAAAAAGAATCACTTTCCTGAGCAGTTTGTCCTTTCTCACAGCTCACTCCCACCTCCATCCTGCCCTCTGCCCAAGCAGTTCTAGAACTGGCAAAGTTGCGTTTCTGCCCCCCTTTACTTGCGAGGTAAAAATGCTTTTAACTCCTATGAAAAATGAAATGCTGAGAGCCCTCTGAATGACGACAGCTGTCCATAAGTATCAGGGAGAGTTCTATTGTCCAGATTGTCCCTGGGTAAAATGAATACTTTACAGCAGAGGCTGTTCAGCTTGGCTGAAGAGTGTGGGGAGAAGGGGAGGAGGTCACTGGAGATTTCACACTAATTTAATCTGGGAAAAGGACAGGCTCTGCATCTCCCCTGAACAGACTGGCAGCAATCTGGGCCCCCACAGAACTATCTCCTTTTGCCTGTGCTCTATTTATTCCTTATCTCTGTTTACCAACCGCTAGGTCCCTTTCATTCACACCACGAGGCCGTTTTCCTACTATCAGTCAGCAGCTGACACTGTGGAAGAGCCTCAAAGGCAAAAAGAAAAAAAAAAAAAAAGATCAAAACTAAACCAAAGCTGTCTAAACAATGCAACAGTACAAGTAAATGCATAAACCCTGATTCTTAACCCAACCCACAGGGTGCAAACAGAACCTTTATACTAAATCCAACCAACCCACCACAGTGAGCTGTGGGCCACAGAAACAGAAAAGTCAAAACACCATTCATGAAATCACCATCCAAAAAGAATGGCTAAAATGCACACTGGTTCCTGAAGCAGCCTTGGTCTTAGGGACACTTATCTCTACCACAAATCAACTACTGTCAACCAAGAAACATTTACCTTGCCAAAAAAGGTAAGCTATATGTTTCTAAGGAACCCCCCCCTTTTCATTAAAATGCCAGCAGTTAAGAAAACCTACAACATTATTATAAACTGAAGGAAAATACAACATCAACTTTCTGATACCCTCATACCACTAATTGGGTGTGGTTTGAGAATAGTGGCATCAAAGCCTCTCTATCTTACATAAAGGTACAAAAATCTTCTACCATCCAGCCAATTAAATAGTGTACCCATGTGTTATGTATTTTATCTATTTGTGCCAGAATTAATATGGCAAAGGAGTTGTACTTCGAGTATAACTTTTTCATCTTTTGAAGCAGGCTGTAGTGTGTGACTAAAATCAGACTAGGCGAAGAATGAGAGCCATGCAAAGAGGGGAAAAAAGTAGTATTTTTGACCTTACAACCCTGGGGTAAGCATAAATTTTGAATCTAAAACATGATCTACTTCTATAAAAGTACTAAATTATTTTGGCTATTTCAGTAATGGAAGAGGCTACCTGATTACTATAGATATGTCCTTGAAGGGAGGTATTCACTTCAACAACATTATTTATTAATATAACTGCATATGTACATGTTTTCAGCATAGGTATACACTGCCTCCCACAGACACATGGTGCAAGGTGAAAATGCTCCTAGGTTCTATTGCCTGTAGTCCCCTACATTAAAATGGAGACTTTCATCTCCTTGAGTGTTTTTTAGCATCAAAATGATTGGAAATGATTCATTATTATCATAGGAATCAACATCGTATTGACTCAATCACTAAGACCTTTACCAGAAAAGGGAAGACGATGTAGCTCATTA